>JAHZTW010000001.1:184175952-184370843 GCA_020283515.1 Alliaria petiolata
TTGTGTTGTATTATTGCTGAGACCAATGGTCTATATTTATAGTGATTACACAAAGGAGAGAAAAGGAAATAGTCCTTTTACTACTCATACATGAAATAGGAAAACTTCTACTAATCCTATTAGGAAAAGGAAATCCTATCTCTAATGGGACTTGGTCTTCACGCCGAGACTAGGCCACGTATTGGGCCTTATGGGCTGAGCCGGTTATGGACATCCAAACCTCAATGGTTTATAACACTCCCCCTTGGATGACATAACCGTATGTGATGATGATGGGATCTCAGTAATACGCTTGGGGAATGCTGTCTCATTAAAACCTTACCAAGGAAAACCCAGTGGGACAAAACCTTAGTGAAGGAAAAAGAGTACAGCACATATTACTCCCCCTGAAATGAACATCACTGAAGGTCCTTCAATTGGCGCATGCCAATCTGATGCATAAGCTTCTTGAGCGTGGAGGTTGGAAACGACTTTGTGAAGAGGTCGGCTGAGTTGTCATTTGAGCGGACTTGGAGCACCTGGAGTTCACCGGCCTTCTGTAGGTCGTGAGTGAAAAAGAACTTTGGCAATATGTGCTTCGTCCGATCTCCTTTAATGTATCCATCCTTCAACTGAGCTATGCATGCGGCATTGACTTCGTACATGCTGGTCGGTTCTTCTTTCCCTTCTGTCATCCCACAATCTCGTCTAATGTGTTGAGTCATTGACCGTTGTGTGGATCCAAAAGGTAACCTGCATCAGCAAAACCAACTAATCCTTCTTTGTTAAGGTTAGTATAAAATAGACCCATGTCTTTCGTCCCTTTCAGGTAACGAAATATGTGTTTGATCCCTTTCCAGTGCCTCTGGGTCGGACAAGAACTGAATCTTTAAAGGAGGTTCACGGCAAAGCATATGTCCGGCCTAGTGTGACTAGCCAAGTACATTAAAGCTCCTATAGCACTGAGATATGGCACTTCGGGACCAAGGACCTTTTCGTCCTTCTTTACTGGACCGAATGGATCGTTGTCCAGGCCAAGGCTTCTCACCATCATTGGGCTAGTCAGTGGGTAAGCCTGGTCCATATTAAATCGCTTGAGTACCTTTTCGCGATAACTACGAATCCCTTATCGAATTTCTTTATGAATATGCATGGGATCGTCTTTATAGCCCTCTTTCACTAAGTACTCGCTTAGTCTATTGTTTCAATCCATAGAGTGATTTATTCAGCTTAATACAATGCTGGTCTCGAGAACTTCTTTTATCTTTCAGCTCTATTTCGTTATCCAGTGGACCATAGGCTGCTTACTATATCAATTTGATTTCTTTCTTATGTGTCCAGACATCATAAACTTTTGTAGCAGCACCCACCACATTTGGAGTATATCCCCTTATAATTTATTTCTTAGTCTCTGTGAGTATCCTTATGTAACCAAGCTATCTCGAAATGCTTGTAAAACATGAACACTTTAGATCATGTGGTTTCACGATTTTCTTTTCTCACAGGACTTATTTATCCACTGGTTTAATCATCTAATGACATTTTCTTATGTGGTCAATACGCCTGCCACTTTCATAATCCCACGTTTCCTTTTATCTTATGAATGCATTCTTATTCGTGGGTTCTGATCCTCGCTTGTTTCTTTATTGTTCAAGTGCTACTATCTTGTACGCGCTTTCTTATACATTTGGTGTTAACACTCTTATGTAGTTCCTATTTTGATACAGACATGATTTGATCGATCTGAGATTTCATAATCCAGGACCTTTATTACCTTGCAGCTTGGCGTCCCAAACTACATGGTTTGGTACCTTAGATGTTCAGCTGGCCAGCCTTTATATATCTATGTCTGGTCTTGTTTCCTTAATAAACCCGGATTTATATTATGCACCCTTTTCCGAGGTTTCTTATCTTATGGAACTTATGGGTCTATCTTGTATAAACTAAGTAGCAACTTGATTGTGTCTCTAAGACATCAATTTCGTGGTGCTTAAGCTGATATGACTTAGTCATTCTTTTCTTTTCGGGTCAATGTGTCTGGCATCTGATTATGCTAGCTTTATATGATCTTTGTATTTGGACGTCCTTAAATCTTTATCTAGTCCGAGGATCTTGCCAAGACACCGATGGTTGATACCATTTCATTTCTCTTATCAGCTTATTACGTTTCTCCTTATAATGTTGGATATTCGGATTCACTTAAAACTCATGTAATCCGTGTTCCTTGGCCACTAAATAGATCACCCATATTTGGCTCAAAGGTTTCTTTAAAATTCGTAGGAGAAACATTTCTTATCCAACATATATATATTCCCAATCTCCTTATGAGATTCCATCTTAGACGGCACATATGTATGTGGTGGTTTTATTCAAAATCTCTTAAGATGGTATATGTCTGGCTCATGACCCGTATTCAATCTGAGATGGGAATATCTATGCTCACTTATATGGCCTGATGCATATTGATCTTATATACATGTAAAACTTGTGATGTCTCTAAGCTGATAAACTTTAGGGTCTAAACCTTATAGGTAATGACTTTTCTTTATAAAATTCGGCCGAGTCTTATTATGATCATTGAATTTGTAGTATAGTCATGGACCACGGGTTTGTCCTCACTCCCCCTCATGAATATACTATAATTTCATGATGCTTGGGACAATAAATCTAATGAGTTTCCCTTGTGCACATGTAACACAACGTGAGACTCTATGGGATAACTCTTTGTGCCGTTTTCATGATCAATCTTTGCATCAAGTTTTGGACTTGGATGGCTAGTCCAGTCATGCCATATAGTGTACATTTCGTGGGGTATACCAATTTTGGTTACCATGGCTTTTGCCTATACCATACTGATCTTTGGCATAGTCTAGATCAGTAGAGTATAGTCTCGACCATTCTTTTGATGCCTTAGGCGATCTTGAGGAATTTTCATTTCCTTTTGCCCATTGTTTCTATTTGGAAACCATTCTTATAACTCAATGGGCTTTGTATGGGTGAGAAATTCATGCCCTTTTAGGCAATGCCTTTTGGTCGAGATTTTATACTTGCAATAAAATAAGCAATAAAACATTCATATTATCAAGCAAGAATCAAACAAGATAATAGCAATAAAATAAACTCAAAGTAGTTTAATGCCAAACAAATCCAAAGACATAAAACCAAAACAAAACATGAATGCAAAACAATTTTAATGCCTATTTTAAACAATCTGATGTCTCTATGAGACTATTATTTTCGTAATCCATAAGGTCATCACGTTCATGATCGAAGTCACCTTCTATATCATGCTGGATCATGTGGGCTTCTAGATTCTTCCCTTTAACACTCTCTTGATAAAGATCCACAAAGTGTCTGGGAGTCCTACATGTCTTGGCCCAATGATTATCCATCCCACATCGATGGCAAACAGACTTGGTCGGGCCGGACTTGTGTCCGGTTTGGTTCCTGTGGCCATGCCCTTGGCCACGGCCTTGTCCGCGGTTAAAATCAGATCAGCGGACATTCCCTCGACCATATGGGTGGTAGCGACCACGCACTTGTCTCGTTCCACGCCCACGGCCGCGGTTAAAATCAGATCCACAGACGCTATACTTTTGGTATCTTTGGACATGGTTTGCCTCGGTTTCCATCTTAGTGTCCTCGGCCACATGGGCTTCAGGAAGTGGGGTTGATCCAGGAGGTCTCATCTCGCTGTTTCTCATCAGCAATTCATTGTTTTGCTCCGTAAGCAATAAACAAGAGATCAAACTTGCATAGGTCGTGAAGCCTCTCTCACGATACTGTTGCTGTAGCAACACGTTGCTTGAGTGGAAGGTCGAGAAGGTCTTTTCAAGCATATCCTTCTCTGTCACAATCTCGCCACATAGCTTCAATTTTGAAACTATCTTAAATATGGCCGAGTTGTATTCATCCACAGACTTAAAGTCCAGGAGCCTTAAGTTAAGCCAATCATATTTGGCCTTAGGCAGTATAACCATCTTCTGATGATCATATCTCGCCTTTAACTCCTTCCAGAGATCAAGAGGATCCTCAAGCGTCAAGTATTGATCTTTGAGACTCTCAACGAGATGGTGGCGTATGATTAATCGCCTTATACTTATTCCTCTCGGAATCGTTATTTGCATCATTAATGCATTCACCGAGCCCTTCTGATTTCAGCATGATCTTTGCATACAAAGCCCATTGTAAGTAATTATCTCCCGAGAGATTAAGGGCTACGAAGTCCAAATTGTTGACTTTCGCCATCTGAAATCAAGCATCGGTTTTTCTTAGGCTTTTAGGGTTTCTTTCAACCGATTTTATTTTTATGCATCATGCGATTTTAATTCAAGCAAGTTTCCAATTTTAATCGTAACATGCAATTCTAGGTGACAAAAGAAAACAGGAAATTTTCCAATTTCAAAATAGCAACCTAACATGCGATTTCTAGGTTGGTTTTCAAACAAGTGATTTTCCAAATTTAGTTAAGGCAATATTCCAAATTCGATTTAGGATATATCACATAAAAGGCAATTTTTCAAATTTCAAATAAGGAAATTTTCCAAATTCGATCCTAGCAAGGAATATCTATGATTTTCGAATTTGACCAACAAAATTTAATGGTCCGATTTTAATTATGCAATTCCAAGTTCAATTAGGATTTTATTTTAACTTATTCTTTATGCAAGATTAATCCTAAAACAAATATGATTAAACAATAAAAGGATAATCATGCAAAAGGATAAGGATATTCTTAGGTTTTCCTATGTGGAATAGGATTAGGGTTTTATAGATCCGATTTCAATCTATCCTATTTCTTTTAGGGTTTCGATTTAATCATGGTTTAGGGTTTACCTATGCGGTTTTAACAAGCAAGCAATCAATCCTTTACAAGCACATGAATCGGTTTTAGGGTTCATGTATGATTAATGTTCAAATTCGATTGTGAAGTTCTCAGAGATTAAATATTTAAACAAGCAATCCGATTTTAAGTCTTGTCTTTAGCTTAGATTCAAGTTCAAGTATGGGTTTTAACAAGATCAACCAAGTTTAGACAAGAGAATCGATTTTAGGGTTTAGGTTTGTTAAGATCCAATTCGATTTTCTTTGTTCTTAGTTTAGGGTTTTACCTTGATCTCCTTTTGGGGTTGACTGGATTGGAACCGGGAGCTAAAGACCTCGGAATCAAACTCGGAACCTCAGGCTAGATCGGAAAACTCCTTTGTTGAAAGCGGCGGCTAGGCGGCGGCAATCCAAAGGCGGCGGCGGTGGTTTGAGTTCGGCGGCTAGGGTTTCTCCAGAGCAAGCTCGTGCTGATAACGTGTTATGAATCTAATGAATTGTGTTATATTATTGCTGAGACCAATGGTCTATATTTATAGTGATTACACAAAGGAGAGAAAAGGAAATAGTCCTTTTACTACTCATACATGAAATAGGAAAACTTCTACTAATCCTATTAGCAAAAGGAAATCCTATCTCTAATGGAACTTGGTCTTCACGCCGAGATTATGCCACATATTGGGCCTTATGGGCTGAGCCGGTTATGGACATCCAAATCTCAATGGTTTATAACATAATTAGAGTTCTCTAGAAACATTTAGAAAAGATGAGAGTTTTAATGATGTTTCTAGAGAATTTCTAAAACTTAACTTAATCTTGGGCTTGATCCAATAATTTCTTCATGGACCCAAAATTAAGGTTAACCCAAAATCAAGTTTAAATCATTCCGAGCTTCGAGCAAAGTAGCTCGAATTTACCTTTTGGTAATGACTTGGTGAAGATATCTGCAACGTTGTTCTCGCTTTGAACTACCAAGGTTTCAATTGTTCCATCAAGCACATTTTCCCTTATAAAATGATGCTCTAACTCAATATGTTTTGTCCTTGCATGGAACACCAGATTATTAGCCAGCTTGATAGCACTCTGATTATCTCCATAAATTGCAACTGGCTTGTTGATTGGCTCGAGCAAATCTTCAAGGAGCCTCCGAAGCCATATACACTCTTGAGCTGCGAGTGTCGAAGCTTTATACTCCGCTTCAGTGGTAGACAGCGATACTGTTGCTTGCTTTTTGCTGCACCATGAAATGCTTGTGTCTCCACATAAGAACACATAGCCCGAAGTTGATTTTCGATCATCAAGATCTCCACCAAAGTCAGCATCCGTGAAGCCATAGAGAGAGACCTTGGCATTGTACTTGTACACCAAACCCATGCCAAGAGTTGTCTTCACGTATTTTAATATCTTCTTTGCCGCTTCTAGATGCGGCTTCCTTGGTGTCTGCATAAACCGACTTACAAGACCTACCGTGAAGGCAATGTCCGGTCTTGTAATGGTTAAATAAAGAAGACTTCCTACAAGAGAACGATAAGGACGAGGATCAGGTAGTAAGGACCCTTCATCGCGCTTAAGCTTTATGTTGATATCCATCGGAGTAGAACGTGTCTTTCCTTCATGTACCCCGAACTTCTCAACAATCCTTCTTGCATAGCTTTGTTGGCCGATGAATATTCTGTCCTTTACCCTTCCCACCTCCAAACCAAGAAAGTTGTTAAGTTCACCCAACTTCTTCATCTCAAACCTTATCGACATATCCTCTTGTAGACGAGCAATTTCTGCATCATCATTCCCGGTAATGATCATATCATCCACGTAAAGTAGAACAACCACGTGGACTCCTCCATTCTTCTTAAAGAATAGACTCGGATCAGAATTTGATGCCACATAACCGCAGAACTGAAGAAACTGAGCAAGCTTTCCATACCAGGCTCGTGGAGCTTGTTTTAACCCGTACAAAGCCTTCTTTAGCTTGCACACATAATTAGGATGCTCTCGTGATATGAAACCAATTGGTTGCTCCATAAAGATTTCCTTATCAAGCTCTCCGTATAGAAAAGCATTCTTCACATCTAATTGCCATAACTTCCAACCAAAACTTGCAGCCAAAGATAAGAGGGTGCGTACCGTTGTCATCTTAGCTACAGGGCTGAAAGTTTCTTCATAATCTTCTCCATACTTTTGAGAGAACCCCCGAGCAACCAACCTTGCTTTGAATCTATCAACGCTTCCATCTGTTTTGCGCTTGATCCGATATACCCATTTACAAGAAACGGGTTGGATATCCTTGGGTTTTGGAACCAAATCCCAAGTTTCATTCTTCATGAGAGCTTTCATCTCTTCCTTCATTGCGGTCTCCCACTCATCGACGTCTTTTGCTTCATCATAAGATGATGGCTCATCTTCATCTAATGGAGCTGCAAAGTAGCATGAGTAGGTAGTGACAAACCTTTCGTCTCTGAACCGAGCAGGTTTTACAATGTTCCTTTTAGGCCTTTGACTGGCCATGGAATCATGATCTTCCTCCTCATCCTCTTCTTGACTAGTGCTCCCCCTTTCACCTTGCTTCTCCGTTTCAGGACTTCCGCTCTCACTTGGAATTTTAAGAGCTGGTTCAGCAATCTTGGAGGAACTCCCACCTTCTTGCTCAACGAAGACTTGGGGTGGCCCGTAGAATGAGGAAACTTCATCAAAAACAACATCCCTAGACACCACGTACCTATGTGTCTCTGGATCCATACACCTCCAACCTTTTCTTCGTTCGTCATACCCAACGAAGATACACTTCTTCGCCTTTGCCTCCAACTTTGTTCGTTGAGAATCAAACACATGAACGTAGCAGACAGATCCAAATATCCTTAGATGTTTCACTGATGGCTTCTTCCCGTGAACCATCTCATAAGGAGACTTCATATTATTTGGACTGAGTGGCATCCGGTTGATGACATATGCTGCACATCTCATACCTTCCGCCCATAAGGCCTTAGGTAAATCCTTTCCATATAGCCAGCTTCTGCATGTCTCTGTTAGATGTCTGATCTTTCTTTCTGCTACTCCATTTTGTTGAGGTGTATACGCACAAGTAAACCCTCTCTTTATTCCATGCCTTTGGCAGAAAGAGAGAAACTCCTTGGACATGAACTCCCCTCCATTGTCCGTCCTTAAGGTCTTGATTTTTCGACCTAACTCCCCTTCCACGGTAACCTTAAATTCTTGAAACTTGGAAAATACTTCTGATTTTTCCTTCACAAAGTATACCCAAGTGTACCGTGAGAAGTCATCAACGAACAATAACATGTACCGAAACCCGGAGTACGAGGGCGTTCTTGTTGGACCCATTAAATCACTATGGATCCTTTCCAACGGAGCTTTGCATCGTGAAATAGAATTGTCAAATGGAAGTCTATGTGATTTTCCATATTGACAACCTTCACAAATTATACCTTCATCTTGAATCTTCAATTTCGGGAGCCCGTTAACCAAATCCTTATTCACCATAACATTTAACTTAGTCATGTTTATATGACCAAGCCTAGCATGCCATATAGATGCATTATCATTTGTGCTCATCTTCTCCACATAAGAGTTTGAAGCCGATAAGATGTATAGATCTTTGACCCGTGATCCGGTGTGAACTACATCCGCATTTAACTCTTTAATATTCTTCAAGAATTTAACGTCTCTTGGGCCAAATAAAACGTAGTTACCCGAGTCTACCGCATTCACCACAGAGAGAAGATTCTTCCTTACTCCAGGAACATGGTATACGTTCTTGAGAGTAATAGGACTTCCATCATCTCCTTCAATGACAACAGTTCCTTCCTTCTCAACGCGGTGGGTTGAATTATCCGCAGTAACAATGGCTTCTTTTCCGTCATGACATTGAAGACTATAAAATAACTTCTCGTCTCCGGTAATATGATGGCTACAACCTGAATCCACAATCCAATCACTTCCAAGATTTTTAGTTGTGGATGTACCTGAAGATGCAGCCTCCACCGTGAAACATTTTCCCCAGTCTTCGTCTTCGTTATGATCTTTTGATTCCGCCATATTTGTCTCCTTTAACTTGACTCGGCAATCCCTTTTAAAGTGCACAAGCTTTCCACACCGGTAACATTTGAACCGCTTCTTGTCTCCCGTAGAAGATCCTTCACGTGCATCATTATTCTTGGCACCATCATACTTGGATTTGGCTTTAGCTTTGTAGTCTTGTTGCCTCCGAACTACAAGGGTGCTCCCTGAATCATCATTGATTTTAACTCCCGCCATTTTCTTGGCTAATGATTCTTGCGAAGCTAGCAAGTTCTCAAACTCCTCCAAGGAAGGTTGTGTAGCCCATCCTTGAACTGAAGTCACAAATGGTGTATACTCGGGTCGTAGACCTCGAATAATAGACCGCTTTAACCGTGCTTCCGAAATCGACTCCTCCGAATTTAGAGTATTAATCTCAGAGCAAAGGTTTTTTACCTTGATAAAATACTCTGAAATTGAAGACTCCCCCTGCTTCGCATTCGCTAGCTCGTTCTCTAACAATTGTAGCCGAGCTTCATTCTTTTTGTTGAACAATTGATCCAACGCCAACCAAATAGAACTAGCGGATATACACCTTGAGACATGCTCAAATATTGCCGAGGATATTGACCTCTTCAAAGCAAACTCCGCCTTGGCATTCTTCCGGATCCACTCCTTTGTCGCTTCCGATGTTGCAGTAGCTCCCCTTGGTGGTGTTGTCCTCACTCACCAAGTATGACTCCATACATGACTTCCATAACCGATAGTTAGATTGGTTTAAGATCTCCATTCCCAACCCAACTACACGACTTGACTCCATATTTACAATAAACCTGAGCTCTCTTTAAACCCCGATCATGAAAAGAACCGGATCAGAATGGCTATGATACCACTTGTTGAGAGAAATAAACTCACAACTCTCACCTTATAGTTCTTAGCACTAGCCCAAGATCGTAATACCCGAGAAACTCGAAAGAAACAAAAGATCTTCTAAGTATGAACTAACACTTAAGAGAGACTTATGAAGAAGACACTTTATTAATTGTTCAACTTTCACGTGTACATGTATTACAAATGAGGGAAGGGATGAGCTTATTTATAGACTTCACTTTCTACAACTTCTTCTAAACTCTAGAATTGTCTACGAAAATATCTAACTAATTTACTAATTAGAGTTCTCTAGAAACATTTAGAAAATATGAGAGTTTTAATGATGTTTCTAGATAATTTCTAAAACTTAACTTAATCTTGAGCTTGATCCAATAATTGCTTCATGGACCCAAAATTAAGGTTAACCCAAAATCAAGTTTAACTTCAATAAGGAGGAGATCCCGGAGATGAGTACTCTAGAAAAGCAAGAACCAGGATTTATGAGTGAACCTAGAGACTTGCCTGAAGGAGTAGAGAAAGATCGAGGCCACAGTGATGGGGAAATGACAGACTTTGAGATGTTTCATGGGTCTCATAAGGAGCCAATGGAGACTCCTGAAGTGAGTCAAGTTGGACTTGGCAATTGTACCGAGAAAGGTTTTCTCTCTGAAGGAGTAGAGAAACTTCGAGGCCATAGTGATGGGGAAATGACAGACTTTGAGATACTTCACGGGTCTCATAAGGAGCCAACGGAGACTCCTGAAGTGAATCAAGTTGGACTTGGCAGTGGTACCGAAACAGGCTTTCTCTTTGATATAACTTTTTCAGAAGAGGGGAGTAAAGGGTCTAATGCTAAAGATACGCCAGTTCCTGTTACTCCCAAAGCACCTTCACGGCCGAGAATCTCTGAAGGTATACACTTTTTACAAATAAGAACTCTAGAAATTTTACTTAGTTGTGTTATCTTATACTTTAAAATACAGGGGAAACAAGCCATCAGTTCTCGATCATACCCACTCCGGCTGCAAAGGAGTCTGCTCGGGTTTCACGGAAGAGAAAATGTCTAATAGATGATGAAGTGATAATTCCGAATAAGTAAGAAAACTTGTTGTTAACCTTGGATTATATTCATCTGTCTAGTTCTGTACAAGTGTGTAATATTTTGGTGCTTCGCTGTTATTGTAGAGTTATGAAGAAAATGATAGAGGACTCGAGTAAATTGGTTTCAAAACGGAGAAAGGTTCCTCATACTGACTATCCTGAGAGAGGAATCAAACGTCTTGCCGATCCCTCAAGAACTTTTTGGGACCCCTTGATTCCATGTAAGTGAAACTTCAGAATTCGCTGTATTGTTGTGTTTGCTGATTGTTATTATCCTGTCACAGATGGTTCTTCGGACCTCCGGTTACTTTTCTGTCAACCCATTAAGCTTAAAGTTCAGGACACTACAGAAACTCCTAAAGCTGCTAAAACCTCAGGGCGAATGAAAAATTCTTCTCTTCGAAAAGTTGGAAGTCATGGGGATGGTTTTTCTTCAGAGCAGACTGAGAATGCTCGAGAATTTACGGAGACTCATCAAGTTACTGTTCCAGAGACGGTAGGAAATAATACAGAGGTTTCAGCTGAGACATGAGCTGGTTCCATAGCTGCTGGAATTGCTCATCAGACAGAGATTGCCCCAGATACGCCAGTGCAGCCTACGGAGCTGGTAGTGATTGCTCCGGAAACACCAGCGAGGACATCAGAGCAAACAGAGACTGCTCCCGAAACACCAGTAGTCTCTGAGCGAGTAAGAATTGCTCCTGAAACGCCAGTGAGGGAATCATTGTCCTCAAGATATTTCAAGGACCCTGAAACTTGTGAACAAGAAACGAGACCTGCAAGTTCCTTCACCTCCTTTGACGAGCACCCGTCAGAATTTTGCGAGGATAGAAAGGACCTTGATGCAATTTTGATGAACGAGGAGGTACTGCTCCATTGCATCTTCTGACAGTAGCAAAAGAATGTTTTTTTCTATAATGCTTTTAGGCGCATCTAATTACAGAACTGAGCATATGTTTTCGTTTCTGGTTCAGCAGGTGAATGCACATGCAACAGAGGACTTGCAACAAGGTAAAATGCCTTACGATCTTGTCCTAAGATTGGAAAGCACTCAATATCTTGAAACCATAATTCAGAAATGATCTCATGCCAGTGCCCAGTTTTTGGTTGAAATATATGAAGAAAATGGAACATTTTGATTGGTGGTTTTTGAAAATATATGTAGCGTTTAGTGAAAATTTTCAACCATCAAAATGTAGACTTACCATTATATGTTTTTGATTTGCAGAGACATGGTCAGTAAGAACAAGGTTGGTAGACTCATGCCTTGGATCTCAACTTCTCCTTTTGGCTTATATTCAGATAATTAATGCCTTTCTGACTCTGGATTGGTAAGAACAAGGTTGGTAGACTCATGCCTTTCTGACTCTGGATTGTACAGGAACGTGGCAAAGTTCTTGGAAAAGACGTTTCTGGAGCAGATGGAAAAAAAAGAAGAAGAAAAGCTGAGTATGTTGCAGCTGTGCAGAGGAAGAACTCAGAAGGAAAGCGCAAGACTCTTCTCAGAGCCGTGCCTTATGTGTATTCAAAAAGGCATTTGCCTCAGGTTCCCAAGATATATAAATTTTTAGGGACCTCCAATTACAAAAATATTTGGTATGAGAGTGGTTTAAAGAGCTGAGTTTCAATATCAGTGACTCGTTGTCAATCCCCAAATCGATTTCTCATTTATTGGTAAGTATATTTACTTTATCATTTTTCACATATTTTTTATATTTTATTTATTTAAAGTCTTATGCTAATAATACCTACAAAATATTTTGTTTACGATAATGCCAATTTGATATATTTCTCATTTTAATCATTAATTTTTTTAAATGTATGCAAATTTGGAATACTACTATAAAGAATAAATTGAAGCTATATAATATTTATTATTAAAATCATTAATTTTTAAATTTGCCTTAAGTTCCTATGAACCTATAGGCACGACACTGACTCTTCTACGAAGACTTTGGTATGTCACATCTGGTTTCTCGGTCCGGTTTATCTTTGGGAACTAGAAACTCTCTGAATTGATTTGATATGGGCAATAAAAAAAATTCTTTGGTTGCAGGTGTTGAAGACGAAAGGCTACTTGGAAGTGAAGCAAGATCATCCATATAGTGATATTCTCCTCACGCAATTCACCAGACAACAAGAAGCTTGTTGAAAAGCTCTAGCTAGATTTCTTCTCTCCAGTTTTTAGGTTTTTTCAAGAAGTATCTGTGAATGAAAGTTTGTTAGTTTCTTAGAATCCAAGGAATCTAGCCCTTTTGCTTCCTTCTTTTCAGTTAAATCTTTAGTAAACAATATAACTGCAGAGCTCTTCTCGTTCCGCCACCTCATCATACACATTATCAATTATTTTTTATTTTATTAAAACATAAACTAACATTTAAACAATATAAAAAACAAATATTAAACACAAACTAACACTTAGATCTTAGAAAACAATATAAAAAGCAAACATTAACATACATTTATAAGCATTATCAGAAAGAAAAAAAAAATTAGCAACAACATCAATAACCAAAAACAATGATATACATTAGCTCTGAGTATTTCAACAATGATATACATTAGCTCTGAAGGAGTCTTTTCTCTAGCAAAGCTGCTGTCCTTTGTTATATTCGGTTAAAAATTCCGAACATGGACCCTGATGCGTTCTTTACTTTGTTTAGCTGGAATATTCCATTTCCAGCTCTCTTCCAACCTGCAAACAAAGGTAAGATCTTTACAAGAGGTTTAGATTTGCAGATATTTCTCTTCTTGATATGGATTAGCAAGAAAGTACATGTTTTCTTGGTAATGATGTTTCCATTTTCTCTTGTAGTTGATGTTGCTGCGTCTCTATTTGTGGAGACACCAAAGAAATCACAAATTAAAGCTGAAGCAACAGAGCGGTGGTACCGTGGACTTGAACTACGAGAGGTTGAACCTGCTGTACTGAACCAAACACTAGTGTACTATAAAAAATGGAATGATTTAAATATATGTGATTTGAAAAGTTGAATGATAACCATATAGCAGCGTGTGCCGGACAGAAGAGTCTCTCACAGTCTCTGCAGCTCATTATTATTATTTTTAAAAATTGAAATAAGAATAAAGAAAACAAATTGGCAAAAATGATCATAATATATGTAAAACATATGCAAAACATATGCAAAATATGAGCAAAACATAATTTTTTGATGTCCCCAATAAAATTGAAGACCCATATGATTGTCCCATAAAAATGTTTCTAAAACCAGCTTTGACTACTAATAGATTAAAAACAAATAAAATTATTTATTGTTATTTATCTTCTATTTTTTGATCAACCAAAACAATAATTAATAATAATCGTTGATTTTTTTATAAAAAGGCAATAATAATCATTATTGTAGTAGTTAATGAGGTGTTTGGGCCCGCTCTTAGCACCACGGCCTTGACTTTACTCCATGCAAAAGGTTTACGGAGGCTTGTGATTGGTAGTTTGGTATTGCATGTTGTCTATGCATTATTATCATGTATATTTCTCCCATATCTGTTATGATAATAAAGCTAATCACATTTTAATTATATAAATGACATGCATATGGTTATTAAGTGTAGAGCATATGCAATCGTTTGGAGCATCTACATTTTATTATCTCTGAATCTGTTTATGTTTGTAAGTGTTTTTATTTTCCTTACATCACTTATATACATTAAATACATCGAATACTAGAAAATAAAAGATGAGTTGAGTTTATATTTAAACTTGAATTATTTTTCTTCACATATCCTATGGGTTAGGCATACTATTTGGATTGATCCAATTAGTTGTGTATGAATATATCGGTCTACTCAGAGGATTCTCGCGGCAAGACAACTACAGCTTGCTGGTGTATCCATCCCTTGAGGCAATGGCGGATCTACAGTACTTTTTTTACTGTAAATATATTATTAGATAAGTCCTTTATAACAAAAAAAAATTATATTTAAGTCTTATATATTTTTTAAAATAGTAAATTAACGAGAAACTAATTAAACATTGTTTTACTTAGCTAATATATAAGTAAAATAAAATATGTAGTTAGATGTTGATTTAATTTGTTAAACAAATTTGTTTTTATTGTTAAATTACACCGACATGGAAAATGAGAACGTATGACGAAAAAAACATAGAATCTTAGGCTATACCTATGCTTTGGTTATTAGATGTTGCTGGAATAAATGTTGTAGAAATGGAAATTTTTTAGTTAAATCTTTTTATTTTGGTTTCAAGCAATCCGAAAGAATGAAAAATTTTGTTGATTTTAATTGAAAAATTTGTTCAAAAAAAAAAGATTTTGTTGATCTTCGAATATGGATGGGATTCACATAAAAAAAAAACAAATGGGCCAGATTTGTTTTGACATTTTTTACTCTTGTTGAGTCAACTAATTTTATTTTTAAAACTCCTTTATTTAATTACACTTCAGGTAATATATAATACGCAATTTGTGATTGTTGTTTCAAATGTATTTTGTTTCAATAATATAGAGATTTTACGATTTAAGGCAATTTTCTCTTTTGAACAAAAATAAGAGGCAATTTTCTCTAAGTTTAGATCGATTGATCAAGAATAGATCAAAGAATCCATAAAATCTCAATGTCATTTGACATAAAAATATTTAAACGTTTGTATGTTGTGCTGTAATGATGTGAGAGACCAAGTTCCAAAAAAAAAATAAAAAAAAAAAATGAGGAATAAGAACTGAAATCCCTAACGGTTTCAAAACTACACATTCCTCACAAACCCTCCGCTCGGCTTAGCCCACCTTTTTCTGAAACATTTAAAGTCTTCTTTTTTTGGGCCTCGTCAGGTGATTGATTAAGATAAATCTTTAGTAAGAATGATCAGTGATCAATTTTTTTGAAATATATTTACATATATTTGACGTAATCATTTCATCATTAGTTAGCCAATGAAATAACCATTCCAAAACACTTAGTTTTTTACATTTAATCATGTTCACGATGAAATAAGTAAACAATTTAGAATATTTTATAGGATTGTGATTCTAAAACATAAAAGCAACAAAAGTATAAGCATAAGTTCAAAAATACAGAAGCTTGAAATAGTATACAAGAAACAAAATTCTAACAGGCAAAAACCAATGTGTCAAAATAAACTATTCCACTCACTTTCTTCTGTCACGAGAAAGAATGATCAAAGCCTTCGGTAGCGCATCGATCATTTCTTCATGCCTCTTCTATAACTCCTCATTGGCTTCAAGCCTCTTCTGAAACTCCATGGCATCCATGCATTCCTTGTACATTAGAGCTAAAGTCATGTCAAAGTTTTCAGATGACATTCATCAAACTTTGTGGCATGCTCTATTCTCAGCCTATCTTGTTTGTACCTCTCCGATGCGGTTTTCATAAGCTTCTTAATGCCAAAATAAAGCGCCAGAACTATCAAGTACCCCAAGACTCGAGCTAGTGCCTTGAATGCCGTGTCAGAGTTGTATGTTGGGCTCACATTACACCTCTTGATTTTTCCAAGGCTTACAAATACATCATTCGGCTCTTTCGTTATTAAAGTTTTATCAGTACGGTAGACGGAGGACTTTTTCATTAACAAACTTATATTTGAGTGGTCTGAACATTAAATTTATAGTTGAAAAGTTTTTCTCGATTCATCTTTAGTTGAGGGGTTTCTTTGTTAAAAACTCCGATTTTAAGTGATATAAAATGCAAAAAAAAAAAAAAATTAGAAAAATTTGAGTTGTATATACCAAAATAGAGATATAACAAATATATTGAATTTATAGTTGTTTTAAACATACCATTGTATCTCAAAGACTCTCTTTCCATATACATTTTCTAAAAGAACAAATGAACAGATTATGCACAGGTGAGAAATCATGCTATGCTTCGACATTTTCCGAGTGTAAATGAAAACATCGACAAAAAATTCTTGAGTAAAAGATCTGTTAGAGATAAAATCGGTATGAAAGCCAAAATCTTTTATTAAGATAATAGTAAAAAGAAACAAAGTATAAATTCTCTAAGAGAACGTAGTTCTCTTCCCTCGGCCTAACCCGATGAATCCTCCAAAGCTCTCTATTGCTTGGATGAGATTCACAAACACACCCTAACCACTTATTTATAATAAAAGAGCAAAAGTAATCTCTCTAAGAAAAAGAAACAATAAAATGGAAAACCTAAATAATTTCCTAAATTATTAAATAGAAATATTCGTATCAAGATCAAACATCGAAAAGGCTGAGGAGACTAATTCGAAGAACTGAAATGAATGGAAGTATCACTCAAGTTTCCATAGGGGTACTTCTCAAGTCTTGTTTACGGTTTTTGCATGTTGTTTTTGCAGGTAGGCATCAAACTTCTTCTCAGGTCCACTGGGAGGACAACAAGCAATGAGACTGCTGTGGAGACTTTTCCGGAGCTCTGTAAACGGGCGTGCTCACACCGCATCCACAAGCTACTGAAGTGGAGGTGCGATGTGAGCCCTCGGTTCTGTGTCCGTCTCATGGACTCCATGACATATATGCACGACCTGAGACAGAAGGTGGTCGGTTTCTTAACCGGCGAGAAGGAGGATTCTAAAAACTACAATTCTTACACAACATCCAAAGCTTTAGGTCGGTACTTGGGGTACCTGCTGGTTTTTGTAATTTACTTTGGCGCTAAGACGGTCATTAAGAATGCATCAGAGAACTACAAGCACGAGAATATGAAAGTAGACCTTGACACAATGATGGATGATAGTCAAGATAAAACTCTTCGCTATTCAGAGGAAATGTTCAAGGCATGCATGAATGCCAATGAGTAGCTTAGGAAGAGGCAGGAAGCCAGCGAGGAGGTGCAGAAGAGACATGAAGAAGTGCAGAAGAGACGAAGAAATGATTGACACCATTCAAAAGGTTGTGATTATTCTGGCTCAGGACAAGAGAAAGTGAGAGGAGTTTTATTTTGATACATTCTTCTCATCTGTTTGGAGCTTATGCTTCTTTGTGGTTTTTTTTTCTATGTTGGTTGTTTTTTCCTCATTAGTTTTTTGAAAAAATGTCTGAATGAAATTCAGAGACTATCACAGGCTGAAAAGTTTCAAACTCTTGATCGTAAATTGATCGAGCGTGGTTTATTTAGGCCCTGTTCGTCTGCATCTGGATGCAAATGCTCAAATGTTGTTCGTTTGAACACTTTAGAATCAGTATCCGACTGTTGCATCTGGATGCAAAATCTAAAAAATCTAGATATTTGAGATGCTAGAAAAAGTAGAGTTTGGATGCAAATTTTGCATCTAAAAAACCAAAAGATTAAAATACCCCTTGTTATAGAAACCTAACTAAAGTTATGTTTATTACTTCTTATTACATACTAATATTTTATATTTATTAAATACTATTTTCTTGCTATATTGTAATATTCCATCAAAACCGGAAAACCGTGTTTTCCCGTCAAAACAGCAAAATTACATTTTTCTGTCAAATCCGCAAAATCACATTTTCCACCAAAACCGCAAAAATTATGACTTCTCGCCAAAACCGCACAATCAAATTTTTCCGTCAAAACTGCAAAATCATGTTTTTCCGCCAAATTCGCAAAATCATGTTTTCCCGCAAAATCACGTTTTCTCGTCAAAACCATAAAATCACGTTTTTCTGCCAGAACCGCACACATTTTCTCGCCAAATCCGCAAAATTATGTCTTCTCGCCAAAACCGCAAAATAATGTTTTCCCCTCAAAACCTGAAAATCGCATTTCTCGCCAAACCCGTAAAATTACATTTTCCCGCCAAAACCGTAAAATCACGTTTTCCCGCCAAAACTGTAAAATCACGCTTTCTTGCAAAAACCGCAAAATCTCGTTTTCCGTCAAAACCTCAAAATCGTATTTTCCGCCAAAAACAAAATGATGTCATTTAGTCTTTTTCAATTAGTTGCATCTCGATGCTGTTCCAAAATCTGAAACTAACAAACTAACTTTTAGATGCAATATCTGGATGTAAAAATCAGAATCAAAAACAAAAAAATATTTAAATGCAGCATTCAGATGCAGCGTCTAATGCAGCATGAGATATTAGTAAAACGAACAATATGGATCCTGTATACAGCGTATTTTGTAGAGATCCTTTTTAAAGTCTCACTTTTTTTTTCTTCTTCTCAGGGGCAATGTTAATGTATTAATTACCACTGCATTACGATGAAACAGATGGAGGTCCGGAAACAGAGACTGTGGACCAGTACAATATGGAAAGGGTATGGCTTCTCACCTGATAGACTACAGAGTGTGTAACTGTTTGGCTCTACTACAACGTATATGATGACATTGTTGCTTGAATCAATTCATCTTTTACTTAGTTTTTATTCTGGTATTTTTTATAGTGAAAATGTATGTAATGAGGACACTGTTTTGTGGTGTTGCAGTTCGACGTGGAGGAGGACCTTTTGTTTACGTTTCATGAAACCAGACAGTGAGTGTGATATTTTTGCGGCTCCATTTACATGTATTTTACAGACAAGCCCAACTTTCTTTGTTAAATTTGTTGTTGCAGTGAGAGTTTCCCCCATGATATGGACATAGATGCAGAAAATATCAGAGATGCTAACAAGGAAGGATCAGTCAGAGTCATCGGAGCGGAACCACTGGTTTCTGACGAATCATTATCATCCAGAGATCATCAAAATGCATCTAGGCTTAGGGAGGATCCGCAAGTGTCTGAAGAGCTCAAGTAGAAGAAACAGTTAGAGAAACCATATGTGCCACTGTGCAGAGACTAGTGGATCCTCTGGAGATAATCTACTACGCAGAGACGGGCACAAGGGATAACTCAAGAATCAGAGAATTGAGGAAACAACCATCTGGTGCCACAAGGATTGATGGGGAGGAGGAGATCCCGGAGATGAGTACTCTAGAAAATCCGGAGCCAGCATCTGTGAGTGAAACTATAGAGACTTGCCTGAAGTAGTAGAGAAACATGGAGGCGGTAGTGATGGGGAAATGACAGGCTTTGAGATGTTTCATAAGGAGCCATCTGAGACTCCTGAAGTGAACCAAGTTGGACTTGGCAATGGTACAGAGAAAGGTTTACTCTGTGATATGACATTTTCAGTTGAGGGGAGTTGAGGGTCCAATGCTAAAGATACGCCAGTTACTGTTACTCCCAAAGCAACTTCGCGGCTGAGAATCTCTGAAGGTGCACGCTTTTTAGAAATAAAGAACTCTAGAAAATGCTAAAGATACGCCAGTTACTGTGACTCATGCTTTTGATCTCAACTTCTCCTTTTGGCTTATATTCAGGTAATTAATGATCCGGACTTTCTGACTCTGGCATTGTACAGGAACGTGGTGAAATTCTTGAAAAAGACGTTTCTAGAGCAGATGGAGAAAAAAGAAGAAGAAAAGCTGAGTATGTTGCAGCTGTGCAGAGGGAGAACTCAGAAGGAAAGCGCAAGACTCTTCTGCGAGACTTTGGTATGTCACATCTGGTTTCTCGGTCCGGTTTATCTTTTGGCTTTGAACTAGAAACTCTCTGAATTGATTTGATATGGGCAATAAAAAAATTGTTTGGGTGCAGGTGTTGAAGACGAAAGGCTACTTGGAAGTGAAGCAAGATCATCCGTATAGTGATATTCTTCTCACGCGATTCACCAAACAACAAGAAGCTTGTTGAAAAGCTTGTTTAGGTTTTTTCAAGAAGTATCTATGAATGAAAGTTTGTTACTTTCTTAGAATCTAAGGAATCTAGCCCTTTTGCTTCCTTCTTTATAGAATATCAGCAATTGACCAAATTTGAAGTTGAAACGAGGGCGACAAACAGAAGTGTTTTTTTTTATCTAACGCTTAGGAATTCCTAGAGCCTGAGAAACTAAGTTGAATTGATCGATACATCAGATCCTTTCCCAAAGTGTTACAAAATATTATTCTACGAGACTTTGTATGTTCTTCTTTTCCCACATTCTCATGTCTAGGGCCTTGCTATTTTGTCTCTCGGTTCGGTTTCGATTTTTTAGGTTAATTTTTGAAAAATGATTATGAAGACGAGAGGTTACTTGGAAGTGAAGCAATATCATCCAAACAACAGTGATATTCTTCTCATGCGATACACCAGACAACAAGAAGCTTGTTGAAAAAAGCTCTAGCTAGATTTCTTCTCTCTAGTTTAGCTTTCAGTTTCAGATAAATTATCTCTGTGAATCAAAGTAGTTACTTCTTTTTAGAATCCAAGGAATTTTGGCCCTTTTGCTTCCTTGTGTTAAGTTAAATCTTTAGTAAGAATATGGTATTTCATATCATTAGTTTATATTTCTATTTCATATGGTATTTCTACTTCTATTTCTAAAAGTTGATAAACTTATATGTTCAATTTAAAGTTGTATATGGGCAAGTCCTTATATATGATATCCATTTTAGAATTTTTTTTTCTTTTTCCATTTTAGCTATACATATCACAATAAGAACGACGAACATCCAAATCAATTTCGTAACTATTTTTAAAGTCAATGAACCAAAAAAAATAACTAGGAGAAGTACAACGAGGAAGAAAGCTTTTGCATATTTCGTTGCGCGATAAAGCTTAATCCCATTTGCTCGTGATGGACGTGTCTAAACTCATATGTTAAGACCAAGCTCTCATCCATTCTCTTCAATGCAAAGCTCTCTATCAGAACATAACATAACGATAACCATTCCCAAAAGCTACCACCTTTGGATTTCTCTTAACTGCCAAATACTCGCTGCTGATGGCTTTTTCTTGTCCAGCCAAATCTCTCTTCTTCCCATTTCATTATCTCAATAAACACTGATCCTAAACCCATCTTCTTGTCTGCAACCCAAAACCAGACAAAACCCGTTTGCATCCACACCTCTTGCAATCTCTTGTTCCTCAATCTTAATAACTTCATCTTCTTTGTTTCTTTATAGATATATGTGTGCTTCAAATGATTCGATGTGGATTAGTAAACTTTTGAAGGCTATAATGTATTTGCAGAGAGAAACGGAAATCACCGGCTGTCATGATTGTTAACATTCAGGTAAAAAACATGGAGCTTAATTCCCAACATCAAAGCCGAGGCAAAACCCTGCTCTTCTGATTGTTAACATTCAGGTAAAAACCCGTCAAAGTAAGTTTCATTAGATCAAAAATTGTGTGTTTTTCAAGACTCTAATGATTCTAATTGGATTTAATCAGTTGCCAACTTATCCAGCCGCAATGTTACTTGGTGATAGTACGTAATGGACAAGGCATGAGAACTGTACTTTACTTTCAGTTACGTGACAATTACACAAAAGAAATCTCTCAGCAATACCAACACAAGCATCAAGGCTAACCATTTAACGACCTAAAGAACATCCGTTTTTTTTTTTTTTACTTTCTTGTGAATTACGTAAGCATTGATCTTTACGGTTTGTTGCAGAAACTAGTGGAAGATGAGATGGAGAAAGTTATAGGGTTTGCAAAAGACAATATTGTTGCGTTCCAAGAAAAGCTTAGAACCATAGCTGGATTAGTTAAACCATAGCTCTAATTTTTTTCAAAAAAAAAATTCCTCTAAAAAATGGCAAAATTTTTGTTATATTCCAAATGTTACAATTCTAAGTATGGTGAACCACATTTTTATTGAGACAAGCCGGAAAGATGAACTGAGACAACATCTTTAGTAGACGAACAAATTACAAACAAACAAAAAGGAGAAAAAATATAATCTCAAAATCATGAGCGAGAGATATGAGGTTGGAAAAAAAGCTTTTTTTACTTATTTTCCCTCATTAGAATCTCTAAAGACGATAAATAAATATTAAAAACAGACTTTTTCCCTTCAAATATTTTGAGACAAAAAAAAAGAGTGGGATTTAACCTTTTTACCCCTTTCAAGATTATCCTTATTGAAAAGAAAGAAAAAAAAAAAACTGCTCTTCCGGGCTTAGTTGACAACATCGAGAACAAGCTTACGGGATTTGAGAACAGACCATTTCAGTCTCCTGTAATATGCAGCTTGGAGCAGAGCCAAAGAGAGTAAAAAGATCCACTTGAAACCCATCTGCAAACACACACACATAAAGAACAAGGGTTAATAGCACGAGCAGTAACAGAGCAACAACTCTCGGATCATTGAAGTAGTTAAGCTCATGTCTGATAATAGTAGATTAGTGTCTACTACAATGCTTTAGATTTTGTCTGAGATTAGCAGCTTACATATGGAAACGACAGCTTAAACAATGGAATCATATCAAACAAAAAAACTTACCAATTTCCTCTCTTCCATTTCTGGTTCAGCTGCCCAGGACAAGAATGATACAACATCTTTACCCATCTGCACCAAAATTAAAAAAAAAAAAAAATTAAAGAATATTAACTCCATGAAAGGTCAAATCCCATAAAGCTCTATGGTCTGTGATTCTTTTCTTAAGCAGAGGAAAATTAACCTGTGCTTCTGTTGCAGGGATTCCATCTTCATATTCCACAGCTTCATCATTGAGCATCTTTGGCATAGCGATTGCTCCACCAGGGAAATAAGGATTGTAGTGTAACCCTTCTCTTATCTGTACCATTGTCATAAGACTTTTTTTTGTTAATACCCAACACTTTAAAAGCTGTAATAAGAAGACTAATGCGAAAACAGGAGATAGAAATTTACCGAAATTCCAGCAGGAGGATCACGGTAACCAGTCAAAAGAGCAAAGACATAGTTTTGGCCATTGTGACGTGCCTGGCAGAAAAAATAGCAGAGCTGTTTAGATCACAGAATATGAATTTCTCAAAAAAGTATACAGACTGAGTGAAAGAGCAACAGAAGACCTTAGTTATAAGACTTAGATCAGGTGGATACGCTCCTCCATTGGCGAACCTTGCAGCTGACTCATTCGAGTATGGCTGAGGAAGCCGGTCACTGAGTTTACCGGGTCGGGTGAACATCTCACCTTCATCGTTTGGTCCATCAACAACCTCGATTTCAGCTGCCATTGCCTTTGCTTCTTCCTCTGTGTAGGCAACGCCCACCAAATCTCGGTATGAGATCAGAGACATCGAGTGGCAAGATGCACAGACTTGCTGATAAACCTGGTGACCACGACGGATCCTGCTCATTATCAAACCAACCACAAATGATTAACTCTCTAATTTCGTCATTGACGGGTAGAAACTCAATTTATAAAAGAAGAATATCTGTGACAAAGTGTTGCTTGAAGACTCACGAAGCATGGTCATATGAGCTGAGGATGCCATCATGTGGCCAAGGGTAGTTAGGAGACTCCAAGCCGTGTTCGGCCTCATCAGCAGATGCTATTGTAGAAAAACTCAACAATCCTGTAACACCAGCACCCATAAGGGCAAATGCTCTAAAACCAGCAGACCCAGCATCCTCAGAAGCTTTCTTCGAAGAAAACCATGACAAGACCGGAGTTGCCTGTGGTATAACACAGAACAACAGTAAGAAAAACACACAAAAAGATGGTCAGTGACAAGTAGATGTATGCTTAACAAATGCACAATCAAAAGGCTGCAACGGATCAAAGTCTAGTTTATCAAGTACATGTATATTCTCTAAGTACTAATCAAATTTTCACCAACAATCACCTCCTTAACCTTCGAAAAAGGCTGGATCTGGACTAAACTCCTCCGATCTTATATTCCAAAATATCAAACGCCACAAAAATAATATGAATTATTCCTCAACAAGAATCTCTAAGAGCACAAATCAAAATGTCTGCGTCAAGGAAAAACTCGTTCTTTTCACCAACAATCCCCTCCTTATCCTATCTAAAGGCTAGAGAACCCAATCTTATACTTTAAAATGTCATATACGCCACAGAAACTCTAGAAATTATACTCTTAACCTGAATCTCAGAACTCAATAAAAACATTTTAAAAGTTTTATCTTCAGATAGATCCCAACCTGAAATCCCCAGTATATAGAAAGCAAAAGACAAACGAGAACAAAATCCAAATGATGAGGGAGAGAAATAAAAATCTCACGACTGATTGGGATTGAAGTTTCCTCCTTAGAAGCTGCTGGATAACTCCTCCTCCAACCATTTGATGAAACGCTTGTACCAATCAACTCGCTGAAGAATAACAGAGACGAAAGCTTCAAAACAGCGTAATCAACAAATTATATACTGACGCAATTTCACATATACGAATAACACCAAATAAAAAAAAAAAGCGTAATAAGCCCCTGGAAATTAAATTCTACATTCACAGATCCGACGAATATGTATCCAGCAAAGAAAACATCCACCGATTCGGATGCGAGATATACCGATCGGGAAAGAAAAAATCTCACCGGAAAATGAAGTAACAGGATCGGCGATTGAAGACTATCGACAGAGAGAGAGAGAGAGACAGATGCGAACACAGAAAGGAAGAAGAAGTAAACAGATACCAGAGAAAATGGAATCATCTCGATGACGCGACTGTGACAAACGACGACACTTTTAGGATTTTAAGGCCCATGGGCCTAATATCATCAATTGAAAATCCATGACCCGTAACTTCGTCAACGGATACTATACAGAAATATTTCAGTTTCATATAATCAAAAGGGACCAAAATCTGAATCAGAAAAACTTCAGGTTTTAAACTATAATAATAGAAATTGTGCCAAACCGATTTACAGTTGATAAGATTTTTTTAACTTGGTTAGTCTTATTCAAAAACAAAATCAGACAAACCGAAATTTGACACATTGTGTGCATTAATCAATGGACGGAGTTAGAATTCAGATCAGCCAATAGAAAAATCAGACTATTGATAAATATGCTTAAAATAAAATGAATAAAATGAGAATTCATTGGATTCAAGTGTTGCTTAGGATAATTTAAGGTGGTATAGGTTTCGTGGAAGCAATGAAAAGATAAGAGAAGATGGCAATAAGAACTTTTTAAGTATTATCGAGATATTTGTTTGCGATAATAGAGCATGTTATAAGGTTTGAAGAAGGTGAGACTCGTTATAATTATCTCAGCAACAAAATTTTAAAATGAGTTGATAAAAGTTGAGGATTATTATCCAAACTCGTAGATTGTTTTAACAAGCGAAACTAAAACGCTTATGGAAGTGCTAGACTTTCTAAAAAATGTTAAGAATTATTATCCAAATTCATGGATTGTTTATCGGCTATTTTGTCTATTGAAAAGGAGTTAGTTAAAGGTGTTTATTTTGAAAATTTGGTTAGCAATTTTGTAAGAAAAAACAAATTATGTTTAAAGATTAATATTTTTCTTTTTATTTTATTTTTCATTTGGAATGATGATAGTTATTTATTTTATATGAACTAGGAGAGAACCCGCGCGATGCGCGGGTTTTATTTTAAATTAAGTTTTAAATAAATTGTTTTTATATTTATATTTTTGACTATTGTTTTTTTTTTGAAGAATTTTAATTTTTTACTTTTTTCTTGATGATCTGTGCAATTTCTTTCATACATTATTTTATGAATATTTATTTATTCTCTAATTTTCATACTCTTCTCATTTATCTATATCTTAACATTATAATAATTATTTTTTCCAATTTATCACTTTGAAGTTTTATTTTACATATCTTGCATTAAATCCATATTTTTCCATGTTTTAAAATTTTGTATATTTTTGTATCTATTTTTCTTTTTCATTATTATTATCTTCTTCTCTATATTTTTTTATATAATTTGTTATCTTCTCGATTTTTTATTGAATATTTTGTTGTGTCTTAAGAATTTATAGGTTGGAGTTAACTGTTTAATTTATTCCATATCATTTTTTTGCACGTATACCAAAGTTTAATTACCATAATTTATTTGAAAATAAGGATTAAATCACTCAAAACATATAATGATTTATTTAAAATTATGCATAATATAATATTAATATATTTTTTATTTTTAAAAATTAAATTAGAATTTTATCTACTTACAATAATTTTTAAATAATTGAAATCAAATTTAGTGGTTTTACGTATAATTAATTGTACATATGTTAATATTTATTTATGTTACTTGATGTTTTTTTTTAAAAATAATTACTTTTTCAATTTATCATTTTGAGAATTTATTTATTTATGCGTTTGGGACATAAGTTTATAATTGATATACATATAAATTTTAAAAAGGTCCTTCTAATTTAATATGTAAAATATATAGACAATATCATAAGTTTTTAGAAAGGATTGTAAAGAGTGCACATGACATAATGGGAAAGAACGGGCTTCTTTATTGAGAGGATTATAAGTTTGAATCCGCATGAATGCAAATAAGAGGATAAAAATATTTTGTTTGGTTCAGATTTAATACAAATAAAATAATTTTTTAAAAATTAAATAATAAATAACACGTGGCATACTATGAGATGTTGAAGTGGCATGTCGTTTAGACAGCCATTAAGCTTTCATATAGTTGAAAATAAAGACACTCAAAAAAATATTATGATATATTTAAAATTATGTATTTTATAAGATTTATATATTTATTATTTTTAAAAATTAAATTAGAATTTCATCTACTTATAATAATTTTAAATAGTTGTATTCAAATTTAGTGGTTTTTATGTATAGTTAAATGTACATATGTTAATATTTATTTATGTTACTTGATGTTTTAAAAAAAATTAATTGCTTTTTTCAATTTATCATTTTGAGGTTTTTTTTTATTTATACGTTTGGGGCATAAGTATATACATATAAATTAAAAAAATACTTATAATTTAATATATAAACATAGAGACAATATCATACGTTTTTAGAGATGGTTGTCAAAGAGTGTCTATGGCAGAATGGAAAAACGGTCTACTTTAATTGAGAAGGTTATGGGTTCAAATCCCCATGAATGCAAATAAGAGAATAAAAATATTTTATTTTCATATTTAATTCAAATAAAATAATATTTTTTAAAAAATTAAATGAGGAAAGTGCCACGTGGTACTCTCTCACGTGCTGACGTGGCAGAAGCAGGAGAAAGCCCTTGTGCTTTCATATACTCCCTCCGTTTCATAAAGAGTGTCGTTTTAGATTTTTATTTTTGTTTCACAAAGAATGTCATTTTATATTTCCAATGCAAATTTTTAAACAAAAATCCAGTTTTAACCTTGTTATATTAGTGTATTAATTAGAAAGAAAAAGTTGTTTAATGTATTTATAAGGGATAGAAAAGACTTTTTATTAAGTTTCTTAATTTGTGTGAAAAGTGTCAAAATGACACTCTTTGTGAAACAGAGGGAATAGTAGATTAGAATCTTTTTTAACACCGTTTTCAAATTCCATATCATATGGCCAATCATGTCAAAAAAAAAACAAGAGAAGAAGACCCTATTGGCTAATTGCTTTACCCCTTCATATATAGAAAAAATACATAATATGTACATGCAAATATTGTCCCAAAAAAAACATTCAAATTTGATCGATACGAAGTTACGAACATACAAATAGATATTACACTTATGCATATTTAATAAATACGTACATCCAGATAGATATTATACGTATATAGTTCTAAATGTGCCCTGACATGACAGCTTTTACGATTTTGAAATGGAGGACACTTCATGCAATGTGATTGGTTGGAATGAGAAGGACCATAAAGAGTCTTGAAATAAGGTAAAAACAACAAATGCTGTTTTAGCCTGATCAGGGGACCCACAACACCCGTTTAGATAACCATCCAATTAAATTTATCATATGGACGGACCTATGCGCATGGTTGGGGAAAACGGGAAATTCCTACCTGCACATTTCGCTGCGATCCCGATTCGTACCTGCACATGTAGTCTGTGCTAAATCATATCTACATTTAAATATTATTTGAACTGCATACCTACACTTAACTAAACGGAGTAAATACATACATTTTGACTAACACTGTTAACTCTCCGTTTGCGTCAGATGACATGGCAGCTGAGTCACTTCTTTTACTAAACGACGTCGTATTGGTTTAATAAAATTTGCCCCAAAAATAGCCAAAACAGAGTTATGTGACGATTGTTGGAAGCCGACGATACTTCTTCAACTTCTTTGTGTGTTTTTTTCCTTCCCAACAACAATTAAACCAAAATTCATGAGAGTGGTGTGTTAGGACAAGATTTAGGTCGCGAAATTAGAGTTCCCACACATATTCATATTCCTCTGAAGGCTGGGAGTTAAGTTCACGAAAATGAGGTTAGTTTTATTAATTTTTTTAAAAGCATTGATAATATACATTCGATTATGGGTAGATATATTGTTGAAATCGGAAAGGATTATAGAAAATATAGTATTTGATTGCTTGTGGGTATATGTGTTTGAAGAATTACATAAATATATACCATCAAATTAGAATGCATAGTAAGTGTTCGATTAAATGTCTCAGTGAATATTTTTTGTTATAATTCTTGAATTAATGTACCTTTTCGTTGTTGCAGCGACGGTAACGACATTTCTTTCGTTATTAAGTATAATGGGAAGTTTGAGAATATAGAAGGAGAAGTTCTCTATGTTGGTGGAAGTACACATGTGCTTGAAACAGCCCCACAAGCTTTATTTATCGGGTTAAAATCAGCAGATATAGTGGACATGTATTGTCAAAGAATTTGGTACAAGCTGCCATATGAGGAATTAAAGGAGTTGAAGATTTTATGTGATGGTGGTCCTAACTTTGAAAGTATGTGTCGAGCTGCATCTTGGAGTAGAGTTATTGAGGTTTTTATGGAGCATGATGATGCGAATGATGGCCAAAATGATGCATCTAGACAGAACGGTGGAGATGGACACAATGATGGAGATGGACAGAGCGATGGAGATGAACAAAATGATGGAGATGGACAGCATGATGGGGCTGCAACGAATCCTCCTTATTTTCATGAGGCTGAACGTGTTGAAGAGATAGTTGCTGGATTTGTTGATGAGGAAGAAGAAGATAACGAAGCTTATCGTAATACTCCTCCTCAATCGGACTGTGAGGAAGATCAAAACGAAATCCCTTATGAAAGATGGAGAAGAGGAAGTGGCGAGCTAAAGATAATGTTATTGTTTGATAGTGTAAAAGAGTTCAGGGAAGCTGCCTTGAACAACTTCTCTGAATCTTATAATAGTGGACTTGAAAAGGCACGTAGTTTGCCCTTGGTCGAGATGTTGGAGACCATGAGGAGACAAACTATGGTTCGGATAGATTTGAGGAAGAAAAAGATAAATAAGCATAAGGCCAAATTCAGCCTTAAGGTGGCAAAGACCTTAGCTTTAGAGGAGAAAGAGAAGAAATGGTGTAAAAGAACTCCTGGACCTAATGGTTACTCTGAAGTGTCTGAGAAAGGTACTTCACATACAGTGAACATTGATCATAAAACATGTACTTGCAGGAGGTGGGATGTGACGGGGATTCCTTGTCGTCATGCGTTGAAGGTTTTCACAGAGAGGAAGCTTAACGCAGAGGACTATGTTGCTGACTGTTATTTGACTAGTACTTGGAAGAATCAATATAGTGATTCGATCATTCCTGTTGATGGTCTGAAGTTCTGGAAAAAATCTGATGAACAAACACTTCAAGCACCGCCAAGAGAGATAGCTAAAGGTCGAAAAAAGAATCCAGAGAAAAGAAAGAAGGGAATTCACGAGTCACCAACTAAAGGGAAAAAAGTTACTAGTCACTTGAAGATTGTTCATTGTGTTCGATGTGGGTTCTCTGGACATAACGCTACAAAGTGTGGTAATGATGAAGTTCCAAATAAGTCAACTAGGAAACCTAGGGCAAAAAAGCAGAAGACATTCGAGGAAGAGCCTGGGTCATTTTCTCTCGATGTTGGCGAGGGACCAAGTCAACCTACACAAACTTCTTATGCTAATGATTAATTTCAGGTATCAATGATTGTTTTGTGAGGTTTACTATTCTTTTTTTGAGATATCTTTTATCAGGTTTTCTGCTCTCATTTGCAGGTTGATGTTTCAGCTTGGTTTTGTGAAATTTTTGGTGATGGAAGAGTTATCTTGTTGCTGCTCGTGTATATTTGGTGATGGAAGATTTATCTTGTTGTTGCTCGTGTATTTTTGGTGATGGAAGCTTTATTTTGTTGTTGCTCGTGTATTTGTTTTTGGTGTGCAACACTCAATTAAACCTCCTCATGTAATTTGAGATTTGTATTCTCTTTCTCTAGACAATTTGTATTCTCTTTCTCAACACTTACGTTTAAGCTAAATGTTATTTTATCAAAGACAAAACAAAACATAATGTCTTACAATGGTTTAACTCTTACAATGTCTTCACTCTTACAATCTCCATTAGTCTTCATAACTTAAATTACATTACTATGTCTTAATAAAAAAGTAGAACACAACCATGCCAATTCCAATGACTAACATGTTTTTCAAGCTATGAAGCTCACCAATACAATCTTTTATTTCTTTCTCAAAACCATGGACAATGGCGCTCATTTCTTGCATCTCTTTCTCATATCCAATAACAATGTCGCTCATTTCTTGTATTTTCCTTTCATAGCTAGCAACGATAGCTTCAGAAGTCCGTGATTCAAGCTCCAAATTCCCGAGATCATCTTTAACCTCACTTTTAAGCCCACCGAACATTTCCTTAATATCCTCAATTTCTTCTACAACGGATTTATCAGTCCATTTAAACAAATGGTTTTTGTCCTACAACACAATAAACACAATAAACATACCTGATTTTTCATTTTTCACATTCCTTCAACAATACACAGCAACAACAACTAAATATTTACCTTTTCAGACCCATTTGGGCAACAATGGAAAAGTCTTCCTGGATTTTCAACTGTCTTTGAAGTTATTATCACAGATGCTTCTCCACACCACCTACAAATTCTTGGGAAGCCTCTCGCCCTTTCACCACCTCGTTTTCTCCAATTCGCACTCTCTCCTCCACCTATTTCCAAAAAAAATCTCTTATTTACAAATAAAATCGAACAGAAAAAATCAAATTAATAACGATAAATCCTTCAAGCTAAAGTATTGATAGACATTTACATACCTGAAGCCGAAGACGAAGACATTGGATCCGTGAGCCTCGTCTGGAATTTGGGTGAAGAAAATAACCTAATTTTTAGGGAAGAAGACGACATCTATTTATTGACTTATTAAACCAATACGACGTCGTTTAGTAAAAGAAGTGATTCAGCTGCCATGTCATCTGCCGCAAACGGAGAGTTAACAGTGTTAGTCAAAATGTATGTATTTACCCCATTTAGTTAAGTGTGGGTATGTAGTTCAAATAATATTTAAATGTAGGTATGATTTAGTACAGACTACAAGTACAGGTACGGGACCGCGGCGAAATGTGCAAGTAGGAATTTCCCGTTTTCCCGCATGGTTGTATGTGGAGAGAGAGATATATAATATATAATATGCGTACTCACATTGCTTATAGTTTAATTAATAATGTTTATGTGTGTATGGTTCCAATTAAAATCAATCGATTTCGACCACACATATATCTTACTATATATATTTTAATGTTTTAAAATTATTAATTAACATGATTGTAATCGATTAAACTTTAACTTATAAAAACTTATATCAGTTAGATTTTAACACATATTAAAAGTAAATTGCAAGCGAAAAAAATAAATAAAACTGAAAAACTAAAAGAAATACAAAATATTAATTTTTTTTTATTTAGTCAATAAGATGCAAAAAGAAACAAAAACAATTAATAATGTAAAATTTATATTTGAAAATGTAAAACTCTAAAAAAAACTTTGGTGTTTCAAAGTTGCTAATTAACATGAGTGTAACACATGTTAAGTCAATAAAACACAAAAAAAACAAAAAAAAATAGATACAAAAACTTGACAAGGAAAAAATAGATTTTTTCACGTATTAACAAAATTGTCAGCAAAAAAAAACTGAAAAAGAAATTGATACAAAAATATTATTTTTCTTTTTATTTAGTCAATAAAACACAAAAAAAAACAAAAAAAACAATTGATAATGTAAAAAAATTATTTTGAATACAAAAAAAAAATTAAGAATGTAAAATTTTATTTTTATTTTTCACAACAAAATAAATATTTTTTGTATTATATCTTTGAACTTTATTTATTTAAGTTTACCATTATGTTGACCCGTGCATCACTGTTGTCAATCCTATTTTTTTAAGCTCACAAATGTTGTAATATCGTTTTTTACCATTCCTTTTTGGTTTTTTTTTCACAGATTGTAAAATAGTAAATTACACATGATGCATATGAGTTACTCGATCAGATTTTGACACGTGTAATAAACTTTTTTAATTAAAAAAGCAAAATATGGTAAAAAAGAAATCTATATCTAAATCTAATTCTAATAAGAATAGAATAAATAACTCATCAGAATTTTATGTTAAATAAATATATAAGTAGCTAAATCATTAGAATTAAACATAATTTATATAGAACATAAGAACTCTAAATATTTGTAAATATGTAATAAATTTTAATTATAAACAAATGACATTTTAAAAAATGTTAGATTTATTTTTAGGTGGTTTCGTTTTGTTTCTCTTAATTTTATTTTATATTTTTGTACAGATGATACGATTTTATTTTTGATTTTTTTGTTCTCAATTTTATTTTTACAGATTTTAAAACATTTTATTATAATTTCGCATATATACGGGTTTGAATCTAATTTTTTTATAAAGTATCATACAGAGTTGTTTGTTGTCTTAATACTCGGAGAGATTAATTAATGTATCTCGAATCTTAATACCCGTGTATAGGTTTCGAGTCCAAGAAATTTTAGAAGATTTACAGTCATATTTTATAAACAGTTGCTGCTAATTAAGTAATCTACCATGCCATTTATAGCTAGAACTAATATTATGTAATACCGAACCATCTGGTGTCCGTACAGTTTCTATATTACATAAACTGAAAATTGAAATAAACCAAAACCGAATAATTGAAGCGGATTGAACACCATCTTGTACAATGTTGTTTATAACTGTATTTAAGATTGCATGTGTATTTAATTTCGTATACCACATGAAATTTTTTTTTTTTGGAACAAATATACCACATGAATATTGAGAACAAATATTGTAAGACTTCCAACAACAAAAAAATATGTTAGACTTTTTATAAGATAGTTAATTGATTATGAGAACGTGTATCTTCTTATTATATAAAGTAGGATGCATCAAAGTTACTTTTTAACATGATCGTGACACGTGGCAAGTAGTCGATAAGATTTTGACACGTGTTTTGATTAAAATCTATTATAAAAAAAGTTATAATAATCCTAAAAGAAAAAGGAAAATACATCTATCTATTTTTAAAAGAGAAATGAATAAAATAAAAGGAAAGATTTCGACATTTGACAAGTTTATCGATTTAGATTTTGACACGTGTCTCGGTAAAATATTATTTTTAAATAAAAAGGAATTTCCATTAAAAAATTAAAAAAAAATTATTATTTTTAAATAAAAAAGGAATTTCCAAAAAAATATTTAAAAAATTAAAAATGGTAAATATATCGATTTAGATTAAAAAGTAAAATAAAAATTCTAGATGCTAATTAAAAATTAAAAAGGTCAAATTATTTTATTTAGATTAAAAAGTAAAATTAAATTAACTAAACTATATTTCAATTTAAGAAAAAGAAAATAAAACTAGAGGATCTATTTTAAAAGAAAAATAAAAATTCTAGATGCTAATGATATGATATTAGATGATAATGAGCTCATGAAGAGAAAGATAGCAATAATCATGTAAAGATTCTTTTGATGCGAGTCTTAAGAATCATAACTTCTCTAGAGAGCAGAGAGATCATATACGGGAGATGAATGTGAAGAGAAAGAGAGATTTATTTGCTTGAAAAGAGTTAATGGGAGATCGTTAACATATTCGAAGGATTCGAATTGCATAACAGAGTTTTTAACGTAGCGTAACAGAAAAAAATAGTTGATAAAGTGTGTAAAATATATGAGAAGTATGGTTAATATTGCTTAAGACCCACAACAGATTCTGTGTTTTGAATATTTAAATTAAAAATAAATAAGAATTAAAATAAATAAATAACTATTAGATTTGGATTTTGTGTTTTCATATATTTTTTACAGTAGAGATACGATTTTGTTTTATATTTTTTTAAAAATTATTTTAACGGGTTTGAAATTTTATTATTATAAACTTACGTATACGCAGATCTTAAAATAGATTTTAGTTATGATAAAAGTAGGATAAATAATTTGTTTGAATTTTAAAATAAATTATATATATATATAAAGCATTAGAAATAAACATAATTCATATAAATATATTAAAACATATATATTTGGAAAATTTTATTTTTTTCTTATAGATTATCCGATTTTGTTTTCAATTTGTTTTTCTTATAGATTATCCGATTTTGTTTTCAATTTGTTTTTACGAATTTAAATAATATTATTAAAAATCCGCATATATGCGGATCCTAATCTAGTTTATTATAACAATAAAGCTTTCTCTTGTATTACTGTATTTTGTACTTTCATTAATCAAAATGCACATATATAAGATATATTATAGTTAAAAAATGCCATATACAATATATATTCGATTTATGATATAGTACTCTTATTTCAGGTTTCTTTTATAACTTCTGAAATTTTATTTAAACAGTCACGCATCAACTCAGTACGGTAGTCATCACAAATATACAACATTGTTTCAAGCTTTTATGATTTCTTTCTTGGATATTTGATCACTCACACGCATGTAGCAACTCAAGCAAACACACATATATAAACACAATTAAACACATATTAATACATTAACATTTAACACCTATGAAGAGCTGATATACTTGTAACTAATTAAATCAATACAATTTATGAGTTTGATATGATGTTTTGCAGCATGGGTTACGGATTTACGGTACTCCCCAAAACTCATAGATTGCAATATATAAGCCCTAGCTAAACGAGTCTAGATAATATAATTTGCAGCTTAGACGGGATTTTTAGTACTTTTTACAAAAGTATTACTCAATTTTTGTTTTTTGTCTTATATTACTCAATTTAATCTAAATAATAATTTTCTCGTTAATCTATTAAAGTTATAGTTATATATATACATAATAAATATATTTAATATCCTGAAATTTTACGATAAAGTATAGAATTTTACACATGCATATATCGGCCCATATATAGCGCACAATATATATTTTTATTTGTCAAACTTATGAGCCAGCACGTGAGCTGTAATTGTTGCCTTTGTTGTACTTGCACCCTTCATCCGTTCATAGAATGTTTTTTTTTTTTTTTTTTTGAACATTACGTTCATAGAATGTTGTCCCCTTTAGTATGTGAACTAACAAAATTAATCCTAATCCGCCAATAAACTACACGAGAGCTACAATGACCCGTAGATCTAGCCCGTACCGACACCTATTCCGATTAACATTATTTTACTAGTTAAGTGACGCTTTATTTATGATAAAATGTATATCAAACAAATCCTGAGATTTCAGAAAATTGTCACAAGTAATATGTTCAAAACGTAGGATTAATTGGCTATAATCGTAAAATAAAAAACCAAGACAGTTCTTAAGCCAAAGAAAAAAAAAAAAAAACAAGACAGCTTTTTTATATATAATCTTTCCATTTTACCGGAAAAGAAAAAGTTCATAAAATAAGTGTAAATGCACAATATATAACCATCCACTGACCACTGATTCAAGTGTCTTCGTATGCTTGCCCTAGACACGTGGCGTTTTCCTATTCCCGAATGTTAATCTCTTCGGCCACCGGAGAGACACAGAAAAGAAGAATATAGAGAAAGAGAAAGAGAGAGTGAAGAGCTAAAGAGGTGTGAGAGAAAGAGGGGAGAGAGAGAGAGAGAGGGATGGATCAAGTTCATGAGTTATGGCGGACGCTAAGATGCGCCGGTAAAGCGCAAGATAAGGCCTCTGTTGATACTCTCATGCTTAAGTACCGTCCGATCGCTCCAAAGCCGACGACGACTGGTCAACCATCTGTCGGAGACACGAGCACTAGAAGGACGAAGAGAAAGTACGTTAGGGTTTCTAAAAACAATAAAGCCACGTGTCGATCAAAGAATGGCCTTAGATCTAGCTCAACAGATCCAGCGAGTGGCCGAGAAGATCTCGTGACGCTACAGCTCATGCCGGAGAGATCTACGCCGTTGAGTTTGGATCATAACAGTCTCGATCCAACGGTGAAAACAATAATCGGAGATGAAACCTGTAAAACCGGCACGTGGCTCAAGTCTAACAGCGGAGATGACGCGGTGCATCCGGCTCCGGTGGAGACGTGGGTGACGGTGGAATCCGTTAACTGTAGCTCCGTTTCCCATGCGGTATGGTGTACGGACGAAGAGATCACGGATGCTTTAGATAAAGACACGTGTCCTGGTTTTGTATCGGATGGTTCGAATCGTGTGGTGATGGTGAACGAGGCTTACCGGAGGATTGTAACCGGGGACGGCGGTTTTGAAAGAGAGTCGTCGTCGTTGTTGTTGCCGGAAGTGACTGTGGGGTTGGTGGTTGACCAAACGGCGACGTTTTGTGACTACCGAACTTTCACCTGTAAGGTGAGACTTGAGTACACGTGGCGAGAGACGAAGTATGTTAAAACGGTGCCGTGTGAAGTTTGGAAGATGGAGTTTGGTGGATTTGCATGGAGGTTGGACACTACTGCAGCTCTAACTCTTTGGCTTTGAGTTAGAGGTATAGAGAGGGTAAGAATCATTAAGATCAAGATGTGGTTAAGGTTCATAATCTTAAACCTTAATCACTTTTTCGCACTTTGGTTAATTGGGAAATTAATAAGTAATACAAAAGAGAAACGAATTTATATAATGCTAATATATGGGAAGATCTTGAGAATCAAGTCTTTGGGAATAAAAATTGTGTGTAAGAACATTTTACATATATATAGATTGAAAATTGCCATAATGTCAATACTGTGATTGGCAATGCTTTAAACAAAATAAAAAGATGTCAATGCTTGGCTTTTTCATTGATGCTTACTTATCTCTTTGATTTCGATCGCTATAATAAGAGAAGATCGCTATAATAAGAGACATATAAATTTGCATGTTGTAAGATATCACCAGTAATTTTACTTTTGTAAGACATTAATAGATTTGCATGTCATAAGATATCACCAGTTTTTTTACCGGTATTATAATTACAAAAACTGTTCTTACAAAAACACAAATAATTTGCAATGTAAGATATGTATATGGTGATCATTTAAGCATGTAGATGTTGTGCTAGATATATATATATATATATATATATAATTCATGGTTGATTATTTATGATATACATGAACTTGGGACAATATATATTATTGTACTTGGTAACATATATATGGATTCATGCACCATTAACCTACACATATTCGTATGTACCAATATGGGTAAATGACAGTGCATTTATAAAGAGACGAATCCGATGTGTGTTTTTAAAAAAACAATATTCTCGAGATAGAACGGTCCTGACACGTGTTTCTGTCTATAAATTATTGGACAACCTCATCTCATGGGTATTGAGTCTCATATATTTAAAGCTTTTTAATACACGCAGTGTGTATATATACAAAATGTGTTGTATAGTCAAGATGTGAATTCTTCGACCGGATATTATCCAAGTTAGCGATTACATAACCCCATAATCCACTTGAAACTATTCACCTAATAAAATCTCATAGTCATTTACGTAATTAAATCTCATGCTACCTATGTTATAGATAATAGAGGTGTCGACATGCAGTACGCGCATGTTAGATGTACCCATTCTGCAGTAGCCAATAATGATGATTAACATCACATCAAAAAATCTTTGTGGCTTTTGAATCCCAACATATGGAGAAATCTCATTGGCTAAGCAAAAGAAACAAAAATAATATAAAAAGCCAAAAAGATCTATCGAAGAGAGGGAATAAATAAAGTGGGTTATAGAACACTCAAAACACGCACAAGGAAATTAAAAGTACACGTGGCATCTCGACCGAGAAAGACATCAACCAATCGGCTTCCACGTATGTACTTGTTTTTTCCTTTCTGTTTAATTATCGTTTTTAAAAATTACTGACGTCATGCCATAACTGAGGAAGTTTTTAGTGGGGTCCCACTTTTCGTGATCGTAGCCGTTCAAAGTGTCACAGTGATATGAATCTGACCATACGTTGACGTCACGTGCTTGTGACGCGGCTGGTGGAAATTTTTAAGAGGGATAGAATTTCAATTTTCGGGCGACGAGAAACGAATAGGAGTCTATCACGTGTTTGTTTTTCTTATCTTTCAAATATTTTTATAAACAATCTTTCAAAAACAAAATTTATAATTTTTCACTGTTGTTGTACTTTTTAAAAAAACTTCCTCTAAAGGATACAAAGATCTGGCAATAACAGAATATTATGAAATTTAAGTGAAACAAATCCTAGAGACGGTTGGATTGCTATGGGATGAAGAATTATAGTTGAATCATGAATGTACCTAAACCAAGTTGAGATGAAGCTTTTTGTTGAATAAGACGAAGAGTTATAGTTTTTTTTTTTTTTTATAACTTATGGAATCCCAGATCTATGGAAAGGCCTAGACTAATCCCTTGGGGAGGTGTAGCCCATGGATAGACCTCTCTCCGGATATTCAAATGGGCCGAAAATAAAGGCCCATATATGTGTGGCCAAGTGGGAATGATTTAACAATTCCACGCTTGAGGGGAATCGATTCCTGGCCTAGACCAACAGAGCAACTCCTCCTCAAGTGGGAACCACTAGACCACCATCACTTGGTTAAAGTTATAGTTGAATGTACATAAACCAAGTTGATAAGTATTGATGTTGTACTTGACTACTTGCATAATTGTGTTTTTGGTTGAGTATGACAGCTTCCACGGATACGACTACAAAGTAATCAAATATCCCAAACATTCAATATCTGGAGATTACCATTCCTCCCTTTGATCAGTATCAAATGAACAATCCATAATCATCGTCTTTATAGCTGATGAAGTTTGAAAATATTAGTTTTTTGTCAACCTGTGTAACACAAAGCAGAAAAAATTGAGATTTTATCCAAAAAATTGTATTAAGATATGTCTACAACATAAATTAGAGATTCATATTTTATTAATAATACTCCCTCTGTTTCATAATAATTGTCATTTGGAGAAAATGTATCTGCAATGTAACTGAATGTATCTGGATGTGTTTTGAGTTTAATACATCCAGATATATTGCAGATACATTTTCTCCAAATGACACTTATTATAAAACAGAGAGAGTATATAATATAATACGATCTATGCTATTTGTATGAAGTAAATATTCCGATAAATAATATAGAGATTGGTGTACTATTTGTGTATTTAAACCAAGTTGAGATGAAACTCTTTGTTGAATAGGACGAAGAGTTATACTTGAATGTACCTACTTAAAACAAGTCGAGTGACACTGATGTTGTACTTGCATGTTTGTGTTCTCTGTATGTAATTAGCTTTCGATTAATTTTGAAGATGAGCAATTCAAGTTTCTCAAATATTGTTTAGTGAATATTATTAAGTTACATGGACTTGCAATTCAAAATCAATTGGCAATAAGTGGATTGACTTATGTGCCTTATATATTATTTAAAATCCCTTCCAACTTCCGATGTTGCTCTTGGCCATTGATCTCGGTATGTTTGGGCATGCATCGACAGACCATCTTTGGATCACATATCGATGATGGATTGCGTGAATCGGACTCTGATACCATATTAAGTTACATGAGCTTCTAACTCAAAACCAATTGACAATGAGTGGATTGGTTTATGTGCCTTATATATTACTTAAGATCTCTTCCAATTTTTGATTTCGATATTGGATATATTCTCTAATAAATATAACTATTAATTTGTTGATTTCAATGGAAAAAAGATCACGAGTATACACTAAATTCGCAAGTATTTCAAATTCTACAAAACTGACAGCTGAGTTTACATTATACTTTTTCAATTTTACAATCGATTTGGTATTTTCTCTTTTCATAATTTTATTGTTTTGTGAATATTTTCTTTTTTGTCGACTTTGTTTTCTAAGATTATATATTTTTCATGTCTTGTAGTAGATTTTTTTTCTCTTTCTTTTTGTAGTAGTTTAAAAAGTTTTTTCAATTTTAGAACTGTGAACATACCAATTTTGTATTCCACCTTATATTCTATTATGTATAACTTGTATTCTTGATATTTTAATGAAATTGAGACAATGAAAAATATGAATTTGATAAATGTAGATTAATGCTTACTTTGATTAAATTATGAATATTCATACTAAAAACTATAATCAAACAAACTTAGTTTACTCTTTTGTCTCATCTCACACTTACCAACAAATTTGAATACACACGATGCTGTAATGAAATTATACCCTAGTTAGTACTGATAGGGTCAAAGTTTTACCCAAATAAACAACACTGCAAGTGCACAGCAATGCAGTTGAAGTATAAGGGGTTATCGAATCCCAAAGGAAGTGATTGCTACACTATGATTTCTATATTCAAATTATGCTAAGTCGATTTCAGATGAATGTAAAACGAAACAAATAAACTAAAAAGCAGTCAGTGATTGATTTAAGGTTCTTAAAATTCAATGAGACAAAACGCCAAGCAAGGATGATTCGCAGGTTAAATCCGAGAATGCAGAATGTATACTATCAGGGAAATTATTATGAGCCGTCTAGAACTCGAAACACAGATTTAAAACTAATCAACTCTCGTCGCAGAAGTTATCTATCCCTAAATTTCAGAATTCCAAATCTCTTTGTAAATCCTATCAATTCAGGCAAGCATTAAAAACAGGTTCGATTGTTCACAAAATCNCAAACAAATCCTGAGATTTCAGAAAATTGTCACAAGTAATATGTTCAAAACGTAGGATTAATTGGCTATAATCGTAAAATAAAAAACCAAGACAGTTCTTAAGCCAAAGAAAAAAAAAAAAAAAACAAGACAGCTTTTTTATATATAATCTTTCCATTTTACCGGAAAAGAAAAAGTTCATAAAATAAGTGTAAATGCACAATATATAACCATCCACTGACCACTGATTCAAGTGTCTTCGTATGCTTGCCCTAGACACGTGGCGTTTTCCTATTCCCGAATGTTAATCTCTTCGGCCACCGGAGAGACACAGAAAAGAAGAATATAGAGAAAGAGAAAGAGAGAGTGAAGAGCTAAAGAGAAAGAGGGGAGAGAGAGAGAGATGGATCAAGATCATGAGTTATGGCGGACGCTAAGATGCGCCGGTAAAGCGCAAGATAAGGCCTCTGTTGATACTCTCATGCTTAAGTACCGTCCGATCGCTCCAAAGCCGACGACGACTGGTCAACCATCTGTCGGAGACACGAGCACTAGAAGGACGAAGAGAAGGTACGTTAGGGTTTCTAAAAACAATAAAGCCACGTGTCGATCAAAGAATGGCCTTAGATCTAGCTCAACAGATCCAGAGAGTGGCCGAGAAGATCTCGTGACGCTACAGCTCATGCCGGAGAGATCTACGCCGTTGAGTTTGGATCATAACAGTCTCGATCCAACGGTGAAAACAATAATCGGAGATGAAACCTGTAAAACCGGCACGTGGCTCAAGTCTAACAGCGGAGATGACGCGGTGCATCCGGTTCCGGTGGAGACGTGGGTGACGGTGGAATCCGTTAACTGTAGCTCCGTTTCCCATGCGGTATGGTGTACGGACGAAGAGATCAGGGATGCTTTAGATAAAGACACGTGTCCTGGTTTTGTATCGGATGGTTCGAATCGTGTGGTGATGGTGAACGAGGCTTACCGGAGGATTGTAACCGGGGACGGTGGTTTTGAAAGAGAGTCGTCGTCGTTGTTGCCGGAAGTGATTGTGTGGTTGGTGGTTGACCAAACGGCGACGTTTTGTGATTACCGAACTTTCACCTGTAAGGTGAGACTTGAGTACACGTGGCGAGAGACGAAGTATGTTAAAACGGTGCCGTGTGAAGTTTGGAAGATGGAGTTTGGTGGATTTGCATGGAGGTTGGACACTACTGCAGCTCTAACTCTTTGGCTTTGAGTTAGAGGTATAGAGAGGGTAAGAATCATTAAGATCAAGATGTGGTTAAGGTTCATAATCTTAAACCTTAATCACTTTTTCGCACTTTGGTTAATTGGGAAATTAATAAGTAATACAAAAGAGAAACGAATTTATATAATGCTAATATATGGGAAGATCTTGAGAATCAAGTCTTTGGGAATAAAAATTGTGTGTAAGAACATTTTACATATATATAGATTGAAAATTGCCATAATGTCAATACTGTGATTGGCAATGCTTTAAACAAAATAAAAAGATGTCAATGCTTGGCTTTTTCATTGATGCTTACTTATCTCTTTGATTTCGATCGCTATAATAAGAGAAGATCGCTATAATAAGAGACATATAAATTTGCATGTTGTAAGATATCACCAGTAATTTTACTTTTGTAAGACATTAATAGATTTGCATGTCATAAGATATCACCAGTTTTTTTACCGGTATTATAATTACAAAAACTGTTCTTACAAAAACACAAATAATTTGCAATGTAAGATATGTATATGGTGATCATTTAAGCATGTAGATGTTGTGCTAGATATATATATATATATATATATATAATTCATGGTTGATTATTTATGATATACATGAACTTGGGACAATATATATTATTGTACTTGGTAACATATATATGGATTCATGCACCATTAACCTACACATATTCGTATGTACCAATATGGGTAAATGACAGTGCATTTATAAAGAGACGAATCCGATGTGTGTTTTTAAAAAAACAATATTCTCGAGATAGAACGGTCCTGACACGTGTTTCTGTCTATAAATTATTGGACAACCTCATCTCATGGGTATTGAGTCTCATATATTTAAAGCTTTTTAATACACGCAGTGTGTATATATACAAAATGTGTTGTATAGTCAAGATGTGAATTCTTCGACCGGATATTATCCAAGTTAGCGATTACATAACCCCATAATCCACTTGAAACTATTCACCTAATAAAATCTCATAGTCATTTACGTAATTAAATCTCATGCTACCTATGTTATAGATAATAGAGGTGTCGACATGCAGTACGCGCATGTTAGATGTACCCATTCTGCAGTAGCCAATAATGATGATTAACATCACATCAAAAAATCTTTGTGGCTTTTGAATCCCAACATATGGAGAAATCTCATTGGCTAAGCAAAAGAAACAAAAATAATATAAAAAGCCAAAAAGATCTATCGAAGAGAGGGAATAAATAAAGTGGGTTATAGAACACTCAAAACACGCACAAGGAAATTAAAAGTACACGTGGCATCTCGACCGAGAAAGACATCAACCAATCGGCTTCCACGTATGTACTTGTTTTTTCCTTTCTGTTTAATTATCGTTTTTAAAAATTACTGACGTCATGCCATAACTGAGGAAGTTTTTAGTGGGGTCCCACTTTTCGTGATCGTAGCCGTTCAAAGTGTCACAGTGATATGAATCTGACCATACGTTGACGTCACGTGCTTGTGACGCGGCTGGTGGAAATTTTTAAGAGGGATAGAATTTCAATTTTCGGGCGACGAGAAACGAATAGGAGTCTATCACGTGTTTGTTTTTCTTATCTTTCAAATATTTTTATAAACAATCTTTCAAAAACAAAATTTATAATTTTTCACTGTTGTTGTACTTTTTAAAAAAACTTCCTCTAAAGGATACAAAGATCTGGCAATAACAGAATATTATGAAATTTAAGTGAAACAAATCCTAGAGACGGTTGGATTGCTATGGGATGAAGAATTATAGTTGAATCATGAATGTACCTAAACCAAGTTGAGATGAAGCTTTTTGTTGAATAAGACGAAGAGTTATAGTTTTTTTTTTTTTTTATAACTTATGGAATCCCAGATCTATGGAAAGGCCTAGACTAATCCCTTGGGGAGGTGTAGCCCATGGATAGACCTCTCTCCGGATATTCAAATGGGCCGAAAATAAAGGCCCATATATGTGTGGCCAAGTGGGAATGATTTAACAATTCCACGCTTGAGGGGAATCGATTCCTGGCCTAGACCAACAGAGCAACTCCTCCTCAAGTGGGAACCACTAGACCACCATCACTTGGTTAAAGTTATAGTTGAATGTACATAAACCAAGTTGATAAGTATTGATGTTGTACTTGACTACTTGCATAATTGTGTTTTTGGTTGAGTATGACAGCTTCCACGGATACGACTACAAAGTAATCAAATATCCCAAACATTCAATATCTGGAGATTACCATTCCTCCCTTTGATCAGTATCAAATGAACAATCCATAATCATCGTCTTTATAGCTGATGAAGTTTGAAAATATTAGTTTTTTGTCAACCTGTGTAACACAAAGCAGAAAAAATTGAGATTTTATCCAAAAAATTGTATTAAGATATGTCTACAACATAAATTAGAGATTCATATTTTATTAATAATACTCCCTCTGTTTCATAATAATTGTCATTTGGAGAAAATGTATCTGCAATGTAACTGAATGTATCTGGATGTGTTTTGAGTTTAATACATCCAGATATATTGCAGATACATTTTCTCCAAATGACACTTATTATAAAACAGAGAGAGTATATAATATAATACGATCTATGCTATTTGTATGAAGTAAATATTCCGATAAATAATATAGAGATTGGTGTACTATTTGTGTATTTAAACCAAGTTGAGATGAAACTCTTTGTTGAATAGGACGAAGAGTTATACTTGAATGTACCTACTTAAAACAAGTCGAGTGACACTGATGTTGTACTTGCATGTTTGTGTTCTCTGTATGTAATTAGCTTTCGATTAATTTTGAAGATGAGCAATTCAAGTTTCTCAAATATTGTTTAGTGAATATTATTAAGTTACATGGACTTGCAATTCAAAATCAATTGGCAATAAGTGGATTGACTTATGTGCCTTATATATTATTTAAAATCCCTTCCAACTTCCGATGTTGCTCTTGGCCATTGATCTCGGTATGTTTGGGCATGCATCGACAGACCATCTTTGGATCACATATCGATGATGGATTGCGTGAATCGGACTCTGATACCATATTAAGTTACATGAGCTTCTAACTCAAAACCAATTGACAATGAGTGGATTGGTTTATGTGCCTTATATATTACTTAAGATCTCTTCCAATTTTTGATTTCGATATTGGATATATTCTCTAATAAATATAACTATTAATTTGTTGATTTCAATGGAAAAAAGATCACGAGTATACACTAAATTCGCAAGTATTTCAAATTCTACAAAACTGACAGCTGAGTTTACATTATACTTTTTCAATTTTACAATCGATTTGGTATTTTCTCTTTTCATAATTTTATTGTTTTGTGAATATTTTCTTTTTTGTCGACTTTGTTTTCTAAGATTATATATTTTTCATGTCTTGTAGTAGATTTTTTTTCTCTTTCTTTTTGTAGTAGTTTAAAAAGTTTTTTCAATTTTAGAACTGTGAACATACCAATTTTGTATTCCACCTTATATTCTATTATGTATAACTTGTATTCTTGATATTTTAATGAAATTGAGACAATGAAAAATATGAATTTGATAAATGTAGATTAATGCTTACTTTGATTAAATTATGAATATTCATACTAAAAACTATAATCAAACAAACTTAGTTTACTCTTTTGTCTCATCTCACACTTACCAACAAATTTGAATACACACGATGCTGTAATGAAATTATACCCTAGTTAGTACTGATAGGGTCAAAGTTTTACCCAAATAAACAACACTGCAAGTGCACAGCAATGCAGTTGAAGTATAAGGGGTTATCGAATCCCAAAGGAAGTGATTGCTACACTATGATTTCTATATTCAAATTATGCTAAGTCGATTTCAGATGAATGTAAAACGAAACAAATAAACTAAAAAGCAGTCAGTGATTGATTTAAGGTTCTTAAAATTCAATGAGACAAAACGCCAAGCAAGGATGATTCGCAGGTTAAATCCGAGAATGCAGAATGTATACTATCAGGGAAATTATTATGAGCCGTCTAGAACTCGAAACACAGATTTAAAACTAATCAACTCTCGTCGCAGAAGTTATCTATCCCTAAATTTCAGAATTCCAAATCTCTTTGTAAATCCTATCAATTCAGGCAAGCATTAAAAACAGGTTCGATTGTTCACAAAATCCCTAGACCAAATCTCTTTGCGAGTAGGAATTTTGCTCACCTAACACTAGTTCTGGTGATTAACAATGCTCTCGCATCTATTAAACAACCTAGGGTTTGATTTCTAGGTGATCAATCAAGAAATCAATATAAGCGCAAATCCAGGTGAAGAACCGATTGATTTTCCCTAACAATATCGCAATTCTACAAACTCCTCATAAACCCTAAATCACCCTAACCTAACTAGCAGATTACTCAGACATAGAAATTGAAACACAAATCATGGCTGAATAATACTGCATTAAAATAAAAAGAGTATTGATACAAGGGTTCAAAATCTTCTCTAGAAGAGTGCAGAATTGTCTCCCTCAAAGCTCTGGATCAATCTCTTCTCCCAGTCTCAATAGAAAATAAGATAATGGCAAAACAATGCCCTAGAAAACATAAATAATCCCCAAAAAACGAAAAGGACTAAATTGCAATATTAAAAACTTCTGGGCCAAAATTGTAATTCCAGAAAGTCTTCAAAACTTCGCGTCCAATTCTGATTCCACGATCGGTGTCGATCGACACCCTCCTGGTGTCGATCGACACTAGGCCAAAATCTTCAATCCAAGCTCACGTATTCAGCTGCTTCTCCAAAACACTCCAAAAAGCTTCAGATCCTCCAATTGTGCTCCAAACGTTCATGATCCTGCAAAGACTCTAAAAGACTCGAAAAACACAGAAAAGACTCTATAAACAAAGACTATATCATGGTCAAAAACACGGAAAAACCATGATATATCAACTCCCCCAGACTTACCATAGAGCCAACCTCAAGTAAAATTTCGGTGTACTTACTACAAGCTTAGCAATCTTCCAAATACGATTTAAACCCCTTTGAAAAATACAGAACCTCTATTGTTAACCCCTTTCATTAATTAGGTGCGGTCTCATCGAGGGAATATCGATCAAAGAACTTTCTAGACTCTATCCCTTCCAAGCTCCTAGACAAAGACAATCTCAACACAACTCTCTTATTTTCTCTTCTCTTAGTCGATTTCTCCCTACTTTTCTAGGGTATCATTTTTTTTTATCGACTTTCTTTTCTTTTCTCATCAAAGTTCAAGAACGGTGCCACTCACTAATTATGTTCCTTGTGAGGAGACGTGTTCATGAGTGTAAGCTCCCATCATTATCCTTTAAGGGACTCAGGTTTCCGTTCTTAGACTTATTATTTTCTTTTTTTTTTTTTTTTTTTTTAATTCCACAAGAGAAGATCAAAGAAAGATTGTACCTAACTTATCTTGCTAGTGCTAAAAGAGGAGTCAAATTCAATGCATACCAAGCCCCAAAATGAGAAATTGTAAGTTCATTAGGGCAGAGTTAACAACAAAATTTCTAAACTCTCTAGAAATCTAAACTTTCTCCAATAGACTGATCCACCTATAGCGTTCTACCTAGTTAGACCTGAAATCAACAACTATGGCAATGGTTCATCAAGTATCAATGTTCTGTGACTAGTTCCAAGAGATGCTAAAAATTTCAACCAAATTTTTGACTCAATAAAACCGATTTTTGACTGACTCAAAGGACATCAAAACAAGACACAATGTTAGAAACTACCTCCCCCAGACTTAAACAACACTGTCCCCAGTGTTATTAAATCTTAAGGTCAGGAACAAACCAAATAAAATAGATAATGGACATGATGGATAGAGGACGAAAATCTACACAACTTAGGCTCTTAAATCACTCAAATCCGTTAAGAATTGAGAGAAATATGAAGAAAACAAGTGAGTAGAATTACCTGCGAGGGGGTGTCGATCCCCGGCAACGGCGCCAAAAACTTGATAGGGTCAAAGCTTTACCCAAATAAACAACACTGCAAGTGCACAGCAATGCAGTTGAAGTATAAGGGGTTATCGAATCCCAAAGGAAGTGATTGCTACACTATGGTTTCTAGATTCAAATTATGCTAAGTCGATTTCAGATGAATGTAAAACGAAACAAATAAACTAAAAAGCAGTGAGTGATTGATTTAAGGTTCTTAAAATTCAATGAGACAAAACGCTAGGCAAGGATGATTCACAGGTTAAATCCGAGAATGCAGAATGTATACTATCAGGGAAATTATTATGAGCCGTCTAGAACTCGAAACACAGATTTAAAACTAATCAACTCTCGTCGCAGAAGTTATCTATCCCTAAATTTCAGAATTCCAAATCTCTTTGTAAATCCTATCAATTCAGGCAAGCATTAAAAACAGGTTCGATTGTTCACAAAATCCCTAGACCAAATCTCTTTGCGAGTAGGAATTTTGCTCACCTAACACTAGTTCTGGTGATTAACAATGCTCTCGCATCTATTAAACAACCTAGGGTTTGATTTCTAGGTGATCAATCAAGAAATCAATATAAGCGCAAATCCAGGTGAAGAACCGATTGATTTTCCCTAACAATATCGCAATTCTACAAACTCCTCATAAACCCTAAATCACCCTAACCTAACTAGCAGATTACTCAGACATAGAAATTGAAACACAAATCATGGCTGAATAATACTGCATTAAAATAAAAAGAGTATTGATACAAGGGTTCAAAATCTTCTCTAGAAGAGTGCAGAATTGTCTCCCTCAAAGCTCTGGATCAATCTCTTCTCCCAGTCTCAATAGAAAATAAGATAATGGCAAAACAATGCCCTAGAAAACATAAATAATCCCCAAAACACGAAAAGGACTAAATTGCAATATTAAAAACTTCTGGGCCAAAATTGTAATTCCAGAAAGTCTTCAAAACTTCGCGTCCAATTCTGATTCCACGATCGGTGTCGATCGACACCCTCCTGGTGTCGATCGACACTAGGCCAAAATCTTCAATCCAAGCTCACGTATTCAGCTGCTTCTCCAAAACACTCCAAAAAGCTTCATATCCTCCAATTGTGCTCCAAACGTTCCTGATCCTGCAAAGACTCTAAAAGACTCGAAAAATACGAAAAAGACTCTATAAACAAAAACTATATCATGGTCAAAACACGGAAAAACCATGATATATCAAGTACCTACAAATTAGTATCCTCAAAATAAGTTTTATCACTTTTGTCATTGTATACTTAATTTGTTGAGATTTTTTGTTCAATAACTACAAAAAATCTACAAACTAACTCTTTTCTCTCTTTAACTCTTCCTATCTCTCAATAACATTTTGGTTACTATCTTACTTTTTTTTTTTTTTTTTGTTATTCACCGAAACAATCCTAGTTCTTTATGCAAGATCTAAAACTTTTAGTTGCTACAAAAAAAAAATCTAAAACTTTCAACTATTTAAACTAGACAGATCTTTAAAAATAAAACATGAATTATATGCTAGCATCTCTCTACATATACCTAAACAACCTATCTTCTCCTTGAGCCTTGACTTATCTCGAGTGTAAAACGGTTTGCTGGTGTACACCTTTTGTGTTTGGTCCTTCTTCAGTTCCACGTTCTCTATTGACGAAGCTGTTTCTGGTTGGTTCTCTTGTGGTATGGTTCTTCTCGTGACTCTTATCCTTCAGTTCAGCTATCGCACTTTTAAATTCTATGGGTGAGATCGTAGTTTTGTTTATGGTGCTTCGGCGCAGTTCTATTGTTTAAATTTATTATATATTTTTTTCAGTTTTTCTCTTTTATCTCTTTAGTTTGCGTTTTATGTTCAATTTTCTTTCTTTATCATTTTCAAAAATTTAGTCTTTCGGTATTTGTGTTCTGTTATGTTTTCCTATTTTAGGTTTTTGGAACTCGAAGGGATTTGTGTCTTGCCACGTTTTATATAGAGATAATCTGATTTAAAATTTTAATATAATTCACCAGATGAAAAAAAAAATAGTCCTATAAAATACTAATATTTATATTACAATATATGTGGTGCGGAAAAATGAAGAGTGACACTACTGGTGAGGAGAAAGTCCACGTGGACTATTACTTTCCGTAGTGGTGGAATATGGTCGCGACTGATTGGTCCAGCGATCTGTTTGGACCAAAATCTCAAAGCCCCCATCACGCTAGATACGCTTATATCTATATCTTGTCGTGCTTTTTAAAATTCACAACTCAACATCGTCTCTTTTTTTTTTTTTTTTAAGTTCTTACTATTGGTTGTTTTCTTTTAAATTAATTTATCTGTATTCGTTTCGCTCCGTATAATCTTGAACACGTGTGAGTATACATATTAAGTGATGTTCCGTCTCCAATGTATCAGTATGATGATGTCGATAGGTATAGTAAATTCCGACAATTAATTATAATTTTGTCCGAAATTTTTATGTTAATAGTTTTGTTTTGGAAAAAACCGTCAAAGAAGAGATGATGGTTCGGAACTGGGACGCTAACATGTTTCAGGTTCGACGTCCCTGCTATGCAAAACTTTAACACTTTGCTTTGGACACTCACACGGATATGTGCAATGCTTTAGGCCCATTTGCATATCCGGAGGTGAGGGTCTATCCGTGGGCTGCACCACCCCCAGGGATTAGTTTGGGCCCCTCCATAGGTCTGGGATTTACCCTGAGTTACAAAAAAAAAAAAAAACCGTCAAAGAAGAGATGATGGTTCGGAAACGAAGATGTATTATATTTGTTACATGATCGTTGAAAATTGATAGTTTTAATTTTTATTTCTATCGGAAGAATTAATATATTAAGTTTTTAACCGAAAAACATTTATAGATTTAAATTGGAAATTAGTCAATATTATACAACAAAAAATGTTTAAATTGGTTATGTGCATAACCAATCAAATGCAAATATTAGAAAGAGTAATTTTTTCTCCGAAAAATATTGCTAAATTTATTTATTTTGTTTTCTTATTTTCTTAAAATCTTGTATTTTTTTTTTAGTTTTTTTTATGTAATATTGGACATTATATGTAAATAAAAATAGATGTTATAAAAAGATGTTCTCACAAATATATGCAAAATTAATAGCAACATATTTTATGTACCCTTATATTAATTAATAAACTGAAAATTAAACAATCCTAAAACAAGTTTATATAAAATTAAACAATCCTAAAACAAGTTTATATAAAATTAAACAATCCTAAAACAAGTTTAAAATTAAATAAGATTATAATAGGTACTAGTATTATGCAATTTTTATTAATTTGTGTTTATAATCCTAAAACATTGAGTAAGCATCATTAATGTAATTAATAATTACATAATAGTTTTGTATATATAGTCCTTTTTAACTGTATATACAATTTATAGTTATTTCAAGCACATTCGACGTTAGCAGTTTCCATTTTAATAAACTACGTACATCCAAGGATAGAGATTTTTTGGTTTAAACTTAATTAAATGTTATCATGTAGCTGATTTTTTTTTTTTGGGGATCATTTCATGTAGCTGATTACAGAGACATATTTATGTTCTTAATACTTCCAATTGTAGTTACAGTTACATTACGGACTACGTAGTAGTAGTTATATATACTCGTTCTATTTTTATAAGATAATTTTTCTATCTTTTTCTTGTTTTTTAAAGATAAATATTTTAAGTTTTATGTATTTTTTACAAATTAATAATCAAATTGTAGATTTAAAGAAATATTTATTGAAAATAATTGAATTTCTCAACTAACTATTGGTTTAGAGTAATAAGAAATTGTTTAATCTCAAAATTCTATACATTTATGAATGAAAATTAATTTTTTCTCAATATATATGAAAACTATACAAAAAATTATCTTTTAGAAACAAATGAAGTACAAAGCATATTTTCATACATGTATATATATAAATTTCTTTTGATAATATGTCTTAAGTATATACACGTACGCCTTCATCGAATAGATTTCGATTTATAGTAAAACATACGGTTGCTCATTTGCATTATATGGATCACTTACTTTATATATGGCCGGAGTATACACGCATATATATACAAACATGTGTAATCTTTATAATTCAGTTTTAAGTAATCATAATACTTGGTATATATGGATGTTCATTTAATTACATCGTTTTGGTTCATATGGAAATTCTGTGCCAACGATTCGTGTATAAAGTTTATGTTGTCAACATATATATATGTTGAAATGCATTGCTGATGAGGGACCCATAAATATGGAACCAATCATCAAATCATTTATTCTCCTATGCTAAACGCTTGCCCTAGCCACGTGTTCATATCCTTACTTTCATCTTCTATCATACATTAACCCTCAAACTCTCAACCTATAACTTTTTGCCCTCCTTTTAACATCCTTTTTTTAGTACCAAACACCTTAAAAAATTAACCCTACCGGCGACAGAGTAAGATCAAGGCAGAGTCGAGTCAAGTCATGGAAGGCGACGGAAAGCGGCAGCAAGCTTCTGTTTACGATGGTGTTACGGATCAGGACAAGACCGTTATAAGCAAGATCATGCAACGGTTCCGTCCGATCGCGCCAAAACCAACTGTCGGTGAATCTTCTGACGATACAAGAAGCTGTAGATTCGATGGAAGAAACAGAATTAGATCTAAAAGAAAGTATGTTAGGGCTCGGAATAAAAGCTTTAGCAGTGGTAGTAGTAAGAAGGATAGGATAATTAGTGAAAGTGGTTTAGATGGAGAGATTATAAAGACCGATCTTGATAAAGAGATAGACAATGATGATAGAAGCGATATGCTCACGCTTCAGTTGCTACCGGCGAAGGATAGAGATCTAAGAAGTAATGAAGATCAAGATGGTGAGAATGGTTCGACCGTAGGGCTGCCGCCATCTTTAGATCGGACGGTGGTTGAGTCGTGGTTGACGGTGGAGTGTGTGAGTGACACATGTACTGACTTGGGAGGGTATCACATCCTGGAGCTAGGCCGTATGGATCAGGGAGAGGAGAGAGTAATGAAGATGTTAGAGGACGACCCGTGTCCTTGGTTAGTTTCGGATGGGTCGAACCGGGTCTATTGGGTAAACCGGGCGTACCGGAAAATGATGGGAGATCAGGATGGGGAGGTAAATATCAAAGTGTGTCTGGTGGTGGCGATGGACCTTGTGGAGGAGATGGCGTCCATGGTGGAGTTATACGGCGCGGTAACGTGCAGGGTTAGAGTTCGGTATGAGCCGTCCACGTGGAGGAAGGAGAAGGGTAAATCGGAGTCGGAGGTTAAGATGACGGTACCGTGTGATGTATGGAGGATGGGATCAGGTGGGTTTGCTTGGAGATTAGATGTTGAATCAGCTCTAAGACTCGGCAGGTAATTGACGAAACCCGGAATGATACAAACAGAACCGTTGGTAAAAGACACTATGAAAGCAATCTATACATTTAGATATTACTAGTATGGGATTAATTTACACCCAAAACCTAGCTAAACAATGCAGGATTGTCAAACACTTATATGTCCTGTTCCAAGTATATATATATATATATGTTATTAGTCTGATGTAAATGTCTTTTAATTTCGTATAACCTTAGTGATTGGTTGTACCTTGTAAGGAAAAAAAATGAAGAAAAAAAAAAATCTTTCATAATTTGCTTGATTTGAATCAATGAAGAAGAAAAGAAAAAAGAAAAAGTTTTCAGTGGAAAAGAGTAAAACTTCCCACTATACAAAACATGTAAAAAATGTGTTGGCAAAAATAATCTGACATGTGATTTGCATTTACTCAGGACTAGACTACTTTAGGGTTAATTTGGTTAATAACCAAAAAAAAAATTAACAAAATAACAAAATAGTTAGAGAGAGATAGGAAGAAATAGAGAGAGAAAAATAGGAATTTTTGGTTAGTTTATAAATTTTAGTTTATTTTATGGTTATAGAGCAAATATTCCCACTACTTTATATGAACGGTGAATAATATAACATTTCTGATCAATAGAGTTTATCAAATAATCATAAAACACTAACAATTATATATGTAATATTTCAAATTTAGTTATCATTTAACACAGAATGACTAATTAGAAATGTGAAACCACTAAAAATAGTAGGATTAAGTTTTACACGAAAAGAACATTGCATATTTTATTCGTCATATTATACAATTTACACGAATCGTTAGAATCTACGACCTAAAATATATATAGCGTACGTAGTAGTATTTTTCGAGTCCAACATGTTTTAAGGATTTCTTTTGGATGTGTATCAAATTATTTAGTGGGTTTTGGATAGCCCTGAAAATTTTGGGAATCGGGATGGGAATTTACGGGTAAGGGAACGGAAAATTTGGGAATTGAAAAACAATTCCCAAAAGAGAATCCATAATAACGGGAAGAAAACGAGACGGGTTCGGGAAATTCTCTTACGTAAAATATTTTTCCAAACGGGTAATTATTCGGAAAAATTCGGTAAAATTCGAGAAAATTTAGAAAATTCGGGTATCCGATATCATTCTCGTTCCCTTCCCGTACCATTCCCGTACCCGTTTGAAAAAAATAAATGATCTCGAACGGGAATTTTTTTGAACGGAAACGGGAATGGGACGGAAAATTCGAAACGATATGGGTGGGAACCGTGAACCCGTCTCAAAATTTGCAGGGCTAGTTTTGGAGTCGTCTCTTTGCCTTTTTTTTTTTTTTTTTTGAACTTTAAGTCGTCTCTTTGTTGGAAACTTTTGTTTTTCCTCAACGAACTTAGAAGAAGTTTATCTCCAGCTCTCCTATGTAATTAATACAGCTGCTATATATAGCTCAAATTTGGTTATCTACTTCACATCAATGTTTTCATCCAGTCGTATATATATATATATATATATATATATATTCGTTTATGAATCATGGTTTTCTTGTTTAGTTCTAAATTTGTTTTCCTCGTTATTGTTTATGTGAGTACACATAGTACAAGATATGTATTAAAAAAAAAAAAAGACGAGTTGAAGAAATCATAAGTGGAAGAGAGGTCATAGAAAGGGCTGTCTTGGTTGGTCCTTGTCTATATATATATAAGGTTCTCTCTTTCTCTTCTTTTAACGACAAAAACCCATGATGTGTGGACTAAACCTTACAGCTCACACATGCATATTGCATAAATTTTACTGGATCTAGCCAGTACTGGCTTTAACTATATTATATTTACACCCTAGACTTTTTATCTGCGTTGTGTGCTACATATATATATGAATAATATTTTTAACCATGTTTATTTATTATTATGGCGTCAGAGAAATTTCTTATAGTCTGTCTGTAGACTGTATATATAAAGAAATTGTGGATGGTCCGATTGGTAACCTAAAACGGTATGAATTTTTTAGCGGTAAATTGGATCTTTTAGCGGTTAGCTGAAGTAGATAAGTGCTTATGAAATAGCTAAAAGCTGTAAAAATAGTTGTAAATAAAAGCGGTACAAAAAGCTGAGTGTAATACTGTTGGTAACGCTTTCTGTACAGCTTTTGTGATTGGTAACTATTAAAACGGTATGTTAAAGTTTTTGATTACCATTCTAACCCGATGTATATAATTTACTATACGTACGAAAACGTTTTTATTTTCTTAATTTGTTATACATAATTCATATATTTATTTTTTCAAGATTATGTTGGACATAATTTTCTGATATCATGATGAATCAATAAACCCGACACGCGATTCTTATCCGGGGAAGGAACAACACTCGGTGAAGTCAAAGGATCAAATCAACTAGGAAAATTATGTAGCTATATAAGAAAGAGTCGTAACGAACCAAATTTTCTTACGTAAAGATAGTGACAAAGCACGATGAGAATCGTACCTGCTCTCTCAAGCTGCTTTGGCTCCTTCTATTAAGAACAGAATCCACTTGGGTTGCGTGTGGATCCACCAAAATGTCATTAAAGACGCTTCCATCTGGGAAATCAAAGAGAAGCAGAGTCAAACGTGGCCTAGACGCTTCCATCTGGGTTTTCAAGCAACTTTTGCGACAAAGGGAAACGATTTTTCAATGGGTTTAGGGTCTTACCGGGCATTGGTTCAAAGAGCAAGTTCTGGACTGATCCTTGGACTCCTTGAGGTTGTTGGGATCTCCCTCCTGCTCGTTCACAAGCTCTTGATTGGAGAAGTGGAGTAGCGCTAAAGCTTTCTTTCTCTTCCAGCGAGATTTATAATCTGATTAGAGGACACAAACCACTTGTTACCTGGCACAAAATGATCTGGCTGAAACGAGCGTTAAAGCTTTCTTTTCTCACGATGACTTTCTCCAAGCCAAAGAAATACATCACTCTCCTTGCATGGCAGGCTATACAAATTACGAAATTTGGAGAGAAAGAAATAATAAGACTACACCGAAACACAAGTCGTCCTCCTGATGCTCTGCTCAAAGATCGCATCTCTCTGCTTTTCGCGATCAAAATCAAGAAGCTGCTTCTGAAATTATGCAACTATACTTCTCCCTCAGATAATTGGCCTCCTCGTTGGCTTCCGAAGATTATTATTGTCCTTTGATTCGGACAAGATTTGGTAAATTTCTCCCTGTGTCTCGACTCTCGATGGTTTGCCATTATCACTATCTAGGGCTTTACTGTTGCGATTCTCTTTCTCCCCCTAAACCGGAAAAAATAAATAAAAAATCTCTTCGATTTGGACTTCTTCGTTTCCGAGCATTTGGGCTTCTTAATATTTTGGTATTTAATGGTTTTGGGATCTTCCCTTTGAGTTTTAGTAATGGGCTTTGTAATCTAAGGGTTGGTGCATTGTAAAAATGTACTCCTTTGCCAAGTTTAATTTTAATGCAAAAAAATGTTCACAAAAAAAAAAAAAAAGAACGATGAGAATAGAACACTAAATGCAAATTGAACATGAAAACGCCAACACAAATTATTTATCAAAAATCAATTGACTTTTGGTAAGAATTAAAATTTATAGTAAATCTATCAAAATTTTCATAAAGTTTTAATCAAAGCAAACATTAAAAATGATGATTAATATATTATTTTGAATTTTATGTTAAAATAAATTGTTTTACTACTTTATTAAAAATGATTTGTTATTTGATATTAAAGGAATTTTTCAAAAATAAATCCATGTAAACAATTTTTCAGAAGTAATAAGAAATTCTTATAAAATGATTTTTAAAGTATGTAGTAATTTGTTGGAAATGTGATTTTCAAAGTTGTAAGGGGTTTAAGCCTTTTAAGTCATAAATACTTACACGTGTCATTATGTAATTGGTTAATACTTTTCTTCTGCATTTTAATTGAAAATCTTTGTTCAAAAAAAAAAAATATTTTTTTATAGCGTGTCTGCCTATCTAGTAATGTTGATTTCATTAATAAAGCTTTTAGTTTGTCGAAAAAAAAAACGACTGGGCTTTTAAGTCATGAGTTTCGGTTGTAAGATGGGCTTTAATCTCAAGCCCAATCAGTTTCGACTCAGAGCCGTTACGACGACGGTTTGGGATCAAGCGTTTGCGTAACTCGTCCGTCGTCTTCTTCTTCATATTAGTGAATTCTCATGGAAACGTTCCTGGCGTGAATAGGTTACTAAAAACATCATTCTCTTTTGTTCTAATTGCTTTCAAGATTTCATATTTATATTTAAGAAAGAATGAAATATAAGAGATATAGATCAATTCATTTATTGCCAATTAGTTTTAAATTGTAAGCATATAAAACTAAACGATTAAGCTCAAAATTTGATCAAAAATCAAATAATATTTAAGTTAAATCATAACATCCCTTAATTTTGGATGATGACTGCTAGAAAGTAAAATTTAATTTTGCGAATTTCTGTTGTAATTTATTTAGATAGATTAATTTCAATGAAAATGATCCTTATAGTGTCCCTTCACAAATAATTTCCTTGTATAACAAATGTCAATGTCAATAATTTCCTTCACTTAGATTTTCTTCACGTATCTACGCAGGATATGAAATCTCAATAATAATTTCATTTGATAACCATGGAAATAATTAATCGCTTAATAGTGTATGAAATATCTGTATTTTTATTCTTGAAAATACAAAGAATCAATACCATGTTTCTCCTTCTTTTTTCTTCTGGCACAACAAAATATTTTGTTTTATATAATAGATATAAACACACAGAAATACAAACCCTAAAATCTATTTCAAATTCAGACCTCAGACCACTGATTCTTCTATGTCTCGTGTTGTTGATCGTTTAAAGTCTTTTTCACACATATATTAAAGTAGAAATATGTTTCTTAATATTAGTCATATTACATTGCATTTACGAATAAAACTTGTATTCCTTTGCTTGAATAACGATCGTCCTTAGCCCTCCAATCGGCGACAAGACCATTAAGAAAAGACCAAACACGATACATACCTGAAATAATCAAACACACCAAATTTAATTTTTATTTTTTTCAGAAAATAGTTTCACAAAACGCAACCGCGGTTGGCAAACGCTAGAAAAATTAATAATAATGTTACTTACCCAGTTGGCCCACCAAGACAAGCTGTACTTCCTAGGTTTGTAGATGGCTAGCCAAATTATGCAAGGAAGCTGAAACAAATAATAATAGTATTTATATCAGGCTAATTAATTCAAAGTGAGAAAAAAAAGAGTTTAGAAATCGCAATCTTACGAAGTATGTCGTTGGGGCAAACGCGAATCCTCCAAAGAACGCCAAAAGTCCGCCAAAGAACGGAAACGTCATACCAAGAAACATTGTTGCAGCTACATAAACAAACAAAAAAGAACCAAAATCAGGTTTATGGATCAAGTAACACCATATTTTAACGTTCTTAAAAATCTAGATATATATACCTATAACTGTGAATATAATAAAAGCAAGTTTGAATTAGTTTTCTTACCAACATAGAAATTGCGGACACAGAACCGGAGAAGCGTGGTCGGTCTGAAATTAAGCTTCTTAACCAATAAAGTTTCCATCATATCGAAAACCGGCATTGCATATATCTGCAACAAAACCACATTTGGTTTAGATTCGGTCAATTTCGCTTTTCTATACCAAAAAAGAGATTTTTTGGATAAAAAAAATTCGACCTGGTAACTACCGATGACGTGGATCACGACGAAGATGTTCGCCGTCGCGATTAACCAAGCCGGTTTCTTAAGTGACATGAGAATATTGTCTTCGACACCGTTCCCAAAAATATAATATCCGACGAGAGCCACCGGAAAATAACAAAGCGCGACGACTATGTAAGCGACTATGACTCCTCTCCACATCGGACCTTTTGAAGGTTTCTCAGGAGTCGAAGGGATCGTTGCTTGGATCTCAAGGACCACGTTGTGTCCCGCGTAAGCGAACGCCACGTCCCCTAAACCGCTGAAGAAATTGAAAACCGTACCGGCTGTTGATTTTGCTTTGTAACCGTATTGAACATCTTCTTGAACGCCTTTGCTCACTGAAGCTCCCCATGCGATTGTTGAGTAGCTATAGATCAAAATGTAATAGATTTATATAACCAGTTGATGAATTAGATAAACCGGACTAAAACAAACCGAAATGAAACTTGAATTTAGTCCAAATGCAAACCGAGTCATTTTACCACACCGAACCAAATCTATATTCGGTTTTACATCCAAAATTTCGAGTGTTTAAGGCTAGGGACTACATCAAACCGGAACAAACCGAATAGATTCAGATTGACAGATTCTATGGATTTTCATACCGGTTTATGTTTAACCAACACATAAACCTAATTTAAAAAACCGGTTAAAGTAATTACCTGAGAGACATAACGGCGGCGGCGAGAGAAACGCCAGAGATGGAATTGAAATTGGGGAGATGAGAGAGGACGAAGTGGACAGAAGCGAAGATCATGATGAAGTAAGTAAGTTTGATTGATTTGCAATCTTCACAAACAAGCTCGTGAAATTTCTTTAGCGATTTGCCTCCAGTGACCATATAAACGATGCAAACGCCGATTTCCACGATCAGCTGTTGCGGCACGACTATATAAAGACCGAGTTTTTCTCCAAACGCGTGTTGTCCAAGCTCGTGGTAGCGATCGAAACGCTTCCCCGGAACCATCTCGTGCATCTCCACCATTTGCCATAGTGTGTATAGTGTGATGATCCATGAGAGAACCATTACCGCAACTCCTGGTCCCCTGAGAAAAAATAAATAAAACCGGTTTAATTTTGATAGTTCCGGTTTAGGCCAATAACCGGTTTGGATTTGGAAATTTTACCAGCCGAGCTGAGACATGGCGTAAGGGAGGCCGAGAACTCCGGCACCGACCATGGCGGTGACATTGTGGAAAGCAGAGTACCACCATTTAGCATTTCTTGATGAAGTAATTGGTAACCAATCTTCGATTTCTTTTTGTCTAGCCAATTTCTCATCATCCTGTTTTTATTTCAGCAAAATTCAATTGGAAGAAAAGTCAGCTATTTTGCTCAAAACGTCATTTTTGGGCTGAAAAGTTAGATAACAACTTATGGGGCAAAGAAAAATAAAGTAAAAGTATAAGGGTCGATTTTTTTGGAAGATCTCTTGGTCTAAAATGGTTTTGGTTGGTCTACCAACCATAAAGTTAATAGTGTGGTTAAGATATAAACTATGCACAAAAAGCAAATAACAAGTTGAATCTCCTTATTCCACAAAATCAGTGGAAGCAAAGTCAACGATTTAAAGTCGGTTTTTAAATTCATGGTTTTTTGGGCTGAAAAGTCACATCTAATAACTTTCAGAGTAAAAGGAAAACAAAGTAAAAGCATAAGAGTGGATTTGAAAAGATCTCTTGGCCTTTTTTGACGGTGGATTTGGTTGGTAGAACCTTGGAAGTTCCCTAAACTCTGGAAAAGTCAGAAACTGACCCATACTCGCAAAGTTAATTCATGATTTTGGTCTGAAGAGTTCTATATAATAATTTCTGGGGCAAATGAAAAAATAAAGTGAAGTATAAGGGTATACATATTGATAGATCTGTTGGCCTTTTTGGACTAAGGTTTAGGACGGCGTTCCCTAAACGTTGGAAAAGTCAGAAACTGACCCGTACGGTATATCTTTAAAGGTAAGATCTAAACATACGAACAAAAAAGCATCGATTTAATGTTGTGTGTCCTGTAACTTGTAATAACTCAATTATACAATTTGAAAATAGGAAAAAAAAATAATGGAACCATTGAGCTATATTTTTAGCCTTATGAATTTTTGTAAGAAGAAAAATCGCAAGCTTTTAATTAGTCAGCAAGTCAGTATATTACATTAAACTAGTTTTGTCTTTTTTTTTTAATTTTCTTTCAACCGACCCACTTGTGATGTCTTTAAGCACCACAATTAATATATTTTCAAAAAAATATAAAAGATTAAAACGAAGATGAATCTTTGAGAAAAGAAGGCGACAGAAAGAATCTCTGTAAGAAGAAACAAATTTCTAAGAAATTTAGTAAGCGAGGCTATAAAAAAAAAAAATTGACATTGTTTATCATTTTCTTTTTGTTAAAAGGGTTTGTTGTTTATCATTTGAATAAATGCACTCCATTTCATCTTTAGTTTGTACCTCAGAAAAATAACTCAAAAGTCCGTTTTCGTTTAACCAAAATTCAACAAACTCAAGATCTTAATCACAATATGGCAGTAAAACAAAGAGAAAGAGAGACTCACATAATCATCTTGAGGTGGTTGAGTTACCATGGTGTCACTGGGAGAGATTGAGGGAGAGAGAGAGAAAGAGGAGAGAAGAAGGGCTTAACAAGTTCTCACACTTCTGAGAGATTTTATGACTAAATATATAAACTCCTCATGGAGATTATACACACTGACACACACATATATATATATATATATGCACTTAATTACTTTGAATATTAAGAGAGAGAGAGAGAGAGAGGGAGACTTAAAAAGTTGAAGTTTTTGTTTGACTTCACAAACTACTTGTGGAGATGGGCACAAGATTTATGAGCTGGAATCTGCTAATATATTTAAGCAACTAACAATATAATGTTTAAAGGAAATACTAATTAAACAGTCAAATATTACATTACTTTGAACCAAAGAAAGAAAAAAAACAAATATTACTCACTATTCATCTACAAAACTGAAATAGTATATTTATGAAAATAATTTCACATAGTATCCTTAGTTTCGTTACTTAAGGGGTAATATGAGAAGGGCGTTTGCTTATTTTTTAAAACTTTTTCGGATGTTTACATACAGAGTAATACTTAAATTGGACACGTAATATTATTTTAAAGTTATTTTTCCGATACATGAATGATAATGTAATTTACTGACTCATCAATGTATAAGCTATATGCTTCTGCTGTATAAGTTATCTTTTATTGACTAAAAACAAAGTGGGAGAAGAACGCCGTTCTCTTTGTTCACACCTCAATTAAGTCGTCTTAATTGTCGTCAATACAATTTAGGGATTTAACAGAAAAAGAAATTGCCGTATATTCAATAAAAATCAATATACTACTCGTGAAAAGAAAATATAAACGCCAAAAATATATATAAAAGGAATATTTGCTATATAAAACTATTGGTTGACTGGTTGTTATTATTATAGATAAGAGACGTAGTAATTAATTTCATTGGGATTCGCTCTTCTATGTTACAAGAAACGCGATAAAGAGCGTTTAGAAAAGTTTTTTTGCGCTGACTGCCGCCAACATGTTACCAAACAGCCCGTTGCTGATGTATCTTGCGTGGTTTTAAAACGTTATATAAATTTTGCTTTTTGTCAAACATGAAAATTTGATATTTCTGTTCAGACATCTCTGAGTCAATTTATTTATTGCTCGTAGAAAAACACATCAATTGTTTTATTTGATTGTGATATTCAAAGATACACATCATCTTCTTCTTTTTTTGGTCTGTGGATCTCTCTACAAGAACAAGACTATATCCCTCAAAATCAAATTTTGAGAAGTAAAAGTTCAAAAAAAAAAAAAAAAAAAAAAAAATTTGGGAGATCATTTTGCATATACTACATAGTCTAATTTTTGTATTTTCTGGTTTACATATATAATTATATATCATGTGTCCATGTATACGTATTTATTGGTTTGACACAAAATCGTAATATTTATTTATTATTTGTAAATTCTAAAAAAAAAAAAACAGATTTCTCTGCTACGTACCCGTTTTCATGGCATTTAAAATAGTACTTTTAGAGAAAAAAATAGGTATTTGTTCAATTTCGCTTTTTAAGTTTGTGTGTTTTTTTTGTTGACAAAAGTTTGTGTGTTTTCGTTTATCTATTAGATTAATTGACTGGTTTTAGTGTTTAAAATGTGAAGGAGGAGATTTCATAGAAATATCGTAATGGTAGGGGAAGACTTGAACGAAAATGATGAGTCAACGAAAAGAAGAGATAATGAAGTGTATGGTTCACTTATAACAATCTCTATTAAATTATTTTATCATTTCCTATAATATATTGTCATGGTCTTGCTTTTCGGTCAAGTGGTTTCTTCCATTGACTTTTCTTTATTTGTTGTTTTGTGTTAATTAGTTGAAATTTGTTTTACGGCTGTAACGGCTTGATGCCCCATATTTTTAACACTATAACAAGGAAAAAAATGTGTATGAAAATAATGATAGTTACTCTTGATCATTGATCAACATAGCTAAAACATTAAAGCTACCAACATTACATTTTCGAATTTGAGGAAAAAATCTAAACTAATCGTGCGTTTAACATTTGTTATAAGAGTTTTACATGAATCTATGACGTGTATTTAGTGGATGACTTGTCTATATTGGTTTTAACTACTATTTATCAAGTTATTAAATTACATTTCTTGTTATTTCTGTAAATTTTGTTTTCACGAAAAATGACAACTACTTGATTCAATGTTTTTATATTGTTGTCAATAGATCACACTAACAAGAGATTATAAATTCTATTGAATTTGACTGTATAGTTTCTATTGAAGTTGAATATCAAGTTAACACCAACTAGAGATTCGATCTAAACTCCTATATACATATATAATATTTTTATATGTCTATTATAGTGAAGTTATATCATCCCTATGCATGTGAGCATTTATGGATTACATGGCATGGACATTTTTATGTATTTATCCATTGAATTTTTGTTTCCGTTGCTTTCACAATTCATATTGCGGTGAACACGAGAACCCAAACATTTTGTTTTATTTGTTTTATTTTTGCTTTCTTAAACATAAAACACTAGTTAACTTCGAGCTTTAATGACATCAACATATCCTATTTTTTTGTTCACATATATAAGAATCTGACCTGTTTCAACATTATTCCGAGAATTTCAGTATACTAGGTAACATCTAATGTGAGAATGAGAAAGCTCAATCTTGAACTTATTTTTCAAATTACAAACAGTTTTTTTTTTTTTGGGGTTAAAGTCCAAAATGTTATTTTTTGTTGTCAAGCAAAGTCCAAAATGTTTTGGACAAAAAAAAACCAAAGACGTTAAAAATGTATTTTTTGGGATAAAAAAGTGTAAAAGTGTTTTTCAAAATTTACGGGTACAAAAAAAATAAAAAAATAACCAAAATATTAGAGAGAGATAGAAAGAGGTAAAGCGAAAAATGGTTAGATTTTAATTTTTTTTTGTGTGGGTGATTATTGAGAATTTTTTTTTTTTGTGAAATCTATGCTGACAAGGAAAAATATTACTAAAGTAAAACTCTATTAGTGATCTTGGTCAACTTGGAAAAAAGAAAATATAATTACGATACCAGAATATTTATGTCATGTTAGTTAAGAGATCATGGTTTGAGTAGTTTCATTGCAATTTCAATCATTGATTAATGTAAACGCATTTAATAACAAGAAAACCTTTTTTAATACATACTCAAATATCACAGTTTGAGTTTTTGGTTTAGGATTTTCTAATTAAAAATAATAATTCATCACCAATGGAAGTGGCCAACGAAACTATTAGATTAAAGTTAACTGATTATATAATTGTCATTGACATCCTATGATTTGGATCTAACACTTCCAATCAAAAATCGCTACATAGTACCTTCTTATAATCTATTCTATGAATGTAAGCATCTATGTGATATACTTCCATATTATACTGTAATAATAATTTTCATTAGCAAATACTAGCATAGTGGAGGAAAATTATCTGCACTAAACGACAAATTTCAAGCATCTCTGTTATAATTAGTTAACTTACATTTGTTATTAGTATGTTTTAGTTTAATTTTGTTTTCTTGAATTATGTCCTACGACAGCTTTTGACGAGGACAGCGAGCGTACATATATTAGTATTGAAAGTAATTCTGAAGCTGTAGATTTTATGTGAAATTTATAGCTTTCAATTGGAATTTTAAAGAAAATCAAGTCATATTTTTCTATCAACATATATAAAAAGTCACTAAACCGTAACTATTTTAGGATAAAAAAAAGAAGAAGATAAGCACATTGGTTTAATTTTAAGATCTAATTTGGAAAAAATACTTTCTATATTGTATGAGGAGAAATGGTACATGGCTTCACTACAAATGGACAAACTCAAGTCAACTCTCGAATGTTTCTTAAAAAAACAGTATGTAATATTTTTTCTGTTGATTTTTATTTCGTTTCCAAGGAAAACAATTTGCAACAATCAAATTTCGTCTCTGGTTTATTTGGATTATCATCTTGGAAATTTCAACTCAAAACCAATAAACAATAACTGACATTGGCTAAATTTTTTTTATATATTATTCAATGTTTCTCCCAATTTCCGTTTTCAAACATATTTGACACATTTTAAGAGATTAAATCTTCATGATCCAATAATCTCTACCTAATCCCTAATACACAAACTCGAGATAATAGATTTTCTAGCCATTAATCTCGACATACTATCAATCATCAGGTCTATGGACACATGCCACTTCTAGGCCGGATTATGAGAATGTGCAGATCAAGCTTTAATACAATGTTACTCAAAATTGACACAAATTCTTATATATTATTCAAGATCCCTCACAACTTCTAATGTAAGACATATCTGACACATTATTTACAGATTAACACTTCATGGCCCATTAGTCTCTACCTAATTCTTAATACTTATATGGATAATACCAGAATTTTTTTTTTTTTTTGGGTAGGAGAGGGGAGACAATTGTCTCCCTCAATTTATTAATAAGAATAAAAAAATTAAAAATGAATAGCTCTCGGGAATTCCTCCCCATTAGCCTCCGCTAACATAATCGAATGAATTACATCAGGGCAAGAATCAAAAGAATGAAATCCTAATTCTAACGTGAACGCATAGTTCGCTAATCCATCAGCTAGACGATTAGCCTCCCTATACACATGAGTAACCCGGACTAAGCAGTCCCTTGAGAGAAAGCCTTGGCACAGACATACCAGGAAAGCCAGCGGATGAGCATCACTTATCCCTGTTTGTAGAAACCCAACCACCAACGCCGAATCCAACTCTACCTCTACTCTTCGGAACCCTCGTTCCCAAGCCGTAACCAGACCGTAATATACCCCCCAAAGTTCTGCCACCGGAGCTGTACATATCCCTATGTTTAGCGCAAAGCCTCTCAACCATAGCCCATCCCCATCTCGGATTACTCCTCCAGCCGTGGCTACGCCTGGGTTACCACGAGAAGCCCCATCAGTTGTGAGCTTCACCCATCCAATCCGTGGTTCTATCCACCTTACCATCCTAACGCCTCTCTCTCTAATATGTGTTCCACCCCGAACTGCAGCATGCGCCCGCGTCACTTCACTCGCCATCTCTCGGACAAACCTAACTCGATCCCTACATGTTCGTCTCTCCCCAAACACATCACTACACCACCACTTCCATCCCCACCAAATTGCCATGCTAAACAACGTCGGCCACTCCTCATTGTCGGTGTTCGATCCAGCTCCCAAATTCTCAAACAACCACTCTAAAATTGTCTTAGCGAAAAAAGCATTCTGCCTCCTCTGCGGAACCAATCTTAACCAAATCCCGGACATCGCATGACAATCTCGTAGCACATGTATAATTGATTCTGCACCGCCATTACACACCTGACATACCTCCGTTTCCCCTAAATGACGTCTCAACCGTTCCACATTTTTCATTACTACCTGATGACCAACCAACCAGAGGAAAACACACACCCGCTCCGGTGCCAAAACAACCCAAATTCGACCAAAGAAACTCACCATCCATGGTCTCGCTTCCGCATCAGCCTTCAGCAACGAATATGCCGACCTGACTGAGAATTCTCCAGTCGACGTATCCTTCCAAGACAGCTTATTCCGCAGCCCCGACACCCCTTTCACGACTACGGACAGTAGCCGTTGTATGATATTCTCCGGAAGGTATTGGGATAACGTCAGTGTATCCCAGCCCATCCCCTCAACCCAATAGTGTTCCACGACCTTCTCCCACTCTTCCTGCGGTAGTGGAGTGATCACTCGCATCCAGAGCGGTTCCTCCAGCAACCATCTATCCGTCCAAAAACGAATGATTCTCCCAGAAATTGATATGCGCATTGTACATATTTAATAATATACTATGTTATAATTTATTTTGTTTTTCTTTATTTTATTTTGAGTATTTGTTTGATGTATTTTTTTTAGTTTATCGTTTTTGTTAATTTTTTCATTAAATAAAGTTCGACATTTGTAATATTTTAAATTTTAATATAAATTTTTGAATTTTTTTGGTTAAAACAATTAATTTTGAAAGAGATGTTTTGGTGAATAACCATAATAAAATAAATTTTTTGCAAAGTAACAAAAAAAGATAGAGAGAGATAAAATTGTTAGTTTGTAGGATATATTTTTTTTATGGTTATTCACAAAAACTCTTTTGAAAATTATATAAATTCAATTAGTAATTATAATGAAAAAGAGTTTTATAATAATAAAAGATGATTATATGATAACTATTATTAATTTAATAGTGATGATATATCGCGTTTTCCAGAATATGTAGTAGAAAATTTAATTGAATCATGAAATTTTAATTTTAATATTATTGTTGTTTGATGATAACAAAGACAAAAAATGATAATGTTGACATCTTAGAAAAAGAAAAACTCTCTTATTATTTATAAAATTATTATAAAGGTTCATATTGATAAGCCGATATCTCCGCGGTTCGAGTCAAAATATTGAAAGAGTTCAATATTCCGGATTTTAATTTTAATTAAATGAATTTTCTGGACTAATCGAACGTGGCAATCAAAATTGAAGGATTTTTATACAATCTATAATAGTTTTTCTTTGTTATTTTCAAACCTGTATGAGATTCGACACCGAAACATTTGACATTTTCCGATTAGTGATAACGTGCTGAAGTCACCGTGTGACTTTTAGATTAAAACTCCCTTCATTATTTTTTTCATAGTATTCGAGACGACTTAAATGACTATTCTATTAGTTAATGAACACGTAATCATTTCAAGGATAAAAATAATTGGAACTATAAATGCTTCAGATTCAATTTTGATTCCCATTATACATACCCTAAACCAGCCGTATTTAAAATACAAGTTTATATTTATCACCAAACCCCAATAAACCAGATTAACTAAAAATATTTAAGCGACTCATATATTTCCGTATAACATTTTTCTTAGCTAAATATTGTTTTAAGAAAGAACAATATTTAAGTTTGACATTTAAGTTTCACTACTTTTACTAATAAAATAGTACTACTGTTTTCATAGTTTCTGCCGGAAAAAAAAAACTGCTTCTCCTGCCGTGATATTTGAAAAGTACACTGCTTTTTGAGAATGTAGATAGATATTTTATCAGACGGCAAAGGATTCCATTTATTTGAATTCGAGTTTTTCATGTGACTCATATTTTGTTCACGAGCGCTGCTGTCTTGTATCAATTTTTAGTAAGGCTGGGCAAAATATTCTATCATTTTTAAATTATACGAATAATCTAAGATTCAGTGATTCACAAATAATAAAATTTAAAATTTAAAATATCTATTTTGCCCTGGAAACAATATTTATCAATGTAAGTATAAAATTATTGAATTATTAAATTTTAAGAAACAAAAACTTAAGTTTAAGAAAGAAAAGTCACACTTACGTGGTTGACAAAAATACAAAATACATAGATAGAGCGAGAGACCTCCTCTAATCGAAAAAATATATGTGGACCTATTTTTTATACTCGTTTAAAACTAACTCAGACGGGATCTTAATGGGCCTATATCTAAACATAATTGGGCTATACACTTGGCCCATTAAAATATTTCCCGTAGTAGCTTCCAGAAATCACATTTCATAAACCCTAACAAATTCTTTCCTCTCGTCGTCTCAATCTCTTCCACTCTTCGTCCTTCTCGTCTCAAGGTAATCAGAATACTGTAAAAAATGGGAAGCCAACAAGCAGCGGTTTCGTTCCTTTCCAATTTGGCAAAGGCGGCTTTCGGTCTGGGAACGGCGGCGTCTGTGCTGAACTCGTCGCTTTTCACCGTCGACGGCGGAGAGAGAGCGGTGCTCTTCGATCGATTCAGGGGAGTGATGGATCAGACGGTCGGTGAAGGGACTCATTTCTTGATCCCGTTTCTCCAGAAGCCTCACATCTTCGACATCCGCACGAAGCCTCACACATTCTCTTCAATCTCCGGTACGAAGGATCTCCAGATGGTTAATCTCACCCTTCGTGTTCTCTCTCGCCCTGAGGTATATATACATCGTATATACCGCTTCTTTCTTTCCATCTATTTTCGAACTAGACTTGCTTGATTCCCCCGGAAATTGAGGTTTTCCAGATGTTTCGAAGTTTGAATTTCATATCGGAATTGGATTTAGGGTTTTTGTGATCTATTATGTTCAAAATTCGATTGAACTAAGCAGTGTAGAATCCTTGTTAGTGCAGATAAATACGTTTAGTCCGATCCAGTGTTAATACATACATATATGGTTTATGGAAATGGAGTTAATCTGCGCATTTACATTCTTAACTCAAGCTCAATTCTTCCAAAAAAAAGATCTTCTTGCTATCGAAACGAGATGATTAGTTGTATCTTTGTTGCTATGATCATATGGGATTTTTTGAGTAATTGACTTGTTTATGTGATGCAATCATGCCTTAAGGATACGTGCTGTGTCTATGCTGCTGCTTTAATCATATGGTATTTTCAGAGTTTGACTTGTTTATGCGATGTAATCATGCCTCAAGGTTATGCGTCTCCCATACATTTTCCAAACGTTGGGTCTAGAGTATGACGAGAAGGTTCTTCCTTCGATTGGAAACGAGGTCTTGAAAGCAGTGGTTGCACAGTTCAACGCCGACCAGCTCCTCACAGAGCGTCCTCACGTCTCAGCGCTCGTTCGCGATTCACTAATCAAACGCGCCAAGGACTTCAACATTGTGCTCGACGACGTTGCCATCACACACTTGTCGTACGGCGTGGAGTTCTCGAGGGCGGTTGAGCAGAAACAAGTGGCTCAGCAGGAGGCAGAGAGGTCTAAGTTTGTGGTGATGAAGGCCGATCAAGAGAGGAGAGCCGCGGTTATAAGAGCCGAAGGTGAGAGTGAAGCTGCTCAGCTGATCTCTGATGCTACGGCTAAGGCAGGTATGGGACTTATCGAGCTTAGGAGGATTGAGGCTTCAAGGGAGATTGCAGCCACGCTTGCTAGGTCTCCTAATGTGGCTTACTTGCCCGGTGGCCAGAGCATGCTCTTTTCCCTGAACCGTTGATCTTGATCAGATAATAAAGGTATGTTAATATGGAGTTAGGATTTGTAGAATTAAGAGGAATTATTTTTGTTTGATTTGTCTGAATACTCTGTTTTATTGTATCTGTGCAGGTTTTGGGGGAACATCTACACGATATTTGAATGATGGAGTTGTTAATCTTGATTCAATCAAAATGTTAAAATGCTATTTTGTTTTCTGATGAACTTTGCTCTTTGAATTATACCTTGATTGAGATTATCTAATTTTCAAAGAAATAAATCTGTTCTTTATATAGTGAAAATTGTAAACAAAAATATAATTAAACTAGATTAGAACCAGCGTTTACGCGGGTTTGTAATAACTAAATTTTAAACGCGTTAAAATAATTTTTTAAAAAAACAGAAAACAAAATCGGATCACTACTTAAAAAAAAAATATTTAAAACACAACAAAATCTTATTTATTTATTTTAATTCTCATATATTTTCAATTAAAATATTCAAAACACAGAATCTTTTGCGAATCCTAAGCAACATTAAATTCTACTTCTTTTGTAATTCACACACTTTATCAACTATCTTTTTCTATTCTGCTTCACTAAAGCCTTGGGTATGCAATTCGAGTCAATCGAGTATGTTAACGATCTCTCCATTAACTCTCTCCAAGCAAACAAAGTCTTTTTCTCTTCATAGTCATCTCCCGTTTATGATCTTTCTACTCTCTATATCATAGTTAATCTTATTAGAAATATCATAGGTAATCTTATTTTTTTTCCTTTTCTTAAATTCTAATAGATCATTTTCATATGTTAACGACATTTTCATTAACTATCATCAAGCAAATAAAGTCTTTTTTATCTTCACATTCATCTCCCTTATATGATCTCTCTACTCTCTAAAAAAGTTATGCTTCTTAAGACTCGCATCAAAAGCCTCTCTACATGATTCTTGATACCCTCATCCTCAATGATCTCATTATCGTCTAATGTCATATCATTAGCATGTAGAATTTCTTTTTTTAATTGAAATATATCCTAGTTAATATAATTTACTTTTTGTTTTTAATTTACTTTTTTTGTTTCTCTCGTATATGTTCTCTGTACTCTTTATAGAAGTTATATTTCTCAAGACTCGCATCATAAGATTCTCTAAATGATCTTGCTATCCTCCACCTCATTGAGCTCATCATCGTCTAATGTCATATAAATAGCATCTCGAATTTCCATTTTTTAATTGAAATGTATCCAAGTTAATCTATTTTTTTTTTCCTTTTCTTAATTTGAAATAGATCCTTTTATTTTATTTTCTTTTTATTAAATTGAAATATATCATTGTTAATTTTATTTTACTTTAGTAATCGAAATCGATAAATTTGACGTTTTTATTTTTTAAACCGTAGCTAACCAAACGGATAACCAAAATGGTTAAATCTTTTCTAACAATGAGAAACATTAAAAAAAAACTTAAATGAATAACATAAAAGAAACTTATTATTTACCTTTTTGATTTTTTTGATTTTCCTTTCAATATTAGTAATTGATCATACAATTTCTTTTATTTAAATGAAAAACATAAAAGAAACTTATTTTTCTTTTTGCTAATTTTCTTATTTACCTTTTTGATTTTTAATATTTCTTTTGGTATTAGTAGTCGAAAACTAAACTTATTTTCTTTTTCTATTTTTAAAACTAATTTTTGATTTTCCTTTTACTATTAATAATTGATCATATAATTTTTCGAAAAATATAATTATTTTCTTTTTCTATTTTTAAAATTAATTTTTGATTTTCTTTTTAGTATTAATAATTGATCATACAATTTTTTTTAATTTAAATGAAAAATATAAAATATGAAAAACACAACTTCCAATCCTAAGAGTTATTTATTTATTCACCAGGATTTATTTATTCATATAAAAATAAATAAATCCTAAGATCAAATAAGAGAAATGTTCCAATCCTAAAAGTTATTTATTCATATAAAAATAAACTCGCATATTTACCTTTTCGATTTTTTTATTTTCCTTTTTTATTAGTAATCGAAAAGGAAACTTAGTTAATTTTTTATTTACCTTTTCAATTTTTTATTTTCCTTTTTGTAATAGTAATCGAAAAGGAAACTTAGTTTCCCTTTTTATTTTTAAAACTAACTTTTACATATAATCTAATTGGTTGAATTTTTTTATTTTTGATTTTCCTTTTGTATTAATAATTGATCATACAATTTTCTAAATTTAAATGAAAAACATAAAAAAAAACTTATTTTTCTTTTTTTAATTTTCTTATTTACCTTTTCGATTTTTTTTATTTTCCTTTTTGTATTAGTAATCGAAAAAGAAACTTATTTTCCCTTTTTATTTTTAAAACTAATTTTTAGATTTATGTAAATATTATGTTAAAATCTAATTGGTTGAATTTTTTTAACACATGTCGAAATCTAATCAATTAACTTGACAGATGTCACGATCATGTTAATTAGTAACTTTGACGCATTCTACTTTATATAATAAGATTATGTTAAAATCTAATTGGTTGAATTTTTTTAACATATGTCGAAATCTAATCAATTAACTTGACACATGTCACGATCATGTTAATTAGTAACTTTGACGCATTCTACTTTATATAATAAGATAATAAGCAGTTGATCAAAAAATAAATAAATACTAAGCATTATGATATATCTTATTTTTGTTGGATTCGTGAAAATGGCCATGATCTTACATGTACTCAGGAATAAAATAAGGCCCAATATGAGCTAATTGGCCGAATTTTTCTGGCCAGTTGCAATTCAAATACATTACCTATTTTTTTAAAAGATCTTAATACTCCTCACTAATAGAATAAGGCATCTTGTAGATATATTTGATTGCAATGAAAAACTCCCGGATGCCTTTAATCTGTTTGTGGTCTTTTGTTCCACTAATTAAACTGTTTACATCAAGAGTTTGAACAACACTTGTCCCCCAAAAAAGCTCATATGTGGAGCGTGTATCGCAGATAGGGAAATAAAAGGTATACCGAAGAAAAAAAAAAATCTAACTCTTTTGAAATTGCTTTCGGGTATATATGTATCCATGCATTGAAGCTAAGAAGAGTGCATTAGAAGATAATTATGATTATTTCAAACGACACTTTTTTTACAACCATGTTTTTCGGTGATTTGATGATTGAAAAGCATGGTGAATTCACAGTTTTCACAGATCTATATTAAAAAGGCGCTTTGAACAAAGGAGCAATTAGTTTTCATTATGAACACAAATTGTTATCTCTAAATCATGTTCCTGAAAAAAAAAAAAAAAACCATATTTGATCAAATTATATCCAAATTAAAAAAATATCTAAGTTTAATTTTATTTAATAAGAAATATCAGCGATAAGACGTATGAGTCGAGATACCAGCTACTCTCAACAAAAGCTAAACTATTGTACGTTATATGATAGTCATCAACAAATGAAAGTGCAAACGCCTCAGAAGCCAAATCAGTTTAGAATATAAAAAAATACTTTATCAGTCAACACTGCAAAACGATTGGAAGATTTGAATTGCTAAGCTGTGGAAAATCAACTAAAGAATCGAAACCAACACATCAGATCTGAAAAGAATCCTTTACCTTATTCAAATGGATTGAGTATGGGAGAAGGTTTGGTTGGATTTCTCTCAATCGAGTGATACTTCACATCTACTTATAACTATTTTTAATACCTCATCCACAGCTTAGCAATTCAAATCCTCCAATCGTTTTGCAGTATTGACTGATAAAATATCTTTTTTATATTCTAAACTAATTTGCAGTGTTGACTGATAGAGTAGATTTTTCCGTATTCTAAACTGATTTGTAGTGTTGACTGATAAAATACATTTTTCTATATTTTAAAATCTACTTAAGAATCGAAATCAATTTTGCTTATGTTTTGGGCTTCCAGATTTGATGTTTGGACCGCATTATGTGATCAGTGCTTGTACTTACTATAATAACTTAAAACAAAGAATTCACTTCCAAGTTAATACCAATAACATAAAACAACTTTTCAAGACAAATATATCATACGAAATAACTCAAGATAATATCAATTCCAAAAAATTAATATCACATTTAGGTCACTTGTAAAATATAGAAACCACTTTACTAAAAGTTATGATTCAATATATATTTGTTAGAAAAACAAAACTTCAGAATTTGTGCAGTAGCTAAACAATAATCAAAATTCACCAATCAACACCTATGATATTTGAATGATCAAGTTGTGAATCTGGATTGAAATCAAAATAGTAAAATGCTCTTTTGTTTCCTGATGAACTCTAAAAAAAAAAAAACTAGTTTCGTTGAGTTATCAATTGTGCTAAATCTTGGCAAGATTGCTCTTTGAATTATACGTTACCTTGTTTGAGATATCTATTTATTTACTAATAAATCTGCTTTTTATGATAAAAATTGTAAACATATCTTGTTTTATAAGATGTCAAAATGATAAGAACCAAACTACAAATCCATTCAGTAACTACGTATTCAAAGTATCCGATGATCCTCTCACGAGCTAATCACCCTTCTATACTCTAATACTCCCCTCTTAGATACAATTATCCCAATGTAATTGCATATGCTTGAATAACAACGCACTTCTTATTTATACCGAAGGTTCTCTTCCAAATCTCACGTGTTTTCTTTTCACTCAACCACGTAGTCTCCATCCTATCACAAAACACCGACCAACTAAGTATTATGATAATTAATAATATCTTATTTTGGAGATTTAATCTGCACACACGTTGAGAAATAAATTTGCCGATGAGCAATTTCCCCATGTTCTTGCATGTATTGTCGAACTACAGTGCCATAAAACAAATAGGCCCCAGAACGCTCATAGTTATTTGGGCCGATTGATCTTCATGATGGGCTAAATTTTCAGATACATTAATTTTTAAGATTTTAACTCTCATTAAAAAAAAAGTCTTATTATGTATTTTTTTATTATTTCTTTCTACAAAAGGTTTGCAATTAGTGGAACAGATGACCACAAATGTCTAGTGAAAAGTTATTTGGGCCGATGGATCTTCATGATGGGCTAAATTTTTCAGACATTAATTTTAAGATTTTAACTCTCATTAAAAAAAAAAAAAAAAAAAAGTCTCTTATTACGTATTTTTTTATTTCTTTCTACAAAAGCTTTGCAAATTAGTGGAACATAAGACAAAGTCTCAACTCAAAGTGAACAGCACAAGTACTTGGGTTCACATACAAACTCAGGGAAAAGATTATTCAGGCGAAAAGAGATGTCTAGTTGTGTACTTAACGTCTATACACATACATATACACGTGGATGCATGTATTGTGTATATATATATCTCTTTATAATGTAGGAGGGATCCAGATATAGCCATGAGTTTGAAGGTAACCAGCTTTCTCTAGTAGCTGATCCGCTTCCTTTGGTCCTCGGCTTCCTGGTTTGTATGGGATTGACTTCACTTCTCCTTTGTCAATCCTGTGAAGCAACGGCGTGAAGATCTCCCACGCAACCTGTAACCATCAAAATCGACACCAAGTTAAGCTCCTAAATCATATGACGAAAGATTTGAGATGAAACAAATCTGAAGAAAAGAGAGCAATCTGAGAGATTGCTTTGGTTGAAAGGGTGGAGAAAGAAAATGTTTTCTACCTTTAATTCGTCTCTGCGAACGAAATGTTGTTGATCGCCTTTGATTCTGCAAAGCGATGGGAAGAAAATGGTTGAAGATAATAGCAATGTGGAGGAACAGAACAAGACAATCAGATAAACTTTAGATAATTCTCACGTGTCAAGAATTAGGCGCTCATATGCCTCAGGGATCGAGACACCTTGATAACGCTGCCCGTATGACAAGTCTAGTTCACTTTGCACGGTTTGCATCTCTAGACCCGGTTGCTTAACCTGTGTAGCAAAAGCATTAGCCAAGAGAGTCATGGTTCACTTCATTGTAATGGTCCCAGGTCAGAGTGAATCTTTCCTTCTACTAGTTTAGTAAATTATGTTTGTTTATTCATCATATGCTTACAGTTAGTTTCATGTACATTGCCTCTGAAGGTTGCAAGCGTATCACAAACTCGTTCCTCCCTTGCTTCTGACCTGTTGCATGAGAGTCTCAGTAGTACATACATTTGAATTCGAAAAGCTAAAACAAAGAGGTTAAGCCATAGGCAAAAGAAAGTTTCAGAGCAAGACAATACATTTGAATATGTCCCCTGGAACATCCTTGAACTGAATTCGAATTTCTGCCTTCCTTGAATTCAAAGCTTTTCCGGCCTTTAGTATAAATGGAACACCTGAAAGATATATATCAATTAGCATGTCAATATGCACCAAAAATAGAAATGGACTTTTGTTTATAAGGTGTTACAATGTGTTTTTTAGATTCGGAACTCGGAAGAGTTGGTTTTGTACACGTACAGAGAAGTAAAGACACATATATGATTATGAGAACATGTGAAACCTACAACTTTTTCTATATCTTCATCTGATTAATATGCACACTCCATAGATAAATAATATATATTCACTCAATGACAAGATGTTCAGGCATGTTTGTGAAATTTTTTATGATTTAGAACAGTTGGAATGTGCATGCAAACATGTCGGTTTTGGGTTTATATGTGCATTAAAAGGATGATGCTATCTATGATCATGTTAACCCATCAAACCTCTTTTCTTTTTATCATATTTATGTTCAGAGTTGGAACTGATAAATGAAAATATGAAGAGTGAAATGGCACATGGTACCTTCCCATCTTTCGTTGTGTATGCGAAGAATTGTTGTGGCAAACGTGGGAGTATTTGAGCCGTTTGGAACAGTAGGATCATCCCTATACCCTTCATATTGTCCAAGAACCACCTCTTCATCTTTTATTGGAACCACTGATTGAAGCACCTAAAGTTCATTAAATAAATACATTTCCCAAAAGGATATGAATCCAGTGAACAGAGGCAGAGAACGCTCATTAAAATGGCTAGAATTGGTCCAAAAATTTAGTCACCTTCACTTTCTCATCCCGGATGTGCTCGGGTTTAAGAGATATTGGTTTCTCCATGGCAACAAGGCAAAGAACCTACAGTAATCTAAAGTCAGTTAATACATGAAATCATTTGCATTTGCAGAGAAGCTATGAAACAAACAATCACATAGGGGTTCTATTATCATGAAAAAATATCTCAGGTACACTTGCCTGAAGCAGATGGTTTTGAATAATATCGCGGATGATTCTGTAAAACAGGAAGTGTACAGTTACATCAGACACGCACTGGTGTCATTGATCCTATATGAAGAACAAGAAGATACTAAAGAAAGTACCCGTATTCATCAAAATATCCACCGCGCCCTTCAGTTCCAAAATCTTCCCTGAAAACAATCTGCAAGAAAAAGCATTTGAGACTTAAGTCATTCGAAACCCTAAATAACAGTCTGGAAATTTCTGTCTAAGCTACGCAGCTCTCACCTGAACGTTCTCGATATTGTCTCGGTTCCATAGAGGCAGGAAAAAGCGATTGGCAAATCGAAGGACCAACTGCAAGTTGATGCACGGGATAAAATGATCATTGATTGTTTTAAGGAAATAGCTTTGATGACTAGAACTTAATATCCAAGCATGTTACCATGTTTTGGACCAATTCCTTCCCAAGATAATGATCAATACGATAGATCTGTGATTCCTCAAACAACTCTCCAATCTGGGAACTCAGTTGCTCTGCAGATTCCAGATCCTTACCAAATGGTTTCTCAACAACAATCCGTGTCCATCCACCAAGATCAGCTGAAAGTCATGAGACAATATATATACATAAATTGCAAAGCGACTGAAACTTGTGATCCCTAGGTGCAAGCAGGTTAATCTTTCGTAGCTTAATAAATATATTCCGCAGCTGAAAAGGGACTCACATTTGTTCATGCAGCATTTCTTGATCATCTTGCATACAGAAGGATAAACAGACGGTGGAAGTGCAAGGTAAAACAGTCTCCTAGAGGAACCTTCAGAACTGTTTTTGGAGATCTCGTGCTCTGAGATTGCCTTGTCTAATCTCTCAAAGCCCTCCTCAGAATCATAAGGGCCACTCACATACTTGATCTACAACAATTAGAATCAGAAACTCTTATTTTCAGTACAGAGAAAGAAACAGGACGACTATTCGTGAAATTTAACATCCTGAAAAGAATTAGACTAACCAGCTGTAGAAAATTTGACAAAGCTTCTGCTTGCTCGGCATTCTTCTCATCAACAAGATATCTGCATGAAAACTATTCAATGTAAACTTGGTCTAGAGCTAATAATCAACTCTATGATGGTGGTGCGGAACAACCTAAAGGCGGTCGAACTCACCCACGGATCCGATTTCTCAGCTCTTCATCAGAAATCTTAGTCCTCGCATACCCGAATATGTGAACTTCATCTGGATTGAGAAATCCCTGCACATGCAAACCAAAGATCATAACACATACCCAAAACACAAGAGGTTTCTACATATAGCTGGAATGAAACTAACCTGGCGGTATAGGTTGAAAAGCGCAGGGAAAGTCTTCTTCTTGGCAAGATCACCTGATGCCCCAAGCACTACGATTGAGAGACAACCAGTTTCTGGAACTGTACCGTACTCTTTTACAAACGAATCATTCCTGAAAGTAGACCTTTTCTCAACGTGCCATTGACCAGATCCCATCTTCGAGAAGCTTTTAAATTCCACCACAAAAACCGTCAGTCTCACAGTCAACGAAGCCAGACAACACACAACACTCAACCAAACTGCACCATTAGCCAACACATTCACAGTCAAAGAAGCTTCATGAATTGAAGAACATACAAAGGTTTTAATACTGGAATTGGAATCATCTTCCTCTACGATCAAAAACCATGATCCAAACAAATTTAGAAATTCGACAGGAATAAAATAAAATTGTCACTGCCCTCCCCTGTTTCATCAGCGAGAGTCTCGAAGAGAGATCACACACTAACTATATGCATGAATCGAATTTCACTGCTTCAGATTCATATAAGCCAACACAGAGATTGAATTTCGAGTAGAATAATCTCATCAGAGAATCGACACTAAGTATTTGCATGTAATCGAAGTTCCAGAGAGCAAAGAGAACACAAAATCAAAACGGATCGCGGGAAAATCTCAGCTAAGTTAGCACAGAACTAGGATCATAAAAAATGACAGTGAGATCTGAAAAGGAAGGATGGAGAAATCAAACCTGGGAAGAAGAGGCAGGAGGAATCACAAACCGGAGATAGAGAGAAGATTTGGTGGAGAAAACGAAGTAATTAATAGGTGAAGAAGGAAAAGCTCAACTACTACGTAACAATGGAAAAGGGGTTGGTGTGGTTTCAGCTTCCGTCAGATGATTTCATTTTCTAACTTTTTTTTTTTTTTCGCATTTTCAGATTTTTTTGTTATACGTACGGACGGAGAGAGCCATTTTTTTTTTTTTTGTTGTTGTTGTTGGAAATCGAAATCACCAAATTTTCTCAATAAATTATTCTAATACGTTTTAGAAAAAAAAAATCTTGTTCCTAGATTAGAAACAGAGTAAATTGTCTATGATTTATGAGTGTACGTTTGAAAAATAAGATAGAAAAACAACAGTATACAAATTGCAGATCGTAACAATAGAGACAAATAATGTTAAAAAAAAAAAAAAAAAACAATAGAGACAAATATGTAGAAACAATTCTCCATTTGTATACTTTTTAAATTCATGTCGTGTTATTTTATTTTTTGATAAAAGATTGTCTACTATATGCATGAAAGCTGAAAATGATACAAAAGCCTTACGGCCCAGTAGCTAAATAACCCAACAAAAAAAAAAGTATATAATCGAATCAATTTTAAGCCCAACAAAAGAAGTTAGTGATTCCCGTAAATGATTGTTGAGAGAGAGACATAGATAGATAATAACGATTATTGCAGAGATAAAGAGACTCGATTTGGAGAGATGATTTGATCATAGATCTAAGGCTTGAGAGTTAGACAAAGAGAATAAAAAAGAGAGAAAAAATGGTTAACGCCTTAACGGCGTAAGAGAATGAAGAAATAAAAGAAATAATATATTTTTTTTCTTATGTTTTAAAACAACACACTAAGAGCATCTCCAATGCTTAGATACTCTAATAGATTCTTAAGATTATTTTAATAATATATTTTGAAAATTTTGAAGTTAAGAACCTCATTAAGCATAATTAAAATTGGAAGGGTCCAATGGTAGAACCCAATTGAGGTTCTTAAAAATGAAAAAAAATTATTTTGAAAATTATAATATTATAAGTAGAAATTATTTAGTTTAATTTATTAAACATTTAATATTTTATAAAACTTAACCATTTTATATTTTATAAAACTTAAAAATGATTACATTTCATAAAATTTTAAACAAAAATTATTGCATTTCATAAAATTTTAAACAAATATGACATAAAAGCATATTAAAAATAGAAATACAAAACATAAACGGAAAAAAAAAATTAGTTGTAATCTTCGCGTCTGCCAAAATTTTGCCTTATATTCTCTAACTTGGCTTGGCTGCTTTTTGACGATTACCATGATGAATGAAAAGATTATCGAATGTTTGATCGAAAATCTGATCGAAGTTTTCATCCATCATTTCCTCGAAATTACTATGGGGAGAAGATGCCATTTTAGAGGAATAGATGAATATATGGTAAAAAAAAAAAGCAAAATGTTTATTCTTGATATTTTGTGGTAAAAGAACAGAGAAATTGTAAAAGAAGCAAAATGTTTGTAAGAAATATATCATACTTTGTGACTTATATAGAAAACATTTGTGGTGTACATCTCTTTCAATATTTGTGCTTTCGAATACAAAGCAACTTTTAAAAAGACTTGTGCCTTGTGGTTCCGAATATAACTTCCTATCACATAAAAAACTACTATGCAAAGGTACATATGTCACATGGTGTCGTTGTCTTCTTCTTCTTCTTGTCTTCTTCTTCTTCTTCTTCTTTAGATCAGAACAAAGCAAATAACTCAAACAAGAACCGAACCGTTATCAGATTGAGTTAAAAGATCCCTTATTCTCCAGCCAAAATTACATACATAATTACAACAATTGCACTCTTGGATATAATAGTCCATCCACGCTATGAACACACATGCACAAACTCATCTTCTGTAAAGAAAAGGTGAAGAAAATAAAACAGTAATACCTGAGCCAGGCTTTCCTAGTCCGGCTGCAGAATGACTCATTGGTCTTCAAAAAAGCTAACAATCATCAAACACAATCCTACACAGAACAGAAAAAAAAAATTATCTTCGTCTTTGTAAGATTCGTAGACCGAATCCATTAGAGCACCTGCAGAGAGAGAGAGAGTGAGTAAGCAGAACACATCAAACAAATTTACCCAGATAGAGCCATTGACACAACCCCACGCATCAGACCAGCCCACCAAATGGTTACTTGTTTCTTCCAATCGATGTGTGTGAGGTCGAATCTTTGTATTGCGTTGAAGAGCACGACCGATGTTGCATGGTTCACTACACCTTCTCCAAAGACAAGACTGTACAAGAGAGGTGTCTCTTCTTGATTAGGCACCTAGATTTAACAAAGATTTGGGGAAAGCTAATTATGGATTAGCAAATGTAATAGAATAAGTTGTTTTGAATGTTGCATAAGAAAGTCTTACCTGCAGGGTGTAAACAAAATCTGTAGTAGAGAATATTGCTCCAATGGCTGCAAATCAAAACAGATTTAGCGGTGTGACACTTAATGAACAAGAAATCGTGTTAACTGAATGTATAAACATGTAAAATCTTCATGTATTCATGTATACTTTTTACTTCTGTCTAAATGTATAGCATAAGAATGATGTAGACTTTAACATTTATAACCAGCCACACACGGACAACAATAGGCGTACCTTAGAGGAACTGTTTTATCTTCAAAGTTACTCTCTATAGTGGAAATCGAGTCTCTTCCTCCAATAGCATGCTCCCCAACCTTGCATCAATAGATTTCACAGCATATTATATATAACACCACAAAAGATCATCATGTCGAGATCGTTTATCTTGCAGTCTAAACTCTAAAGTTTTCAAAATTTCCATCATCTAATTAATCATTTTGTTTGCGCTAAACTTGATAATGTCACCCGGAGCATGTGAAATCGGAGCTACTTTCCCCTGAAAACGACTAGTTATCTCAATCGTTGCTTTATCGCTCTGGACTTCACAGAGTGGCTGAAACTCTTCGACAGGATCTCCCTGCAAACAGCAAAATGGCCGAATCTAAAATTAAAAAACAGAAAGAACAACCGTAAAAAGATTGAATCTTATAGCAGAATAAAACCAACATACCTCTTTCACAAACCACTTGAGAAGCTCACATTCAGCAATACCTTCCCCAGTTTGTGCCAGTGGGATGTCAATTAACCATGAATTTGAATCTACGGCCATGATTTCGTTCGAAAACCAGCTTCTTCTTCCTCCACACCATTTCATCAACTGCCAAATAACGATAGATATGACAGCTTGTTTGATCTTATAATCAACCACAAATCTAAACAATTTCCTACTTTGTCAGTCTTAGCAAATGATTCTCCGGTATTCGAAACGGGGGAGCGCAAACAGCGGACGAGTTGAATGGGCGGAGAAACCGATGGCTCCGCCAGATCCGCCGCGCTATCATCGTCGTTCACGGTTGTTAGTCTTTGGGAAAAAACAGTATATGGAGAAACATAACCAAAAAACAGATGAATTGGGATCGATTCTTGAAGCAATTGAGGAATCGAAGGAGAGAGGGTTTGATTGATCGGAGTTTCTCTCCTCCATGGTCACGAGAGAAAGAGGCGAGAAAGAGAGTCGTGAGAGAGAGAGGGGGGAATAATTTTTTTTCTTTTGTCTAAAAAAATAACCAATACAAATTGGACACATATGAGGTTCTTACCAGTTCTAAAAAGCCTCTACTCAGAACCGGTTCTATGGATTTTATTTGGTTTTGATTTATTTTTTTAATTTTTTTCCTAAGAAACTCAGGTTTAGAACCTCCATTGGAGGTGGTCTAACAAACTAAAAAATAAAAACAACAAACACACACACTAACAAACTAAAAACCCACACAGTTTCACATATATGAGGGTCTCGCAAATCCGCTTCCCTAAATACTATAACCCGCACCCACCCGCCTTATATAAACTCTGACCCGCACCCGCTCTGCTTATTTGATATCTTAAATTTGGCCTTTATCCTTTGACTATGTTGTAAAAGGACTTTTTATGCGGCTTAATTATTGGATTTTGTAGATTTCTTATGCGGAAAAACATCAGATATGTTTCAACTCTACGATATTGAGTCACGAAATCCGATTAAAGGATAAACCATCATGATTATGGCTCAATCATGCGACAATCCGAAGGATAGGTCGGCGTTTTCATTCCAAAGATGCAACATAAGGGGGAGCCCTGATCTTGCTCCGATCAAAGAAACACTAAAAACGTATCTAGGACACTCGTGGAATGTCCTCTCAACGGTGATGATTATGCAATCCTTCATTGATGACCTCATCGATACGGCGGGCTGGTCTCCGTGGGCGAACGATAAAAAATATCGTCTATCTACGTTGTTCTACGGCGAATACAAAAACACAGGTCCGGGAGCTGACACGAGCAAAAAAATGAAATGCCCGGGATATAAAATAATAAATAAACGGGAAGAAAAATTCATTTTTCTTTTTATCCTGACTATGTTGTAATTTTTTTAAAAAAATATTTGAATAACTTTTGCACTGTAAATTTGTGCGGCTTAGTAATTTGTATTTCGTAAGAACAAATACAATTTTTGTTAAATGATACTAAAAATGAAACAATCGGCAGTTAAAAATCAACTTCACAAAGCAAACATAAGAACATATTTTTCAGTTTCATGTCATTAAAAAGCGAGACTTTCTGCTAACGAAACCACCAAATCTTTACAGTAACTCACAAATAAACCAATTTAGTCAAAACATAACATGTATTCTTGATAATTAGAAAAAAAAAAGTTAAGCAAAATATAAGTAAAACATAAGCAAAATATAAGCAAAACATACGTAAAAATAGATCAGTGTTCAATTTGTTTTGACTTATGTGTTCTATAACCTATTAATAATACCTTCCCAAAACACTTTGCTCAATAAACACAAGAATACACTGAATACGTAAGCAAAAAATGAATCTTTCTTCGTGAGCCGCTTGACGGATCGTCTGGCCTTTTCCATGACGTTAAATCCATCTTACCATCATCTAGCAATGTCATTTCGAGTAAAATTGTATCGCCTGGGTAGTCAAAGCTCTGCCACTTGGTGTTGTTGGATACGTCCTTCAAAACCAAATTCATGTTGTCTAAAAGCTCGGTCACCACTGTTTCTTTGTCTCCAATTGTTCTTTGTAAATCTTAATGTATTATGTTTGCTACCCAAACATAAGTCAATGGGTTAATTTTCCTATATAATATCCCGAAGTAGGATCGTTTGTCAAACCCAAAAAACCTAACTCAAAGTGTTTAAAGATTAAGGTACGGTTTTCCGACATGCTTAGTGTTCCTCTTCGAGACACTATGCTGACAGAAAATAGAGTGATGGAATGAAAGAGGAGTAGAAGAAAAAGAGACTGATGTTCATCATGAAGAAAATATAGATGAAGAGAATGAGCTTGAAATGAAGAACATATAGATGAAGAGAATGAGCTTGAAGTTATTGTGTTCAGACAAAAAAAAAAAAAGAGCTTGAAGTAATTTTAAAGGATTTTATGCAAAACAAAAATCCCCGAAATGACATTTTTTGTAACTTTACCATCTAACTTTCAAAAATACACGTTCAACCATGAAATCGAATTTAACCCGCAATATAGTTTTATGGGAATTATAGCAAACCCATTTATCTCAAATTAGACAACCACATAATCGAATTTAACCTGCAATATAACCCGCCATCACTATTTTACTTTACTAGATGCTAAAAGTTCAAATTGCATTGTTTTCTCATGCTAGATGAAAATTGTAGACCAATTATCTATAATCAAATGTAATTATCACTGTTGGTCTTATTCGAAAATAAATTGTTTAAAATTCCTTGTATTTTCACTGTTGAGTAGATTGCAGTTAAAAAATGAATTTGTTGTGACAAATAGCTGATTATAATTTTTTATGGGCACCTACCAAACAATCTTTTGGCCATGGATTGCAATAAAACATAGTATTACTAAAATATTGTGGCTAAATATTAGACTTGAATACTTAATTTTTTTTTTCTATGTTAGTTTAAATTATATAAGAAAAGCAATTTGTGCGTGAAGACTTGAAGGAGAAAAAATCAATAAAGTTGAAAGGGAACGTAAAAGCTTTGCTCTATATAAGGCATGTTCGTTTGGATATCGCTGCGATTGAAATTCCTTAATAATTTTACTTTTCACTGATGCTGAATTGAAAAGAAGAAAATGCTGCGGCCAAACAAATTAAAGGAATCCAGCAACCTCCGTGTCGCAAAGAAAAAACGGCGTCACCTCTTTCTTTCTCTCTCCCCAACAAATAAAAGCATTGGGGAGAGATTCTGGTATCAGAGCCAAAGACTTGTGTTATAAATGAATAAATCATCGTTTATGATTGATTGTTTCGAATGTTCTGGAAAACATTCTTACAAAATGTCTACTTCGAATCCTTCGACCATAGATTTCCAGTTCGCTATCTCTATTTTACCAAAATCCAAAAGCAAAAACCGTTCCTCTTCTAGCAGTTCTTCCAGTAACATCAATTCACTCTATGAAATAGAATATGTTCCTGGCGATCAACTACCAGAAACTACTCTACCACTGGTCAACCCATATGAGTATTTTTCCAGAAAGCCTAGCGCTTTCTCGGTAAAAGGTGTTCGCGAACTCATCCGACCATCCTCAAACCGATGAGTTATGGAGTACGTTCAATCCAGCAAGTTCTCGTCCTGTCAAGTCCCGGCCACCGAGGAAGAACAATTCATATCTCTCAATATTCCAGAGAACCTGCCAAAATTGTGGCAACAACATGGTTACACTCATCTACACTTTGGTGTGGTGAGAATCGGGCTAACTCTACACGACCGAAAAGGTCTGCCGGTTATTGCTCGCATAGCTTTAGTCGATTCAAGGCTGAAGTCGTACCAACAAGCTTGCATCGGGACAGTCCAAACAACCTTAAATGCAGGAACAATATTTGTAACACTGTTTCCCAACTTAAATGTCTCCCTGCAAGATCCCAACCTCCTGAAGACACTCAAAGTCCAACTACAACTGATCGGAGCTCCGATGCAAGAAAAGAGTGTAGCTGCGACACTACATCACCAGATCGTCTACAGAATACAAGATCATGCGCTCGATCTTGTACTACCTTCCTCTGATGACGCACTCTACCTAGAAGTGACGTCAGCATCACAAGCGCCCAACACTATACAAATCCCTCGCCAGATAACCCGCGAAGAGCTATTACAACGCCTACCTGAGTCATGGGTTACGAGTTATGAAAAGATGCATCAAGCATCTCAAGCACCAGTCCAGATATCGGAAGCTACTTTTCATTCTCGCAATGATGGAACCACTGAAATCAAGTTCGAAAAGCCGAGATCATCGTTTCGACGGGAGCTTTTCACATAATTTACAATACAAATCGACGACGTCGACAACTACGGGAGACCATCAAGTTATATGGCCCTACGACCGCTTGCATTTTGCCAAGATGGCTCGGTCGTATATCCTTTCACAGACGAAAACGGACATCAGTTTTTTGATGTTTGTTCATGCACTACCTGTCTGGACGCAGAGTACGAATCAGACGACGAGATCCGAAAAAGACGGAGGAAGAAGAAAGATCCTCTTTACAAAAGATACCTCGAAGGAGATCCCACTGTAGGCCCCCTTGGTGATGACAAATATGACTTTATAGTCCAATACTCAGAAAGAAAAAAGGAACCGGAACAAATCTTGATGATGCATCCAGAAGAATTCCCACCGCCAGAAGATTTTACCAAAGGCGACATCGCCCATAGCCCGAAAATCCTCACAAGAGCAATTAATTCTTCTGGGCCAGACCAACTGAGCCAAGGTGAAAAGGTCCTCAATTGGCAAACGGAAAACGCGCTCGCACAAAACCGATTATGGACGACTCTTAATTACAAGGTCGATCAACTGGCTGATGGATACAGTAAAAGGCTGATATCCCTTGGGTCAATCACAGAAATTCATGGTCGACTCCATAATCTTCACCAAGAAATGATGACTATGGCGCAACATATGATGGTCAATACTTCTCAATTCAAAAGCAAAGAAGCTGAAACGGCTAGTCTCAAATACCAGCTTAAAGACCTGCAAAAAAGCCTCGAAAGCATGATATATAATCATAAGACGACAAATCCTTTCTTCAATCCTTTGGGAAGCATACCATCAAGCATTCCTATGTACCAAGAGTCCTATTCATCAGGGTTTCTCACCGGATATCAAAATCAACGGCCAAAAAAACCCCTTCCCGGGTTTCTATCTTCCGACGAAGCATTCACATCTCGTTATGATACAACTACAACCAGTATTTCAAAAGCAAAACCAGCAAGGGTAAAGCCAAGGCGTCAAAAGGAACCGGAATTTCCTGCCAGTCCTATCAAGAGGCAAACCCTCGAGTCCTCATCTAGCCGCGAATCAGTTCAAGAAACAAAGCAAAAGGGGCCAGATATCGGAATTATTGAGTTTTCAATGACTAATCTACTAGACTCTCTCGGCAACAATAATACCGGAGTGACGACAGCCCCATTACAGCAACACCCAGAGCCAGTAACAATGATCAATCATTTCTCGAGTACAGACTCCAGTGGCTATAGTTCCAGTTCAGATGAAAGATCTCTACCAAAGCAGTTCGTCATTGGCGAACCATCAACAGTCCCAAAAAGCGAACCGAATGTGAATGTTATGATTTTTGCAGCAAATTGTTTTGCCGACGTCTCTTGATGCCTAGGGGCAGTGTATCTCATTTCTTCGTCGCTCGAGTATACTTCATTCACATTCGGTTCGCTTTTTAGCCGTGTTGACGGTCGTATTGACAGACGAAGGTAATAATATCCAGGTATTAGGAGCTTAAACGGGCCTCTTGCCACTGATGCTCAACCACTTTTAGGATATTACTTCCCCACGAAAGTCATGTTGACCGCCGTGTTGGCTGACTACTTTGCCTAACTAAAGAAACGGAAAAGAATCGCGACTTGCGAATGAAAGAAAGAAACCAAGGCTTATGAAGATGTTAGGAAGTCTGGAAAACTAGAGAATTTAGAGAGACATTTAGAGAGAGAAACTTAGAGAGAGGTTTTTATAGAAAATATGAGGTGAGTTTTACAATGGGGGTGCACACATATTTATAGGTGAGGTTTAGTGGACGCTGACATAAGCGCTTACCTCAGCCTATGCGATTACATCATCGCTTACATCACTATTACATCATTATTCTGAATTTAATAATTATACATAAATCAAATGCCTCATTAAAACCTTTCCCGGAAAACCCAGTGGGAAAAACCGAGGATAAGGAAAAAGAGTACAAATGACTGTTTATGGAGCATTGTTAGTGCTCCATTTCGAACTCGATGATATGTTTGTCGCAGCAGCCGTAATGTTCTCCTGGACAAATGTATTCTTCTTCCGGGTCTTCATATGCAGGTTGAGCCTCTATGTTGACGTCGATGTTGAACATTTTTCCGATCTCGTCGATGTTCATCGTGTCATCTGGGATTTGCGCATCTTGAAAGTATTCTGGTGGACATGTTTGAGACATGTGTTCTTGCTTTACTTCGTTTGGTATGATGGTCGCCGATTCTTGTTTTATCATGAAATATTGCAGATCTTCGTCGAGGCTCATCTGGTAGTCGATCGGATAATATGACCAAGTTGGGATGAAAGGAATTGGAAATGTTTGCCTGGCATTGTTGAGACGGAATGCATGAGTCTGGAAGTCATCGTATGCTTTGTTGTCGTTGACGTTGAAGTCTGGGCGTATTCCTTTGTGGTAATCGTTGTGGTGGATGAGAGTGGGTAGAGCATGAACTTTACCAGTTTTGACGTTGGCATGGACCGGGCGATAGAAGAAGTAGATCGTATGCGGGTTGAAGAACGGGTTAGGGCCTCCAGGTTTTTTGAGCTTTTTGAATGGCAAGCCTGTCGCCTTCGCTGATCGCCTTAATTTTCCGCTCCAAACGGTTAGAGGGGCGAACCAGGTCAGAAATGTTGAAAGACAATCCTTTTGACCTTGCTGAGAATTGATGTATTGATATAGCCACTGGATGTCGAACGTGATGCCGATGGTGTGAACAGAGCAGAGATACCAGAGAAAACAGAGTACTTCTTCCGGCATATTGTGATTTTCGATCCTGTAGAGATGGGCGAACGGGTAGTCTGGGTGTATACCCATTGGCGCTATGTAGTGACAATTGATGCCGTGTTTTGATAGGATTGTGGATTAATGCCTGAAAATTATTGCGTTAAGATGCTCATGTAGAATCTTCTTGTCGATAAGCTGATGTGCGTCTTCGGGCACGTTGGCGATGAAGTCATAGTAATGTTTTTCTGATGTGGAAGAGGAGCTGGCCATCATGTTGATTTCTTGTAGTGGGTTTCTGCTGAGCATGTCAGCGAGCGTATTCTTTGAGCTCTTTAAATAGAAGGACTCGAAATCGTACTTTGAAAACCATTCGCTCCATCGTAGTAGCTGTTGGTGTGGGACCATCTTCTGCTTGAATTGTAACATCTTTGGAAAAGAGGACATATCCATCTCGATGCGAAATTTGTGTCCTATCAGATGGAACTCAAATTTCTCAATGGCCTTCTTGACCGCTAGGATTTCTTTAAAGGTGGAGTGATAGTGCATTTCGGAATCTTTAAAGCGTCCGCTTTTATATCCACAGATTTGACGTTTGCCATCTATCTCTTCAAATAATATGGCCCCCCAGTATTTGTCGCTTGCATCTGTCTGAAGGATTCGTATCCCTGAAGAGGGAATCTTTAAAGGTGGTAGCTTCTGTACTTCTAGCTTTAGGCTTTTGACCGCGTCGGTTTGTCGTTTTGTCCATTGGGGTGGATTCTTTGTCAGCATCTTCTGGAGTGGTCTTGTCAGTTGCGAAAGTTGTGAAATAAAGTCGCCTACGTAATTGATTACTCCAAGGAATTGTTGAACTTGTCGTTTTGTGAGATTTTCGTCTGGGAATTCTACCAGTGTAGTGGCCAGATGGGCTTGCGGTGTAAACTGGCCGTCTTTGATTTGCATTCCAAGGAAGTCGATGCTGGGCTGGGCTATGATCATTTTTCGGGCTGAGAGCATAATTCCGTAGTCCTTTACGATTTTCTGAAGTTGCCTGAGAGAACGGATGTGCTCTTCTTCATTCGACGAGAATGAAAGGATGTCGTCGATGTATATCAAAGCTGTGTGGAGAAGCGGTTTGAATATATGCAACATTGCTTGTTGAAACAGCGACGGCGCTGTCTTGAGACCGAAAGGCAGAACCTTCCACTGTAGATGTCGATTTGGGAGACAAAATGCCGTTTTGTATCTTTCGTCTGGACGGACTCCTATCTGCCAAAACCCTGATTTTAGGTCGAACTTCGAAAATATAGTCGCTCCTTGGAGGTGTTGTAGAAGTGCCTTTTTGTTGGGAAGGGGGAATTTAATGTCTTGTAGGTATTGGTTGAGGGGTTTGTAGTCGATGACCAGTCTGAGTTTGCCTCTTTCTTGTTCTGCACGATTGTTTACATAAAATGCCTTGCATGCCCAGGGTGAATTTGTTGACTCCACAATTCCTTGATCTACGAGCTGGTCACATTCTTCATTGGCTTGTTGCAGTAGTGTTGGTAGCATCCCTGCGTGACTTGCCTTTGTTGGTGTAGTTTGAATGTTTTCTTTGAAAGGTAAGGGGACGAAGAACTCTGAATTTAACCACAGTGGGTTACTGCACTTGTGCAGGAAATATGTGTGGGATTCTGCACATGAAAATGCCGTGATTTATTCTTTGATCTTCTCGAATTCTGGGGACACAGCTCCTTCGATTGTGAATAGGCGGGGAATCGTTGTGAAGGCTTTGAAGAGATTTTTCCATTTTACACCTCGCGGTTCGATTGATGTGTCGAAATTTTTCTTCAGTGTATAGTAGGTGTCCCATCCCAAAATTAAGTCTTTTCCAGGTGCGGATGAACCGAGGACCTCCGTTGTTATCTGGCAGCCTGGGAAGATTTCTATCGTGATTGGCCTGGATTTGAGTTTGACTTTTAATGAGCTGGAATCTGCCACGCGAAATTCTTGTTGGTGAGGTAGCCACAAAGATGATGGGAGGATCTTAGGATTTAGGATTGTTGTGTAAGCTCCCGTATCGATAAATGCGATGGCATGAACTGGAGCTTCCTATTGCAACGGATCGAAGATTGTCACCGGTAGGTGTGGAGTTTGTATCTCATCTTTTCGTGGCATTTGAGCAATTTTGAAACAGCAGTCATTGTTTTCCTCCTGGTATGATGACTCAGATAGATCGTCTGAATCCGAGTAGCCGCAGATAGCATCTTTGTCATCACTATCGTATGATAGAACTGACTCTATATCATGGTTGTCGAGGTCAATATCTGGTGCTATCTTGGATATGGAGTTGATGAGATATTGCTTCTTCTTCTTAGATTGGTTTGGACAGTTTTTTGCATAATGTCCTTCCTTTCGGCACAAAAAGCATTTTGATGTTTTACGAAAACTTTGTTTTTTTCGAAAAAATCGCTTATGCCTGAAATTGCTGAAGCGCTTCGGGATAGATTTTCTGAATTTGTCGGTCTTACCGCGTGAATCGCATGAGCATGTCTTTTTGGATTTTGAGCATTTGATGGATAGATCTGGTCTGGCGCATATCTTTGAAAGCTGCTTAGATTTATCCATGAATTCTGTCCAAAATTCCTTTTGTTTGCAGAGTTTGTCGAGAGATCTGAAGACATATTGCTGGATCTGACCAATAGAGACTTCTTCGATTGTTTGACCCTGATCTCTCATATACAACTTAGTTTGTTGTCCGAGGTAGCCGTCAATGGAGGAGATATATACGTGCTTCAGGCTAGGATTGTTGAGACCGTTGAGAGCGTAATACCGGCGGGTTTGTCGTTCAAAGTGTTTCGCCAAATCTCTTTTTCTGTAAGGAGCAACATTTCGCTGAGAAGAATTCTTCTTGTAGTTGCTCTTTCAGATGGTTAGGAGTGCCTATGAACTCTCTGTGGATTTCGCCTAGGAGCAATGGTATTGTTGTTTGATAGACTTGTTGCTGTCTATATTCGCCGAGTGGATTCCACCATTCTTTAAGTGCTCCGGACAGTCGTGCTGCAAATTATTGTATTACGAGCTCTAGTGGTGATGTGATAGCTTCTGAATTGTGTTATCATTCATCACTTAGCGACTCATTTCTCTTCTTTCCTCCGCTTTCCTTTTAAATTTTACCCACTGGATCTTGCCGCAAGCACAATCTCAGCGTTACCCAAACGAACAGGGCTATACTTTGGTTTCAATGTATATACATGATACATCTCTCTTGAAAAGAAAAAAAAATCACTGTAGTTTTAAAAAATCAAATTTTTTTGCTATTATAGACTGATTTGCTGCTATATTTGTTACTAATCATTTCTAGCAAAAAAATATTTCCTTTGTTGCATATAAAAACTCAACGACTATGCTATGGATTATCAGTAGTACTGTACATATGTTTTTATTTTATTCCCTTTATTCAATATATATATAATAACCATTTGCTATAGAAATTTTGTAGCAATTTTTTTGTAGAAATTTTGTAGCAATTTTGTAGCAATTTTTCTAAAAAACCTTTGTACCACATAGCAAGTTTGTTCAACTTTTTTTGTGATATATATTCCACAATTCATTCAACAATCATGTGATGTTAGTCTACTGATTAATTATCATGTATGCTGAAGCCAGTGTCCCCGCCAGAGCCACGAACCCATCCGAGTCAATCGCTCTTCTTCAGGTTTCACTAATTCTGTGAATGAGTAAATACAATTCTAAAACAATTTATTATAATCTCCAGAAAGTCAGAAACTAATACATATTATAAAAAAAAGAGTTAGTCATATTAACATAAACAAAATCTAGGAACATTGAGAATATAATTCTGATAACTGCTTTAAGGATTATATTCTCAATGTTCATAGATTTTGTTTCTGTTAATATGACCAACTCTTTGTTTTTTTTTAATTTGTATTAGTTTTTGAAGATTATAATAAATTGTTTTACAATTGTATTACACTCATTCACATAATTAATGAAACCTAAAGAAGGGTGATTTGACTCCAAAATCTTGTTATTCTCCAGAAACTATTCGGATTCGAACCTTGTTAAGAATGAAAGAGTCATTTATATCAAAGCATTCACCATGCAACGTTTGTTTTTTTACACTTGACCAAACCAAAATATATTTTTAGAATTTTTGCCGATACAAAAATAACATTTAGGGACCCAATTTTATAATTTGACTAAGGAACCAAATGATTATTATAGGATTAGTTCTAACTAACATTGCGGTCGTCCGTTGGCAAGACAATTGCTTCAGCCTCCAGGTACAACCCGTCAAAGTAGAAGTCTTCTGTAAAACATAATTATTTGCTTCTTAGGAAGAGTTGTGTATGTAAAATAGAGGCATTTTTTAAGCTGATATAAAATTGCAAACAAGAAGGAAGATTTTATAGTAAAGAAAACATACACAAGTAAAAAGGAAAATCCATATGGCACGACTCTTTTGAGAATGCTAAGCAAATATTAATCGAATATCTTATGTGGGATGAAATTTTGCCTCCAAAGCATGGTTATCCGGAAAATGAATATGTATTAATAGGATTAAATCTAGTTTTCAAGCATGTCTCCTCTCTTTATCTTTTGATCTATGTGAGATTTATTATACTGACATTTTTGTTGATTGTTTCCTTGATTTGCTTCTAAGCTACACCGTGGAGTATTTATCAATTGGTACTTAAGATATCTAAAAGACAAAAAAAAAGTGGTGTTAGAAGTTAGAACTGAGTATTATATGCCAGGTCCTTTGTTTTATGACTAAACTAAAACTAGTATATATGAACTATCATAATTTCTAATACGTCCTTTTTTTTGTTAATCTAAAACGTAGTGTAATAACTAATTTTGGCATATATATAGAAAGAAGATTCACGAAAATGTAAGCAATGGTCCCTACAAATGGGGTTGCTTTGGTTCAAATTCAAAGGATAATGCAGAGAAAATATATAAATACTACACAAATCATAAAAACCGACCGTTGGACCGATAATGCAATTTAATAACAACAAAAATACGTGCATCCATTGTCTATTTAAACCCACCAGGTTCCATTACAAAATATCACGTATCGCAATTGGCATTATTAGTAAATCCAATAGCATCTAACATGAATAAATCGTATGATATCAGTTCAATTTGCTAAAGCGTCGCCAAAAATGCAACCCTTGAAATAATACAAATGTTAGTTCGCTGCAATTAAACTAAATAAACATGTTTTTGGTCTGCTGACGAATTTACAAAACTGTTAACAATGCTTGAAATTACTTTTTTACAAAAGACTGAAAATTGTTAATTTAACATCATTTTACGGTCTACATTCAAATAGCTTAAAGCCTTACACTCATAAACGTAAAATAGTTTAGCACCTAAAGGCTAAAGCTCTTTACTTGAGCAGAAACTATCAGCCACTTAGGAGAAAATTAGCTTCCACGGTTGTTTCCGTAATAAGTTCCGTTATTATCCAACCGTTGAGATTTTTTATTTTATTTTTGAGGAAAATAAAATCAAATATGGCAGAATACTGAGACGTGGCTTATTCTGATTTGTTGACAATGCCGTAGGCGCACATTAGCGTTAACCTCGCGTCTTCATTTTGAAAATGCTTATGATTAACTGACGTGTCGTCGGGATAAAGTCCAAAAATATTTTACAAAATTAGTACCCTAGTCTTTAAAAACTCACGTTACAACCCATGTACTCTAATTTTATTATCACGTTATCTCCATGATTCTATTTTGTTGTATAACGATCCAATTCGATTCACATCTTGAAATATGTTTTGGGTAATCTTGTTTTCTAAATCACCGCAAGGGTTGCATTTTTGGAGATTTAGTAATCATCGCCAAAAATCACATCTTAAAATATGTTTTGGGCAATTTGCATGATTTAAAAATTTGATTTGAGTTAGCAATTTAACAAAGGAATAACTCAAAATTGTACATAACCATAACTTATCATAACTCAAACTCAAAATAAAAAAATCTAATTTGCCTCTTGATTGGTAATATTTTTGATTTATACTCTTAGTTCAAATTAAATCAATAGTAACTCGTGTTACCAATAAAGCCATGATTTATATTAGTTTTCAAATCTATACAATTGTATTTGGAAATATGTTTAAAAAGCATGCTAGGCAAAATAAAACCCAATTTATTATGGATAATTTGGTTTAATTTGATTTTTAATTTTAGGTTTTAGTCATTTATATTTTAAATCTATAAAAAATTGATTTTAGAATAATTTTTTTTTATTCGATTCAGATTTAGATTCGATTATTTTTAGATATAGAAAAAATAAAAACCTTTTTAAACTATATCAAAATTTTAGAATATGGTTCAAATTTTGTATTAATTATTTTGGTAGATATAGGTTTTGTTTATCCATATTGAACATCTTTTTTTCAAAAAATAAATCGTAAAAATTATACTTTTTATTAAAATATTTTATAAAAGTTTATTTTGTAATACAACTATCTTCGATTTAAAAATAAAGTCAATTTTTCAAAGTGCTAGAAAATTAGTTTAAGTTTAAAGTTGATAATTTTGTTTTTTTTTTCGACAAAGAAGAAAAATTTGATAAATATCCAAACAATGTTTATAATGGTCATGACTCATTTTTTGTTTCCGCTTGTTTGTATCGTTTGTTCCATCCGTTTTATATCAGCCGTGATTATTGCGTTTGCACTATAGAAAGCCTGTATCGTTTCTGCTATCAATCCAAGGTAATTTAGAAGAACCTAAGGACACTTTCCGTAAATTATTAATGTTGAGGGGCTCATTTTTTAAAAGTCGCCGGAAACAACACATTTCGATCGAGATTCAATTAAAAGGGGAAAAAATCGAAAAGAGGAGAGAGAGGAAGATCGGAGACGACGGTGATGACGATGGACAGGGAGAAGGAGAGAGAACTTGAGCTCGAGAGTGCAATGTACACTAACTGCTTGCTATTAGGTTTGGATCCGAACGTGATCGGACTCGGAGCCTCCAACGGCACGCCTCGGGTCGGATTATTCCGCCATTCAAACCCGAAGCTCGGAGAACAGCTACTATACTTCATCCTCTCCTCTCTCCGAGGACCCGCTCAGTCTACAAAGGTACGATTTCTCTCCACTGTCTCTCTCCATCTCTCTCGCTCACTCGTACGAAATCGGTTTTTGGAAATTCTGGGTTTGGAACATAGTGATTGGCTCTCTGCTAATTTTTCCGGTTTTGGAATCACTCTTATGTTTTCGGTTTGTCTCGATCTCTCAGGATTTCGATAAGGTCTGGCCAATTTTCGATTCGGCTCAATCTCGTGATTTCCGCAAGGTAAACGGCTTGAGAACTCTGAATACTGCGAATATATAAAATCAAGATTTCTATGGTGTTTGTGAGCAATCGTTTGCTTATTGAATTATGCCTATGAAGGTTGTTCAAGGGATTATTAGCGAGCTTGAATCACAAGGGGCATTACCAAGGAGTAACTCGAGGGTTTCATCACTTGCCACTTGCTGTGGACCAAGGTTGGTTGAGGCTACGCTCATGTGATTCTTTATGTTTACGTTCTTAGGGTTTCTAGTGCTTGATAATGGTCAACTAGATGATGAGATAGGTAAATGTGAAACCTCATGTTTTGATTGCAGATTTGTGGAGCTCTTATGGCAACTTTCACTGCATGCATTAAGAGAAGTTCATAGGCGGACATTTCCTGCTGATGTGGCTTCCAATCCTCTGCCTTCTTCTCTAACGGACGTATCCTTCTCACATGCAGCTACTTTGCTTCCTGTAACCAAGGTGGTACCCATGTTATTTCCCTTGAAGATTTGTTTGTTATACTTACACTGGCCTATGTGAACCTTGTTGACTGATGCACGGAATAACATACAAACTCTCGTTTTTCGTGTTTGCAGGCCCGGATAGTGCTTGAGCGCCGTCGATTTCTTAAAGACGCAGAAACTGCGGTACAAAGGCAGGCCATGTGGTCTAATTTAGCACATGAGATGACTGCAGAGTTTCGTGGTCTCTGTGCTGAAGAGGTAAGACATTATGTTCTTTTTTTTGGTTAGAGGTACTACTGAACTGTTTTGTCTGACTATATTGACTTTTATTGATGCATTTCATTTCCTGTTTCGTTGGCATCAGGCTTACCTGCAACAGGAACTAGAAAAACTTAACGATTTAAGAAACAAAGTAAAGCAGGAAGGAGATGTGTGGGACGACCTTGTGTCTAGCTCCAGTCAGAATTCTCATCTAGTCTCAAAGTCCACTCGGTTATGGGAAACTGTAATGGCTCGTAAAGGAAAGGATTTATGCTGTTCTATTTAATCTTCTGAGTTAATGCAGAGAAAAAAGGTACTTAAAATGTAGAATTATGCAAGACTCATATAGTTTATGGCATTGTTGTTTGTCACTATCTTCAGGCCAGCATGAAGTTCTTGCGTCAGGTCCCATTGAGGATTTGATAGCACACAGGGAGCATAGGTAACTGGCCTCTTGTAAGTCGCACGGCCTAAATTCCACTTACCCATTACCTGACATCTGATTTTCTTTGATCTGTAGATACCGAATTTCAGGATCGGCCCTTCTTGCAGCGATGGATCAGAGTACTCAAGTTCCTCGTGCAGAATTACTCTCTGCCCATTCAGATGATTCAGCTTTGTCACTTGCAGAAGACAAAGAAATAAGTGATGGATCATACGCAAACATGCATGAGCATTCTCTAGGAGACAGTTTTGAAACCAACTCACAAGCCAGTGATGATACACTTTCCCGAGTAGATGATAGAGGTGGAAGGATCAACCAGACAGTCGATGTAGCGGAAATCATAAGGCGCTGGACACATGCATTACAGCGTATTCATAAACAGTCTCTTCAGCTGGTATGTCGTCGCATATCCCGTTGTGGGGTTTTCACCGAAGTACTTTAAACCATTCTGGCTAATTACACGCTGTCCTTAATTGCTTAATTCTCCACGCTCTTTTCAGTTTTCTGTGATGATTCAATTCCATGGATTTATTACTTATTTTTTCATCTGTACATGCTTAGGCTAAAGCAAATGACGGGGATGGTCCAGATATTTTGCGGACTGCAAATGATGGTGGTACAAGTGGACATGTTGAATCATTGGCTGCAACTTTGACTGAACATCAACAACATCTAGCTAGCTTTCAGGTAAATGTGTTGCTTGTTTGTTCCCTTAGGTAAAAGTCGCGTTTTGCCAACTGTGGAAGTCAAATGCACAACTTAGAAACGTAAGCTGCTTTTGTTGAGCGCCTTGATGAAAAATGTCAAGGGAACAAAGCTTATAGACGGCATCCTCTTTAGTAACTAGACAATCTGTTTTTCTAGCAATCCTGTTTTATTTATAAAAAGCAGTATGTTTGATTGGATATTCCTGGAGTTCCATTAATAATTGTGAAGATTCTGATTCAGCTTCTCTTGGGAGCGTATCAAAAGTTCTTAGATCGACGGAGTAGTTACATTTTTTTTTATTACCATGCTGTTTGTAGGATCTCTTGGAGCATGCCCACAAAAACTTTCTTATGCATCTAGCTCATAATTACTGCTTACATCTCTACTATGTTCTTACTGCTGATGGCACGCTATATGCAGGTACTCATCAACCAATTAAAAGAAGTTTCTCCAGCCATACAAAAGTCCATATCAGAATGTACAGAGAAAGTTAATAATCTTCCCCCGACCTTACCGCCAGCTACTAGAAGTAACGGGCAAGCGGCTTCACTTCTACAATCTCAGGGGAGTGGGAGAATCACGGTAACAGTTTGATGAGTTGATTTTTATTCCCTTCCGATGCATATTTGATTGAGACACTCATTGTACCTTTTCTGTCCTGTAATACAGGAAGGTGTATCCAATGATGTTGCTGAGCTGACCTCAACAATGTCTAATGTACAGCTCGAGAAGGTCTCAGCTAGTCCTACGTTAAAACTACCACAGTTATTTAGCTCCACACCAACTTCTTCTGGTAAAGGTGGAAATGCACAAAAGCGACAGCCAATGGCTTCTCAGGTCAACAAAATGGAAAGCTTGTCTGAGAAGAACTCTACAGACCAACCTCTGTCAAATACTCGAGCAGACAACTTGCCGACTGGTGTGTTACCTTCTCAATTAAAACGAAACATATATAGTATATGCCAATACCAAGTCACACAGACCTTTGTCTTATAACTCTTAATTTTGGTTTCAGATACAAACAGTTCTTTTGTCCAGAACCTGAAGAAATCTGTAAGGGAAGCTGCTCTAATGATTCCTTCTTCAGCAGGATCATCACGGGACAGTCAATCTGACGAGGGCTCCGAGCATTATTTCGTACCTCTTTCAGCAGCCGGCTTTTCCCGTTTTCCATCAGAAACCAAAGGCCTGCCTCTCAGAGGGTCGAGGTTACTAACGTCTCTGAGCGAGCCTTCGTTTCTTGAACCCAATGTTCCGGACAACCTCGCGCCAAGCAAGTACAGCGATATACCTGACACGTTTGATGATCTAGATTCGTTCAAAGATTACGATAACGGGAACGGGTTTCTCTCGGTTGCTGGATCAAACAGTGTAGCTTCCGATGCACAACAATCGTTTTACGACGTTGAAGATCAAGTATTTTCCCCACCGTTACTAATGGACTCGTCACTATTATCAGATACCTACGAAGACTTGTTAGGTACGTTGATTATATCCTCACATTATGTTAGAGGGTAGTCTAATATCTTAAATAAAGAACTTAATACATACATTATAAATAAACTCGCAAAATTACAGCATCTAGGATCTAATTGACGGATTTTGTGACCATTTCGCTTTCCTTTTGCAGCTCCTTTATCAGAAACAGAAGCCGCTTTAATGGAGCATTAGGAAGAAGAAGCCCTGAATCAGACAAAAGACGATGACACTTGTGTTTCTTCAACAATTGTTCTTGGGGGCAGTTGAAGCCTGTGATCTCTGATCTATCTGGGTCTCAACACAGGTGTTCCAGTTATTACCAGTTAACAAGGTTTTCTTAATTTATCTTCGATTTGTTGGTAATGGGATTCTTGATGAAATGAATGAATGATGATATGACTTTGTTCGTGTGTCAGTGTGTGTAAAAAAATCTCTTGCTCAGGTAGATGCCATCGCTCTCTAATATTTGTTTTTCCAGAAAATTACAGATTGATTTGTTGTTTTAACTTTTAGATGTAAAGTAAACAAAACAGTGAAGAAGAGTTTGATCTGCGATTCTATTTTTCTTCTAAATCTCTTTGAAGCAAATAAAATTGAAATGCATAAATAAATGGAACTGTAAATTAAAAAAAAATCCGATGCTGGAAATTGAACCTGGATTTTAAGCAAATTGAAATTAACCGGTATGCTATATCGGATCTGAAAAAATATTCCGCTGCCGGGAGTTGAGATTAACCGGTGTGCTACAGCTACGTTGCACCGGGACGGATACGGGGACGGAAAGCGGGGACGGGAACGGGTACGTAAACGGCAAAACTTAAAAATCTGTAAAAACGGGGACGGCATAGGTACGGAAATACTATAAGGTAGAATATCTATATATATATATATGATATCATAAAATGTCGTTAAAAATAAAAACTCTTGCATAAATCCCAAAATAAAATGTCATTAAAAATAAAAACTCCTGCATAAATCCAAAAATAAAGTCGTAAACAGCAACAAAATACATAAGCTAATCAACTATCACTGAGCCAACTCATTTTCCAAATCTGGATCATCCAGAGAGAGGTCTTCCAACTCCAAGAGCCCTTCACCTTCCACAAAATCAAATTTATCACCACCAATGTCCCACATCTTGGTCTTTTCATCTTTGGGATTCTGTTGGGGACTCCCAAAATCTCGTTGAAACGTACCAGAAACGTCCCCACATTCGTACCAAACCGTCCCCGTGAATCACTCGGCGTCCCCATTTTTCAAAGCGTAGAGGAGACGTCTCCACGGCGTCCCCGAGCCGTCCCCGTACCCAGAACGTCCCCGAAGCGTAAGACGTCGGATTTTAGGCGTCCCCGTGCTTCTTAGTGCTACAGCGGATCTGAGTACTATAAGATAAATACAATATAAGTTATCTATTACGTATATAAGCCTCCATGGTCGATGTGTTTCTACCATGACCATCTTCGGCGCCGAGTCTTGGCTGCTAGAATAACCAGTGTGCTTTTTCATGTTTTTTCATCTTATGTGTATTCAGGGTGCCTTGTTTAATGACGTCTCGACGAGCTGATGAATCATTGGATGTTTGATGGGTTAATGTGATTTTTGATGTTTTTTCATCTTGGGTGTATTCAGTGTGATTTTTCATGTTTTTTCATCTTAGGTGTATTCAGGGTGCCTTGTTTAATGATGTCTCGACGAGCTGATGAATCATTGGATGTTTGATAATGTCTCCAACATCACACAGGTTATGGAAGCTACCTGAGTGGAACTGTAGGTTCAGTTTTTGCACATGGACTTGAAGAACGATCCCTTGACTTGTTTAGGGACAAAGAAAAAGGATAATAAGCATTGTGTTTACATACCTCATGTAGATAACGGTAACAGTTTGATGAGTAAATTACATTTTTTTTTATTACCATTGCTGTTTGTATAGCATCTCTTGGAGCATACCATTACGGTAACAGTTTGATGAGTTAAAATCTAACTAGGTGATCGACCCGCATCGTGTGCGAACTACAAAATATTTTATATGTTTAATATATAATTAATCATACTACATACTAATTATGTATTAATAATAACATTATATGAATATTTTATAATAAAAAATAACGATAGATCAAATAAAAAATGTTATATATTTCAATAGAAATTGAAGATAAAAAACCATTATCAAAGATTTTAAAATACTTTTTTAGATAAAAAGTGTAAATATGATAACTAAATAAACTGAAAAATATTAAAACATATAATAATTTTTTTAGTTTTTATGCTTGACCTGCACGCATGTACATGTATAATTTTTTTTATATATATAAATAGTTATAATATTTAAGTATTGATTAATTTTTTATATATTATGTAAACGTTATGTTTTTATAAATATACAGTTTTAGTGTTTAACAAACGTTATGTTTTTACACGATGCAGTTTTTGCCTTTTNAGGGTGCCTTGTTTAATGATGTCTCGACGAGCTGATGAATCATTGGATGTTTGATGATGTCTCCAACATCACACAGGTTATGGAAGCTACCTGAGTGGAAACTTTAGGTTCACTTTTTGCACATGGACTTGAAGAACGATCCCTTTACTTGTTTAGGGACAAAGAAAAAGGATAATAAGCATTGTGTTTACAGATCTCATGTAGATAACGTACGATAACAGTTTGATGAGTTAATTACATTTTCTATTACCATTGTTGTTTGTAGCATCTCTTGGAGCATACCATTACGGTAACAGTTTGATGAGTTAAAATCTAATTTACTTTCTATGCATTTTTTATCGAGATTTGAGACGTTCATGCACCGTTTTTCCCTCTTGTTATACAGGAAGTTGTATTCAATGATGTTGCTGAGCTAACCTCAACAATGTCGTCTAATGTTTCAGATCGAGAAGGTCTCAGCTAGTCAGCTAGACCATGTGGTCTAACTTAGCCCATGAGATGACTACAGAGTTTTGTGGTCTCTATGCTGAAGAGTAAGACGTTATGTGATGGATCGTACATAAACATGCATGAGCAATCTCTACTCTAGGAGAGACAGTTTCGAAACACTGCATAATAGGACAAGTATGGTTTGGTTTAGCCGTTTAGGACAAGTTGCTCAAAATATTTGCACGGTTACTTTTACCATTCAATCAAGGGTCTCTTGCAAAAGTAACGCCTTTGACCAGCATAATATGTTAAACTAACGCTTACTAAAAAAAATTACGTAGATAGCTTTTTCAGATATTTCTACCCTTTTAATTAAAAAGACTAACCACTTAAAATGATTTTCTGATTTGTTATGACATTTACGTTAACATAATAGATTGATGAGGCTAGTTTTTAAAAAATATTACTGAATTTGATTTAAATGTTTAGTAATACTTAATGTTTTCGGTAATAATATAATCTGTAGTAACAATATAGACATGTTATAATTACATTTCATACATTAATATCCTAAACCAACCCATATGGAAAATTCTTGAGTAATTGTCATTATCATAACTTTTAAGGGGCAAACTATAAAAACACAGGGTGAAAGAGCTATTTTTTTCGGTGTTAGAATCCCAATTTTCTCATCAATCAAAATATGGAATTAGCCTCGGGATTGGAGAGGCCGACAATTATTATTCAAGGTTATATTAACTTATAACCAAAATTATTTCATAATATTTACTCTTAAAACAGAAATCTTGCAATTGGGAAAATAATTTCGATTATGCTGGAAATTTATCGCAGCGGAAAATGGACCTATATAACTTTTACATTGAGATTGAATTTGTGTGTGGTTTCCTATGAATCGGATTTAAAATCCAAATCCAAACAAAGAAAAGAACGTAACACACGTATCCAACAAATTTTTATTTCATCCACCAAATAAGATCAACAAAGCGAGAGTTAAACAAATGAAAGATTTATAAATATATATTAAAAGTCAAGAAAACAAGTTAATAGAAACTGAAAAAAACAAAAACAAAACGACGACGGTAGTGAAGATCTCAGTGGTTGAGACCAAGAACGAGAGCCACGGCGGCAAAAGCCAGACCGGTGAACATATTGGTGGCCGAAACGACGGCTGAGCTAGCTGACGGTCCCGGTGCAGGAGCCGAAGAAGGGCTGTGAACGTGACCTTCGTGGCCGGAGACGGCGACGATCGTCGCCAATAGACAAAACACTGCGATCTGAACAAACATCTTCTTCATCATCATTTTCGTCAAAAAAAAAAGCTCGTTTTGCTTTGGTTTTGATGAATGAGAAAAAGGTTTTTGTGTTGTTTGTTGTGTAAATTGGATTGGGAGATTTGTTCATATATAGAGAAAACTCTTGATTTTAAATATATGGAAATATCTTAAATAAGATTTGGTCTATTTATTTTGGGCTTAAAAATAAAGATTTGTTTCTATTTTTTTGTTGAATTGGCCGGCTTTGATGCATTTGATCAAGACAGCTATTCAAGATTATACTTGATTCTGTCTTTCACGTTCCTATAACTGGCCAATAATTTGGATTTAAAAATGAAAAAGAGAAAGGCTGAAAATATTTGCAGAATTTTTTTACAAAAAAAAATGCAAAGTTGGAAAGTTTCTAATAGTGAATTATTGTTTTTCTAGTTTTGTAATCAAGTAAATTATTATATGTTGCCTCTTATGGGTAAGCTAACGAAGGGTAAAATTAGCTTCATAAATACATAAGAATCTTTAATCAAGGAGCTCATTGGCTAACAGCATTATATTAAATATTAAATCTATTTAAATTAATAAATAATGGATTATGAAAGTAGACGTGGCCCCAATTCGTTTATATGGTTAAATAATTGATATTAAAAATCCATCCCAAAATTAATTTTTCAACCAAATAATATATCTATAAATTATTAAAAATCTGTATAAACGTAATTATGTAAATATAATAAGCACATCTTCCCTTTCAGGATCATGTGTAATAGTATTGAGTGATATTCAGTTATTCACCATATCCTTCAAAATTAATCCGAAAAAAAATAAAAACAGAACCATCTTTTTTTTTTTTGACTTCGACTGCTCCATATATTAGAAACTATCTTTAAAAGTGAATAAACATCGAAAACGTTATTTGGCTTAAGGTTCTGAAGATAATCACGTTCGTTGCGGATGTACCGTAGTAAACGCTATTGAATAACTCCGTAAGATAATTCGCATTGAATTATGGGTAACAAATTTAGTAAAGTAATCAAAGAATTAAGACCTGTAATATAGGTTTCTTAAAAAAAAGACCTGTAATATAGGCTTAGCTAGCCACGTGGAAAACAAAACGCCGACTTGATGATTATGGAGATGATTGGTGTAAACATACAAATTATTACGATAATGGTAATCAATAATCATCATCACCATCAAGTTTCTTCTTTTGATAAAACTAAAACTAGAAAATAAATCTATCTTGATGTATTATTTAACTTATAAAGTAAAGAGTATACACATTTGTGATTTGTTTCTTCTTTTTTTCCCCGGGAAGCAATCAATATTTACAAATCGGACGTATCTACATTATTTTCACCGTGAAAAAAAAAAAAACAATTTATGTAAATACTATCGTGCTTTTAATTGTTTTTTCCTCTTCCGACCAATCCTTTTATCGGCCCACGAGCCCATTTGAGCTATAACTTCATCTTCCACTCTTCTCCCTTCTCTCTCCCACACTAAACGCTGCGTTTTACGATCTATGAAATTCTCCAAAACCCAATCTCTAAGCCCAATATCTCTCACCTCGCAAAACCTCTCAGCCCAATCTGACGGTTCAACGGGTCGGGTCCCTAATCCGGGTGCCCGATCTTTCGACCCGACATTCTCGTCGTTCTGCCAATCCGCCACGTAAGTCGCCACTCTCCTTTTAAACTTCTCCTTAAAAATATCCCAAACTTGATACTTGTAGTGATTAATTACCATCGTACCCTTATCCACGTCAGCAAACGTGAAGCCTTCTCTCAAGTGAAAATGGTGCACGACGTTTATCAGCGTCGCGTTTAACGATTCCGGTCGAATTATGCTCTTGTGCCTCTCAGGCAACGCCATACGACACGTGTACGCCGCCGTGACTCCACTACGCGGTGGATCTCTGAGACCCGACGGTCCAAAACTGTGACACGGCGTTCGAATTTCACCGATCTCATTGGAAGATGATGATGATGGTGCTGTGTGATTTCTGATTACTTCGATTAGTGTTTGACCAGACGAGATGTAGAAGAACTCATCGACGTCGATAAACGCGACCCAATCGCACTCGCTCTTTGCTCGGATCGCGCAATTGGCGAATCCGGCTTCCTGAGTTTTGATCCACGGCCAAAAATGTCTCGAGATGTTGTAACCGCGTTTTTCTAGATTCGAAATCTCGGAAATGATGTCGTCGTCGCTGTTGTTGTCGTAGATGAACCACCGTTGAACGCCGATTCTGGCGTGGTACATCACCCATTCTCTCAAAACGCTGGCTGCGTTTCGCGTCATGGTGCAAACGCACGTGTCAAACGGTTTCTTTGTAGAGCTTTTGACCCGACCCGGACGGTTAATTGGGTGGGCAACGGAAGGAAGCATCCCGCTTCCTTTGATTCTCACAGAGACTTTCACCGGAGGAGACTGGGCCAATCTTGGGCCGTCCAATACTGTTAATGGCGTTTTGCACCGTACTATTTCTTGGGCGGCCGAGATAACTTCTGATCTAAGCAAAAGTTTGGGCTTCGTGAAATCCCAACCGTACACACACTCGTATCTTGACACGTCAGCAACTTTTCCTGGCCGTAGATTTAGCCCCTTGGCAAAAACCACCGTGGAGTTGTCGTGATCGATCACGGCGTCGTAAACCAGCCAGTCCCACTGGTGTGCGGGTCCTACCAGAAGGTGATTATCAACCGTCCATCTCGAGACGGCTAGCGATATGGTTTTGCCATGTGGCACGGCGGAGCACCGTACAATCTGACGGCCAAAATCGTCGATTTCGACGCCGAGCGGAAGCTCTTTGAATAGTTTAGACGAGTCGTTTACGTCGGAGAAAACGCAAAAGAGGTCATCTTTTGTATATAACCGAGACGACGAAGGATATTTTAGGAAAATCAATGTTTGGTCAGGAAACTTAACCGCTTCATGAATCGTGACCACCTTAACCTTCGGTACGGAGCCACCGAGAACCGTCTTGACCGATGACTGCACCACCGGCCGAAATTTTCCTGATTTACCTGAATTTTAAATCAGTTTGTTGTTAATAAACGATTAAATGATAATCGGCGTTTTAAAATTGTAACGGTTTGTGATTAAAATAGATTGATTACCTAAGAAGATGAACAAAGCAGAGAAGAGAACGAAGGAGAATACGAACAGAGCAACAAACCGGAAAAATCTTCTCCACGAGACAACGACGTCGCCACCGCTTAAACCGCCGCGTTTCCTACGGTTTTTCATCTTTAACGCCGCCACAAACGGCGGCGGCTGCTGATAATTAAATGCAAACTGACTTCAGGTGAAAAAAAGTACAAGAAATTCGGCGAAGCAATTTTTTTTGTTCTTACTCTCTCTGTTTCAGGCTACGCGAGGATTTTAGGTCGACGAATTTTGCTGAAGAAAAAATAGAATTATCTATTTTTTAGCTTTCCTTTTTCTTTCTCGTCTGCGGATTCTAATTTTACTTCTCTTTTTAAAAAAGAAATCTTTGATTAAGAGAGAAGACAAATAAATATGGGATTTTTGCGTTTTTTCTACTTCGAGGCTCAAAGACGTTCATGGAAATTTACGAGCTTGATGTTGAAGGTTCAAGAAAAAGACCGCTTATTGCTAAACCAATACCGCGGTTCGACCGGTTTATCTATCTCTTTTTCCTTTTAAAACCCATAAAAAAAATATATCTTCAACTTTTGGTTTTATTGTCACAAATACTTACAACGCTCTGTAATATAGGAGGACTAGATAACCCACCTTCTACGGTAGAATAATGGGAATATCAATTTTTAGTACTTTGAAATATTAAGTGAGACCAGTATTATGAAACAGAAAAATTGAGGGGAGAATTTCAAAATACCATTTTTATTATATCACTTTTCAAAATATTTTTTACTGTTTATTTTCAAATAAAATATATTTATATATGTTTATAAGATTATTTATAAAAATACAGATCTAAACGTTCATAAATCAAAAACCTATATGTTCATAAAAAAAAATCAAATCATTTTGATGGCATCACATAGATAAGTAAAAAATTCATGAAAAAGATTAATTTTTATTTTCAAATCATATATAGGATATAGTTAAAAAAATTAACATTTGCTTTTCAGCGTCGTCTAGTAATTTACATTTGAATAGTGTTTATAATAGGCAGAAACAAATTACAGATTTGCCAAAAAAAATTAAAAAAAAAAAAAAAATGGAAAAAGCGAAAGATATAGAACCAAATAAAGAGAAAAAAAGCAAATTAGAAAGTTTGGGATACCTTGCTTGTTAATTTGTTTTTTCTCATCTATTCGGTACTTGGAAATTGGAAACTTATCAACTTAAAATTATTATTCTTTTGTATTTTTGTTTTCCGCTTGAGGTTGAAAGAGACGAGGGCATGATTCGATTAGAGTCATTTTATTGGACTCAAGTCACTCAACACTGGAAATTAGAAATGGACCTACTTTTATCGCCTGCCTATTTTATTCTCTACGTCATTTCAAACGTATGTCCCACGTCGTCGTTTCTAGATTAGGTTTTCTTCTTACTCCTCGACGGTCTTCCTTTGCTCTTCGTCCTCATCAATCACTCTCTCTCATTGTCCAATTGTCCATCGGTTTCTGAACTTATTCCACCATAAAACGAATTACAAAACAAGAAAGGAAAAATGCCAAACAACAACAAACACCCAGTCTTAATATTTATGTATATTTTTTTTTATTGCTAATTTGTTAGACAAGTTATGATTTTATATAAACAAGTCTATTTTCTAATAAATAAAGTTGAAAGAAACTATTCGATGATGGTTCACAACTGTCCACTGATATTGGACGTTGTCTATTGTTGTCTCAGTCTATGAACAACATGGAGCTACTTGTGCTTCTGTAGTATTCTGCCGTCTACTCCAAGCTATTTACAACAAAGACAAACCCGTCTCTCATCAACATCAGTTTTGTGTGAGAGACTTGGCAGATTATTTGTTTGATAAGACTGGTAAAGGTACAATCAGTAACTAAAATCATGCGTTTGACTACATTAACGAGAAAAGACTTCTCAAAGAGTTACCAGGAAGAAAGACTGGCCCCCTAGGGCTAAGAGTGTTTGTGTAAATGAATGTATTTCTAACGTACATTACTTGTAGTCTGAAGTTGTTTCTTTGGTGCTACAGAAGAAGCAGGCCCGGCCCTGAGTTTAAGCAGAGCAAATCCATGCTTGCGGCCCTCTTTTTATAGATAAAATTTCGGCCACCAAATACAGAAATGTGTTTTTAGTCCAGTGGCTAATATATGTTATGTATATCTCGAGTTTGACTCTTAGAGTGTTACAAATTTTTTTTATTTTCTATTTAATGTTTTTCCACTAAATAAAATTAGCTCATTTGTATTTTGGCTCTATAAAAGTCAGGGCCGGCTCTGCACAGAAGTACATAAACGTTACATACAACAACGTTAATGACTTACTCCTAACTTATGTACTTTATTTTTTTCCTACTTAAATCAGATGTAAAATTATGTTAGTTATTTTAATGGTGTTGAATACATCATGTAACTTTGTTTTGAAATTAATAAGTTAAACGTAAAACAATATATATAAGTATCTTGCAAAAAAAAAACAAAAAAAATATAACTACAAAAATGTAAAATGTTTATTATGAAACCACATCCAAATGTTTGGTAAAAATAGCTTTGAAACGCGTTAATATATCTAAGAAATCAGTTTAGATTACAGAGTTTTCTGATCCTTTTTTTCCCAATAAACAAATCCCATTTTAAATATATTTTCACCAGAAATTTTCGTTTCCCCTTTTGTTTCAATCCTCAACCACCTCATGTCAACAGCCATAGCAGAAATTATTTATTTTTGTTAAATTTCTTAGGTTCATAATTTATGCACAGTTTCTAGATTTTCTACCAAATCCTCATATAAACTCAAAAAAATTGAGCCTGTTTTGTTTTTATTGAAAAGAGAAAGAAAAAAAAATCAGGGTTTTGAATTTTGAATTTTATTTCTGTTTCGTGGGACCCATATTTCGACAAAACGTCTTCAGATCGTCTTCTAAAACATGTGTTTGGTCTGAGAAAAGAAAAGAATTTTTCGAATTCTATAGCCGTTTGGCTGACATAAAGAAGAAACAAATTCAGAGAAAATATTCTTTAAGAGCTGAGAAAAAACAAAATTTTGTTCATTCTTCGAAGAAATTCTCGATTTGAGGTTTGGCTATGGGTGAATCTGCTGTTCTGTTTCATTCATATTCGTTCGCAGCTCCTCTTTCTCGTAACGAGTCTCATGAGGTTAGTCTCTTTCGTTTCTATGATTAAATTTGTTTCAGAAATTCGATTGTTTCTAGGCGATCCGGAATTAAAGTCATAACTTTTAGGGTTATCTTGATAGATTTGTTCTCAATTTCTGGATTTTATGTAGAAAATTTTCTTCCTTTGGTGTCAATTTTCCCGGGAATCAAACAAAAAGTTCGTTGAGAATCTGGTGATATCATGAGTTTCTATGAAATCTTCCGGTTGATTCACTGAAGTCTGAAAGTTTCTGAATTTGGGTTTTGAGCTTTAGCTAATGATTTGATTCATCAGAAAGTTTATAAATTTGGTTTGAGTTTTAGATCATTTAAGATTCTGATTTTTTTTTTGTTCCTAATTTTGCAGGATAATACGTTTCATGCGCTTAGCCAATCGGTCTCGTTCGGTAGGTTCACGACAGAGAATCTTGAATGGGGAAAATGGTCAAGTTTCTCACACAAGAAGTATGTCGATGAAGCTGAGAAATTCTCTCAGCCTGGATCTGTTGCTCAGAAGAAAGCTTTCTTTGAAGCTCACTACAAGAAAATAGCTGAAGCCAAGAAGGCAAAAGCTTCAGACGAATCATCTGATGATGACTCGAAACAAGAACAACAACCAGAAAGCGTTGCGGTGTTGCTGAACACTTTGGAGACATTGACCAAGGATGAGGTTAAGGAGGAAAAAGGAGAGAGTGATGAAACTGAGTTAGTCTTGAGTAGTGAAGAGTTGGTTTCGAGTATTGAGAAAGACCAAGAACCCGAAAGAGCAAGCGTTGTTGTGGTTTCGGAACAAGAAGACTCTCTGGTTGTTGCAGATGATTTGCAGGTTGGTCATGAAATGCTTGATGAAATGGAAGAGAAAGAGGATGGAGAGTTGTTGAAGAAGAGCGGAAAAGAAGAAGAGAGAAGATCAGTGGAGAAATCAGAAACTCCGGAGAAAGCAATGGAGCTTGTTTTCTCACAGAAGATAAGGTAAACAAAAAAAGCAGCTTTGATTGTTTTCTCTAATAAAATTGTGTTCCTCTATCTGATTTATTTTATAATGCAAATTTCGCAGCGAAAGTCCGATAGCTCATACTTCTATGAAGAGAAACGAGAAACCAGTTCGTCCAAGATTCAGTTTCTTGAGGTAAGACAGGATTTGTGTTCTTCTCTTGAGTCAATTTGGATTTGAGTTGGTGTCCTTTTCCTAATTGTATACTGTTCTTTGTGATGTAGCTTTTTGATGGGAAACACTAAAACTCAAGATCAAAACACAACAAGGAAGAAGGTAAGGTTTTGATTTCAACAAGAAAACATTTTCTCATTTCTATTAGTCATTTGAAGACTGACACTAGTTTGTATTCTTACTTCAGAGAAAGACGGACAAGAAACCAAACAAACCGTTTCTCTGTCTTTGCTTCAAACCTGAGATGGTGGTCGGGGAAACAGAAGCGCCAACAGAAACACAGAGGAGAAATCTCTGAGAATAAAGATAGATTCTTCTCTGTTGGCTTCAAAGCTTTTAGAAAGATCTGCCTCGGATTCAAGTATGGTAAAAAAAAGAGAATCTTTGAGTGCACAGTAGCAAAAAACTGGAATACCAGAAGAAAGTTTGTTTCTTTTTTCTTGTATTGTATCTCTGATGAAGCTTTTGTTGTATGTATCTTCATCTTCAATGAAAATCTTAAATACTCTCATTTCGATATGTTAGTTTGTGATGTTGTTCATTGATATGTGATTTGCAGGAACCTCTGTTCTGATTTGGAATGGAATGAGTTTGTTCAGTATAGGGATAAACATTACATAATTATATACTATTGATTTAAGAATCAAATCACTTTTACATAATAATCACTTCAAAGTTATTCAAAATGATTAAAAAAAAATTACAAAGCAAATGGGAATGATTTGTTGAAACGTCTGTTCTGATTTGGAATGCAAATGTGTTGTTGAGTAAATGCTTCAACTTTACAAAAGTCACCTTATAATTATAAATCATAGTTTTTTTATTTAAGAATCAAATCACATTTACATAGATATAAATCATTCATCCCCAACACAAAGTTATTAAAAATGATAAAAGTTTACAAAGCAAAAGGCAAAGACAATTATTGGGGGGAAATTAATAATCACAAAGAGATTATCAATTAAGTCATCATTTCTTCAACCAAACACCATCCTTCTTCATCAAATTCTTCCACATGATCCATCATCATCATCATCATTCCCACATCACAAAAACTCATTCTTCCATCATTATCACCNCATTTCGATATGTTAGTTTGTGATGTTGTTCATTGATATGTGATTTGCAGGAACCTCTGTTCTGATTTGGAATGGAATGAGTTTGTTCAGTATAGGGATAAACTTTACATAATTATATACTTTTGATTTAAGAATCAAATCACTTTTACATAATAATCACGTTATTCAAAATGATAACAAAAAAATTACAAAGCAAATGGGAATGATTTGTTGAAACCTCTGTTCTGATTTGGAATGCAAATGTGTTGTTGAGTAAATGCTTCAACTTTACAAAAGTCACCTTATAATTATAAATCATAGTTTTTGATTTAAGAATCAAATCACATTTACATAGATATAAATCATTCATCCCCTAACACAAAGTTATTAAAAATGATAAAAGTTTACAAAGCAAAAGGCAAAAGACAATTATTGGAGGGAAATAATCAAAGAGATTATCAATTAAGTCATCATTTCTTCAACCAAACACCATCCTTCTTCATCAAATTCTTCCACATGATCCATCATCATCATCATCATTCCCACATCACAAAAACTCATCCTTCCATCATCATCATCATTATTAGACCCATCTCCACCTTTTTCACCATCATCATCACCACCATCACTATGTAAATTCACAATCTCCTCTACAACACTTCCTTTGTAATCTTCTTCCACTTCTACTTCTTTTACTTCTTCATCAGATTCATAATCATGATCATAACCATAATCATCAGACATAAGATCAAGGATTCCGGTTGCCGAGAACCCGGAAAGCTTCAAACCGGGTCTGGCCCCACCAGAAGCAACCTGCCAAGTCAGCATCTCGTAGGTGACGTCATTCGATCTCACCTTGGAAGAGCCTTTGGTTTTGACTTTGGATTTCGTGATGGGATGCATATGGCACTCAAGGCACCTCGCCTGGCCACATTTTCCGGTGAATTTGGAGTGATTTGTCGGCTTCGATGGCACTTTGGTGAATAATCCGGCGGTTGGGCGACAAGTCAAAGGGTTGACCAATTTCGTTTCCGGCCTTGGATTCAGCGACGGAGGTAGAACCCGGTAGGTTCTCACCGTACCGTGTTGTTTGCCTTCTCGCTTCATCTCTGCCGTTAGATTGATGAGACCTTTACTACACACAAAAAGAAGAAGGAGAAGAAAGGTGTGAAATGTGAAAATGATAAAAAGAAGAGGAACTTAAGAATATGCTTGCGGGGCACGGAATAGTCAAAAGTCAAGAGACAATACCCCAAAAGCGGACCAGATCAGTTGAGTTGTGTAGATAACTTCCACTATACGATTATTGGAAATTTCGAACCAATCTAGACGCAAATTCTATCTTTAATTAATCTTTTATATATGTTGTTCGTATTAAAGAATGAGTCCGTCGTCTCGGACAATAAAGTTTTCTAACAACCCCATATCGAATAAATTCCAAATTTTAATGATATAGATAGATAAATTCGAATACTGTGCTAATATGGATTTTCTTTTGCATTTCAGGAAATTCTGCACCAGCTGTGTCAAATGTTGTCAAGGCCGACTCAAAGCCAAATGCCGAGCCTGCAGAAGTTGACGAGTCTGATGACGATGATGAAAACTGGATCTGAGAAAGGAGTGAGTTCTCTAACTCTAATATTATATGTATACATATCCATTCAATAGATGAATAGGGTGATGATTTTGTAGATGATGTTCACGAAGATGATTCAGATGATAATGGGGACTGAGCCAAGCAACGAGAAGATGGCAAATGAATCTCTCAGCAAAGAAAACAAAACCACCACCACCAGTTCCATATCCTACGTATCAAACTCCAAATATATCTCGATGCGATAATTTACCAACATAGTTCATTTAACTTTTTTTAATTTGATCGGAGGGGCCGGGGTTACAAAAAAAGAGAGATACTGTAACAGGATATAATCAATTTGCTTACATTTAAATTCAAAGATTAGTATCATATATATTATGTATATAACAGTATTTTTATCATGTAATGTAGATTACATTACTTGTGTTAGATAACTATAATTAATTAAATTATAAAAATTAAGAGTTTGATAGCAAAGGAAAAAGAAAAGAGAAATCAGAAGAAAAGGATGCGAGAGTTTGATGAAACTCTGGGAAGCTTCATAAGAACATTGGTGACTCTATTACGAGCATCGTTGTGTTTCACTTTGACACCCACTTTGACAGTTTCGAGACATTTGAAATTAGCCAAGAAATGCCTCATCTGTCTCAGCTCTCTATAAGTTCCTCGATACCCTGAGATTTGTAGCACCTTCACTCCACATGTCGATAAACAGCATACTCCCTTCATCTTCTTCTTCCTCTTAGGGATGCAAGAACACGCGTCCCCGCAACTATCTGTTACTTGGTGCACAAGACCCTGAAGGGAAATCCATGTTTATTAAAGCAAATAAAAGAATTTGTGAGTTGAAATTTGATAGTACGTACATAAACATACCTTGATGATTAAGTTATCTAGGTTCGGAGAGTTGTTGAGGAGAAGCGGCACCACTTGCCAGCCTCTTTCTTTGTCACTCTCAAAAGATAAAGTAAGGAGGTTGTGAAACACCGGCATTGTATCACAGCACAAGTGAAACACCTAAAACAATCAAAAAGCCAAAAAAAAAAAAATTAAGAGTTTGCATTATACCATAGCAAAAAAAAATATAAGAGCACAAAACTGACCTCAAGAGAATCACAAGACAAGTGAAGGGTTTTGAGATTGCTTATCCCTGCAACCAGATCCGTAACATCACCGAAAATAACCTCCTCGGTATCACTCTCATCGCTCTCGTCCTCGTCTATAGGTGGTCGCTCCCATGATTTAAGATCGAGTCTAGCTTCTACAAGGGATCCCAAATCAACCTCGTACTTTTCCGCGACATAACTAGAATATTCAAGGTACTCAAGACTGGGTGTGATAAACCAACAACCATCGTGGGCCTCCTCACGGTGATTGGGCCAATTGTGATAGATGGTCAGTCGTTTGAGGGAAAGACTCGACACTTCCCCACCCCAAACCGGGTGTTGGTTATCATCATCATAATGTAGGAACAATTCCTCAAGCGCAGGGCAGCCAGAGATGATATCCCCATACATCATAGGATTTGAAAACGCCACTTGAACGAGAGTAAGTGTTTTGAGCGCAGGGAAAAACACTCCCTCAGGAGGAAGACGATCACCGTGGGGATAAAACCCATCGCAGATCGTGAGCTTGACCAGTGTGTTGCTCGTGAAGAACTCAGTGTCTATACAATGCATAGATGCGGTGTTCAAGTGTAGTTCCAAGAAGCCGCGCTCCAGGACGGTGCGGATCCAGCTGTCCACCCGAGAAGCGTCATGATCGAATGCACAATCCAGAGAGAATCTCTTGACGGTGGTAGAGTTGCTTAAGAGAGCAAGTGTTTTGTCCACGAAGTCACAGAAGTAACGATGATTACCACTTGCATCATGCAAATCGAGGTTGTCTACAAGCGCAAGCAGGTTCCTCCACCTCTTGGACAGAACCGATGTGCAAGCAGCACGATTTGTCCAAAGAAGTGACAGGATTTTCCCAAGAATCTCATCTGGCAGACTGCTGATTAAATCTCTTCCTTCTCCTTTTTTTTGTTTTTTTCCTTCTCTTCCTTCTCTTTGTGCAGACATATATAATAGACTAGGGTTTTATACTATCAACCAATTTATCCATCCAATTAGGTGTAAATCTAAGAACAGGGGGAGATTAATCCAAGATGATGTGGTTTTCAGGTTGAAGATTAAGATTTTAAAATTAAAGTAAACTTACGATTGTAAAGGAACCAGAAGAAGCCGATAACCGGTCTATCAGAAGATCGAAGAAGAAGCTTGATTTAAAATTAATATTTACCAGGGAATTCCAGAGAGATATAGAACCACTTAATTTTTTTTAAATAATCTTTTCCTATTCTTATCAGAGTTTAGGAAAATAAATTTAAATCTTTTCCTAAAGCTTGCTTTAGTTTTAGGGCATGGCTGGTTTAAACGCAAGTGTTGCGGTTGCGACTGCGGGAGTTTGCGGAAGCGGGCGATTGCGGTTAACAGCGTTATTAAGCGGGTTGTACGACTGGCACAGCGGTTAGAAAACAGGTGCATTTGCGGGATATTTACGACTGGTTAACTTGCGGGTGTAATAGCGGTTAAACAATGAATTAACAATATAAACAAATTTTATAACTATAAAAAATATTAAAAACCATATTATTATAAAAAACTATAAAATTATTAATTAAACATAATTAATTATAAAAATGATTACTTTTATTTCTTAATTTATTTAATTTGGATGAAAGTTGTGATTTTAATAGAAAAATTGTTTTTTTTTTGTATGGAGATGTTAGATGAAAAGAATTTTAGTTGTTATATATACATTAGCGATGAAGAAAATATTTATCAAAATAATTAGAGTTTATAGATCTTATACATATAAAATTATGAAAGATTGTTAATGAATATTAGTTAAAAATGTCAAATTTATTTATTTATTTGTAATTATAATATTTAAATCTTATTATTTTTTTAAAGTTTCTTATATATACATCTTAATTTTAAATAAATTTTGTGTTTTTTAATTTTTAATTTTTTTAATTATCCACCCGCAATCGTCCGCAACCGCAAACGCTAGCTATAAAGAGCTTTTGATTTTGAGCGACACAAAGCAGTTCGAAGCGGTAGAAAGCGTTTTGTGTGATTGTTGGCAAACGCCAACAACCGCTACCACCCGCAAAGGCTGCGTTTGCGGGTGCTAGAGGGACAACTAATCTTTTCCTATTCTTTTTTTTTCCTATTCTTTATTTATTTATAATCTTTTTCCCTTTGCAAGGTCTTCACCGTACCGTGTTGTTTGCCTTCTCCCTTCATCTCAACCGTTGATAAAAAGGTTGCTTAAAAGGGTATAATATGAAGAGGGTTTGTAAAAGGAGGGATATGCTTGCGGGACAAGGAATAGTCAAAAAAAAAAGGGCTTGATTGGTTCTCCCACAAACGCAGCTTTTGCGGATGGTAGCGGTTGTTAGCGTTTGACAACAATCATGCAAAACGCTTTCTACCGTTTCATACCACTTTTAAACTCTCAAAATCAAAAACTCCTTCCAGCTAGCGTTTGCGGTTGCGGGCGATTGCGGGTGGATAACTAAATTTTTTTTTTTTAAACATAAAATTTATTTAAAATCAAGATATATATATAATAATTAAAAAAATAATATTAGAATATTATAATTACAAATAAATAAATAAATTTATCACTTTTTAACTAATATTTATTAACAATTTTCATAATTTTATATGTATAAGATCTTTAAACTCTAATTATTTTGATAAATTTTCTCTTCATCACTAATGTATATATATATATATATTAATTAAAATTATTTTCATCTAATATCTTCATAAAAAATAATTTCTCTATTGAAATCATAACTTTCATCCAAACTAAAAAAAAAAGAAATAAACGTAAGTATTATTATAAACTTACTATTTTATAATTTTTATAAATAATTATGTTTAATTAATAATTTTATATTTTTAATAATAATATGGGTTTTGATGTTTTTTTTATAGTTATAATATATATATAATAACTAAAATTATTTTCATCTAATATCTTCATAAAAAAACAATTTCTCTATTGAAATCATAACTTTCATCCAAACTAAAAAAAAACGTAAGTTTACACATACTATTTTATAATTTTTATAAATAATTATGTTTAATAAATAATTATATAGTTTTTAATAATAATATGATTTTTGATGTTTTTTATAGTTATAAAATATGTTTATATTGTTAATTTATTTTTTAACTGCTACTGCACCCACAAGTTAACCAATCGTAAGTATCCCGCAAACGCACCCATTTTCAATCATTGTGCCAATCGTATAAACTGCTTAATAACGCTGTTAACTGCAATCGCCCGCTTCCGCAAACTCTCGCAACCGTTTAAACTAGTCAAAACCCTAAAAGAAAGAAGTTTCATTGTCTTAATCTATAGAAGTTTCAGACAAGAAAGTTTCCCACAAAAACCCACCTCGGTTAAATTATTAGACCAAAATTAAATGTAAGAAGACATAGGTAAATTCGAATACTTGGTATCAACCATTGGGCCAATTCATCCAACAATATGAGCTTACATGAAACTCAAGATTGACCAGATGTTATACATTCTTTGTTTCTATGATGATGATACAGTATCATACAGCAAATTGATATTAAGACAATAACGTGGGATAAACTACGATTCTGAAAGAGTTATCACTTTTGTACCCTTTTGGGATTTTATAAGTTATTATAATTATAAATCACAGTTTTTGATTTAAGAATCAAATCACATTTACATAGATATATGACCGACCATTCATCCCCAAAGTTATTAAAAATGATAAAATTTACAAAGCAAAAGGCAAAGACAATTATTGGGGGAAATAATCAAAGTGATCAATTAAGTCATCATTTCATCAACCAAACACCATCCTTCTTCATCAAATTCTTCCACGTGATCCATCATCATCATCATCATTCCCACATCACAAAAACTCATCCTTCCATCATCATCATCATGAGACCCATCTTCTCCTTTTTCACCACCAACATCATCATCATCACTCTCTAAATTGACAATCTCCTCTACAACACTTCCTCTGTATTCTTCATCTTCTTCTTCTTCTTCTTTTTCATCAGATTCATAATCATGATCATAACCATAATCATCAGACATAAGATCAAGGATTCCGGTTGCCGAGAACCCGGAAAGCTTCAAACCGGTTCTGGGCCCACCAGAAGCAACCTGCCAAGTCAGCATCTCGTAGGTGACGTCATTCGATCTCACCTTGGAAGAGCCTTTGGTTTTGACTTTGGATTTCGTGATGGGATGCATATGGCACTCAAGGCACCTTGCCTGACCACATTTTCCGGTGAATTTGGAGTGATTTGTCGGCTTCGATGGCACTTTGGCGAATAATCCGGCGGTTGGGTGACAAGTCAAAGGGTTGACCGATTTGGATTCCGGCCTTGGATTCAGCAACGGAGGCAGAATCCGGTAGGTTCTCACCATACCGTGTTGTTTGCCTTCTCGCTTCATCTCAGCCGTCTGATTGATGAGACCTTTACTACACAAAGAAGAAGAAATATGTGAAATGTGAAATGTGGAAATGATAAATAAAAAAAAGGTTGCTTGAAGGATATGATAAGAAGAGGTACCTAGGAATATGCTTGCGGGACACGGAATAATCAAAAGTCAAGACAATACCCCCAAAAAGTGTGTAGCTTGTGGACCAAATCAATTGAGTTGTGTAGATAACTTCCACTATACAATTATTGGAAATTTCTTCTCTTTAATTCTTTTGCAGAAAAGGTTTAAAAAATGGGAAAGAAACAAAGGACACGCAAGTTTTATGTTTAATCTTGTATATAGTAAAATATTTTAAAATTAATAATACAATAAATTTATAAAAGGATAATTATAAACAAATTTCAATAAGATAATATAATATCATCTTAGAAAGTCTTACGTAGTAGAGATATATGGTCCTAATATCATAAAGAGAAATATAAACATATAACTAATAACATTTAACGCTGCTGGAATTGCGGCATCATTTTCACGTATACTTATTTTTGGCTCTTCTTGTTTAAACCTACAATTAGACCAGACTCTTTTTTCTAAGCAAACATAACAGAACAGATTTACTAAAATCTGGAATACGAGAGTCCGAGAGCAATATCAAAGCAAAAAATATCACATAAGGACTCTCCAGCACATTAACTATATCACAGATTCTCTGTCTCCAACTCCTGGAAAAAAAACCCAAACTTCAATCAAATTCAGATTCAAGCAGAAATGAAAAAATTACATACAAATATTCGAAAAGTGGGTTTGGATAAGAGAAAAAACCTCATTCTGTGGCAGCCTCATCAAGCTCAATCATTTCGATTCCAACCTGCGCAAGTACACAAGAGAGTCCTTTTTTAGCAAACCCGTTTTCAAAAAAAAAAAAAAAAATGTACACAAGAGAAAAATTTATTAGTAATACACTAATACCAAAGATTAGCTTCGCTTTTAGAGGAGAAAAACTCGGGATTTGAATCGAGCTTGCCGCGTGGCTTGGGGGTTTAGACCATCTTCAATGCTAAGAACCTCTCATGGGTTCTTAGCAATATTTTAATTATAAATTTTGAAAATATTTAACTTAAGAACATCTTTAAAAGTAATTAAAATTGTATGACTCCAATGGTAAAACCCCACTTGAGGTTCTTAAAAATAAAAAAATATTATTTTGAAAATTATAATATTTTAATTAGAATTTATTTTGTTTAAATTATTAAACATTTTATTTTTTATAAAACTTAAAAATTATTGCATTTCATAAATTTTGTGAAGTTTTAATTTTGTGAAGTTTTGTGAAAATTTTAATTTTTGTGAAGTTTTGTGAAGTTTTAAAATTTTGTGAAGTTTTAATTTTTTTTTTTTGTTAAAATGAACCGACCAATCACAAACTGACACGTATGAGGTTCTTAACAATTCTAAAAACACTATTTTAAGAACCGGTTCTTAACATTTTATTTAGTTTTGAATTATTTTTTTAGTTTTTTCTATAAGAACCATATGTTAAGAACTTCCATTGGAGTTGCTCTTAGATCTGCGCGTAGCGCGTGGATTCGACATTTAGATATGTGCGTGGCGCATGGAATTTGCCCCGGGCCTAGGTTTCCGTCTCTTTCGACGGTCACATGCGGTGGCTAGTTCAGTCCAAATTATTATAGACATATGCTATGGTCACCTCAAATATAAAATAGTCTAAAATAGGCTAAAACTTGTTGTGAACTATACAATAATATAGTGTTGGTTTGTAGTGAACTATATATTCTGATATAACTTTGGTTTGTAGTGAACTATATATACTTTGGTTTGTAGTGAATTATATATTATAATATAGTTTTGTTGTGTAGCGGACTATATAGTATGATTTAAATTCGGTGTGTAATGTACTATAAATTATAGACTATACTATAATATAGATGTCTATAAATATAGTAAAAAAGAGATCAAGAAGAGTAAGAGAGTGGACAAGAGTTTTGCTTTCTTCTTATTTCTATCTTGTGTACATATAATGATTACAAACCTCTCTATTTATAAGAAGCAATTGAGGTTAATAAAAAGATACATAAGTGATTACTAATCACTTAATAAGATGACTCATAGTATAAAAGTAACACTTGTATAGTAAGCAATGAATAATCATAATTTTTCTAACAAAACCAAATTAATCCACGAATAAAACGGGTTAGACCACATGGTTGTGGACATGCCAAACACTTTAAAATTTAAGGTTTAAAATCGGTCAATTCATACGTGAAATGTTAGCAGAAGTGTCAATAAGACCTCAACAATTTTGCTTTGCTAATTCGTACCCAAACTTTAAAATTTTGAATATTCATACACGATGTTTGTCCCGTTTGGTAAAAAAACAACATTAATCAATTTCCGTTAATCTACTATCATAATCTATTAACAACGATGATTCAGCCGCCAAATCAGAATTCTTGTTGGAACATCAACCAAACGACGTCATTTATATGGTCAAAGATTCAAAAATAATGCAAAACGTCGTTTGTTTTGCATTGTTTGGGAACCAAAAAGAAAGAAAGATAAAACGCTGCGTTTTGCATTGTTTGAAGTGTACGGGCGCACTCGAGAAGGTTTCTTCCATCTCCGCCGCCGCCTCCGTCCTCGTCATCATCGACGCCGTTTAATGGGTGAGCCCAGTGGTGCAAGAGACAGCCTCGCCCTCTCCTTCTCTGCCACGAATCCGAGTCTTCTCTAACCAAGAGGAAGACGATGAGACGAATCCGAGGAGATCTGAAGAGCCTCACTGTTTCGCCGCTGCTAAAACGATCGGAGACGATGATGAATATTATGTGGCGGAGCTCGTTCGCAAAGAGAATCGGCGATTCGAAGCTGAACCCACGAAAACGACGTCGTCTTTCAACAGATTGATTGCTATCGATTAGGATTCTCACCGTCCGTAACACACACACACACACCCCCAAAAAAAAAAAAATCCTCTTTTCGATTTCTCAGTAGCGTTCTTCTTCTTCTTTCTCTAATATGTTCTTCTATTGGTTAGATTTGATTTTCAGACGAGAACGAGAACGAGATTCAGATTCCAACATCAAACAGCATACATTGCGATTTCAAACTTCGTTCTGTTTTTTAGAGGAGATTCATCGGTGTAAGTTTGAGATTTGGTTTCCAATTTTTCCAAAATCATATCTTTCAGATGAATGAAATTCCCCAATCTGATTGAAAGAACTCTCTTTTTCTCCGAACTTTAAAAGGCAATCAGACCATAATCCTGGTCGGTGAGACCGGTAGTGGCAAAAGTACTCAGATTCCACAGTTTGTTATAGATGCGGTGGATGCTGAAACCACCTCGGATAATAAGCCTAGGAAGTGGTTGGTTGGGTGCACGCAGCCTCGTAGAGTTGCAGCCATGGCTGTGTCCCGTCGTGTTGCTGATGAGATGGATGTTGCCATTGGGGAAGAAGTTGGTTACAGCATCCGTTTCGAGGATTGCAGTAGCCCTAGAACGGTGCTCAAGTATTTGACTGATGGTATGCTGCTGAGAGAAGCATTGGCGGACCCGCTTCTAGAGAGATACAAAGTGATTATTCTCGACGAGGCCCACGAGAGGACTCTATCCACGGATTTGCTGTTTGCTCTTCTGAAACAGGTGTTGAGAAACAGACCTGATCTCAAGCTGGTCGTGATGAGTGCAACGCTAGAAGATGACAGATTTCAGGAGTATTTTAGCGGTGCGCCTCTGATGAAAGTTCCTGGGAGGCTTCATCCCGTTGAGATCTTGTACACGCAGGAGCATGAGAGGGACTATTTTGAGGCTGCTGTTAGGACGGCTGTCCAGATACACATGTTCGAGCCACCTGGTGATATTCTTGTTTTCTTGACTGGGGAGGAGGAGGTTGAAGATGCTTGCCGCAGAATCAACAAGGAGGTTGGTAATCTTGGGGACCAAGTCGAAGTTGTACCATTGTATTCTACTCTTCCACCTGCGATGCAGCAGAGGATATTTGATCCTGCTCCAGAAGGTGGGAGAAAGATTGTTGTCTCTACCAACGTTGCTGAGACTTCTTTAACTATAGATGGGATTGTTTACGTCGTTGACCCTGGTTTCGCTGAGCAAAAAGTCTACGACCCACGAAACCGTGTTGAGTCGTCATTGGTGTCCCCAATATCACAGGCAAGCGCTCACCAGAGATCAGGTCGTGCCGGTAGAACACGGCCTGGAAAATGTTTCAGGCTTTACACAGAGAATAGTTTCAATAATGACTTGCAGCCAGAGACGTATCCTGAGATATTGAGATCAAATCTTGCAAACACGGTACTGACTTTGAAGAAGCTGGGCATAGATGACCTGGTGCACTTCGATCTTATGGATCCCCCTGCTCCCGAGACACTGATGCGAGCCTTGGAGGTTTTGAATTATTTGGGAGCACTGGATGATGATGAAGGCAACTTGACGAGGACAGGTGAGATTATGAGCGAGTTTCCCTTGGATCCGCAGATGGCGAAGATGCTCATAGTCAGTCCCGAATTCAACTGCTCAAAAGAGATACTCTCGATTTCAGCAATGCTCTCAGCACCGAACTGCTTTATTCGGCCTAGAGAGGCTCAAAAAGCAGCAGATGAAGCTAAAGCTAGGTTTGAACACAATGATGGAGATCACCTCACACTGCTTAACGTCTACCACGCTTTTAAGCAAAACAACGAGGACCCAAACTGGTGCTACGACAGCTTCATCAACTATGAAGCAATGAAATCTGCAGACAATGTTAGACAGCAGCTAGTGAGGATCATGACAAGACTTAATCTCAAGATGTGCAGCACTGATTTCAACAGCGGCGCCTACTACATCAACATAAGAAAGGCCATGCTTGCCGGTTATTTCATGAAGGTGGCTCACTTAGAACGCACTGGCAATTACTTGACCGTCAAAGATAACCAAGTGGTTCATTTGCATCCATCCAATTGCTTGGATTACAAACCGGAGTGGGTAATTTACAACGATTATGTTTTGACTACCCGGAATTTCATCAGAACCGTGACAGATATTCGCGGTGAATGGCTAGTAGATGTTGCTCCTCACTATTACGATCTTTCCAACTTTCCCAACTGTGAGGCGAAACCTGTTCTTGAGAAGCTTTATAAGGAGAGAGAGAGGGAGAAGGAGGAGAGCAAGAACCGCAAGTGATTCATAATCATATTTGCATTTACCCAAAAGTTTTATCTTTTTTTGTAAGAGTTTTGATCCTTTAAGACTCCTACTACTCAATTCTCTTTCACAATTATCTAATGAAGACATTGGTTTTCTGTATACACATGGTTATTATATGACAATTATCAATGATCAAAAAAGTGGAAAACAATAATCAACACTATATTGTTGATAGAATGTCCCCCAGAGTTTGACACATCTAATTTTTGATGTGATGAGCAGTGACACATCAATAAATGAAAAATTTAGAAGACCAGTGAAAATATTTTTTTATACACATCATATTTAATTTGACACATCAGCTTAGATCCTCTCTTTCAATGAAAATTATTAAATCATCAAAAGAACATTGTTCTATGTAATATCACAATGTAAGAAAACCAATTTTTCCTAAAACGGTATTACTTTGTACAATGACAATGAATTGAATGAAAAGGGCACGAAAAAAGCAGAATTCGAAATTTGATATAGAAGAAAAGTGGAGGTTGAGCGAAAGCGGTTGGAAATACCAAAAGATAAGAAAAATGAACGGCTAAGTAAGACTAAAGATTCATTGTCATATTTTGAAATTAAGAGAGACATGATTATGTCTAAGAATGAAAATGAAAGAAGCATATGTATTATAAGAAGGGTTTGGAGTAGATCAGTCAAAACTGAGACGAAAATTTGGTTCAAAAAAAAAAAACTGAGAAGAGAAAAATGATCAGTCAAATTATCCAAACTTATTTTGCACTTAGTGCCATATTAAGACATACAAATTACGTAGCGATTTAGATGAAAATGGCAGCATGGTCCATGGATGATCAAAAGATATTAAATTATGCCAATACCATACGAAGAAGTAGTGAGGAGAACAACTAAATTATGTTCATTGGAAAACAATAAAAATTTGGAGAATATGTAATAAATAAAAGAAAATGGATGTAAACAAATTCAAACATAAATAGATAACATGTCAGATTTGGGTGAGGTTTTAGCTGAAAGTGACATATTTAAATTACAAAACTTGAAAAAGAAACATAGATTGATAAAAAAAAAAGAAACATACAAATTTTTAACAGGGTTTATAAGCAAATTAGTCATATATACAAGAGTTGGAAAGAGAAGCAACCTAAGTAAAAGATGTAGTTACATTCTGATTTGATCCACTATTTTATTTAAAAAGATAAAAAAAAATTCAACATCTCATATCACTATCTACTAACCATATCAAAAATATAATACCACATCCAACAAAATTAACTTTTAAATTAAAATATCTTTGTTTCTATCTATTTTGTTTTCTAATAAAATAAAATAATATTAAATTAATAAAATAAAATAAAATACGAAAAGCCTTAGACATAATTTTTTAACAATTGTAAGAGTGTTTTAAAAAAATTCTTAGTTTTTTTTTTTTTTGAACTAACTGTGGAAGTTTTGGGCCTTAAGCCCTTAATCTCCCCCAGTACCCGGAGTTAACCCTTTCTATATTCCGATTTAAAGAATATACCTCCGTACCAAAGGGGGTTTAACAAATCCCATGAGTTTCTTAGTTATCTTAAAATAAATCCCATGAGTTTCTTAGTTAAACCTCCGTACCAAAACTTTCTTAGTTAAAAAACAAATCCCATGAGTTTGAGTGAAATTGCATAAAATGTTAATGACAAATCTCATCAACTTCTCAAAACTCACCTAAAATCATCAAAAATCATTCAAAAGAGATTTGACTCTTCCCTCTCACTTGAAAGTGGGTCTATAAGTATATCACTTTTTAACTCTCACAAACCTAAACTCCAATAGTATGATACTAAGAGATGATATATAAGAAATCAATTGGGCCAATATATCGACATTAACATTCATCTTCTGGATAACTAAACATAGATTTATTGAATCATACTGTATATCAATTTTAAAATTTAAATATTTTACTTTTACATGTCGATTATCCGGATTAACAGGGTATACTGAGTTTTTGAGAGATGCAAAATGAGTTGATTTATGTATGTGGATACTCATTTATATAATAGAAGATTTGAGCAAATACATTTTAAGATATATTTATCAGCTTTTTTCTTATTGTGTGGTCCAATGAAAATTATTTTTTTATCTTTTTTATTAATTTGTTTGCAAATTAAACGAATGTGGTTCAATACTCTTTTTTATTAAATTTTTTGAAGATAAAATATAACCTTTTGTTGTTCTTGAGGTCCAATAAGATTGTTTTTTGTTTTCTTATTTGTTTTTAGGTAAGCAAGCATAACTGTTTTTTTTTTTTTTTTTTTGTAATCACCAACAGGATTTATTATGGAATGTAAATGCGGATCCAACTTGTCAAAGGTGCTGTTTGGAAGAGGAGACTATTAACCATATCTTATTTGAGTGTAGATACGCTAAACATGAGGCGAACATTAAAACTATGATGGAGTTGTACAAGAACATGAATCTACCAACAAATGTACATCTACTTCCTTTTTGGATTGTTTGGATATTATGTAAATCACGGAATGAATTTATGTTTGCTAAAAGAAATATTCATCCTAATAAGGATGCTCAGAGAAGTCTTCTTGAAGTCCAGGAGTTTATGGGAGCCTCCTCCTGAAGGTTGGTTAAAGTACAATTTTGATAGTAGTTTCAAGATTGATTCAATAAAAATGGTCTTTTACTCCTTCCTTTTCTTTCTTCTTAGTGAGATGAAATCGATTATATATAATAGAAAATCAATTGCGTCAATTGGTCCACATTAAAGATTCATCTTGTTCTTACAAGAGAATTCTCTCAACATTGACCATTTTAGAATACATTCGTTGGTTTTTTTTCTATGATAAATGCTACATGAAACTGACCTTTTTAAGACAATAACGTATTTGATAAACTACGAGTCTGAAGAGTTCTTACTTTTGTACAAAAGGGAAGCTGGAACTAAGGATATATGTTTGTTCTTTCTTACTTTGATTCTCCAGAGAATTCGGATCTTTAAACATGTTCATGAGAAGGATCAATGAGAGGCTCGTTGGATTCCTGACCAGTTTCCAGAGATTTCGAGGCTTTCTTCTCTGGGTACAACACATAGTGTTGAAACATGAAGAGGATATCGAAAAATATTGAGATCTGCAGAAAGATACGAGAAAGATTTATTTAGAGACAAGAGAATCTTCAGAGGAAGAAGAACTCAGAAATTTTCTTACGAGTGATAGAAGAGTCTTTCCAATGTTCCCATAGAAATTCACCCAAGAATCTGAAAAAAACGAAGAAGACAAGTTTAGTCTCTGTGTTCCAAAATGCCATTGTTATGATCATAGCAAAAAAAAAAAAAAGCTATTTGATGCGATGGAGAAGAGATCATTACTTTGGTCAATAGATTGTATAACCATTTGCAGATAATTAGCGAGTCCTCCCGCAAAATCGAGAAGAATATTCCCGATGCTCCACCCGACTGTGCTCTTTCTAGTGAAGTTCATCTTCGCCTGTGAAGAACAGATGAATCTCTGAGTAACACAGATTCAACCAATTGTGAAAAAAAATTAAAGTAGAAGAATCGTTTCTCACCTGTGGAATATACTTGACGCATGTCATCACAACCTGAATCGAGCTATAACATTATGATCAAAAAAGTGTCAGATTAATCACAACCACAAAAAGAAAAGGGATCTTAATAAGGCACTTGTTGCAACAACTTACTTGAAGATGGTGATGAGCCAGAGCCAAGACTGTGTAGGCAATGCTATGAAGAAACAGATAGCTGCGAATGCCCACACAACAATCACAAGACCTGCAGCAAGTCTCGATACTTTTTGAGGTCCACGCTGAGATTTTAAGTCAATAGAAACCATCAAGAAAAAGGATAAAGACAACAAAGCAAACATTCCATATAAAGAAGAAAACTTCATTACTCACTTCATAGATAAAGATCTGGAAGAGTGTAAGAGCTGTCATTACAACTGCATGGATTGAGAATGCAACATCATTTGCAGCTACAGGAATCATCTGAAACAGGAGCAAAAATCATAACAAAAAACGAATCATAAGAAATGAATATCATGTAGCTGTCCAAAAAAACTAAATTTCACAACAAGAACAACAATCATATGTTACATTTTTGGAAACTACCACAAACAAATCATATCTCAACTTCGAAAAGGAACAAACTTCCCATTCTATTTTCATTTCTGACTTCAGTAGCTAAGAAATTGAATAGAAGCAAAAACTCCAAATTTTAAGTTCATAGATTCCAAAAGGGTGCATACACCTCAGAACCAAAACAAGACTAATTTCCGGGATTCTTAAACTAATCTCAGAATCATCAATCGAAATCGATCAACAGTGATTTTGTACCAAAAGAGTGAAAGAAGATATATAATCAATACATCTCAGAACCAAAACACGACTAGTTTCTGGGATTCCAAACTAATCAATCTAGACCGCTCAATCGAAATCGACACTTAACGCTTCAGATGTGCAATACGAATAACGCAGAGAAAGAGGGAAGAGACCTCTTTATCGCCATAAGTGTCAAAGTACTGCTTCTGGATAACGGGGCTAAAGTAGAGGCAGACGTTGTAGATCATATACGACGAGTGCTTCGTCAAATTCAATAGCACGAAGTCGAAGTTCAATCCAACAACACTTTTTCCCCAAAACGAATAAAAACACATAAAATCAATTTCAATTTACGCCGCAAACCCAGAAAAATCCTTGAGAACAAAACAAAAAGTGATCGGTACCTTTTCCTGCGGAAATTCAAAATCAGCTGTGGGTAGAAGCTAATCGACCACGAAGCGAACGCGATCCACCCGACGATTTCGTACGAGATTTCGAGCGGAATCGAATTCCACGAAGCCATTTTTATCTCCGTCTCTAGACCGATCCGATCAAATCGTTTGATTTTTTTGTTTTGACCTTTTTCTAAATTTGTTCTTTGAGTTGACGATGAAGAAGAAGCCTAAAAAAAACAGAATGCTTATTGGGAAATGAAATATGAAGAAACAGTTGCAAAATATGGGTCCTCCTCATACGATGACGTGTCAGGATCTGGAGACTATAGCGTTAAAGATTCTACGATCTGAGCGTCATGCGCGAAACACGTGATCATTAACGAGCCTTATCTGAATCTGGCCGTCTTCACGGTTAGGTTCGTCGTATTTATTATAGAGGATCGGCGGCTAAGCCAAACGACGACGTTTGATAACCGTTTATTCTAGGCCAGAAACCAGCACGTCGTCGTTTGATAACGGTTATAAATTGAAAGAAAGAGACACACGGGTTTACAAGTCCAGTAAGGGCCCAATAACCCAGACTTATGATAGAATGGCCTATTACAGGCCCAATAATCGAATAATCATGCACACCGTATTTGTTAGCAACGTAAAAAGAAAGCTTGAGAATTCACAAACTCTAAAAACAACAAATCTTGAATGAAAACAGCAATTTTAAAAAGAGCAATCACCTTCTCTTTCTCGCGGTTGGACTTCTTTTTGTTTTCAATAGTAATGCTACGCTTGCTATAGAAGAAAGGGATCAGAGAAAACCAGGCGAAGGTGTACGAAGTCAGAAAGCAATGAGTCTTCCCATTCTTTGACCGGCAACAGGTGCTCTGGGCATTTGGGTATTTCAGGGATCTGTGGCATGTAAACACTCTGTTCTTTTTTTATGTACTTGCTTCCATCTATACTGGCTACTTTTACATTAGGGACTCGCTTAGCCTCTCACCTAAAAATGCAGAAACAAACTTAAGCATATATGCCTAAAACGCAGATACACAGAAAGATGGAAAACAGAGAGAAAATATACATGACTCGTCTTAAGTATCCAAACCCATCTTCTGGTGGTCCAGATTCAAAATCAGGTTCTCCATCCACCGCAAACGCAGGTCTCAAAATGCTATTGTAACCGTCATTATCTTCAGTGTACTCCTCTTCTTCTTCTTCTTCTTCCAGAGTTAAGTCATCCATTCCTTCTTTGGTGCCTAAATTTTCTCAAGAAGAAAATAAGTCAAAATTTGGAATTTCAGTGTGATTGGGTAAGTAACAAGAAACAAACTTGCGTTGAAGCAAATAAGAGCTAAGGCCAGAGATAGAATTAGTAGAAATCTCAGAGATCGAGAGAGAGATTGAGAGATCCAGAGAGAGGGATTGAGAGACCGAGAGAGAGATTCAGATTGAGAGACCGAGAGAGAGATTAAGATTGAGAGATCGAGAGAGAGATTCGATCGGACATCTCTTCGAGCTTCAACATTCACGCCGGCGATTCGATCGTGAATGATTTTTTTTTGGGTTTCATCGGATGTATCGGAATTGGGAACAGAAGAAAGAAAGAATGAAAAAATTTAGCTTTTTAATTCTTTACACCCATCCAACAAACAACTGACACGTATGGGTTTTTAATTTTTTCTAAAAACTCTTGCCTAAAATACGTTCGCTAAGCTGAAAACCTATTAATCATTTTTTAATTTATTTTTTACTTTAGAAACTCTTTAAGAAACCTCTAATAACCGCTAATGGAGATGCTCTTACTTATATAGTTAAATGTCAGTTATATTTGTCAAAACTGTTTTGCCAAACACACTCTTCTCGATGCGAAGTTGCTTTTGTTTTGAATAGCGACGATGATACTAATATACGTCATGCCTATGCTCTCAAGACTTAATCAGTGATTGTAACTTCTCACTATTCAAGTAGAAGTCCTAATTGAGAAGGAGAGAAAAGTAGAAATACTGTTTCGTGAACAAATTGTTGTAAGCTTACCAATACCAATTTGCATTATTGAAGGATTGAATAATACCATAAATAACTTCATTGAGAGGTAAAACATATCCCTTTTCTCCAAAATTACATTTGATGTAATTGAAATAAGAATCTGTTTAACTTGGGATCATTCAATACGTAAAGGACGCAATTCTTGTTTTTTTCTGTAAGACTTTCCGCTAGCTTTTAGTATCAAATAGGTAATCTTATGTTCCAATTCAAGTCAAGTAAACATATAAATCCAATATCCATACAGAATTAGTATGATATGAAAGAGTGATTCATTTCTTGTTTCTATTTCTCAAAGTGTTCTATTTAATACAAAAATTCCCTACGAAAAAAAATAGAAAGATAAAAAGAGAATTGTAAACTTTTTCCTAGATAAAATCATAAAATATTTAAAAAATGCAGCATAGCAGCCACGAATAAAATGGATGTAAGACGGTGCCCCTTTCATTATTCTTCTCCTCTAAAGCTTACACAAATCTCATCAAAATGCATTGCGTGTTATGAAGATGGCCATGACAACAAGCAAGGTTACAAGTGTGATTTCTGCGATTTTTATGTCCACGAGGAATGCATCAACGTCAACATTCCCTCTCGTCATAAACACCCTCTCAAGATCATGCATTGGCAATGGTTTGAGGACCAATCATGTTGTCTATGTGAAAGGAGTTTTGGACATCCTTCTTTGGGTTTTGATTGGATATCTTATTATTGTTCACAATGTTCTTTTCGTATATGTTTACATTGTGTGAGAGAGCCTCTGGTCATTAACCAAACTAATGCCCACAAGCATGAGCTCCACCAGGTACCGGTAAAGCTCTCCTTCACCTGTGATGCATGTGGGTTGTTCCGCTCAGACTACCCATGTGTTTGTCATCAATGTTGTTTCGTAATCCATAGAAAATGCATCTTCTTACCACGTGTTATATACATCAATCTCCACGACCACCGCATCTCTCGTGTTTCCTCTCTAGGACCGGGGAGTTGGATTTGCGGGGTATGCCGTGAGCATGTTAATGGAGAGTGTGGAGCATATTCCTGCTCGGTTTGTCCTTATGTTGTTCATTCGAGGTGTGCAACAAGTCTTTATATTTGGGATGGGAGAGAACTCGAAGGGGTACCCGAAGAACATGAAGAAGAAGAAGATAAGCCATTCAAAGTGATAGATCGAAACCTAATACAACATTTTAGCCATGAACACAATCTGATGGTGTCAATATCATCATCAAGACTTGACGAAGATGTCTTACCTCATGAAGAAGGTAAACATTGCTATGCATGCACCCTTCCCTCTGATTCTACGTTGTGCTACAAATGTACACAATGTGATTTTATTCTTCACGATGAATGCGCTAATCTCCCTCGTAAAAAAAGACACATGGTAAGCACAGACAAACTTACTTTGTGGACCAAAAGTCAACATGAAAACTATTTTAATTGTAATGTTTGTGAACGTTCTTGCACCGGTTTCTCATATAGTGATGGTACCTACAACATTGATGTGCGATGTGCTTCAATTTCTGATACATTTAAACATGAAAGCCATCCACATTTGTTGTTCTTATATTATGGCAAAAGACTGTGTAAAGGTTGCAACTTAGTTGCTCCGTATCATCTACATTGTAATGGTAAAGATGATTGTGGTGGCTTCACTTTATGCTTCAGATGCGCTACTTTACCCACGTTGGTGAGACACAGATACGATGACCATCCTCTCACCTTATGTTACGGTGAGAAAAACGTGAATTCTACGTATTGTTGCGGGATATGCGAAGAGGAATTAAATTCAAAGAATTGGTTTTACAAATGCAATGATTGTGGCTCCACTCTCCATACTGAATGTGTATTTGATAATCTAATACACCCAAGACCTGGATACAGTTTTGTGATGGGTGATAAGGGAACATTTGATTTGCTTCCTAACAATCGTCTCTCTAGGCCGATTTGCTCTTCGTGTGGGATCCGTTGTAAGGAGGATTTGGTTCTAAACAAAACGACGAATAGAAATATATTCATATGCTGTTCTTGTGGCTTTCGTTGGATTAATTTCTAGAATTTATAACGGGGTCTCTTGTAACAAATTTATAATGGTGACAATTGTATTGATTAAAGAAACATACTATTCACAGAGAAGTTAATAAAGACTGCTTATTTCATATATGTAATTATGAAAATTTGATTTTTATACATATAAAAAATGATAAAAAAAAATACATACTATTGAAAAGATCATAATGCCATGTAATTTGGCACCTTTAGTAAACAAAGAAGACAGCCACCATCAAGCTGAAAAATTATCTATTATTGTACAAAAATAATAAGGGCTGACGATCTATTTCCCCCTCGAAACTATCATATAACATCCTGTCCACACAAACTTTGGCCCTCGTTCCAATTGCACCTCAAAATAAAGTTCTAGACCCAATTGCACACCATATGTAAGTTCGAAACCAATGTCTCCACATAATAAATTTTCAAAATCGAATCACACACCAATTTTAATTAATGTCGGTTTACTGTTTACCAATTACCATTGAACCAAATTTCGGCCAAACAAACCCCAAATTAAACCGATAATGACCCAATTAGAAAGTGGTTAACCCGATTTGAAACACAAACCAGATTGAATCCCTATTTTGCGATTGAGTCTTACCACACGAACCCTAAAATTGATTTTGAATGTGAGATTTTCTGAAATCTGCGAAATCGAAGGCCATTGTTAACGATTCGTGGTCGATTACTTCTTGTTCTGTCCGAAATCAATGGCTCTGGTGGAGTTACACGAAGTTCCTGTACTTTCCGACGATTCGGAGTCCGAGGATGAAGAGGCGATGGAGAGAAACGATTTCCACATAGAGGAAGATATAGCTGCTTTCAATGATGAGCATCCTATTCGTCACAACGTGTATCCGGAGAGTGAGAGTGAAAGTGACAATGATAGCGATGTTGATAAAGAAGAGGAAGGTCCAAAGTCGAAGAAACAAAGAACCCGAGAGCGTGATCGAGTGAGAAGAGGCAATGGGAACCTATTCGTCGGGCAAATGTTCTTCAATGGAGTGGCGTTCAAAGAGGCTGTACTCGATTATGCTCTGAAGACNACAAAGAACCCGAGAGCGTGATCGAGTGAGAAGAGGCAATGGGAACCTATTCGTCGGGCAAATGTTCTTCAATGGAGTGGCGTTCAAAGAGGCTGTACTCGATTATGCTCTGAAAACAGGCCACAATCTCAAGCAAACTAGGTACGACAAAACCAAGCTTGCATATGATTGTGTAGGCCGAAATGTAGATTCACAGTGTAAGTGGCGTATCTATTGCTCGAGCAGTGGAGAACCTGAGAGATGGCAGGTTAAAGTGTTCAAGAATAAACATAGTTGTGTTCCTAATGGGCATTGTGAGATGATTAAGGTCCCGGTTATTGCTAGATTGTTCGTAGACAAGATAAGAGAAGAACCAGAGTATTACATGCCTATGAAGATAGAAGAATTGATTATGGAAAGGTGGAAGATCACTGTCTCAAGGCCTCAATGTCAAGCTGCTAGAAATAAAGCATTGAGGTGGATCGACAAGGAATATGAGGAGCAGTTTAGTCGTCTCCGAGACTATTGCGCTGAGATAATGGAGTCAAATCTGAATTCTACTGCGGAAGTTGACACTGTGAGAAACGAACAAGGTCAAGATGTGTTCAACCGGTTCTATTTATGCTTTGATGTTCTTAGTAGATCATGGAAATCGACATGTAGGCCACTAATAGGAGTTGATGGCTGTTTTTAAGAGGAAAAACGAAAGGACAATTGTTGGTTGCTCTAGGCCGAGATGCTGATAATATCCTATAGCATGGGCTGTGGTGCAAGTGGAAAACACACCTAATTGGCTGTGGTTTGTGCAGAAGATCAAGGTTGATTTGGGATTAGAAGATGGTGAAGGATATATAGATCTCAGATCGTCAAAAGGTTAGGATTTGTGTTATTTCTATCTAGTGATTATAATTTGTGGTTTGTTTATGTCTTCTGGTTTTTATTTGTGTCTTTATGTTAATGTCTTGTGATTTGTGTCTTTATGTTTTAGGGATTGATCACTGCTGTTCAGTTAGAGGTACCAAAGATTGAGCATAGAATGTGTGTTAGACACATTTATGCGAACGTGAAGGGGAGGCATGGGAAGAAGGACATGCTGAAGCCACTAATTTGAAATCTAGCATGGAGTTACAATGAAGCAGAGTATAGGGAAAACCTTGATAGGTTGTTCAACTATGACTCTCAAGTTTATTCGGATGTTATGAGGACAAAACCCGAGAGTTGGTGTAGAGCTTTCCACAAATTAGGCAACTATTGTGAGGATGTTGAGAACAACTCCACAGAATCTTTCAACAGCTCCATAGTTTGTGCAAGAGAGAAGCCATTAGTCCCAATGCTAGAGACCATTGCTCGACTTGCAATGGTGCGTATTGCTGCTAGAGATGTCAAATCTCACGCGCACAAAGGTATATGTACGCCTTATGTGACTCAATTTCTTGCAGAGGAGCATAAAAAAGCTTCAGAATGCAAGGTTTATCGAAGCACAAATGGTCAGTGGTTAGTCAATCTTGAAGGATGTTCTTACCGTGTGAATTTGGAGAAGAGAACTTGTACCTGCATGAAATGGGAAATCACAGAAATCCCTTGTGAGCATGGGTATGGTGTGATAATGCATAAGAAACAGGAGGCTGAGGACTTTGTGTGTCACTGGTTTCGTACAACCATGTGGAGGAGAACATACAACGAGGGAATAACTCCACTTATAGGAGCACGGTTTTGGCCACCTGGATCAGCTCCTTCGGTGCATGAAGCTCCTGAGCCAGATTTGCCTGGTCGCAAAAAGAAGAAGAAGCACAAAAGGAAGAAAGGGAAAAATGAGTCTCCCGTGAAGAAGAAATCGAAGGTTTTGAAACGCATAATGCATTGTGGGATTTGTGGTGCAGCTAATCATAACTGTCGGTTTCACAAGAAAAATGCATTTACATTTGAACTTTCTTGTTTATGATTCTCAGATTTTGTGTGAATTTTCTTCTGATTTTTTTTCTCTATCTTGCAGGCTCGTGAAGGTGAATCTTCACAAGGCTTACTCACTCAAGGTGAATCTTTACAAGGCTCCCTTAATCAGGTGTAGAAAGGTTAGATTCTTGTCTTGGATATGAGTTGATGTGTCGGTTTCACAAGCGTTTTGTGTTTATTTGGTGTCTTGATGGTTTATTTGGTTGGTTATGATGGTTATTTGGTGTCTTAGTAGAAGTTCTCTCGGTTTCACAGGGAGTAGGAGCTGACGATAAGAGGACAGAAAGTAGGAGCTGACATAGAGTAGAAGAGAAAGAGTGGAGGACTGATTTTTGTTAAAAGTCTTTCTCTTGTTTCTATTTTGTTTAGGGTATTGGTGTCAAACCTTGGACATCTATGTATGCACTTGAATCTTTTGTTTTTTATCTCTCAGTTTCTTGTATTGATGTCAAATATGAACATCTATATCACTCTTATTTATGAACATCTTTGAGATTAATCTTTTGGAAAAATCGGATCAATATCTTGTTAGCTTGTTAGCTTGTTACCTTGCACAAGCAAAAAGACATAATAACATGATCATAAAATTCTTAAAATTCGATTACAACATAACAAAGTCACTACGACAATTCACTACAAGAACAACATGTTATAAGAAGAGGTGAATATACACTCAACCTACTACTTTCATAAAACCAAACAGGATCATACAACCAATCACTACAAGAACACTCATTTTCTTCATACTCTCTTTTGATTCCATCTTAATTTCATCTACTCTCTCAAAAATATCTTTCTCTAGCTTCATTTCCAACTTCTCCAACACCTTATTTTCAACCTCTACACGTTCTGCCATGATCGCTTTCACCAGTTCTTCAAGTCTCACAGTTTTGTTTTGCAATGTCTCTATTTCATCCAACAAAGCCTCATCGACCCACTTGAATGCGTGATTGTCATTCACGAGCTACAAAATAAAAATGAGATTAAATCGACAATTTCACACAAACCCATAATTGCAATAGCTTAAGTTTTGAATACCTTCTTTGTTACAGCATAAGCACAACGGTAGTAACGACGGTATGGATTGTTATCCGATTTAGACATCAAAGCCTTGATTTGATCCCCACACCAGCATCTCTTTGGCACACCAACGACTCTTCCACTTGGCCGCACACTCGATGAGCCACTCGAAGCTCCAGAAACATTACTCATCCTTACAACAATCTACAAACACCAAAAACGATTTGCCCAATTGGACATTCTCAATTTCCACTCAACAAAGCAAAGTACGAAATTGTAAGGGAAACAATACACTTACACTCAATCAATAGCAACTTTCTAGATTCAATTTTCAAAAATTCTCACCCAAAACGACTTGCCCAATTCGATTTTCTTTTTAGGGTTTATCGAGTCTTTGTTTTTCAATTCTAGAACGTCTAACAGGTTTTAACGATGACAAATTGCGGGTGCGTTAAAGTATGGTCGGATTCATCTCGGGTCAAGGTTAGCTCATTCAATCGGGTTTACCATCGGTTTGGTATCAACTGAAACTGGTTTATGATTGGTTCGAGATGAGTAATCGAGACGTGGGGACATTGGTTTCGAACTTACATATGGTGTGCAACTGGGTCTAGAACTTTATTTTGAGGTGCAATTGGAACGAGGGCCAAAGTTTGTGTAGACATGATGTTATATGATAGTTCCGAGAGGGAAATAGATCGCCAACCCAAATAATAATTTTATAGTTTTTTACTAAAATATTATACTATCGATGGAACCGTTGTAAGGGGGATTTAGTTCTAAACAATAAAGATCTATTCAAATGCTGTTCTTGTGGCTTTGCTGAGATTGATTTATAGGATTTCTTATCGTTCTACCGTGTCTCTTTGTAATAAAATTTATAATTGTGACAACTGTATTGATTAAAGGGAAAACCGACATTTAAATTTTGAACTTTCAAATTTCGGTCAATATATACCTCAACTCTCAAAAGACATATTAAACAGCAGATTTTTATGTTGACTAACTTTTTAATCACAAAATTCAGTTGATTCGGCCAAATTAGTCTCGTCGTTATCTCGGCTAACAGATCCAAATTAACGGAGTTTAATTCCGTTTAAAACCGTCAACTCAAAACGATGTCGTGTCTAACTATATAAAACCCCCAAGAGAAAACCGACATTTAAATCCTGAACTTTCAATTTTTCGGTCATTATAAGCTTCAACTCTCAAAAGACATATTAAACAACAAACTTTAGATTGACTAACTTTTTAATCCCAAAGTTCAGTTGACTTGGCCAAATTAGGCTCGTTATCTCGACTAACAGATTAAAAATATGTATGACCGAACATGTTTCAATGGATGATTGAGATTTAATCAGAATTAGTCTCTATCAGATCCCTAAAAACTCAAATTTGATATGGATCGCATATTGTATCAGAATCAGACTTATTAGCCTCTAATATAGTTACTAAGCACATTTGATACTTTTTTATTATCCTCTAATCCCTAAAAACTCAGATTTGATATGGATCAGTAAGATCAAAGTTTATAACAATAATTTATAATCATAAAATCTTCGGTCTCAAAATTCTCTTGGCAGAAACTCTCGAGCGGATCCTGGTTCATGAGCTTGAGCTTGATCCTCATATCTTCTTTGGCTTGGCTCACCTCTTCCACTTCGTCTCAAGCGACACTACACTCCTCCGATTTTTCGTCCCCCTCGCAAACCTCTGTCGCTTCCTTCGCTTTCTCCTCTATCGTCTCCAATAGCTTCTCCTCCCTCATCTTCGCCCCCTTGTACTTTGTTGTCGCTACCGTTAATTCGATTTTTTAGTCGAGATAACGACGAGACTAATTTGGCCGAGTTAACTAAACTTTGGGATTAAAAAGTTAGTCAATCTAAAAGTTTGTTGTTTAATATGTCTTTTGAGAGTTGAGGCTTATAATGACCGAAAAATTGAAAGTTCAGGATTTAAATGTCGGTTTTCCCTTGGAGGTTTTCTATAGTTGGACACGACGTCGTTTTGGATTGACGGTTTTAAACGGAATTAAATTTCGTTAATTCGATTTGTTAGTCGAGATAACAACGGGACTAAAAAGTTAGTCAACCTAAAAGTCTGTTGTTTAATATGTCTTTTGAGAGTTGAGGTTTATAATAAGCGAAATTTAAAAATTGGAGATTTAAATGTCGGGTTTTCCATTGATTAAAGATGTTCTTATTGACTTATTCACTATGAAAACCAAAGAAGCTACGCAACGCATGTACCCTTCCCATATATTGTGGCGCGTGCTACATTTGCATGCATTATGATTTCATTATACATGAAAAATGCGGTAATCTTCCCCGGGTGAAAAAGCATGAGTTACATAAGAATCACTTTACATATTTTTCCCAATTCCAAATCAAAAGAAGAATTTGAATGTAACACCCTAACCGCCCTTACCGGCGAGTCACCCATATCTCTGTCGGGCTCGTGGGCCCCGCCCCTGTCCGACGGTCGGTGCGTTATTTTTCTCAGTGGCTCAACCGACTGATTTACTTGTCCATGCAATCACCACGTGACCTTTTCCCGTGTTTTGGCCTCACTCACACGGTTCCGCAGAGGACTTCCCGGAAGGTCACCCATCCTAGTCCTACTCCAGCATAATCACGCTTAACTCTGGAGTTCTCTTAGGGTAAGTGACCGGAAAAGGTAAGTGCACTTTGATGACATGGTAGCCAAATCAATCCATTTAAAGTTATTCAAATGGACCGGGCCCTGATCGTTACAATTCTCCCCCACTTAACGGGAATTCGTCCCTGAATTCTGATCGCGCCAGTGTGAACCTTAACCCCAAACCCCAAGACAGTCTTCTGGGACATAACCAGTTTGACTTCCCTTGGCTCTGATACCACTTGTAACACCCCGACCGCCCCTACCGGCGAGTCACCCATCCCTCCATCGGGCTCGTGGGCCCCGCCCTCGTCCGACGGTCGGTGCGTTATTTTTTTCTGTGGCCCGACCGACTGATTTACTTGTCCCTGCAATTACCACATGACCTTTTCCCGTGTTTTGCCCTCACTCACATGGTTCTGCAGAGGACTTCCCGGAAGGTCACCTATCCTAGTCTTACTCCAGCATAAGCACGCTTAACTCTGGAGTTCTCTTAGGGTAAGTGACCGGAAAAGGTAAGTACAATTTGATGATATAGGTAGTCAAATCAATTTATTTAAAATTATTCAAATGGGACGGACCCGGATCGTTACATTGAATTTGGCCAAAGCTTTTTCAGATGTGCTGCTTGTAAAACACTAAATACTGGTTTTAGATACGAGAGTGGAAATATAAAGTTGGATGTTCAATGTGTTACTATCTCTGATGAGTTCCAAGATATAGTGCTCCAAAGGCCATGATAATTAATCTATTTTACAAAGATTCACAATATATAAGCAGGTTCATCACGAATAGTTATATTTATATCATTTTAAAAAAAAATTCTTATCTGATTTGTTTTCTCCAATAACTTGGAGAAATCGTATTTTCTGGAAATCGAAACCCATATCTTATAATGTAAAAGCATTAATAAACCGTTTAATCAAACCATGAGACTAAAGGGCTTCCACGAACCACGTTTTTAGTTAATATCAGTTTTGATTAGGTTTCAATTTGGCATTTTAGAGATTTTAGAATAATAAAACAAATTGGTTTGTAAACATAATTTCGTTTGGTTTCGGTTAAAACATTTTGGTTTGATTCGGTTTGACTTCTTTTGTTTTCGACGTTCGATCTACATCTCTCTCATCTAGAACCCTAAGCAAAAGAGGTGAGAGAGTTCCATTTTCGCCGGGTCAAAACCACCGGAGAGGGAGGATTAATGGCGGCGATGTTAATCGGAAGAGCTTTCAAATCAGCTAAAAACTCTCATTTGGTCGTTCGTGCTCGACCCTTCTGTACAACATCTGCCGCTCTTCAACCCGATTCCGATGGTCAACCATCGGAATCTTCCTCGTCGTCTTCGTTCACGTTCGACAAGGAGAACGAGAAACCCATCTTAGTGAAAGCTCCGAACGCACGACGGAACAACGATTCGGACTCGGTGACGATGCCGACTTCTTTCATGACGGGTTCGATCGTTGGGAAGAGATTCTACAAGAAAGTGACGACGAGAGAAGCAGACGATGGCAACGGATGGACGGTGATGCTCGATTACAGAACCCTTAAAACCCCTTCGAAGAGACCTCTGAAGCTTCGTTCTTTGGCACTCGCTAAGGCCATTGGAGCTGAATGGGAGTATCAGGTTTGTTCAGTTCGAATCTCAACATTTTCTTCTTATGTTCATATTCAAATTGATCACGTTTGCTTCATAAATTCACAATTTATCTAATCAATAATGGGTTTGATGGGGTTTAGCTAGAATCCTTGTAATTGGATCTGTTCATTCGTTTATTCAACGTAAAGCTGAGAGGTTACTGTTGTTTATATCACTGAACATCTAATCTATTGTTCTTTAGAATCCCTGATTTCTGGATTTTGCGATCTGAGTTCTGATATGATTTGAATCTTCGGTTAATTGAATTTTCCTCTGTATTCATTTTCAAATTCGTTACTGTTGTGAAGCTGATCAATAATGGGTTTGATGGAGTTTAGTTTATATCCTTGTACATTAACTGGATCTATGAGCGTAAAGCTGAGAACTTGCTGCTGATTGTATCGATGATCATCTAATTTACTGATTTTAACAGTCCCTAATGTTTGATCGGCCTCTGGGTTCTGTTTGACTTGGCCTTCTCTGCTTATTTTCTTTTGTCATTCTACTTATGTTTGTGCGGTGACTAACATGAATTCAACGTGTAGCTAGCAGAAGGAATCAGACCATTCACAATGCCGCTCATGAAACTAGCGTGTACTGCACTCGAAAGAGTTCCTCTTACACGTTCAAAGATCATCGAACATCTATTGAGAAAGTTACATCAAGATCTCGTCTTTTTCCGAGCGCCTGAAGATAATGATCTAACTAGTGACGTCCATGGTATAACGTCTTTTACTATATGATGCTTTCTCTTCGTTTCCCGTTAACTCCTAAGATTATACACTCACTTGGTTTTGCCTTTTGCAGATGTTCAAGTAGAGAGCATTGATCCTCTTCTTGAGTGGGTAGAATCAGAGTTTGGGATCAAACCGAAAGTGTATTCGAGCATCTTTGGAGGAAAACAAGATGACAAGCTATTGAAAGCAGTAGAAGGTCTTCTCAAGAAGACAAATGATGGTGAACTCGCTAGCATCGACGCGCTCGAAGCATCAGCTCACTCGGTAGTAATCGCTCTTGGCATCTTCTGCGGGAAACTGCAGATCGAGGATGCAATCAAATTGATTAGACTTGAAGAAGATTTACAGGTTTCACTCTCTTGCTATGATTTATACACTTTTTTGCTTCTATGTATCTTAATCCTCCTCACACGTTTCATTCCAGGTGGACAAATGGGGACTCGTAGAAGGCGGGCACGATATTGATATTGCTGATCTCAAAGTTCAGATCTCAGCCGCTACTGTGTTTCTTGCTCTATCCCGTGAAAACTGATCATCAGTCTCTTTTGCGAATCAAAACACCTTTCTCAGTTATTTCAAAAACAAAGCTTATCTGTTTGTAGAATAGATGACTGTAAGGGTAAACATTGTTTTTCCTCTCTATTCACCAATAAAGCAAAACTCGAAAGTGTGATGATGTTTGTATGTATAAAGGCAAAGCAGCGGAAAATATATTGATTTTCAGAGGTTTAATTGCACGTTGTATGCAATAAAATTTCAAGATATACCACAAAACTCATCTGTTCTGATATTTGTAAGAGATATTACAAGAACGAAACAAAAACTGGAGTTTCTTGCAGATTTATTAGCATCAAAAATCCATCAGCGAATGAAAGGTACTGCGTGATAGAGTTGTTCTTCAAGCAGATTTCTGAAGTTGCTTGATGTGTGTGATCTGTTTCCCTGGGTTTAATCCCTTTGGACAGGCACGAGCACAGTTCAGGATTGTGTGGCAACGATACAGCTTGAATTCGTCGTCAATGGCTTCCAGTCTTTCCTTAGTGTACTCGTCTCGGCTATCGCTTATCCACCTGCATATGTGAAACAAGTCTCTTGTTACAAATACCTTGAAAGATCAAAGCTTTACTTAATGAAACAGAGACAATCAGAGAGTTGAATTTGCGGTTCTCTCTAGAGACATTTGAAGAAGGACAAAGACTTCTTAGCACCTTCCTTAAGTCCAACTAAAGGAGCAAACACAACCTAAATGTCCGTACATAATGATACAGATACAATCAGAAAGTTGGACTTGCCGTTTTCTACAGAGACATTCGAGAAGAAGCACAACGAGTCCTTAGCACCTTCCTTTACAGATCTCTCCTCCATTTCAGTTAAACAAAGAGCTAAACTACACTATAACTAAAAGGAGCAAAAACAGCTTATATGACCATACATAATGAAAGAATGTAACCTATCAACAAGCCATACATAATCAATCTCCCAAGTCATATTGCTCAAGCCGACAAAATTGTTAAGCAAATCTCCGAAGCAGAATGAACACTTAAAGCAACAATGAGTCCTTAACACCTTCCTTCAGAGCCAAAACATCTAATGAAGTTAAAGCAACCTAAGGACCATATATAACTTACCAATCTAAACTACCAACAAGCCATACAAAATCTTCACAGCATAATCAATCTTATTGCTTAAACCTATCAAATTCTTAACCAAATTACCCGAAACACCTTGATTAGGGCATTCATTACGAAAAGCAAGATTTTTGTTTACCTGTTGGCGTGGAGCAAAGCGGCTGGGCCAAGATAAGACTCAGGGTTCCACCAATAGCTAGGGCAAGAAGTGCTACAGCAAGCGCAGAGAATGCATTCGTACATTCCATCAAGCTTAGCTCTATCTTTCTTGCTCTGTAGAATCTCCTTCCCAGGAACAGACGCTGGGTTCTTCCTCTTCAACCACGGCTCGATACTCTTGTACTGGTTATAGAAATTCGTCATGTCCACCACCAGATCCTTAATCACGAACATATGCGGCAACGGCGTGATTGTCGTCCCCGACGATCCGGATTCGATCTTCGTCAAACAAGCGAGACCGTTGCATCCATCGATGTTCATCGCGCAAGAACCGCAGATACCTTCTCGGCACGAGCGACGGAAAGTGAGCGACGGATCCATCTCGTTCTTAATCTTAATCAAAGCATCAAGAACCATAGGACCACAATCCTTGAGATCGATCTGGTAATCCTGAAGCTCAGGCTTCCCAGGATTATCTGGATTCCATCGATAGATCTGAAACGTCTTCAGGTTCGCTCCTCCACCGCCGGTAGAAGCTATCGTTTGTGCTTCTGCTCCCGATGATGTCCATCGCGCCGGAATCAATCGCGCCGCCGTGGCTAACCTCGACGGCTTCGTTCCAACAACTCTTCCGATCAAACCGAACGCCATATTCTCGGAGAGAGCAAAATTATTGAGAAATGTCTGAGATTATTTTTTTAACAGCCTTTTATTTTTAGAAATTTGATTAATTTCAGTAACCTGAAATTATTAATTAACTAATGATTGATTAGTTGATAATTAGTGAGGAAATAGCTTCGTCTACGTCGTCATCACAACCGTTGGTCAAAGCTAAAACAAATCCTGACCGTTTGTTTATAAATATACCTACTCAGCCCCAATGGATATGTTCTGAAACGCGCGTGCTTGCCTCGAGAAGTGTAGAAACAATCTGACACGTGGCGATATAACAAAACGGTGGTTTATAAAGAACGAGAAAAGCATCCCGTTTCGATACAGTAGACAAACAATTCGTGCCGTTTTCAGCTATTTCTCAATCTGTTTTAGGTGTTTTGTGTCTTCAAAGCTTTAACAATAAAAACACGTAGTAGTAACCTATATTTAAACCTCAGAAAACGCTAATCGGTTCTCAATTTTCTAGTTCTTTTAACGTAATCAAATTCTTTTTAGAAAAACAAAATTCTTTTAACGTAATCAAAATCTTTTTAGAAAAACAGAAACAGAAGAAAACAATTTTTTCCTGTTTGTTTTGAAGATCATCTTCATGTCCTTGTTGCATCTTCTACACAATCTTTGAATGGCATCGGTAAGATCTTTCTCAAATTTTCCACCATTTTTGTTAAATCGCAATCTTCTTCCAAATTTCATCCCAAAAAAACATTTTCTATACGTTGATTTTCATTGGAACAGAATAGAGAAACACCAATATACATATAATTGATTTTGTGTTTTTTTGGAATATCTAAATAAATTTAGAATAATCAACCGCGACAACAACAAGATCGACCATTACCAAAATTTGGAGAATGGGATGTGAACGATCCAGCATCAGCCGAAGGATTCACGGTTATATTCGCTAAAGCTCGAGACGACAAAAAGACAAACGCTAGTGGTCGTGCCACGTCTCAACGCCGTGACAACAACAATAACAAAGGCCAAGAAGCACCTACGGTAACATTTCTCTTTTTCCCAATTGTAAACTTTCAGGACTAAATTTACACAAAGGAAAACATTAGCCTTTATTCGTTATGTTTTGGAAAATATGAGGACTAAACTAAAAAGTTTGCTATTCTATTGCAGAAGAAATGGTTCTGCTGTTTCTGAGGAACAACATCAACAAAAGCTGAGTCAATTTGTAAAATCAGATTGATAGATCATCGAAAAACAGCTTTCATATTCACTGAATCTGTATATAATTTATGATTACAGAGCTAAAAAAAGACTGATTTTTCGATCTAAATTTCAGTTCACACAACATTACTTAGTATATAGTACTTACACAATATCAACGTCTCTTAAGCCACGGTTTGGTGAATCTTGATCTGACCCGTTGCCACTACTCGTCCTGTTCTTGAACGATTTCTGGCTGAAAATCCGAGAAACGGTTTTCCCGGGACGCGGGACTGATCTTGAACCGCCTTCAGACCGGTCGTGTTTCTTGTCTAGATCATTTGATAATTTCTTGACAAGCTCCACAAAATGTCTTCTGAATGTTGGATATCTTGATACCGATTTGGTCAGTCCTTGAAGCCTGCACCAAACCAAACACAAAGATTAAACCAAGAACAAAGGTGAGTTCTTTTTTCTGTTTTGTTTTTTTTTAACCTGCGTGCAAAGGCGTCAAGTTCGGCTTTTCTTAGTTCGGTCAAAACAGGAGATTCAGAATCGGTAACGGAGCTTTTGAGTCTCTCTGAATCTCCGAACAGCAACACCAATTTCCCGAGATACTCTTCTTCTTCTCCGGATAGATTTGCTGCTTCGATCTGGTCTTTAAGTATCAGAAACGGATTCAGAAACCAGTCAAAGAACGCATCTTTTGGTCGGTTCTTTGTGGTTATCTCCGTTACACCGTCACCTACACACAAAAAAAACGCAGAACAAAACAACCGTTCTTGAATCCAGAGATGCTTAAAGATACTGTTTTGTTTGTTTCTTGTTGAGACATTGCAACATACCGAGTAACAAACCGGTGGAATTGGATTGGATAGAGCGTAAAAGCTCGTGAAGAAGGGAATAAGCAGGCAAGCCAATGCTGATCACTTGACTGCCTTTGCTAGACTTAGCTTCTTCGATATCTTTTGAGTTTATAATCCCTCTCGTTACCATAATCTCTCCGTGCCTTCTACATTCTACAAAAAGAGCTTCAAGAAGCTGCAAAAAAACCAAGACAGAATTCGATTTTTTAATAACCAACGTAGGGAGATAAATGGTATTAGGGAGATTGTGAGTACATCAAGAGGCTTCAGGTCAATCATTGGGCCTCTGTTTGATCCTCCTCCTCTTGATGGAGTTGTCTTGAAAGAGTTTGGTCTTGAAAGACCACTAGTACTACCGCCCTCTTCGTTTTTTCGATACGTTGGTCTGTAAAAACAAAAACTTAGAATAAAAGAGAGAGACAGAGAGAGAAAGATTGCTAGATAAGCCATAGGAGACAGACCTTGGAAAGCAAGAACCTTCGGGCATGTCAAGAACATCGTTGCTATACTCATCATAAATCGACAGAGAAGCAACGACATAGCAGAGACCGAAGTAGAATGAAGATTCCTGTGTTGCGACAAGAACAATCAGACTAAAAATTTAATCAAGATTCACACTTTTTTCTCAAATCAAACTGAATGGTTGTCTTTGATGATAACCTGATATGAGACTACACCGGCATAAGCACCAAGGAAGACACTAGAGACCACGGATCCTAAAACCGCTCCCACGACAGCTAAAGGCCAGAGTAAGATCACAAGGCCTGCGATTGGGACACACATTGTCTCCAAGAAAGGACCTTCACGTCCAATAAGATCATGAAACAAACGGCGCCAGCCTTTAACCAGCATGTAAGGGCTTTTAAATAAGGCTATGAGTGAAATCACTGGGAAATCAACGAAAATTCCAAGAACCGCAACAATCACAGCGCCTGGGATTTGAAGTAACCTGAGAGATATATACACAAGTACAAGCTGTAAGAAAAAGCACTGTTCAATGATTGGTAATAATACAACATAAGAGTTTTGTAGAACCTTATTTCATAATAATGACGATCTGCACTAGATGTTCTAAGATCATCCATAAGCGAAAAGTAGGAGTGAAAGCAAACGTCTTTAAAATCGCAGACAACGGTGAAACTCCCTTTAACAGTGCTCCAAGTTCCATCCTAAACAATTGAGTAATGTGATGAATGATATAATCCACAGGACATGAAAAGAGAAACAGAAACATGTATATGGAGAAAACTTACGTAAAAGCAATGGAAAAGCGGATTAGACTTCCCTTCGCCAACAGCATCGAATGTGGCAAATATTGGGGAAAGAAAGCCATATATAGCTCCTCCGAGGATACTTCCTATGATACTAACCACAAGCCAGAGAATGATGCCGAGAGGAAGACATAAGCACAGAAAAAGCTTCAAGATTGGTCCTAATTGCTTAGCACTGAAACCAAATGTATACAATTCAGTATCGAAAGAAGTAACAATGATATTGTTGTAGAGAACAGAGAGACTGTTTCGGCAAGAGAAAGCACCTCAATATCGAATATAGAGTCCAAACCCCGTGTACTGGTAAAAGGCCTAAGATGATTGCAGAGTTTCCAATAGCCACAATAAGGCATATAAGAGGGCAGAAAACGATACCTAAGCAAACAAAGAAGAAGTAGAGAAACGTGTAAAACGATCATTGCCACAAAATCAGTGAGCAAGAATTGTAAAAGAACAACAAGTCATGGATTTGGTGCTTCTTTCGATTAGAAAAATTGAAACTTTATGCTACTGAAGAAACACTAAATTGTTCACCAGATGAAAGTATAAATGCTAATGCCATACACTTTCACTAACTTTGGACGCACTTTGAGAAATGAATCTCTTAGATGAACACTAAGCCACTGAACTAGTGTGCAAGATTTGTAAAACATAACAAAGTTCACGAACTAAGTGTTCTCTTCAACTTAGAAAAAGGCACTTTTTGGTATCGAAGAACCCTAAACTGGGTAAAACTGATAATTTCATGTAATTTCACAAACTGTAGAAGAACTTGATGAGTGAAGGAAACAATAAAATACTCTTTAGATGAACCCTAAGGGAAGGGGCCCTAAACAAAAAATAATCAGCAATTCTTCAGGTCAACATCACATTACGAAGTCAAAATCCACGACTGTGCCAGAACATAAATTAAAAAAACCCTACTAAAATCTGTCTCAGAAAATTTCAAAATTTGAACTTAAAAGAGAGGACTTTATCAATCAAGCAACCATGTCGTCCAAAATCGATAGAATATGTTATTCCCCAATAAACCCATCATCGAATTAGAGTCTGAAACACGAAAAACAGATTAGATTAAAGTAAAGATTAACTGAAATCTCTTACCTTTAATGATACCCAGAAGCAGTAATCCAGTGAAATAAGGAATGAAGAGTATGAATTGCCACAGAGAAGACAAGATTCCCGTTGGAGGCTCCATTGAATTATCTTCTCCTTCTTCTCTTCAAAATTAAAAACACAGACCCGTCAGTCAAAATGTCGCATTTTAGAGAAATCGATTTCGAACCCTAGAATCAGAGAATATGAATCAAAAATTAACCCCTCAGAAACAAACAGAAAGGTAAAGCAGAGAATGAGAGAGAAATCGACAACTGTCACAGAAACGACAAGGGGAAACACAAGAAGGTAGGAAATCTTCTTTCCGAGGTTTTTCGAAATATCTTATTTGTTTTAAAATTACAATTGAACAACAAGACACGAAAGAATCGAGAGAGAGAGCCAGAAGAGAAAGTGTCTCACATGGGATTTGACGGTTAAGAAACCGTTTTTTCTACGAATAAAACCGTCTTTTAATAAATGAAACCCATTCAACGCAAGAACACGAAGAAAGCAAAGAAGGTTACTTGTTTTCCCTTTCTTCTGCTGATAATCCTTATGTTTCTTGTTGATGGGTTTTTGAGTTTTTTAAAGCTTTTTGCTTACATATCTCCTCGTATTGAGAGAAGCAGGAGAAAAAGGTGAAAGAGAAAACGACATTAAGCGACAGTTTAAAGAATCACATTATCATTATTTTATTATTTATTATAAAATTAATCGGATATAAAGCAAAGAAAAAGGTTGGAGAAGTGCTCCTTGATAGTTGTTGATGCGCCTATGGTTTACAAATCATAGAATAAATTTATTTTTTATTCCAAACCGAATATGATGATGAATGGGGTGAATTTGTGGATCTTGCTTCATCTTGGTTCGACAGGTCAAGCCAAATTTAATATTTAATTAGATAGAAAATCTGTATTTTGAACCCAAAAAAATATGTAGAGCTTAAACTTTTTTTTTATGATATAAATGGATACGTTTCGTGTTTAAAATATTAATATAAATATCTGGAAAGAAGACTATTGTTGTGCAAAAAAATTGATTTGCGTGTCTGTTTAAGTGGGGAAATCTTTTGCAAATTAAAGATTGATGATATATAGAGTAGTCTCTGGATACTAGTGTGGTGTTTTTCGAAAACTTTGAGATACTCAAGTTAATATTTCACCATGGGATTTGGTCAGAAACTAAAAAAAAAAATTGAGAAAAAAATATGGTAAATATTTGTCTAAACAAAAAAAATGCAGCGTGTTTTATTATTTCATGTCTATTTTTCGATAAAAACAAAAGAAAAAGATAAGAATGTTCTTGTAAAAATGTGAGAACAGAGCTTTTGTTAAAAGAAAGAGAGTTCATTATCAGATTCTCTTTTTGATGAGAAATTGGATGATTTATATGTTAATCAATATGTTAGATTTGGAAATCAATTAATTTTACAAAGATTTGTTGGATTTCTAAATCAACTATACATAAACTAATATTAATATTAATATTTTAAATCCATTAAAACCATGAAACCAATAATTCACACTAAATTATGTGACGTTGAATAATTTATCTAAACTTTTTGTATATAGAAATGATTTGTCTAAACCTTTTTTTTTATATATAAATAATGTGTCTGAAATATGGTTTTTGAAAGTACAGATTGAATCTCATAAAGCTTTATTAAGATAGAAAATGAAATAGCTCATTGAGCTTTAGAAACCAAGATCAAATTGATTTGAGATTGATATATATTCATAAAAGGGAAAGTGAAACTGCTCAAATGGCAGCCAAAGTTAGTTAGATACATAGATGTTCAATAATCAATACATATGTATGAGAACCCCTTGCTACAAAACTTAATAACATGGGCTTAGAAACATTATGGGTTTGTAGACTGTATATTGGGCTTTAATAGTTTTTAGCTCAAACATGGATCATCCTAAGAAAAATAAATTTTTTAAATTAGACCAACCCCAATGCACATCTTTAAGGGTCTAAAGAAGATGTCTTAACAATAAAACAGATTAAATAAATAGTTATTGATGTCTTATTGTTTAGACCCGGTCTAAATTAAAACTTTTTTTCTAAGTTAAGAACGCACATGTTGCAGGCTTTGATTGGATGATGGAAAATTAATGGGAAATGAAAAAAAAAAAAAAAAAACTGCTTTTGTGTTTTCGTCTTCCTCTCTTCCTCTCTCTCGACGGCAAAGAGAGTTTTGAGCTCGAGATTTAGCTACTTGAATTAGGGATTCGTTTGTTAATGCGAAGTGGGTCATTCTCGAGGGTGTTTTGTGGGTTTTTATTTATCGACTTTTTGTGCTACTCAAAGATTTTAATTTTGTGGCTTTTGTGATTTGCAGATCTAGGAAATTAGGGGTTTTTTCTTCAATCATCTAGAGTTTGGAGAAATGCAAAAGTGGAATGGATAGAGGTAATAATATGAATAGAGCGAAGAGGAATTTCACTTTAGGGGTTCCTATTTTGAGAAACTGTTCCTCTTCTCCGTTGAACGAGAATTACCGGAGAGGTTTCAGGTATTTGCATCTTCAGTGACTTTCTTCTGATTCTAAATCTTACTTGTTTGATTTCAAAGAAGTAATTTCGTGATTAATCTTTACCGGGTAGCTTTAGCGGTCGTTGAATTTGGATTTCGTTTGCTTCTTTATGTCGTTTCTTAAGACATACATATTTGTTTGGATCATATGAAAAATACACACTTACAATTCACATCCCTTGTACGTATTTTTTTATTATGTTTTCAGGCTTTGGTTACTGGTTTGTGTTAAACTTTGATTTGAATCAGAGTATAAGGCTAAGAGAAAAAGAAAGAAAAAAACAGAGTATGATAAACGATGACTCTTTTATTAGTGGAAAAACTGTATTGTTTACAATTCATGTGTTAACGTTTTTATATAGACTCTAAACAACACAAACAAGAAGAGTTGTAACTCTTCACTTATGCCTCTTGACATAAGTAATTACTTTACTCAACAAACACAACTCTTAATACTTAATCTAAATACAAAACTCAATTATATTCCAACATTACACGCATTCTTCGGTATAGGAATTGTACATATTGATTCTAAATTAGAAAGGAGGACATGGAGTACGACGGTGCAGGAATATCTTTTTTGTTGGTTTTAAAACTTTTTTTTTTTTATATATAGAAAATGCACACAAAAAATAATAATTTCTTTCTGGCAAAATGTTTAAAAAACAAACTCTAAGGGCAAGAAAAACTTTCGTCCTAGAGCGACTCATAATAATCTTGAGCAGGCTCTGCTACCACCACACTTCATTTTTTTTTTTGTTGCTATCATTTTTTTTTTTGCATTTTATGCACGATGGTGGAGATATTTTGTTTCGAGATCAGCCTAGTCGGGACAACATTTGAACTTAGGATTGGTTCAGTTTGAAATAACATTCACAGACCCTTTAACAAAAAAAAGAAAGAAATAACATTCACACTCCAAATTGAGAAAAGGGTAATGATGATAGTTTCTTCTTTGGATTAGGACTCCAACTAGTTAGGATATTATCTTATTGTCAAAACAATTAACGTANCCAACTATTTGTAATCAGTTCTAGCAAATTTATTTCAACTTTTCTTATAATTGTATATGTCAATAAAAAAAAATTGATGTAAATTATATAATTTTAATATTATTAACTATTAACGGCATGTTATCATTTGTCAAAAAATATATTTTAAAGTAGATTTAAATAGATTTCAAACTAGATATTTCAAAGCTGTTATAAACCATTGAGGTTTGGATGTCCATAACCGGCTCAGTCCATAAGGCCCAATTCGTGGTCTAGTCTCGGCGTGAAGACCAAGTCCCATTAGAGATAGGATTTCCTTTTTCCAATAGGATTAGTAGAAGTTTTCCTATTTCATGTATGAGTAGTAAAATGACTATTTCTTTTTCTCTCCTTTGTGTAATCAATATAAATATAGACCATTGGTCTCAGCAATAATAAAACACAATTCATTAGATTCACAACACGTTATCAGCACGAGAGCTCTGAAAAACCCTGAAGCAGCCGCCGGCCCCTAAACCCTAATTCCGACGAGCAGCCGCCGCATGCAGCCGCCGATCTGCCGCCGCCGCCTCCAAGCAAATCCGATCCTGAGGATTCATTTTCCGAGGTCTTTAGCTCCCGGTTCTTTTCCAGTCAACCCAAAAGAAGGATCAAAGGTAGAAACAAATTTTTAAAACCCTAGAACATAAAATCGAATTCTGACCTAATATTACCAAAACCTAAAATTCAATTCTCTTATGTTCTACTTGTTTGATTTTTGAGAACTTGAAATCAAATTGAACCTAAGCTAAACTAGAACATTAAAAATCGGATTGCTTGTTTAAATATTTAATCTCTGAGAACCTCACAATCAAATTTGAACATTAATCATACATAAACCCTAAAACCGATTTGCGATTTGCTTGTTTATCTTTGATTGTTTGAAATAACCAAAACCGAATTTGATCTTATGCATGCGAATATCAAACCTAAAAAATCGGATAAACCCTAAATCTAAAATCGCATGTTATTTTGAATTTGGAAGATTTCCTTTTGTTTAATTAAAATCGCAAATTGAAAATTCTCTTATTCGTTTTGGAAAGTTTCCTTATTTGTTTTGGAAAATTTCCTTATTTGAAAAATTTGGACATGTTCCTTATTTTGAAATTGGAAAATTTCCTTTTTGTTTAACCACATTAAAATCGGTTAGGACAATTTCCTTATTTGTTTTGGAAAGTTTCCTTATTTGAAATTGGGATAATTTCCTTATTTTGAATTTGGAAAATTTCATATTTTCCTTTATCACCTAGAATTAAATGTTAGGATTGAATTTGGGAAACTTGCTTGATTTAAAATCGCATGATAAATGCATAAATACAATAGGTTGAAAGAAACCCTAAAATAATAAGATAAAACCGATGCTTGATTTCAGATGGCGAAAGTCAACAATTTGGACTTCGAAGCCCTTAATCTCTCAGGAGATAATTACTTGCAATGGGCTTTAGATGCAAAGATCATGCTGAAATCAGAAGGGCTCGGTGAATGCATTAATGATGCAAATAACGAATCCGAGAGGAATAAGTATAAGGCGATTCTAATCATACGCCACCATCTCGTTGAGAGTCTCAAAGATCAATACTTGACGCTTGAGGATCCTCTTGATCTCTGGAAGGAGTTAAAGGCACGATATGATCATCATAAGATGATTATACTGCCTAAGGCCAAATATGATTGGCTTAACTTAAGGCTCCTGGACTTTAAGTCCGTGGATGAATACAACTCGGCCCTGTTCAAGATAGTTTCAAAATTGAAGCTATGTGGCGAGATTGTGACAGAGAAGGATATGCTTGAAAAGACCTTCTCGACCTTCCACTCAAGCAACGTGTTGCTACAGCAACAGTATCGTGAGAAAGGCTTCACGACCTATGCAAGTTTGATCTCTTGTTTATTGCTTGCGGAGCAAAACAATGAATTGCTGATGAGAAACAGCGAGATGAGACCTCCTGGATCAACCCCACTTCCTGAAGCCCACGTGGCCGAGGACACTAAGATGAAGACCGAGGCAAACCATGTCCAGAGATACCAAAGAGATAATGGTCGTGGACGTGGAAAGGGACAAGGGCGTGGTCGCTACCACCTATATGGTCGAGGTAAAGGCCGCAAATTTGATTCTAACCGCGGTCGAGGTCGTGGCCGAGGGTGTGGCCACGCGAACCAAACCGGACATCAGTCCGACCCGACTAAGTCCGTTTGCCATCGATGTGGGATGGACAATCATTGGGCCAAGACACGTAGGACTCCCAAACACCTTGTAGATCTTTACCAAGGAAGTGTTAAAGGGAAGAATCCAGAAGCCCACATGATCCAGCATGATAAGGAAGGCGACTTCGATCATGAACGAGATGACCTTCTGGATTACGAAAATAATGATCTCTTGGAGACATCAGATTGTTTAAAATAGGCATTAAAATTTTATTCTGTTGCTTTCATGTTTTGCTTTGACTTTTTAGAACTACTTTGAGTTTATTGTTATTATCTTGTTTGATTTTCGTTTGATAATATGAATGTCTTATTGCTCATATAAACGAAAATATGAGTTCAACAGTGCAAGTATAAAATCTCGACCAAAAGGCATTGCCTAAAGGGCATGAATTTCTCACCCATACAAAGTTCATTGAGTTATAAGAATGGTTTCCAAATTGAAACAATGGGCAAAAGGAAATGAAAGTTCCTTCAGATCGCCTAAGGCATTAAAAGAAAATGGTCGAGACTATACTCTACTGATCTAGACTATGCCAAAGATCAGTATGATAGAGGCAAAAGCCATGGTAACCATAATTGGTATACCCCACGAAATTTACACTATATGACATGACTGGACTAGCCATCCAAGTCCAAAACTTGATGCAAAGATTGATCATGAAAACGGCACAAAGAGTTATCCCATAGAGTCTCACGTTGTGTTACATGTACACAAGGGAAACTCATTAGATTTATTGTCCCAAGCATCACGAAAATATAGTATATTCATGAGGGGGAGTGAGGACAAAACCGTGGTCCATGACTATACTACAAATTCGATGATCATAATAAGACTCGGCCGAATTTTATAAACAAAGGTCACCTATAAGGTTTAGAACCTAAAGTCTATCAGCTTGGAGACATCAAAAGTTTTACATGTATATAAGATCAATATGCATCAGGCCATATAAGTGAGCATAGATATTCACATCTCAGATTGAATACGGGTCATGAGCCAGACATATACCATCTAAAGAGATTTTGAATAAAACCACCACATACATATGTGACGTCTAAGATGGAATCTCATAAGGAGATTGGAAATATATATATGTTGGATAAGAAATATTTCTCCTACGAATTTTAAAGAAACCTTGAGCCAAATATGGGTGATCTATTTAGTGGTCAAGGAACACGGATTACATGAGTTTAATGAATCTGAATATCCAACATTATAAGGAGAAACGTAATAAGCTGATAAGAGAAATGAAATGGTATCAACCATCGGTGTCTTGGCAAGATCCTCAGACTAGATAAAGATTTAAGGACGTCCAAATACAAAGATCATATAAAGCTAGCATAATCAGATGCCAGACACATTGACCCGAAAAGAAAAGAATGACTAAGTCATATCAGCTTAAGCACCACGAAATTGATGTCTTAGAGACACAATCAAGTTGCTACGGAGTCTATACAAGATAGACCAATAAGTTCCATAAGATAAGAAACCTCGGAAAAAGGGTGCATAATATAAATCCGGGTTTATTAAGGAAACCAGTCCAGACATAGAGATATAAGGTTGGCCACTGAACATCTAAGGTACCAAACCATGTAGCTTGGGACGCCAAGCTGCAAGGTAATAAAGGTCCTGGATTATGAAATCTCAGATCGATCAAATCATGTCTGGATCAAAATAGGAACTACATAAGAGTGTTAACACCAAAATGTAAAAGAAAGCGCGTACAAGATAGTAGCACTTGAACAATAAAGAAACAAGCGAGGATCAGAACCCACGAATAAGAATGCATTCATAAGATAAAAGGAAACGTGGGATTATGAAAGTGATAGGCGTATTGGCCACATAAGAAAGCGCCATCAGATGATTAAACCAGTGGATAAATAAGTCTTGTGAAGAAAAGAAAATCGTGAGACCACATGATCTAAAGTGTTCATGTTTTACAAGCATTTCGAGATAGCTTGGTTACACAAGGATACTCACAGAGACTAAGGAATAAATTATAAGGAGATATACTCCAAATGTGGTGGGTGCTGCTACAAACTCGAAAGTTTATGATGTCTGGACACATAAGAAAGAAATCAAATTGATATAGTAAGCAGCCTATGGTCCACTGGATAACGAAATTTATACGAAAGTCCCAGAGGGGATAGAGCTGAAAGATAAAAGAAGTTCTCGAGACCAGCATTGTATTAAGCTGAATAAATCGCTCTATGGATTGAAACAATAGACTAAGCGAGTACTTAGTGAAAGAGGGCTATAAAGACGATCCCATGCATATTCATAAAGAAATTCGATAAGGGATTCGTAATTATCGCAAAAAAAGGTACTCAAGCGATTTAATATGGACCAGGCTTACCCACTGACTAGCCCAATGATGGTGAGAAGCCTTGGCATGGACAACGATCCATTCGGTCCAGTAAAGAAGGACGAAAAGGTCCTTGGTCCCGAAGTGCCATATCTCAGTGCTATAGGAGCGTTAATGTACTTGGCTAGTCACACTAGGCCGGACATATGCTTTGCCGTGAACCTCCTTTAAAGATTCAGTTCTTGTCCTACCCAGAGGCACTGGAATGGGATCAAACACATATTTCGTTACCTGAAAGGGACGAAAGACATGGGTCTATTTTATACTAACCTTGATAAAGAAGGATTAGTTGGTTTTGCTGATGCAGGTTACCTTTCGGATCCACACAACGGTCAATGACTCAACACATTAGACGAGATTGTGGGATGACAGAAGGGAAAGAAGAACCGACCAGCATGTACGAAGACAATGCCGCATGCATAGCTCAGTTGAAGGATGGATACATTAAAGGAGATCGGACGAAGCACATATTGCCAAAGTTCTTTTTCACTCACGACCTACTGAAGGCCGGTGAACTCCAGGTGCTCCAAGTCCGCTCAAGTGACAACTCAGCCGACCTCTTCACAAAGTCGTTTCCAACCTCCACGCTCAAGAAGCTTATGCATCAGATTGGCATGCGCCAATTGAAGGACCTTCAGTGATGTTCATTTCAGGGGGAGTAATACGTGCTGTACTCTTTTTCCTTCACTAAGGTTTTGTCTCACTGGGTTTTCCTTGGTAAGGTTTTAATGAGGCAGCATTCCCCAAGCGTATTACTGAGATCCCATCATCATCACATACGGTTATGTCATCCAAGGGGGAGTGTTATAAACCATTGAGGTTTGGATGTCCATAACCGGCTCAGTCCATAAGGCCCAATTCGTGGTCTAATCTCGGCGTGAAGACCAAGTCCCATTAGAGATAGGATTTCCTTTTTCCAATAGGATTAGTAGAAATTTTTCTATTTCATGTATGAGTAGTAAAAGGACTATTTCCTTTTCTCTCCTTTGTGTAATCACTATAAATATAGACCATTGGTCTCAGCAATAATACAACACAATTCATTAGATTCACAACACACAAAATATTATTATTTTATTTTAAGACACCATATTAAAGGATGACCATTGGGGTTGCTCTTAGGTGTGTTTAAAACATAAGTTGAATCAATTCAAGTAAGAAATATTCACGGTCTTTAAAATATAACATGAATAAACTATTATTAAAACTGAAAGTTTGCCTTTCAAAAATAGATATGTGAAGAATTTGAAACTGAGAAGAAAATGATCAAAACTTAAATTTCTTATAATCATCGGATAAATTATGAAACTCGAGTAAAGGTGTGACTAAATATAATTCCAGACTCTTTCTCGTCCTACTTCTTAGTTTTAGATACGTAGTAGCATACTTTTTGTAGGAGCTAGTGTAGTTTAGATATAGGCCCAGCCAAATCAGACCTACAACAATACAACCTTCTAACAAAACTGTCGAGACTCGAGACAAACAAAGTTGGTCGACCAAAATTAGATGTCTAGAACCGGCCAAATTAGATGTTTTGAATTCGGCCGGTTCAAGACATCTAATTTTTGTCAAACCGACAAGAAATTAGTTACTAGGCGATAGAAAGAACCATATCCAGCACGTTGGTCAATCATATCTAATTTTAGCTTATGCTTTTATTTATTTATATAGATCAAATACTGTTTGACAAACAGCCCTGCTTAAGGACTCAAGACGAGTTTAGAAAATACGATGATATACGCGCACACACATATATATATATATAATAATCATATTATTACTTCGAAATGATACAAATTTCAAAAGTGACAAAAATTAATATATAGGGTCCCTAATATATAAATGAAACTTAGCAAACCTGTTTTCAAAAAAATAAAATAAGTTGGAGCTTGAGACAGATGTTTTAATTGTATTGCTATGAAGTAAGGCACACTTATCTTAATTATATGATTTTTTTTTCTCGACTATCTTATATGAGTATATCAAACCATGCATGAATTTATATAGTATGTGTAGCGAGAAAAGAGCAAGATCACATGAGCAAATTTGTTGGGAATCGTCCGAGAATCAACCTTGTGTGTTCCAACCGATATCTAGTTTTTATTTTAAATTTCTGCAAGATATTGCTCTTTATTTTCATGCATTTTTTAAAAAAAATCAGCTATATATATATTGAATTGTGCAGCGACAAATAGTTTATGTTGCATACTCTATTTTTCCCATGTCACAGTTAATTAATTTATGGGACGCTGACCTTAGCTTTTTGTATATCGGCGCTGTCGAGTTTATATATGTTTGAACGACGTTGTTTTAGATATAGGACGTTTTTGACCAAAGTTATATACTACATTAGTGTTATGTTTTTAAAAATCTTATTGTAAATATGACTTTTTTCAATAACTTTCTGTAATACATAGAAACACATCGAATAATTCCCCGAACATTTTCATATATAAAGGAGAATTTTTTTCTTTTTGTGTGTGTGTTAAAAGAGAAAACGACACTTAAACGACAGTTTAAAGAATCACATTATCATTATTTTATTATTTATTATAAAATTAATCGGATATAAAGCAAGGAAAAAGGTAGGAGAAGTGCTCCTTGATAATTGTTGATGCGCCTATGGTTTACAAATCATAGAATAAATTTATTTTTTAAACCAAACCGAATATGATGATGAATGGGGTGAATTTTGTGGATCTTGCTTCATCTTGGTTCGACAGGTCAAGCCAAATTTAATATTTAATTAGATAGAAAATCTGTATTTTGAACCCAAAAAAATATGTAGAGCTTAAACTTTTTTTTATGATATAAATGGATACGTTTCGTGTTTAAAATATTAATATAAATATCTGGAAAGAAGACTGTTGTACCTGTTGTGCAAAAAATTGATTTGTGTGGCTGTTAAGTGGGGAAATCTTTTGCAAATAAAAGATTGATATAGAGTAGTCTCTGGATACTAGTGTGGTCTTTTTCGAAAACTATGAGATACTCAAGTTAATATTTCAACTATGGAATTTGGTCAGAAACTATAAAAAACTGAGGAAAAAATATGGTAAAATTTGTTTAAAAAAAAAAAGAAATGCAGCGTATTCTATTATTTCAAGGCTATTTTTCGATAAAACAAAAGAAAGAGATAAGAATGTTCTTGTAAAAGATGTGAGAACAGAGCTTTTGTTATAAGAAAGAGAGTTCATTATCAGATTTTCTTTTTGATGAGAAATTAGATAATTTATGGAAAAAACTTGTCTCATATTCAAATACTTTGTCGGAGCATATTTGGTAAGAAATTCAATGAGTCTCTCACTAATATAATATTAATATTTTTAATATAATTTAATTTAAATATTTTTCTAAAAAAATTTCTAATTAGTATCTTTTACAAATATCAAATTACATATTACATATATTCAATTTTATTAATTGTTATATACATGTTATGGTGTGTGAAAAGATGAAGAGATATGGTCTATATATAGGGAAAAAAAATAATTATATATAATTTTTAAAAAGATTTCGAAATTTTTTTCTAATATTTTTGTCATTGTTTTAACTAAAATAATATTAATTTAATATTATTTTATTAACTTTAACTTTTATTAATTAAATATAATATTAATATATAATTTAAACTCATGCATAATAGAGTTTGTTAGATAGATAATTTTATTTTATAATTTATATAAAAAACAATAATATATAAATAATTTAATTAACTTTCTAAACTATGGAGAATTTAAATTATTAGAATAAAATCTAAACCACTCATGAAGAGACATGTGTCCCATGTGAGAGGTTCTTAAGAGTTTCTCATAATCTCTCATATGTGAATCGATTCTCACTAAATGTACTTAAAACAATATTTTTTATTTTTTTTATTTATTTTTATCAATGCAGATGATCCTATGCGGCGAGTTAAACAAGTTAGATAGATCTAAGTCAATATTGGAGACTTTAGTCTTCTCTTCCAACTAATTTTAGACTTTAGGGTTATAAACACTTTAAAAAAGAAGAGTGATAGGTCGCGAGTTCGCCCTAATAGATTCTCTCTCAGGCCCGAGCCCCGAAGTGCCGCTGCGACGAGTCTAGGATGAGCTGCAGCCACCACCGATCCTTCTCCGCCCAGATCTCCGTCTGAACGACGCTCCTCCTCCCCTCTCGGAATCAACTAAGTCGAGCTTGGGTGTTTTGCTTCCACCTTTCACCGTTTCACCGCCTTGCTCTCCTCCCCTTCCACCACTTATGTTCAAGTGGCTTCGAGCTTTTCCGATTTTCGGCTGGTACGCTGCGTTTCTAGATCGGAGTTCCGCCCCTTCTTCAGCCTCCGGTGGCCCCCTCCCGACTCCCATTACTCGTTTGATTCACTTTCGCCGCCATGAAAACCCTTGTCCTCCGTGGATCTCTACAGATCCGGCGAAGGTAGCCTCGCTTCCAGAGCTTTCCACGGTATCTTCTCCTTCGGATCCTCCAGATCCCTCCTCCTTCCTTTATGTCGTCTCGGGTCTCACTGCTTCTCAGTCTCTCACTCCGTCTCACTATCTCCCTTCCTCACCGGTTCTCCGGTTTACCTTCGCCATGATGGTTACCGTTGTCGGTGATCCTCACTCGAAGTCGCTGGAGCCCATGTACCTCCTTCTCGATGTCCCTCTGCTGCGTGTCGCTCGGACTCTAGGCCACATTGTGGTCGTTATCAAGCCCAGATCCGCTCTTCTCCCGCTCCTCGAGGCTTGCTCATACTTCTCTGTGTCCGATTCTTTTAGGTTGGTTGGTTACCGAATTTTCACGAAACGTGTAGCTCTGTTAGGCTCTTTTTACCTCAGTATGAGGCTTCCTTTATCTCAGTATGAGGATGTTAGGCTTTTTCTTAGCCATCTATTACCTCAATATGAGGCTGTTACCAGAAAATTTCTATCAATTTATGTTCAATTGTTTGCTCTTTTGGTACTATTACCTAGAGCTATGATGGTCTAACAGTTTTGCTAGTAGCATTTGTCTTCTATTACCTCAGTATGAGGCTATAATCTTTTGGGGAACTTATGATCTTCTCAACCGCTTCTCCTTTGTGGAGCTTCCAAAAACGTTGTTGTTCGATCTTTCTTTTTCCCCTTCAGGTGGGAAAGGCTTTTTTTTTCAGAGATTTTGATGTGCAAGAGTTTTAACCATTTGGAGGATGAATTCATTGCCCTCATCCATTGTCTTTTTGTTGACCGCTTATGGGACCTCATTTTGTTTCGGTCCAAACCCAGTGAAGACTCTTTATCATCCATGCGGCTACTGCTTCTAGCGCTGACCACTTCTAGCAACACCCATGTTATCCCAACCTTGGTTCCGGACTTTGAAGTCCTCACTATTGCCCTACGCTTGGAGTTGGATATGAATGAGATTGCAGACGTTCTTTTTGATATTAGAAACTTTGCCACTCTCTTCTATTCTCTATCTTTTCTCTTTGTTACTCGCTCTTTGAACTTTGCAGCTGTTATGCTTGCTAACTCTAGTTTGTATTGTCTAAACCGTTTGGAAGGCCCGGTTTAAAATTAATGGAATTAATTGTTAACCAAAAAAAAAAAAAAAAGATCTAAGTCACTTGAGTATCTTTGTCTACTTTGATTGTCGTTTGCTCCGGTTGGTCGACAAACAATTTTTCAGATGCACGAAGATGAAGACGATTACTTGTGTTTGTTTTTGTCTTTCCAATGATTGTGAGGTAGTTGAATCAATCTTGTTTTTGGTACTTTTGAAGATGATATGATTATATTGAGGAAAGTCTTGTATTTTTAGGAATATCTAGGAATTTCTAAGGTTAAAAGTGAGATACCTATCTCTCATCAGTTTGGTTAAGTTCCACACTAACCACACTATGTAGTGTCATGGGCCAAGTAAAGGTGGTGTTACCCATTAACTTGTTTGGGCTTATGTATGATTTAAATTTATACACTTTTATAGCTGGTCCAAAAAATCATAAAAAAATCACCTAAAATAAGTTGTGACGCTAAATAATTTATCTAAACTTTTTTTGTATATATAAATGATTCGTCTAAACATTTTTTATATAGAAATAATTCATTTGAAATATGGTTTTTGAAACCATATTCAAACAAGTATAGATTGAAGCTCATAAAGCTTTATTAAGAGAGAAAATGAAATAGCTCATTGAGCTTTATTAAGTGCAAAAAAGTAAAGAGAGAGAAAAACTTATTTAGAAACCAAATTGATTTCTTAATATAAGTTTGTTTGCTGTCAAAAAAAAAAAACCAAATTGATTTGAGATTGATATTCGTAAAAGGGAATCATGCAGCAATGGAGAAACCAAATTGATTTGAGATTATTATTCGTAAAAGGGAAAGGAAACTGCTCGAATGGCAGCCAAAGTTAGATACATAGATGTTCAATAATCAATACAATCATATATATATGAGAACCACTTGCTACAAAACCTAATAACATGGGCTTAGACACACATGGGTTTGTAGATTGTGTATAATATTTTTTAGGGAAATTGCAACCCGTACCATTTAATAACATAGAATTAGTTTTTGGTAACCGTCACTTTCTCTTTCCTTCTGTTTAGTTTATAAAGTCTTTTTGTCCCTATCTTCCTTAACTAATTACTAATATCTTTTTTCTCTTTCCTCAAATCTTTCTGGTGAGAAAACAAGAAAAACAAGGAGGAGAAATAAGGAGGAGAAAGAAAAAAGAAGAAGGATGGAGAAGAAAAAAAACGGTAGAGGATGGTGACGGTGGAGGTGGATATTGGTGATGACGGAGATGGTGGTGATTGTGCCGATGGTAATGGTGGAAGATGGTGACGGTGGAGGTGGAAATTGGTGATGACGGAGATGGTGATGATGGTGGCGACATGACGATGGTGATGATAATAATGACGGTTGCAACAGCAATGGTGGTACCGTAGACGATAACACTGAAAGCAAAATGATAATTGAGTTAATTGGATAATGTTCTATGATATGCTAACTTGTTTACACGATAATTTTCATGTTAACACAATAATTTACGAATTGATAACTAAGTTAACATAACAATTTTTTTTTAAATGATTGATAACTAACTTACCTTACTATTTATGCGATATGCTAACTGGTTTAACTCGTTAATTGTAAAATAATAGTGGTGGATTGTGTGAACAGTTTTTTTAGACAGATTGTGAACAGTGTTTTCTGGTTAGTTGGTGAACAGTGTTGTCGGATTTTTCCGTCGACAACCGAGTTCTCAGACAATGACATGTTCTGTAATTAAACAAAATAAAAAGGGTTTTTAGGGTAAAAAAATGTTTCTCTTTCCTATTTACTTAATTTTCAATTATCTATTCCTACTAACCTAATTACCAAGTTTTTAGGTATATACATTAATATCATCCTAATTTTTAGCTTAAACATGGACAATTTATCATCATAAGAAAAATAAAATTTTAAATTATGTGTGTTTTAAACATAAGTTGAATCAATTCAAATATATGAATATTTACAGTCCTTAAAATATAGTATGAATAAAATATTATTAAAACTGAAAGTTTGCCTTTCAAAAATAGACATGAAGAATTTGAAATTGAGAAAGAACAAAAGATAATAAAAAATGATCAAAACTTAAGTTTCTTATAATCATCAGATAAATTATGAAACTCGAGTAAAGGTGTAAATACTGTCTCTTATACACATCTAGATGTGTATAAGAGACAGGTATATACATTAATATCATCCTAATTTTTAGCTTAAACATGGACAATTTATCATCATAAGAAAAATAAAATTTTAAATTATGTGTGTTTTAAACATAAGTTGAATCAATTCAAATATATGAATATTTACAGTCCTTAAAATATAGTATGAATAAAATATTATTAAAACTGAAAGTTTGCCTTTCAAAAATAGACATGAAGAATTTGAAATTGAGAAAGAACAAAAGATAATTAAAAAAATGATCAAAACTTAAGTTTCTTATAATCATCAGATAAATTATGAAACTCGAGTAAAGGTGTAAATATGATGCGTCTGACTAATATAATTCGAGTAGCATACTTTTTGTAGGGCCTAGTGTAGTTTAGATATAGGCCTAGCCCAATACACTAATCTTTTGAATTTTGTATCATATTTACCCACTGAGATAAAATTTCAATAATTGGAGACATCAAAACTTATAAATAAGTTGGAGCTTGAGACAAATGTTTTATTGCTATGAAGTAAGGCACACTTATCTTATATGATTTTTTTTCTCGACTATCTTATATGAGTATATATTTCAAACTATGCATGAATGTATATATGTGTATGTATAGCGAGAAATGAGCAAGATCACATGAGCAAATTTGTTGGGAATCGTCCGAGAATCAACCTTGTGTGTTCCAACCGATATCTAGTTTTTATTTAAAATTTCTGCAAGATGTAGCTCTTTCTTTCATGCATTTTTTTTAGAAAATCAGCTATATATATAGTGAATTGTGCAGCGACAAATAGTTTATGTTGCATACTCTATGTTTCCCATGTCACACAGTTAATTAATTAATTTATCGGACGCTGACTTTTAGTATATCGCTGTGGAGTTTATATTTGTTTGAACGACGTTGTTTTTATTAGTATATATCGTATATTCTAAAGATAATTACTTGTATAGTTTATCTCTAACTGATTGAGTTAGATACGATCTTATCAAAGATCCTCTGTAACTTGTATATATACACTTTGTGTGTTATTCAATGAAATCAATCAATTCTAAACACTATCAGAGCGCATCTGATCCAAATCAAATTTTTTTTTTTTTCTTTCTAAACATGTCTAACAACCTTTCCGCCTCACCCTCAGCCGAAATGGCTCTTGTTTCAACCCATCCGATGCAAAAGCATCCTTGATCTCCCTCAATATGACTGGGATCACGAAGTTGACCACCACCAACTTCATCACGTGGCGTCTTCAAGTTCAAGCCTTGGTTGAAGCACACGAACTTCATGGGTTCATAGCTGATTCTGATCAAACACCCCCGGTGATGATCACAAATCCCGACGGCACCACAAGACCAAATCCAGCACTTGCAACCTGGAAACGCCAGGACAGGATGCTCTACAGCTCGCTGCTCGGCACTCTCACGCTCACGATCCAACCCGTGGTTGCTCGCGCCACCACTACCCGTGAGATCTGGCTTCTCCTTCACAACACATATGGCAAACCCTCGCGAGGACACATCAAACAACTCAAACAACATCTCAAGCGGACAACCAAAGGAACGCAATATGTCACCGAATACATGCGTGGTATTCTTGCCAAAGCAGATCAACTTGCTTTACTTGGAGCTCCTCTTGATCATGAAGATCTTCTTGACATCATCATTGATGGCCTCAATGATGATTTCAGAGCCATTGTTGAGATGGTAAATGGCCGAGATGTTCCCATCACAGTTGATGAACTCCATGAGAAGCTTCTCAATAGAGAAAATGCGCTTGCTACAACAGAGGAACTCTCTGGATCCTCTGTTCCGATAACAGAAAACACTGTCCAAAACCGCAATTTCCAGCAGCAACAGCAACAACGGGGAGGATACCAAGGCCGTGGTCAGTCGTCATCACGAGGAGGTTATCAAGGACGTGGTCGTGGTTATCAAGGGAAATGTCAGATTTGTGGTGTTCAAGGTCATAGTGCTACTCGATGTCCCCAATACTCATCCATGCCTCCACAGTATCGTCCTTCTGCTTCGCAGATGCAAGCACCACAATGGCAAGCTTCATCCCCACCACTGCCCCCATCTCAATGGACTCCACAGGCTCATCACACCATCTCAAGTGCATCTGACATGTCAATGTCCCCATGGCTCCTTGATAGCGGCGCTTCGCATCACATCGTAACCGACCTGAGCAACATGTCTCTTCACTCACCATACCAAGGAGGAGATGATGTCATGGTTGTCAATGGTGCTGGACTACCAATCACGCATACTGGTTTTGCTAAACTCCCTTCTTCTTCACGACCTTTGTCTCTTACTAATGTGCTGTGTGTTCCTACGATGAAGAAGAATCTCATATCCATAAACAAGCTGTGTAAAACTAATAATGTTATGGTGCAATTGCGTCCTCATGATTTTCAGGTGAAGGATCTCAGAACGGGGGAAACACTGCTCAACGGTCCAGCAAATGATGGCGTCTATGAGTGGCCGACTGAATCTTTCCTGCCCTTCCATCCTTCAGCTTTCTCTTGCATCAAATCACCTCACTCTGTTTGGCATTCAAGATTGGGTCATCCAAACGCTCAAACTTTGAATCACATTATTTCTAGCTTTCATTTACCTGTTTCTTCTTTGTCGTCTCTTCCTTGCAATTCTTGTTTCAGCAATAAAACACACAAACTTCCTTTTTCAAATACAACTTTGTCGTCCACTCATCCCCTCAATATCATCTTCTCTGATGTTTGGACCTCACCGGTTCATTCAATTGATGGATATAAGTACTATGTACTTTTCGTTGACCATTTTACAAGGTATACATGGATGTTTCCAATGAAAACGAAGTCTCAAGTGGCTCAAATATTTCCAACGTTTCAGGCTCTTATTGAAAACAGATTCAAGACAAAGATTGGGACTCTGTACTCAGATAATGGGGGTGAATTCGTAAGTCTTCGTCCGTACTTGGCAATCAAAGGAATCGCTCATCACACGACACCGCCACATACTCCAGAACATAACGGCGTTGCAGAGCGTAAACATCGCCATATAGTTGAGACAGGACTCACACTACTTCAACATGCCGGGATCCCCAACACCTACTGGAGCTATTCTTTTGCAGCTGCAGTATATCTCATAAACCGCCTGACGTCCCCGTCTCTTGCAAACTCATCACCTTTTCAACTCATCTTCAACACGGCACCTAACTACGCCAAGCTCCGCACATTTGGCTGTCTTTGCTATCCCTGGATTCGACCATATGGCACCAACAAATTCAGCCCTCGCTCAACACCTTGCGTCTTTCTTGGCTACTCTTTAACTCAGAGTGCTTTCATCTGCTTGGACGTTACAAAATCTCGAATCTATATTTCTCGTCACGTGCTTTTTCATGAGTCGGTATTTCCTTTCTCCTCACTCTCATCTAGTTCCAACTCTTTTGAGTCCTCTGTTTCCTCTTCTTCTTTCTCTGCCTCTACTGTTCCTGTATTCAGTCTGCCACATGTAGATCCGCCATCCCCTGTTGCAGCAGTGTCTCCATCGGGCTTAGCTCCTTCACCAGCGAGCGACTCTGACAGTGAACCGGAGAGCACACCAACTCCTTCGCCTCCATCAACACCGTCTCCTTCTCCTGCCACAACCACTGTTGTTGCTTCGCCAGCTCCGGTTGGACTTCAACTTGTCTCAGTGCCACTGGTGAATGATCATACGATGACCACTAGGGCCAAAAACAACATCAAGAAGCCAAACCCGAAGTATGGTCTTGCTGCAATTTTGGCTGAACTTGAACCCGTCAATCTTGGTCAAGCCTTGAAAGACAAACGATGGCGCCTCGCCATGAGTGACGAATACAATGCCATCCTCCGAAACAGATCGTTTGATCTTGTTCCACGCAATCTTGCCAAGAATATCGTTGGTTGTCGATGGGTTTATCGGATTAAGTACTTACCAAATGGCTCTGTTGACAGGTTTAAAGTACGACTGGTGGCTAAGGGGTTCCATCAAAGACCGGGCATTGACTTCCATGAGACGTTCAGTCCGGTTATCAAACATGCATCAATTTGCCTGATTCTTGGAGTTGCTGTTGCAAACAACTGGCCACTCCAACAAATTGATGTTAACAACGCTTTTCTTCAGGGTGACCTTCAGGAAGAGGTCGACATGACTCAGCCGCCAGGATTCATTGACAAAGACAAGCCTGATCACGTATGTCGTCTTCGCAAAGCAATTTATGGGCTCAAACAGGCACCACGTGCGTGGTACAATGCACTACGAGACTTCCTCATTAGTGTTGGCTTCCTCAACGCTTTCGGTGATGCATCTTTCTTTATTTTCTGCTCCGGTTCTCTCCTCATCTACATCTTGGTTTATGTTGATGACATCATTGTCACCGGCAACAGCTTTATTGAGATCACTGCCTTCATCAAATGTCTATCTGGTCGCTTCTCATTAAAGGATCTCGACAAGCTTTCCTATTTTCTTGGTATGGAGGCGCACCGAACATCCGCTGGACTACATCTCACGCAGACCAAGTACATCACTGATCTGCTTGCCAAGACAAGAATGACGAACGCAAAACCGGTCACCACGCCAATGTGTTCCAGCCACCATCTCACTGCCTCGTCAGGCGTTGCCATTGATGATCCCACTGACTTTTGTGCCATTGTTGGAAGCTTACAATATCTCTGTCTTACTCACCCTGACATTGCATTCGCAGTCAATCGTCTCTCGCAGTTTATGCATCTCCCCACTACTACCCATCTTGAAGCTGCAAAACGTGTGCTACGATATCTTGTTGGCACTGCACACAAAGGCTTCTTCTTCTCTGCTTCCTCTCCAATGACTCTCCATGCATACTCCGATGCTGATTGGGCTGGAGATCGTGATGATTACATATCGACAGGTGCGTACATTGTCTATCTCGGGAAACAACCTATCTCATGAAGTTCGAAGAAGATGAAAGGTGTTGCTCGGTCCTCTACAGAAGCCGAGTACCGGAGTCTCACCACCACTGCTTCGGAGGTTATGTGGATCGCCTCCTTACTCTCTGAAATTCGCATCCCTCTCACGGTTACGCCGACACTATACTGTGATAACATCGGCGCAACTTACTTGGCGGCTAATCCGGTGTTTCACTCACGCATGAAACATCTTGCTATTGACTATCACTTTGTCCGGGAACTGGTTCAAGCTAAGCACTTGCGTGTTGCTCATGTCAGCACTACCGATCAACTAGCAGATGCCTTAACGAAGCCACTACCACGTACAAGGTTCAACGAATTGTTTATCAAGATTGGACTGACTCCTATCCGTCAATCTTGAGGGGGCGTATTAGTATATATCGTATATTCTAGAGATAATTACTTGTATAGTTTATCTCTAACTGATTGAGCTAGATACGATCTTATCAAAGATCCTCTGTAACTTGTATATATACACCTTGTGTGTTATTCAATGAAATCAATCAGTTCTAAACACTTACAGTTTTAGCACTTAATAGTTATAAAGGACGTTTTTTACCAAAGTTATATACGACTTTTTTTTTGGGTGATTTTAATATTTGGTAATAGTTGACCAGTTATTTAAATATATAGTAATGGATAAATCAAAATTAGTTATTTAACAGAGAGAAAATAATTTTTGGTCAAAAACATCCATTTTAATTTGCTTTATTACACAAATGCCATTGAACTCAAATTTATGTACGTTCCGACAACACTGTTACAGTCTGTCCAGATAACACTGTTCACTTTCGCTCGGAAACACTGTTCGTCCAAAGATATTCTTGTTAACATTGTTATTATGTAATTAACGTATTTAACCAGTTAGCATGTCGTAGAGAATAATGTGTTAAACTAGTTATCATATCGAGTTATCATATTATATAAAATATGAAATCATGTTAACCCAGTTGTTATATCGTAAAATTATCATGTTTATAGAGTTATCATATTATATAATATATAAACTATAAAAATATAAAAATTATCGTGTTAACCAGTTATCATATTATGGAAAATATGAGTTATTGATTAATTAACTATGTTAATTTAACAAAATTATACAGATAACAACTTATCTAATTTGTTATTGTTTAACTTACCTTCATCACCACCGCTAACGTTATCGTCGTCATTGTCTCCAATTTCAAAGTTACCGTTTTTGGAGTTATCGTTGCCACTCTTAACATAGTTATGTTTACTACCATCGCCGTTAACACTGCCATCACCGCTGTGACTGTCGCCACCATCACCGCTGTAACTGTCACCGCCATCACCACTGTGACTGTCGTCGCCATCACCACCGTGCATGCCGTCGCCATCACCACCGTAACCGTCGCCGCCATCGCAACTATCACCGTCGTTATCACAACACCATCACCGAGTTTCATCTCCACATCCTCCACCACACTTCTTCTTCTTCCTTCTCCTTCTCCTCTTCTTCTTCTCTTCTTCTTTTTCTTCTCTTCTTCTATTCTTCTTCTTCAATTATTTCAGTCAGATGTGTATGAAGAAAAAGAGAGAGATACATTTGTAATTAAAAGATGATAACAAAGGTAGAAAAGGTTTTTGTTAGTTAGTATACCATAATGAATAGTGGTTGATGTTGTATAACTAATATCAATATCATTACATACCACGAGATGCAATTACTCTTATTTTTTTGAAAAGAAGTTATATACGACGTTAATGTTATGTTTCTTTTAATCTTATTGTAAATATGATTTTTTTATTTCAATAACTTTCTTTAATACATAGAAACACATCAAATGATTCCCCGAACATTTTCATAACGGAGAATTTTTTCTCTCTTTTGTTTTTGTTAAAAGTGAAGTTTCCTTACACTACAAAAATTCATGATATATGATTTTACTTTTACCTACACGGCTACACCACATTCGCAATTTAACAAAGAGAGCAAGAAGAAGAAGAAGAAGATATGATTTTACTTTTACCTACACGGCTACACCACATTCGCAATTTAACAAAGAGAGCAAGAAGAAGAAGAAAAAGAAGACAGAGTCCAAGCAAAGTAGTAGACAGACAGAGAGGAAAATGGAGGTGGTGGTGGTGGCGATGAGAGGATTATTGAATGATTCATCACCACTCGATTTCAGTTAATTAAGTAAAATTAAGCTTACTTCTATTATAATCTGGTGTAGCCGTGTAGATGACTCTACCTAAATCACAATGTATAGATTTCAGTTAATTAAGTTTACTTCTATTATAATCTCTTACATGAAACATTGATTTTTTTGTTCTTACATTCTTCTACAATTACTCATGCATAAGTCATAAGGTACCTGCATTAAAAACTGTTATACTTTCCTTTAGTTTGGTAATATAATAATTTTTCTGTGGCCTTTTGCAAAGTTTTATACTTCTATTTTAAAGAAAAGAATGTACTCTTAAATATCTTTTAGAGTATGTTTTTATCCCGTCGTATGTTTTAGATTTTACGATATGTCAGTAATATATGATTCTCGGAATTCGTACCAAATATATTGACCTGCGTGGTGTATCTCTCGTCATATCTGTCTGTTGACCAACAGACTTTTAGATTTCTCTTTATTACTTTCGTGAGAATTTCAAGACTCCATAACTATAACTTTAACTGTTGTATTGATTTTTATGAATGTAAATATTATTAGAAAATAAAGTATTTAGGTTTTACAAAATGCATTAACAAATTGCTAAATCTATCTAGAATTAGGCTCAAAGAAAATAATAAAAAATATGAAAGCAAATTCAATTGTTACTTTGGCGAAATCTTTGCACTGAAGCATCCAATATCAAGAAAGTAGCGGTAAACATCCTAGAAATCTGATGAGAAGACAGAATTGAAAACAACCGAAGACGGATTAACAACTTGAAAGACTAGTTTAAAACGTCAACTTCGCAAAACATAAGTTGTTTCACAGAAAACCCGAACAGAGAACCTTTACTCTAAAAAGTTAGAAAAGGCTCGAACAAATACAGTTCTTAACATCTATGATTCGACGCTCAACCAACTAAACCTAGAAACCAGCAAAAAGACGGAGCTACACTAACTAGAGGAATTATATGAGCTTACTCCCTATACCAAAATCATTCTTTGATGTCGGCTAGCATAGAACGAAACCACATCACAACCCTACCAGCTCTATAAGCAAGGAAACGCTACAAACAGCCGAACTCGAAGCAATCCTCAAACAAGCCCAAAAACAGTTGAATTAGTTTCTTACGGATATTGCATGAATTTGATAAGTATATATGTGTAAAACACTAGAAATACTCTTAATGAGCTTCTTTAACAGACGAACATATGCGTAAAATACTAGAAATACTCTTAATGAGCTTCTTTAGTTCAATTTTTTATAGAGGGTCAATCATAATATCAATATATGCATATGAGTTTTAAATGTATTTACAATACAATTCACATGACATGCATGTCGTATGCTTCTGTAGATTTTCCTTAAGCTTGAAGGATTTTAGTTTTGCACATTGCAATGATTCAGATAAAAGAAAAATTGTTGTTGTTTGAAATTTTTAAAAATTTCAAATCAATTTATAGCAAAATTGTAATCGTTATGACTTTATCGACCCACGTGGGTTGATACCCTAAAGGGTAACCAAACCGGCCTTACCCATCATAAAGTAAACCTCAAGGGACAGCTTTAGAGGCAAAATATATGAATATAAAAGATTTTATTCACCTAACTAACAAATAACTAACGCAAAAATCCACACGCTTTAACATGACATGACACAAATTATAAAGTGGATGCAAAGTTGTGAAAATTACGTTTTTTTCCCTTTAACAACGAATTAATAGAAGAATATTCACAGCCAATTTTAAATAGTATTTAACCACAATTAAGTAGGAATATCCGATCCGATTCTTTTTACAGTTTTGGTTCAGAATTATCAATTTAAAAATTATAGGAACCAAATATCACTAGATTTGAAAGAAAACAATTGTATCATTTAAATAAATCAGGAATCTAAATGACTTTAAGAAAGAAAAACATTATTTAAATGAAGTTTATTATATCAGTTATTGGAAAATCTGTCTCTTATACACATCTAGATGTGTATAAGAGACAGATTGAATATCATTCATTATACATTGTGAAATTTAGAAATTTTTATACTTTTATTTGTCATAAGAATCTTAAACCCTAACTTTAACAAGATTCATTTCAAAAATTTGACGTAATAACAGAGATCATTGAGCCAAAAGGAGAGAAACAAAAATCTTGATATAAATGAGTATTTGTTATATAAACAAAAAAAAATCTTTTTAATAAAAAGCTCTTTAAGCAAATAAAAAAAAGAATATAAACTCTAATTGTCTTTATTTATTTACCTTTATTATATATGATAATTTTGTTTAATAGTATTTTATCAATATGTGTACCAAATTAACTTCATTATCTATATATATAAGCGAGCACATATCTCTTCTTCTTGCAAAGAAAGAAAGAAAGAAAGAGAATGGGAAAATTAATGGCAAAGAGGTTTTGCATTGGGTTTGGGTGTGGAAGAACTGGGACGAGCAATAACAACAACAAAAGATCATCATCATCTTCATCATCATCATCATCATCATCATCATTATCCTCATCATCATCATCATCATCATCTTGTAACAATAACAACATAAAGTGGGAGATGAGGCCCGGAGGGATGCTGGTTCAGAAGAGATCAGAAGATTCTAACACTAAAGATTTAATCAGTCTTCGAGTTTCCACTGTTTCTCAGCTTTCGTACGAAGTCTCCATTGATGCAAACTCTACTTTCGGTAATAATCACATATATTCTTCACACATATATTCCAGTTCCATAAGATTTCATGAAGCACATATTACATTCATATAGTTGACAAAAAATGTATATTTCCAATGATTTGTTTGTTTTGTTTTGTTTGGTATTGTTAAAACCACAAAACTAAGTATTCAGTCAATATCATATTATATTTCCCCGGTAAAACTGGTTTAAAATTTAAAATATAAAATTAGAAACCGTCCTTAACATTTTCACCGGTCAAAAAGTGCTGGTCATAAGCCTTTTTGCAAAAAAAAAAAAAAAAAAAGAGTGCTGGTCATTAGTTAGGAGCTATGAGAATACATGGTTTTAAATTAAGGTCAGCACTATCATTAGAAATTTAGAATGTTGAAAGGATTTATTGTTCGGTGGCTAAATCTCTAAATATTGTCTTGAGATATATTGCACTTTGTTTTTACATGTGTCATAATTTTTATATTTTAATAAATTATAATTGCTGTTTTACTTTTGTATAAATACGAATATTTTTGTTTGATATGAGATAAATTGGATTTAATTAAATCCCTAAATATTGTCTTGAGATAAATTGGATTTAATTGAATCCGAGTTTCCACATGTAGATATAATCGAAATAGACTAGCAAGTAGATATAATCCCTAAAAATTGTCTTGAGATATATTGCACTTTGTTATTACATGTGTCATAATACTTTCTATATTTTAATAAATTAATAATTGCTGTTTTATTTTGTATAAATATTTGTTTGAACATTTATAAATACAAATAATTAAACAAAAAAAAAATAGTGTAAAGTCCTGTTTTTGGCTCAATGTCGGATAGATACCGTTTCAGTTTACCATAAAATAATACTCCCTCTGTTTCACAAAGAGTGTCATTCTACTCTTTTTCACACATATTAAGAAAACTGATAAAAATCCTATTCTACCCCTTATTAATACACTAAACTCATTTCTCTTTCTAATTAATACATCAATATTACAAGATCAAAACTGGATTTTTGTTTTAAAAATTGCATTGAAAATACAAAGTGACACTCTTTGTGAAACAAAAACAAAACCTTAAAATGACACTCTTTGTGAAACGGAGGGAGTAAATAAATTGATATTGGTTCTAGTTTGGTTGGTTAATGACGAAGCAACTAACTATATTTACATTTAAAACGAATGGGTTCATCTTTTGATAGAAACGAGCACTTATTAAACAGTTTTTTTCAGGTGAATTGAAGTTGATGATAGCAATAGTGAGTGGAATTGAGGCAATAGAGCAGAGACTCTTGTTCAAAGGGAAGGAAAGAGAAGACAGGGAATACTTACACATGATTGGTGTTGGAGATGGAGACAAAGTCTTCTTATTACAAGATCCTGCTTTCACGGAGTTGAAACTTCTTCATCTCCCAATAAGGCAATAACTGTCTAATTTAATTCCTTAATTTATTAATTAATTAATCGATTGATTATTAGCTCTAATCTACTTGAAACATTCTCTTACAGAAATTCTATAAGTTCTTGGTTTTTTAGGACTATAATATTAATACTGTATGTTTGTTATCTGTTTGTTGTATTGTCTCACAATTGATAGGGTTTGAATTGAGTGACTAGTTATATTTTTGTAGTTTTATCGATTAAGACAATCTCTAATGTATTTCTTCAAATATAAAAGAAAAATAGCATTTCTATTTTTTTTTAAAATAGAGGTGGGTCTGAGAGAAATTCATCTCTATTTTAAAATTTCTCTAAAATAGATTATTTAAAATAGAGGTGAGTTGGAGATACTCTAAGTTAGAAAATCAGATTTTATGAGTGCAAAATTATTTGCATTCTCAACAATATTCTATATTTCAGTTTTAAAAATAAAAAGAATATGTTTTGCGTGTGATGTAATAATTTGATTGGGATATAATTTTTTTTTGGAAGGAAAACAAAACGAATGTGAATATTATACTATTCAGGTTTCTACCATATTTTTTGTTTAGGTTTCTGTTCGATATTGTGCTATTCCGATCCCCAATATTTTTAAATTTATTAATATTAATATATCTTAATTAAAAAATATGTTTACGCAAACATGTATTAGGAGATCATATGTATGACAAAAATATGTTATAAGGTTTAAATAGTAGTTACAAAATAATTGATGTGCAGGTAGAAATAATATTTCTTTGGAAGGGAGTTAAATTTCTAGATGTTGAAAACTTAACACTCCAATTTTAGAGGGATTATAGATGTTTGTTCGACTACTAAAAAACCAAAGAAACATTGATTAAGACGTATTTAAAATATAAATTTAAAAAAAATTATGGATGTTTCTCATTTTTCATTTTGATAATGGAGAAATCTTCTCGAGCATATGAATGTTTATAACAATGGTTTTAGTTAATATTGATATAATATATTAAAGTTTAAATAGTAATTACTACAATATATATATATATATATAACAGAAATAAGTAACTTTAAAATTGAGTTCAAAGCTTATATCCTTTATTTATAGATCATTATGCATGTTTACTGCTATTTATAGAAAATCATAACAGAAAAAACAAGCCATGTTTACACTTCTTACACGACATATGTATAACGCTAATTAATTGGCTTTTACAACTAACTAAACTTTAAGTGTTACAATCATTTGTCTTCTTTTTCACTATAATATCAATATGGTAAAGTTAACGGTAATATTCAAAGTTCAGAGGAAAAAAAATCTATCGCACGCGTGCAAGCCGACAACACAAACCCAGTGGTGTTTATAAAGTGGTAGTTGAAGTACCAAAAAGAGAATTCTAGTATAATTAATTTTAAAAGTTAAGTACTCTTCATTTTTAATTTAAAAACAGAAAGATTTTAAAATTAACTGAAAAGTAGAAAAAGTACTAACTGAAAATTCGGAAAAACTAATTGAGAAAAAAAGTTTTACAAATTTGTTTGGAATATGACTACACAATTTTATTTATAAACATTTTTTGTTTGTTCAACTATTGATTCCAGTAACTTAAACTGCCAAAATACACCAAAAATAATGAATTATCCATTCTTTTTATCACTACAACCAATCATAAAAATTACAAAAATTAAAGCAAATAAATCTTCATAAAATCTTGACAGCGAATTTGAGTTATAGCTCGAATGCGTCGATAGAATCTTCACTTTTAAAATTTTTCAACACGAATACAATTGCATCTCCTGGCCCCGTACAGAAAAAAATTAACAACTAATTCCAGCATCGAATCCGAAAAAGGAACCCCTTTCATAGAAAGAGAGTAAGATGGAAATGTTCTCTCCCGAATGGAGAAAAATGATAGTGGTCTCTCCCGACAAGGGAGGAAAATAGTAAGGATCTCTCCTCGAAAGAGGAGAAAAATAAAGCATATCTCTCCCTTAGAAGGAAGGAAGACAACATGGTTTTTAATTTTTATCCTCAAAACATGAGGCTTAGATACACTTTCTTCCTTAAAACCACAAAAAACCACACCATAAAAAAACCAACGACCACAATAAGCCCAAATAATTTTGTCGGAACTGGAGAATGGACTGATGTAGAAGATCGGAGGTGTGACAACGCCATCGCCAAAATAACACATAGACGCTTTTTGCACAAAGACGCTTCTCGTCAGAAAGCCACATAAACCCAAAACATAGGATGGGCCAGGCCCTATCAAAGATAACGAGCGACCAACCATAGAAGGCTTACTGGGCCAAACCCACAATGCAAACTCGTCGGGAAAGGATGGTGGAGTGAAGTGAAAGAACGAAGATGTGAAGTTGCCATCACCAGAGTAATATCCCTGTCTGGTAAAACCGAACTCGGCTGCAGAACAGAAGCCTACAAAGCTAGCTTTTGGTGATGGGAGAAGTCTCTCAGCCGGCGGAGCAGAAGGAAAAACCAGCGGCTGAAAAAAGGTTAGATCTGGTGGTAGCAGAGATCTCTGGTTATCATGCGGGTGTGGAGGGTCTGGTGGATCTGGAGGGTTCATGACAGAAGTCACTGGCGAAACCGAAGAAGGAAGGGAGGGGTCCGCCTTCGTCAGATCTGGAGGATCCGAAGGAGGAGGGAAACTTTCACGGCGTTGGGAATGTATCAAGTATCAACATAGCCATGGGGAGGCGAGAGACGTCGAAACTCAAGAAAAAACTAAACGTCGTGAGAGATTTGAATGGAGAAGGAGACTCGTCGGAGAAAATAGAGGTGACGAAAGAGAAGTAGATTCTGACTTGTTTGGACGGCGACCAGACGACAGCGGCTTCATGGGAGTTAGACGCATAGATGGCTAGAAGAGAGGCGAAATCGGAGATTTATTTTAGAAATGAAAGCAGCTTCGGAAAAAGCGCCAAGAAATAAATTAGAACGAATTTGATGAGTTTTTATTTTATTTTTAAATTTAGTTTTTTCTTTTATCTCCTATTATAAAACATAGTTCTGAGTCTTCTGACCGGTTTCATGCTGATCATTAAATAAACTAATAAAATATTAAACTATAAAAAAATATGTATTCATGAATCCGAACAGGTTTAATCTTGGTAGGCTAAGGGATCGGAGACCCATTTTAGCCTCTATGGACTGGAGATGATTTCTTTTACACAAAATGCTAACAATATCAATGGTTTTTTAACTCACATTATCAATGGATTGAAGACCCATTACGTCTTTAAACGCCCCTTCTTTAATATCAAGAGATAAAAGTTTCGTTGCTCATTTTAAATAGCAAAAAACTAGTTTTTTCAAAGTAGTTCCTCATTATTATTTACAGTGTAGCCTCTTATCTTTTACTTACTTTGCATTTTGATTATGTAACAAACTAACAATTTCGAACAGTTGAACACTTTTTGACAACGAGTTTCCGGCTTCTTTGAGTTGTAACTGCATTTTAAGTTTAATATAAATATATTTGTCCAAAAAAAAATAATTTTAATATATAATTAATATTAATTTCATTTTTTTTGAACATTCATATCAATTTCATTAAAAAAGATAAGATTTATACATGCAAATTAATTGATTTACCAGTTATATTCCTTGCCAAAAATTATATAACAAAAACAAGAGAAAATCTGAGAGAATTAGAGAGACTATCTAAAGATCTATGGAGGCAGATTGACATTATGTCGTATAAAACTTTTATATATCAGTTGTTCATGTGATATTTAAGGTGCATTTTTTTTTTGTTAAAGTTTTAAGTTGTGAATTACCAATTCAACAATAATTTGGTCAACAAATGTGGATGATTTCATGGTTAAATATGATGTCATTTCTATATTACTCTAGGACTTCTGTCTTATCTAACTTCATGGACACTCCATCAATTTCTCCATAAAACCTAAAACTCTTTTGGACACCTCTATATCCTATTTAACATTTATTTTTTCCAATCAGTTACATATTCCATAATTTTCTTACACGTAGAAACAACATTTGATGATAATTGTGGTACATTTCATAAAAATGTAAATTGATTTCGGACTCCACGCGACATTGAAATGTTTTTTCTTTTCAATTATGCAACTCGAGTACTCGACATAACAGTTTAACGAATCAGTTCTATGTTATTTCAAACGTACTATCGGATTTCAGATCAACAACAAAGACAACGTGTAAAAATTTACATTCCATAAAAAATGATCAAATTTACTTTGCATGCATACAATTAGCGTATTTGTGAGCCAAAACGACATCGTTTTCAACCCTCAAAACAAAAATAATCCAACAGCAACAACAAAGACAACGTAGGAAGAAGAAGAAGAAGAGGAGGATAAATAAGAAGCTGAGTTCTTAGGCTGATTTGTTTTCTTATTTAACTCTTCTTCGGGTTGCGCAAGCTCATCAGCTCCTTTAATAGAAACCGGCGCGTAATCTTCCACGACCTCGACTCCTGCCGGCGCTAGATCTATGGGGACTTCGTAATCAGAGTAATCTTGACCGTACGTTAAGTTTTTCCCGGCGGGAGGCATCGTCGGAGGAGATTTTTCAGCGGTGTTTGACGTCGTCGTAGGTGGAGAAGGAGGTGAAGATGATTCGGCGGCGTAACTTCCACCGGCTAAAGCAAAAGCTACGAGAAGGAGGAATACGAAAGAGAAACGTCGAGCCATATATGTTTTCACTATAGATTGATATATCTATTCTCTTTGGAATGTGTGTGTGTATGAGTTGTAAACGGCAAAAAAGAAAAATTGATGTAACTCTATTCGATTTAGTAATCGATATGTCTATATTTTGTGATATTTGTAAATAATAGTAGTTTATGAGAAGAAAGAAACTTTGTGTCTATGTAATGATTTTTCTCTTGGAGATTGAGAGAGATGGATTAAGAAGATGGAGAATATATCAGAAAAAGAGGAAATAAATCGGGAATTTAAAAGATATTAGGAGATGGATATGTTTGGTAATTGATTAAAACCAGGTGTTTGTTTAGAGTTATCTTTTTTGTTTTTTTGTTACCCAAATTTGAATCATAAGCTGTTCTTTTTGTATATTGTTTTCGCAGTATTTAGAATATGGTTTAGCGTTTTTTTTTGTTTTTATTTGGTTATGTGACAACTTTGATCTGTGGGTTGTTATTAGAGAAGTTATAACGCCAAACAGAGTACAGGTAGAAATTGATGTACACAAATAAAAATAAAAATAAAAATAAAAATAAAAAATAAAAGTTTCATTTGGTTCATGTAATTGTATACTTGCAAAGGTCATGAACTTGTAAGTAAGATATATAATGGACATTTTCATGTGTCGAATTTACGAAGACCATACATATAAACTTTTTTTTTTGGAAGACCGGTGTGTTTCGTATAATTTTTATATGTAATACAGTATACCGTATAGTCAACATTTCACACTAAGCTTTTTTCTTACGAAACATCTATGCCAACTTTTAAGACCAAGAAAAAAACATATGCCAATTTAGTAATTTACTGTTAAAATGTCGTTATGTTGAAAAAATAACGGTTTAATCATAATTTTAATTAATGATACTCAAGCAGTCTAAATATCTCTTATGGTAGAAAAACCTAAACTAATTTTTTTGTCACGAACTTATAAAACTTATAAGAAACCCACATTTTTTTTTTTGCTGGCTATAACAGTTTGCCATTTAAACAATTCATACACAAAATTACCGTTTTAAGACTATAAATAACATAAAAGCAGCGGCAAATTTATTTCTTAGTTACTTAATTATTATAATTACTTATTTTTTAATGCATATTTTTGTAATAATTTTGTACAATTAAAAATCTACTATTTCCTTGAATAACCAATGTTATACAACAAAAAACTATGTTTGAAGTGGTTATGTGCATAATCAAAGATGAAGATCGCATCAAGTTGAATGCGAATATTAGCGCGAGTAAATCTTTTCTTTAAAATGTATCGCAAAGTTTATTTTTTTTGTTTATAATTTTTCTAAATTTTGTAGTTTTATTGTTTTTTATATTTTCTATGTAATCTTGAATATTAAATAGTATAAATAAAAATAGATGTTACAAAAAAAACTAGTTCTTTAATGGTAAACAATGGAGTATATAATGATGCAGCGAGATATCTTCAATATATTTATCATTACTTATTTGTATTTAGATAAATATGTATTATTTCTATTTTTTATATTGTTTTCCTATTTTAATTAAGACTAGGGTTTTTAGCTTTTATTATAAATTGCCTCTTATGGCCTATAGTTTTATTGAGTTGTATTGATATTGATATTTTAATAAAGAGCTTTTGATAAGCACTGAGAATATTCTCAATCCTTGTTTTCGGCTAGATCTTTAGAGATCTCAACGATCGCAGGAAGACTTTGATTCTTAGGTATTCCTAGACTAAATAAGAATATCTGCATCTATCTAGCTTCCGCTACGTCAGTTGGTATCAGATACAGTACTTTGATTTTTTAATCAAGGTTCGATTCTGGATGTCATGTTGATTGGCAGTCGCTATACTTTCGAGGACGAAAGTCCTTTTGTCGAGAGAGAAGAGAACCAAGAGATCTACAGAGATCTACGATGATCGATCCGATCTACGACGTGTATGAAGAAGATGAGATCTATAGAGAAATTTTTGGTGATCCCATCTATGACGAATATAATGTCGATGTTCGTGTTATCGACTTTATCTTCAAAGAAGATTCGTTTGAGAAACTGATATGTGCAAAGAATCAAGAGAGGATTATGAAGACAAATCCTAGAAGAGTTTATTTGATGAAAACCCTATTGAAGATTCGAGGACGAATCTTTTTTGGGCGACGAGACCTGATGCATCGAGATATCTTAATATCTTTATCATTACTTATTTGTATTTAGATAAATATGTATTATTTCTATTTTCTATATTGTTTTCCAATTTTAATTAAAACTAGGGTTTTTAGTTTTTATTATAAATTGCCTCTTATGGCCTATGGTTTTATTCAGTTGTATTGATATTGATATTTTAATAAAAAGCTTTTGATAAGCACTGAGAACAGTATTCTTAATCCTTGTTTTCGGCTAGGCCTGGGTTGCGGGTCGGATCCGCCCGCAGCGGATTTTAAGATTTATTTACCCGCATCGACCCGACCCGCAAAAAATTTAAATAATTTTTTTTTATCCGCACCCGCCCCGCTTGAATTTAAGAATACCCGCGGGTAATCCACAAATATTTAAATAAAAATAAATAAATTTTGTATAATTTTAACAAAAAAAAATCCTAATAAAAAAATCCAAAATATAAATATACAACTATACAACTTATTTAAAATTATAAAAAAAAATTATTAGCGAGTTTATACATATATTACATAATATTTTAAAATTTTAATAATTTTGTCAATAATTTTTTTAATAATTAACATTTAAGAAGGAAAAAAAATTTTAGCGGGTAACCCGCAAACCAGCAAAATTTTTTTGGAACACCCGCACCCGCCCCGTATTTTTAAAGTACCCGCCCCGCAAAACCCGTTTTTTGGTAAACAAATTTTTTTGATCCGCACCCGCCCCGCGGCGGGTCTAACAGGGCGAGACCCGCAGGTAGTGAACCGAATTCTCAGACCTATTTTCGGCTAGATCTTTAGAGATCTAAATGATCGCAAAAAGGCTTTGATTCTTAGGTATTCCTAAACTAAATAAAAATTTCTGCATCTATTTAGCTGCTGCTGTCAAAAAAAAAAAAAAAATCTAGCTTCCGCTACGTCATATAATATGTCAATCCATTTTTTATATATTCCGTCCATAATATATATATAGCATTCTGCATCACAATTTGTATTATAATATCTTGAACATTTAAGCCAAATTTTTTTTTGTTGCATTCTAACAGTTTGTAAATTTTGTACTACTACATTTACTCAATTATAAGTTTCGATTTTTATACTAGAATTTTGCGTTACAATATATGGGAAACTCATTACCAAAAAGTTATTCTTCTCATCGAAATTAATGCTAGCGAAAAATATATTTTCTTTTCTTTTCTTTTTGTTTTTGGGTAAACAGCAGCATACGCCCAAAAATAATTTAATTTAGTAGGAAGAGTTTAAATTTCGAAAAGATAATAATTAAAAAAGAAGAAGAAGAAGAAGATGAACATAGAGCAGATCGCCTAAGATCCAGCCATCCAATTCCAAACATGGTGGGTTATAGAAATGAAGGCATTACTGTTACACGTACCCTTTCTCTCTATAACGTGTCCCCTCTCTTTCTCCATCTTCCATGCGAGTCCCTTCATTCTTCTCTATCTTCTTCCTCCCTTCTCCACATTCTCGTTCTCTTTCCTCCTCTTCCTTCTTCTTCTCTCGTTTCTCTTCCTCTCTCTCCGCTATGTCTCCTGCTCTCGAGAAATCTCGACGAGGCGCCAATGGTGAAGCTGTTGGAGAATGTCGTGACGGGGATTCGAAATCTAGGGTTACGGTCGTCGGCAGTGGGAATTGGGGAAGTGTTGCTGCTAAGCTCATTGCTTCTAATGCCCTCAAGCTTCCTTCCTTTCACGGTAACGGTTTCTTAAAATAAAAATAAAAAAAACTGAAATCGAAATTTGAATTTCGAAATTGCAAATTGGGGCATTGGGGGCGTTTTTTCTCTTATACGATATGATGGTTTTGGTTTGTGTCATTGTGATCTCAATGCTGAAATCTCAGATTCTATTGAAATCATGGGCAAGTTTTGAAAATTTCCGTTTTGATTCAATTTGAATGGCTGAAGAAGATGTGGGTTGTAATGTGGGCTAATGATTTGATGAATCTTTTGGTTTAAACCGAATAATTTCAGATGAAGTGAGGATGTGGGTGTTTGAGGAGGTTCTACCGAATGGTGAGAAGCTCACTGATGTAATCAACATGACCAATGTAAGGAAAATGGATGATCTTGCTCTCGATTCATTTGGATTCTTAGTTTCGTTTCTGTAACTATTCTCTTGGTTTCTTGAGCAGGAAAATGTCAAGTACCTCCCTGGGATTAAGCTAGGAAGAAACGTTGTTGCGGTTCCTGACCTTGAAAACGCAGGTCAGTGACTTGCTCGGTCGTGAACTTTCTCTCCTGTACATGATGATCCAACTAGATTCTTAAAATTGATGGGTTTAAACCGATGCAGTGAAGGAAGCAAACATGTTGGTGTTTGTTACACCGCATCAGTTCATGGATGGTATATGCAAGAAACTAAGTGGGAAGATAACCGGAGAGGTTGAGGCTATATCTCTTGTTAAAGGGATGGAAGTGAAGAAGGAAGGTCCGTGTATGATCTCCAGTCTCATCTCCAAGCAACTCGGTATCAACTGTTGTGTTCTTATGGGAGCAAACATTGCAAACGAGGTTATTACATCGAGTTTTGTTTTCTCCTTCACATGATCCAATTTTGACTACTATTTGGTAATTTCTGTTTTCACATTGCTGTGACTGTATAATACAGATCGCTGTGGAGAAGTTTAGCGAAGCAACGGTTGGATATAGAGAGAGTAGAGAAATAGCTGACACATGGGTTCAGTTGTTTAGTACTCCGTATTTTATGGTCACACCGGTAAGAATCTTTCATGGTTGTTGAATAGCTAAGTTGTTGCCTTTTAGGATTGTAGAATTTGGCAATAGAAACTTCAGATAGAGCTTGGTCGGTAACAATAAGGCTTGTGTTTGAAAAATAGGTCCATGATGTTGAAGGAGTAGAGTTGTGTGGGACTTTGAAGAATGTAGTGGCTATCGCAGCGGGTTTCGTTGACGGCTTGGAGATGGGTAATAACACAAAGGTAAGTTAATAGAAGTTTGTAGTGTTTCCTTTAAAGAGAGTTAAGTAGTTCCTAAAGCTATTATTTACTTTTTGAAAACATCTCTAGGCTGCAATCATGAGGATTGGTCTAAGAGAGATGAAAGCGCTCTCGATGCTTCTGTTCCCATCTGTTAAAGACAGTACTTTCTTCGAGAGTTGCGGTGTAGCAGATGTCATTACAACTTGCTGTAAGGACTAAACAAAACCCGAGTTTCTCTCTTCCTTTTGTTCATTGTAACCTTGATTGCTCTTTTGACTATAGTTTCTCTCTTCTTTTCACTGACTATTACAGTAGGAGGAAGAAACAGAAGAGTTGCAGAAGCATTTGCCCAAAGCGCAGGAAAAAGGTTTGAACTTTGTTAATCAAATCGACCTCCGGTTCACTTCAACTGCTGCTAGTTTATGTTTTGATGGTTTTTGTGTGTGTAAATGTTACAGGTCTTTTGATGAGCTTGAAGCAGAGATGCTACAAGGGCAAAAGCTACAGGTAGACGCCAAATATGAATACAGAAATTTCAAGCTATACTCTTAGTTACTATCTGTTTAATCCTAAATCTGCAAGCGGTTTCTCTGTGTCTGATTGCTTATTAAAGGGTGTTTCGACGGCAAGAGAGGTCTACGAAGTCCTGAACCACTGTGGATGGCTGGAGATGTTTCCGCTTTTTGCAACGGTCCACCAAATCTGCATAGGTCGTCTTAAACCTGAAGCCATTGTTCACTACCGTGAGCACAAAGCGTGATTGATTTCTATTGTTGGTTCCATTTATCTGCAGAGAATAATCTCAGTTGATGAATTTGATGTAGAGGTTTCAATGGGTTTACTTAATGAGTAGAACCTTCTAGCTGGTTTAGAGGGTTTTTGTTTATTCGAAGTTTTTGGTCCAATCCAAATTTAATTGGCTTGTATCTCAGTCGTATGTAATGTTTGTAATCACGAGTACTTTACTGGATTCGTTTATTAAAATTTTGAAAGACACGAATGACATTCTCACATTGAGTACCTCATATGATTAGATCTTAGAATCCGAATAATCTAGTATTACCATTAAATTAATAATTTAAAAAAAGTTCCAACTGAAACATATGATAAATATAAGAAAAGTTCGCAGTTTTAGCTTTCTGTGTGATATATTTCTTCATAATAATTCTTAAACTAGATTTAGTCCCTGACACAAATCATCTGATCGATCATTTAGGAATTGTTTTGGGTCGCTGTTATAAACCAACTTACTTAAAAATCATTTGTAGTTTTGTAGTATATTGCATGGAAATGGAAACGGATACGTGAAAACAGAAGGTTTTGAAACGTGGAAACGCTATTTAAAAAAAAACATAGGAATGAAAACGTTTTGGAAACGTATATATAGAAGTATATATACTGTAAAACCTCTATAAATTAATAATGTTGGGACTTCATAATTTTATTCTTATAAAGTTATTAATTTATAGAGATATTTTCAGTTTGAACTTTTAACGTTCATAAAAAAACAATACAAAAATATCTTCGAAATTATAAAATTCATTTAGAAAATATCATATCAAAGAATTTAAAGATAAATCAACAATGTTTACAAATTTAAAACAATTATTTAATTATATTTTACTATATTACCTTAGTTATATATGTATATATGCTTAATTGTATAATTATTAATTTAACTTATTATTGGGACCATATATTTACATAAGAGTTTCAAAAAAAATATTATCTTATTATCTTATCGAATTTTGCTAATTTTTACATTGGCCCGACTCGGGACCAACAAAATTTATTAATTTATAGTGATTATTAATTTATCGAGTATTAATTTACAGAAGTTCTACTGTATATATTAAGCATTAAACATCTAAATTATATTATAAGTAGAATACTTAAATCAATAAAATCCAGTATATAATTTTTACATAATTATTAAATAATAAAAAGTAAAATGTGTAAAGTCAAAAATTTAGAAGATTTTCTTCATTATCAATTTCATTACTTCCATCAACCAAAACTATCTCCAATTCTAATTTATCTAAAGAACGATTTTCAAACTTAATAATACCAAAATTATTCTCATTTAACAAATCAAAATAATTATTAACTTATTATAAAGAACTACATTGATAACTTATTCTCATTTTATAATTATTTATTTGTTAAAAAAAAATTCATCGTGTTTCAAAAATGGAAATGCGTGTTTCCAAAGTGTTTTTAAACTGGAATTTTTAGGAAACGCGATTTTTCGTATTTCCGACGAGTTTCCGAAAATTTTAATTTCCAAAACGTTTAGAAAACGGGAAACGCATCTTGGACGAAATTTCCATACAACTTAGGTTTGATACTCTTATAGTTTTAATTAGTAATTAGTAATCATTTTTTTTAAAACAACACTATCTAAAAATTGAACCTACCATTTATGAAAAAAACATTTCTTATTTTTGCTCATATTTTTATTATATTGTAATAATATTTTGCTTAGTTTTTTTCCAATTAGTTTTTCTTCTTCAAAATTTAAAATAATTATCACTTTTAGAAAATAACATTAAACTGTACTGTATGTACCTTGTGAAGAAAAGAACATTAAACATGTACAGTACAACCCATCCGACCAATAAAAAAAAACATGTACAGTACAACTCAATAACGTGGCATATTTTAGAGGCACCACGTGTAAGTGTGTCAGCCTCCACCATAAACGGCGTGCATTTTTAGATGTCAGCCATATAAACGTCATGCAGTGTAACTCGCACCAGAAAACCATCGATATATGAGAAGAAAGAGAATATTGCCTAATTAGTAGAAACAAAAATCAAATCTGTATTTTGATTTCCTTTTTACTTTATTGCATTTTTCTCTGTTAACTGTAAAGTTCACTTTCCTTTTCCCGGTGGTTTTCGCTCGCCTGCGATTCCAATCTCCGGCGAATTCTCTCCGATTCATCTGGATTTTACAGTCGGTGAGTTCCCTTCTCGCCTCTTCTTATATGTTCTTTTGCTTTCCTGTTTCGTCTCTCAGTATCCGTAACAAAAACCTTCGCTATCTATAAATGGCGATCTTAAAATCGCTTGTCTCGTCTCGTTTTTCCTTTAACTTAACTTATGTAGAGATTCCGATGCTCCAATAGAGAACGGTTTTTGTATTCTGTGTTGTTTTCATGGTGGATTCGATTTGTTCGGGGGTTTTTGGGTGTCACTGAAATTTAGAGTGTTGTAGTTGTGTTAATTGATGGATGGATAGTATCTCGTTGGTGATTTTAGTTTCCCAAATCATAATCTCTTGGGATGAAGTTGCATGTTCTTAAGTTATGGTCAAAAATCGTACTGCATTAGGCTTTCCGGGTCTCGTTTTTTCCCTCATGGCATAGGATTTGGCATTTTCAGTCTTCCGTGGTGTTTGTTTCCATCCCCAAACTCAATGATTTCTAGATATCTCTTACTTGATGTTTTGTTTCGGCTTTGAATATCATAGATTTTGAACTTATGTATTTGATCTCAAGACCAAGAATATGGTTCACCTGATGACATATTGGGTTTTAGGGAAGATTTGTGAGCTTTTGTCTTGATCATACCTCGACATTATGAGTTGCTTTTTGCTACATGTGGATTGTGTCTTGAGTTCTCTATCTTGTTCTGGTGCTGATATATGCATTGTTATATCTCCTGAGTTGTCAACAGCTATGACTAAAAGAGCGGCGGAAGAAGCACCTCCTTCATTGGATAGCAGCAGAGTTGGACCAAAGTTCTTGGGTTACTATAGAGATCAAGTAGCAGAGCTCTTGTCTCAGAAAGAGAGGATCCCTCATCATGAAATTGGGGCCACAAAGAAGTCTTCTACTGAAATTATAGGAGCTGAGATCTCAAGTCTGAAAAACGATAAGTTGAATGGTTTGTTAAGGCAGTGTGTGGTGGATCTCATTCCAGAGGTTGATGAGGTACACTGAATTATTCCGGTAATCATATTTGGTTTGGTGATGCTTGGGTTTAGCTTTTAATGGAGAGACATTAATGTTTTGGAATTCGTTTGCAGATCCAGTCGCGTGCTCGCAGAATGCACCTAACATCTCAACTGAGAAACAAAAAACGGCCAGCCTCACTAATCGACGAAGAGGTAAGATGATACGCTTCTTGAATTCTTCCTCCGATAGATGTTTATGAAATCCTTTTTGTTCCTCAAATTTGTTTCCTTAGGTGGAGGAAGATATACAATTACTTTTGGAGTCTGATCCTGGTCTTATGAAGGATATAGTGAGCAAATATACGAATGATGTACTTGCCAGCGTAATGCTCTAAGGACCTTTCTTCTTCTGTAACATATAATGGTGTAACTTTTGTAACTTTTGTAACGTAGCTACATCCATATCTTGTCTGAAGCAAATTGTTATGCGTTTCTCTTTGCTTTGACTAGCTGAACAACATGCAGCAGCAACTTGAGAAACTCCTTGACAATGTGGCCACCACATGCAGGTATAATATACAGCCTCTTACCTCTCTTTTTTTTTTTCTCTCTCCCTGATATTCTTCTTTCAATGGTATTACGTGTTATCTGTTAACCCTTTATTAGCAGACCAATGAGCCGAGGCGAGAAGCGAGATCTTCAAAAATCAATCAAGGAGCTTCCTGGTGAAAATCTCAAACGCATTGCTGAAATCATCAGAGACCATTATGTAGCTTCGGGGAAAGAATTTCCTGATGAGGTTATAGTCAACATGGAGGAGGAAGTAAGGCATCAGAAAATCTGACATAGACTCCTCTTGGTTCAATAATGTATTATGAAAAAAATTATAACACAAGTTCAAAAACAAAATGTTTGTTACAGGACAACATAATGCTTTGGAGATTGCATTTCTATGTCGGCGCAGTGAAAAGTGCTCGGAAACTCGCAAGCTAAGTGGTTACAGGTACATATCAAATGCTCCTTAATTCCTTGTCTCAAGTTGTGAGTATATTAGGAAATGACAAGGAGAAAAAAGTTGGTACCCACGGTTTATTAACTCGGGGTTTTCTTAGAATTTTAACTAGAAAGATCCGACCGGTTGTGGTTCAGTACAGAGATTTCACTTTTGTTTTGCCTTTGAACAGAGAAACTATGGAACGAAGTTTTGTTTATTGGAGTTTTTGTTCTTTACAATCTGTTTTTTCTCTCTACATTTTGAAGATCCAAACATTTTTAATGAGATAAGAAGTTATTGACCCCTGCGAGTGAGTTAGCTTTTAGGATTCGAATCCCTTAATTGGGGAAAAAATGCAAGAGAACAAACTATATTTCCAAAAATTACCAAGCAAATATTCTACTTTTTCATTAGAGATTTAAATTTGGCAAACAGAGTGTTTCTAAAGAAAAATATAGTACTAATTTTTTATCAATTCGGAATCAATTGACTTTTAATCAGTAAGAAAAATGTGTTGAAAAAAAAAAATCAGTAAGAAAAATGTATAAAAGAAAAATATGATTCTCAAAAAATATTTGCTCATTTTATAGAAAAAATGCACGAGTCTTTATGAAAAAGTAACATTTTATATAATAAAAAAAGGGAGCTAGAGAAGAAATAGCTTATTAAAGATCTATCTAGTGAGTTTGTCCATCAAATTCAAATTGGATCGCGCGTCGGCAGAAAGATAACCCTAGAGCTGACGATTAATCGCATTCGAAAATAATAATTATTAATAAAAAAGCAAACAAAATCATAAGAGCCGTCAAGACCCATATATATGGGAGAATTTAGAGTATTGGTTGAGACTAAAACCCTAAAAGGTATTTGTGTAGTTTCATTGTGAAAACAAAGACAGAAGAATGTTAGGAAGGGTTTTGCTTGTACTCGGATCGATATGGTTGGGGAGACAATTTGTGAAGAAAAGAGTGACAGGTTGTCGGAGAATTATTAATGGAGATGAAGATAGGATCAGTGCACTGCCAGAGGATTTGCTCGTTCGGATTCTGTTATTGGTTCCAACAAAGGATGCAGTGGCTACCATGATTTTGTCGAAACGATGGCTGTCTGTTTGGAAGATGGTGCCAGTGCTCGACTACATGGAGATCAAAGACCATGGTACTCACAAAAGATTTCTTGCCGGTTTATTTGGCCGTTTGTTCGGCAAAAGTGAGCGACAAAGGTCTATATGGCGGTTTCTTAACGAGTCATTGAAACTCCACAAGGCACCTTTATTATATACATTGAGTATAGAACTCGGTGCACATTGTCCTGTTGATGCTGAATTTGAAAAGTTGATTGCAAATGCGGTTGATCGCAGGGTTCTTGAACTATGTTTCGATCTCAAGTGGTCCGCTGAGCCTACTATCTTGCCCAAAAGCCTTTATATGTGCGATACTCTTGTGTTTCTCTATCTTTGCAACAAGGTTTTTGTAGATGTTTCTTCTCAGGCCCGCCTCCCATCCCTCACACGTCTTGACCTTGTCTCTGTGACATACAAAGATGAAGATTCTCTTGTTAGGCTCTTATCGAGTTGTCCTATTCTCAAACAGTTGTTTGTGATGCGAAATAAACAAGACAATGTGACAAATTTTAGTATAAAAGTGCCATCTCTAGAGACCTTAATATATGTTAATCAGGAGCCAAGAGCACTCAACGAAGAAGATACTGGAGGATCTTTGGTTATAGATTCTCCGATTCTAAAGAAATTATGGCTCGTAGATTGGCCAACAAACTCTTGCTCGATTGAGAAAAAGCTTCGCCTTGATAAAGTAATTATCTACGTTGATTCTTACCTTGATGAAAATTTAATGAGATCTCTTTCCACAGTCACGTTACTCGAGTTCAAACTGAGCTTTGCAACGGTACTCACCTCACTTTTTTTTCTTTCTTTTTTTATTGTTAATCACGATCACATTTCTAGCGTTTAATTATGTGTTGTTGCACTCAATTGCAGGTTGGATGTTGTGACGCCATTAACTTCTCTCAGCTTATAGAGTGTAAACACTACAAGAAAACACTAGAACTTCCAACAAAAATTTTTGACAAACAAGATTGTTGGAAAATTTCCAACAAATATTTCACAACATTCCGTCTAAAATTAGTTTCGTTGGAAATGCGTCATAAAATTCCAACGAATTTGAGTGATCAGAATTTTGTCACATAAGTAGTAGGAAAATCGTGGGAAATTCCCAACGAAATTAATATCATATGAAACTACTGACAATATTATTATTGTCGGAAATTACCAACAACATATTCATTGGAAGTTTGTTGTTTTTGTTTCAAACC
>JAHZTW010000001.1:184373237-184581026 GCA_020283515.1 Alliaria petiolata
ATAGGATTTGCAAAGAGATTTGGAATTCTAGGGTTTAGACATAGATAATCTTCGCAGCGAGAGTTGGTTGATTTTACATTAGTGTTTCAAGTTCAAGAACGGTTCTTCATAATTCCTAACATTCTGTCTAGATCTACAATTAGGATTCACCTGAGAATTTCCCTGAACCTAGCGTTTCGTCTCCTGAACTTACACCGTTTTTAATTATTCGCTGTCTTTTACTTTTAATTATTTCTTCTTAGCTTAATTCGAAATTAGAAGTTCGTTGTGTGACTATCCCTTCCCTGTGGATTCGATCCCTAAATACTACGGTGATCTCTTAATCTGAGAGAGTAGCTCTAGGGTAAATTTGAGAGCATATCAACTGTTTATATAATGCAGATGAAGAACATATTTAAGGAGATCACGTTTCATGTCACTGGTTTCCGACAAATAGGAAAGAATATGAAATCATGACCTAAAAACTAGGTGATTTTAGGTAATTCAAAATTAATTGCGATATATAATGGAGATAGTAGTTTTGATATTTAAGTAATTTGGATTGGATGTTTCCAAAGGCGGAATTGTTGAATCTGTAAACAATGTTTCAGTGACAAATGAGAGAACTTAAAACGTTCGACTTGCATTCAACATAGAAGACGGTCTTTTAAATAGACCTTGAGTACAACAGAAATCCAAATTGAACTCCTACAAATACTGAAACTAACAAGAACTATTCTAGCTCTTATAATGGTGGAGACTTATTCAAATGCAACAAATCAAGGACTAATAATTCAAACTTTAAAACTCAAACACAACGGTCTTTATTCTTCAATGCCTCCCCTAAACTGGAAATTGTCCCATTCCGGTTTAACCTCCCTTCTTGCATACTCCTACTCGATTCCTCAGCTTCTCAAATGTCTCAAGCTTGACTGCCTTTGTCATGAAATCCGTCAGCTGCTCTTGAGTAGGACAGTAGTCTAAGTTGTATTGTTCCCTCGTTCACCAAATCAGGCAAGAAGTGATATCTCACATGAATGTGCTTGCTTTTTCCGTGCAGAACAAGATTCTTGGACAGTTTGATTGTTGAACTGTTGTCACGGTAAAGAATTGTACCTTCCCTCTGAACTGCTCCAATTTCTCCCAAAACATTTCTGAGCCAAACTCCCTGACAAGCTCCATACGCAGCAGCTACAAACTCTGCTTCAGTTGTGGACAAAGTCACTATGGATTGTTTCTTTGATGCCCACGACACAGCTCCTCCTCCTAGACAGAACACATACCTTGATGTGCTCTTTATGTCATCCGTATCTCTAGCATAGTCACTATTGGCAAACCCTACCAACTTCTGTTCTGCCCCACGCCTGTATTGAATTCCGTATTCAATGGTGCCTTTAACATATCTCAGTATCCTTTTGGCCGCCAACATGTGTTCTTCATAAGGCTTCTCCATGTATCTGCTGACCAGATTCACAGAGAAAATTAAATCAGGTCGAGTTGCAGTCAAGTACCTCAGGCTTGCTATGAGTTGTTTGAATGCTGCCGGGTCTGCAACTCCTCCTGCACCTTCCTTTGACAGCTCCTGACCCGGTACTATGGGATTCCTGACAAAGTTGCAGTTGTCAATCCCAAACTTATCCAGCATCTCTCCTGTGTACTTCTATTGGTTAATGAATATCCCACAATCATCTTGTATGACTTCCACTCCCAAGAAGAACTTCATTAGCCCAAGGTCAGTCATCGCGAATTCCTTCATCATGGAGGCCTTAAAGTTACCAAGCAAGGACTCTGAGTTTCCTGTGTAGATTAGATCATCCACATAGAGACTCAAAATCAGAACTTTCTCATGTTCTGTTTTCACAAATAACATATGCTCGCAATAGCATTTTTCAAAGCCCTCCTTTGCAAAGTACCCCTCAATCCTGCTGTACCATGCTCTCGGAGCTTGACTCAGGCCGTACAGTGCTTTCCTCAGCTTGAAAACCTTGTCGACTTCTCCTTCTACTCCGAAGCCTTGAGGTTGTTCTATGTAGACATCTTCAGTCAAATCACCGTGTAGGAAAGCACTTTTCACGTCCAGTTGGTAAACTTTCCCTGCTTTAGCAAGAATGCATCTTATCGTGTCCCATCTTGCTACTGGAGCAAATACTTCATGAAAATCAACACCTTGCCTTTGATGATATCCTTTAGCAACTAGTCTCGCTTTGAACTTGTCTACTTCACCTTTCTCATTGAATTTGGTCTTGAAGATCCATTTCACACCTATCACTTTGGCTCCTGCAGGCAAGTATACAAGTTCCCATGTGATGTTCTCTTCAATAGAACCAATCTCAGCTTCCATCGCCTTTCTCCACTTCTCCAACTTCACAGCATCTTCGAAGTTGTCTGGATCTTCAGCCGCAGTGTACATCATCATGACTTCTTCACCGTCAATGACAAAGAAACTTGCATCTCCAGAGACATAGTCCCTCATCCAAACTGGGGTCTGCTTCTGTCTACCTGATGCTTCCCTTACAGCAACTTCCCCAGTGTCTTCTGAGTCTGCATTTTCCTCTGTACCCGCTCTCTCTGGTTGTGTTTCTGCTACAACCACTGCATTGTCAGGACCAGTTTCAATGTCAAGACCAGTTTCTTCTTCTTCCGATTCTGTCACTGCATCCCATCTCAGTCCAGCGTCATGCGTACCTTCTTCCCATTCCCACTTCTTGTTTTCATCAAATTGCACATCCCTACTGATGACAATTTTCTTTGTCATCGGATTGTACAGTCTGTAAGCCTTCGACTCCTTGCTTACTCCAACTAATACACACTTTGTGCTTTTCTCGTCCAGTTTGATTCTCCTTTCATAGGGAACAACTGCATATGCAATGCACCCAAATACTCTTATATGACCCACTAACGGCTTGTGATTGCTCTAACTTTCTTCTGGTGTTATATTACCAAGTGCTGCAGAGGGACTCCTGTTCAGAATGTGAACAGCATATTGCACTGCTTCAGGCCAGAGTCTCCTTGGTACTAACATTCCCAACAACATGCACCTAGCCATGTTCATTACACTCCGGTTGTTCCTCTCCGCAATGCCATTTTGTTGTGGAGTGTAGGCTGCAGTGAGTTATCGGCTGATACCATTCTCCTTGCAGTAGTCTTGGAATGCTGCTGAGTTGTATTCCCCTCCTCTGTCGGATCTGAGACAAACAAGGTTCAATCCCACCTCACGTTCTGCCATTGCTTTGAACTCCTTGAAGGTTCTCAGTGCTTTTGATTTCTCCGACAAAAAACAAGTCCAACACTTACGGTTGTAGTCATCAATGAAATTGATGATGTATCTCTTCCCACTCTCTGAGATTGGCGTTATTGGTCCACATATGTCAGTGTGTACCAGCTGCAATCCTCGGCTTGCTCTCCATGAGCTCTTCCTTGGAATGGTTTCTCTGTTCTGTTTTCCTCTCATGCAGATTTCACAGATCTCTTTCGCTTCATCATGTGATATTTGTGGTAGCCCGTTCACCATTTTCTTCTCAGAGAGACTTTTCACTCCACCATGATTCAGATGTCCAAGTCTCTTGTGCCAGAGTACTTCTGCCTTTTCTTCAGTTACTTGGAGGCATCCTTCTTCTTCTGTCTCCTTCAGCCTTCTTACTTCGGCTAGAATGATGAACATTATGTTCTTTGACATAATCGGTTTCATCAGCAGCCTTCTTTGCTCTTTATGCCATACCTCACATAAATCGTCTTCAATCACAATCCTCAACCCCCGCTGTCGCAACTGCCCTACGCTTAGCAGGTTGCTCTTGAGCCCTGGGACATAGTAGACGGATGAAATCATCTGATTTGTTCCGTTGATTAGTAGTCGAATGCTTCCTCTGCCTTCTACCATCATTCTCCGGTCATCACCTAGTTTGACATGCTGTCGGAAGGAAGCATCAAAGTTCACAAACCAATCTCTGGTACCACACATGTGGTTGCTGCACCCTGAGTCCAGAAACCAGACCTGCTCTTTCTCTCCTTTCTGCATCTCAATGTATGCCATGAGGAGTACTTCCTCCTCCAACTCTGCATAATTTGCGTTTCTATCCCACTCTAGACATTCATTTTTGTAGTGCCCCATTTTGTGGCACTTGTAGCACTCAATCATCTCCTTGTTGGTGCTTGAGCTTCCTCTGTCGCGTCCTTGGTATCCTCCTCGACCCCTGCCTCTACTCTGGTGTCCTTCACGGCCCTTTTCTTCATCAGGTTTCCATCTGCCTTCCATTCTCAGAGCATGTTCATCTCCAACATGCCTGCTTAGCATCTGCTCATGAACCATCAACGAGCTTTGTAGTCCATCCACAGACATGTCTCTGATGTCATTTGATTCTTCAATAGCACATACCACATATGTGAACTTCTCCACAAGTGTTCTCAATATCTTCTCAACCACCTTTGAGTCTGGCATGTCTTCTCCGAGATTCCTCATATCATTCACCACCATCATCACTCGAGAGAAGTACTCTGAGATTGTCTCTCCTTCTTTCATCTCCAAAACCTCTAAGTTTCTCCTCATTCTCTGCAGTTGTGCACTCTGCACTCTCTGATTCCCTTGATACTTTCTTTTCATCAAATCCCAGAGATCCTTGGAAGTTTTCTTGTTCAGGATCGTCTTCAGGATGCTCTTATCAATGGAAGCAAAGAGGTAGTTCTTTATCTTCAGGTCTTTGAGGTTCAAATCCGCCATCTCTGTCCTCTGTGGTCCAGTGAGTATCATTCCTCTCTCCGGTCTTGTCATACCGGTTTCAATCAGACCCTACCACTCCTTTGACCTGAGGAGATTCTCCATGAGCATAGCCCAATGCTCATAGTCACCATCAAAATTTGGAATGATCAGCTGTGTGTCTCTCTCACCCATCTCACCCGTACCAAGCTCGTTTCAAACTCTGTTACCACTTGTTGAATCTGTAAACAATGTTTCAGTGACAAATGAGAGAACTTAAAACGTTTGATTTGCATTCAACATAGAAGACGGTCTTTTAAATAGACCTTGAGTACAACAGAAATCCGAATTGAACTCCTACAAATACTGAAACTAACAAGAACTATTCTAGCTCCTATAATGGTGGAGACTTATTCAAATGCAACAAATCAAGGACTAATAATTCAAACTTTAAAACTCAAACACAACGGTCTTTATTCTTCAATAATGAGACTTGTTTTTCTTTTAGGGTTTTCATTTCTTTAAATAGGAAACAATACAAATGAGCAAAGGAAAATGGAATCTTAATTCCTACAAAAGTGGAGAAATTCGAGAGATGATGGTTCCTAGACATCATAACTCTCTCGTTATTATTGAACAATACTAAGAATTAAAAAGAAATAACGATGACTTAATCCAAGTATTCCCGGTTCGGTTCGATGAGCCGGCCTAACGATCTATCGACGGTTTGCTTGGTTAGTCTTTGTCCGGGCAAGAATCTTGGTCATGACAAAGACTAAAACAAGTCTTACAGTAACCGAAAAGCTTCTCGTACTCCATCTTCACATCCACCTCCTCACCACCGGTTTCAAAACGAACCGGTATTTCGAAGCACAATGGCTTAGTACCATCGATACTCACTTGAACCATCGCATTCACTTCATCAACTTCTCGAACCGTGCCAAGCTCATTCCCGATTCTCCGCAGAATCCGATCATCCCATAAATGCAGAGGAACACCAACGATTCTGACCCAAAACGTGATATCCGATGGGTAGTTTTTGTGTGAAACCGGTTCCCATCTTACAATCGAAACCATCCATTGATTGAAACTGAAAGGCTCTGTTTTGAGCACTTGAAGAATATCTTCTTCTCTCTGGAAATCAAACCGGAACAAACCTGAACCCAAATCCGAACCGGTGACTCGATCATCCTCTAGCTTCCAGATTTTGGGCATCATGGAAACCAATGATCCAACGTTCTGCTTCTCAGGATTCGTGATCCTACCGATCAGAGTTTTATTCAAGCTTCTGATTAAATCAGAGTTATCGAAATAGGGAACCCGAATTATGTTTCCTCCAATCTCCGACATTATTGGTAAAGAAACACACAAACCGAGATTTCGCTCAAACCGTATGAAAACCGATGATGAACCAACCAACACCAGAAACACACAGAAGGAGGAGATAAGAGACGAGACTATTGCAATGAATCGCCGCTATTTTATACATAAAACCATCCCTGAGAATAATCTTCTCGGGTAAATTGCGCAATTTGATTTTGTGAGTTTCCATTTCTGTTCCTCAGTGATTGATTCTCTTTGACGAATTGAAACCGAATCACACTAACCAAATCTGTATATATTAATGACCATTTTTATTCCAGATCAGACGGAATCAGTTGAGGAAATAAAGGCATGGATGTTATGAATTTGAGTTGCCAAAGAAATGTAATTCACAATCAAATTGCGCAATTACTCTAGAGAATCAGGATCACAAGCGAAAGAAATATATTGATGATGATCTTTGGCTTTGTTTCTTGAAACACCATAGGATCCTCGGTGGAATCAGGATCATGAGAATTCATCGTCTCGGAAGGAAGATTCATTGTCAAGGTAATTAACCATTTTGGGATTCCTGCGTCTGAAGTAAACAAACTTGCAAGATCTCTTACAATGATTCCGTGCCGGACACAGAATATAGAAACGGATGCAGCAAGTTCAGGCGACTAAGAAGCGGGTGATAGCCGCCGGAGCTGTAGACCAACGAATTAATTATCTTGGAGTTCAGAAAACTTGAATAAACTAAAAAATTAGGTATAAAATAACAATAGCTTGTTATTAGGCATATGCCTAACGACGTATACCATAAACTCCAATTGAATGACAAAAAGCTTAGATGATGTTGAAATCCTATACATGGATTTCAACTCTTTCATCATCTTCTTTCGATTGCAGCTTGATTTCAAGGAGATTCGAGCTCTTTTTAGACACTTTGAGTTGGCAAAGATGTATCTTACAACTTCTTTCTCTACGTTTTTTCCTCCATATCCGTTCCACTCAAAGATCTCGAGATTGGTTGACAAGCATAAGGGAACAGAACTCGGTTGGTTCCACGGAAGTGGAAAAGCATCCATCGGAATCGGATCATAATATGCCTGCGAAGCAACATCAAGGAATGTTAATTAATTAACAAGGTTTGCTTCACTTTTGCATTTACTAGTAACTAGTGCATGCGCGATGGTTCGAACCTGGTCGATGAGAAGAACTTTCAGTTTAGGAGAATTTTGAAGCAACAACACAAATGGTTCAAACCAATCTAACTCATAAGGACGTATTTTACACTCTATAAGCTGAGAGAAGTTAATTGATTCTGAGTTGGAAGCCCATGAAACTTAACATGGTATCAGAGCCAGGTCTATTGATTGGCTCAAAACCAATTGGCAATGAGTAGATTGGCTCAAATCCCTTATATATTAGTTAAGGTTCCTCCCAACTTCTAATGTGGGACATCTTACACATACTTTCTAGAGATTAAGGTTTCATGGTCCATTAATCCCTACTAATCCCAATATATTGTTATCAATCGGTAGCTTCTTAATTCTATTTTTCTCAAAAAAATTGGCACTATGGGCTCTAACTGAAATTAGATTCAGATCACTCTTAAACAAAAATGGTTACCCTTAAGAGACGCGTAGATAGAAAGATACAGACGCTGTGCTCCAACAATGAAGCAAACGTTGATTACTCTGGTTTCTTCAAAAAAATACTGCAAGAGAAAGAGAACCAGAGGATCTACAAAAGCAAAGTACTATGTTATTTTTCACTCAGTGCACCAGTTGTAAAAGAGATTACCCTTCAGAAACGGGTATACAAAAGAGAAGAGACGCTGTATAATACAGTATGTATTCCTGTAAGGCATGCATCCAACGATACAATATGAAACATAAAGGTTGGTACTATTCACCACCCTCCACCTTGAGGGGAGTATTCAGATATATTCCATATTTCTCTATGCAATATTGTATTTTCCATATTTCCGATATCTTAGGAACCAAACTTAAAACCTTTGTATTATAATACTCTTCTCATGATTCAATAAAGATCAAGCAATTCTCCTCACTTTGACAGTATTCTTTAGCTGTGGTTTCTTTGATTTCATCTGATCTAATAGTCCGCACGAAACAAAGTATTAGAGAAAGCATCAGATCGCAACTCATAAGCCGCTTCAAACAATTTATAATGGTATATTGATTTGAGGTTAACCGATGCAAAATCTATCTACTCTACTACCCAAAACAAGTCATATTTAAACACTGTCATGTACCAGAATTTGATCCAAAGAGCAAAAGTTTACAAGAGAGAGTTCCTACGTTTTTTTTGTTTGGAATTTGTTGCTGACTATGGAGTAAATCAACTTCTACTTCCCTAGCAATTTGGGAAGACATCCTCTGCATCAATCTAGAGCATCTGTAAGCTCAGTGGAGATGGAATCAGTTGAGGAAATAAAGGTGGATGTTATGAGTTTGAGTTTGCAAGCGAAAGAAATGGAATATATCGATGATGATCTTTCGCTTTGTTTCTTGAGTCACCATAGGATCATTGGTGGAAACACGTTAGAAGATTCATTGTCAAGGTAATAACCATTTTGGGTTTCTTGCATCCTAAGTAATAAAACTTGCAAGAACTCTTACAAAGATTCTGTGCCGGACAACGGATGCAGCAAGTTTAGGCGAGTAAGCAGCGGGTGATAGCTAAAAAACATGAATAACTGAAAAAACAGCTATAAAATAATAATAGCTTGTTAGTCAAGCATTTCCTCAGCGAACTTAATAAACTCTAATTGAGTGGAAAAGAGAAGCTGAGATGATGTTGAAATCCTATATATGGATTCTAACTCTTTCATTATATTCATTTGATTGCAGCTTGATTTCAAGGAGATTCCAGCTCTCTTTAAACCCTTGGAATTGGCAAAGATAGTATTTTACCATTTCTTTCTCTTCGCTTGTTCCTCCATATTCGTTCCACTCAAAGATCTCGAGATTGGTTGACAGGCATAACGGAACAGAAGTCGGTTGGTTCCACGAAAGTGGAAAAGCCTCAATTCGATAATATGTCTGTGAAGCAACATCAAGGAATTTTAATTAACACGTTTGCCTCACTTTTCAATTTACTAATAACTAGTGCATGCACGGGGAGTGTTGTACGAACCTGGTCGATGAGAAGAACTTTCAGTTTAGGAGAGTTTTGAAGCAACAGCACAAATGGTTCAAACCAATCTAGCTCATAAAGATGTATTTTACACTCTGTAAGCTGAGAGAAGTTAATGGCGTCACAACATCCAACCTGTATTTGAATGCAACAACACATAATTAAACGCTATAAATTAATGTGATCATAATTAACCATTAAAAAAAGTGAGTTTGAAATACCGTTGCCAAGCTCAGTTCTAACTGGAGAAACAGGACTGATGAAAGAGATCTCATTAAATTGTCATCAGGGTAAGAGTGAACGTAGATAATTGTTTTATCAAGGCGAACCTTTTTCTCAACATGGTTCCAAATTAAAATATATTAAGGTCTCTAGAGATGGCACTTTTATACAAAAATTTGTCACATTGTCTTGTTTCTTTCGCATCACAAACAAATGTTTGAGAATAGGACAACTCGATAAGAGCCTAACAAGAGTTTTGTCTTTGTTTTCACATTGAAACTACAAAAATACTTTTAGGGTTTTAAATTTTTAGTCTCAACCAATAATACTTTGGGGTTTTAATCTCAACCAATATTTGTAGGGTTTTAAATCCTCTAATATACAGTATATGGGCCTAGACGGTTCTTTTATGATTCTGTTTACTTTTTTAAAAGATTACTTAAATAAATTTAAATATATTTTCGATTGTTATTCTTCCATTTTTTTCCCATTTACTTTGTTAATAAAAATATGGATTTTATGATACAAAAGCAGAGTACTCTGTTTTTTCAGTCAATGCTTCAATTGTAAAAGATTACCCTTCAGAAACGGATATGCAAAAGAGAAGGGACGCTGTATTACTTTGTTACCAAGTAATACAAAAGCAGAGTACAGTCTGTATTATTTTCATTGTTACCAAGTAACTTAGCTTTAAATTACTTTGTTACCAAGTAACTTAGCTTTAAACCATATATGTTCACCGAAAGTCCGAAACCAAGGGACTGAACTCCATTACAAAGTAGTTCAAAAAAACTTCAGACAGAACACCAACACATCAAGTAAAATAAAGACTTTCAAGTTTAATGAGAACACACAAGAACATCAAACAACATCATCGAACGAGAGAGCAAAATTTGAAGCCGACAGATCTGCATTCTCCTCCTCCATAAGAGCCTTCAGCTTTAAGGATAGCTGATTGAGTTGCTGCAACTCTTCCTCCATTTGTTGCAGCCGAGCCTTAGCAGTGTCCACTTTCTTCTTCTTTTCTTTGACTTCCTCAAGCTTCTTCTCCAACCAATCCACTTTAAAGCCTCCCTTTGCCACGTATGAAACTGCATCAGATGCTTCATCCAGATCATCAAGAGAGAGCTCTTGAGGCGACTGGCACAGCGTCTTAATTAGGCCGAGGAGGACACTGATGTATGTTGACTTCAGATGCTGATTCTTAGAACGGAATTTTGATGCAAAGTCCGGATATTTTTCAAATATACGTCTCACAGATTCCACCTGCGAGTTAAAAAAAAAAACCAAGTTTATGGAGATATGAATACACATTGATATTCTCCAACAACTTAAACATAAAAAACCAAGAAACTGAAGGATTTTTACAATTTGGTTGTTTAACATCTCTCAACTTAAGTGTCTGATACTTGAGAGGTTTTTATGGTATAATACATAATCTTTAATATATAATACTATCTACTATTCAGGTTGAGAAATAATGAAGAGGTGGGCCATAATCTTAAAGTGCTTACCTGTGATGCAAAAACCTGAAACCCATTGACATCAACACTATTCAGTTGGTTTGTCTCGTTGAGTAAATCACTAGACACATTCAACTTCATCTTTTTCATCAGAGGTTGGGTTGAGTTCTCAGCTTCCTCTGGTACATCAAACCCGCCAATAACTTGAAGAACATCAACCTCAGCAACAATCTTGACTTCTCCATTTGCTACAAACCCACCGTCTTCGGCATGAATTGCGGTAAGGGGAAGCATTCTTGAGATTCCCAAGGCGGGAGTCTTCTGATTAAACAACATTTCTAGTTCTACAAAAATCACGAAACATAAAGCTGATATTAGTCAAAACAAGTATTTCACATCACATAAATATAGAATCTCGCAGCAGCCTTTGTTTTGTATGCCTTGTAAACATAATCATACAGTAGCTAGTGACCTAGCGCAGATATAATCACCTTTCACTTTGGTTCCCTCTTCGGAAAGCTGATTTATAACATGAACTCGAAATTTTGTGCGTCTTCTCCATTCATAAGGCAATGATTTAGAATCAGCGACATTTAGAAGCAGAGACAAACAGTTATTACCACTATATCCCTTGGGATAGGCCAAAAGACGCCTGCAAGCAAAAAACCATTGGAAATGATTGATGTCTTCCTCGTAAACATAAATTGGAAGAAAACATTAGAATTTAGAAAACAAGTTTTATTTTTCTTACCATTTGCAGCGACCGAGCACGAATATATCAGAAGAGATTTGTGGAGATTGCAAAGAGGAGAAATTCTTAATAACCCAAGTGAACTTTTTCTCAGCCTCATTCCCCGTTGAAGACTCCTCCTACCAATGAAGCTACCAGAGCCTGAAAAGAGAAAAGAAGCGAGTGTCACAAACAAAAGACACAGTCTCGAGTAACAAAACGTAAGACCTAACTATCACTAAATTCAAACCCTTCTTAATCAACAGTTGCTACATGAAGAGAAGTGAAACACTAGTACTCAAGTGGCACAGACATACACCCACATTTGTACATCGAACAATCAAACAGCAGTTTCAGCAATACCAATATAGAGATTTTAGTGTTTACTATTTTTTTTTTTTTTTTTTTTGAATTGAATGTCAAATTAATTCAAACCCAAAAAGGCTGTTTACAACAAGTGCTTCTTAAAACAGAGAGATTGATTGTGTTGCTGAGATTTGAAATTCTATAACTTTAAACCGAACAGAAAAGAGAAACTAGAGACTTAGGTCCTTGTGGCAAACCATAATTGGAGGCTCTCCTCGTACTTGTGATCGCCCAAGGCTCTGATAGATAGCAGTCGATCTCGTACTTGTCTGTCGATGAGCTTCGCAATAGTAATTGGAGAAGATGGTGGAACACCATGTTTCCTCGCATTCCTGTCTCTCCAAAGACTGTGAATCGTTGCTTGAAATACATACCGAGTGAGAAAGGTGATAAGTGAAGTCTACCATGAGAAGCATCTGAGATTAGTTGAATGAGGATTGACCAGTTATTTGAGAACTGAGCCTTGAGCAAGCCTTTTGCAAGTTTTGTCCATACTTCTGTCGAGAACCTACAGGAGAAGAACAAGTGATCTCGAGACTCCAGAGGATCGTTACATAAGACACATGATGCATTAATTCCTGTATTCCACGCGAGCATGCGATCGCCTGTGGAGAGTCGGTTGTGAACCGCAAGCCAGGAGAAGAAAGAGTGCTTCGGCGTTGCATGGGTAAACCAGATGCCCTTAGACCAACCAACTCTAGGCCTGCCGTCTCGTGTGAGCATCCAAGTACTTTTTGCGCTGAATTTAGGTTGAAAAACATCGTTCTTTGATTTCCAGAGAGCAATATCCCCTCCACCCGAGTTCCCCTTAGCCCTTTGTACTTCCACCTCAGCCTCCATCAAAGTTAGTGTAGGTGATCTGTGTCTTCTCCTTCTCCGAGTTCCAAGTACGGAAGCAACAGACGCATGGATTTGAAACCCCGTGTCGATGCATCCCCGCAAACCAGTGATGTCAATGAGACGCCCTATTTTACATCAAGAGTCGTACCAAAAAGCGGTTCTAGTTCCGTCTCTCACCTCCATCTTATGAAAAGCCTTTGCGATGTCCCTGTATTTGAGAAGTTTTCTCCACATCCAGGAACCCGCATTTGTATCACGCATTGACCAGAATGTTCCTTGCCTTATCAAATAAGTCTGAATCCATTTAACCCACAGAGAGTTCGGAAAGGATGTTAAGCGCCAAATCAACTTGAGACAACATACCAAATTGATTTCTTTCAGTGAGCGTAAGCCGAGACCTCCTTCACATTTCGGTCTACACACATCAGTCCATGCTATCTTTGCTTTCCGAGAATTCAGTTCCGGACCAGACCAGAGAAAAGCAGAGCATAATTTTTCAACTTCCCGTAGGCATTCCCTTGGTAGTCGAAAAGCAGATAGCCAGAAATTCGTAATGCTAGCAAGAACAGAACTTATTAATTGCAGACGGCCTGCCATGGAGAGAAAGCGAGCTGTCCATGAGCTTATTCTCTTTCTAATCGTCTCTATCAGTGTAAGATAATCACTTGCCCTCATACGTTTCGTGAGAAGGGGTAAGCCCAGGTAGCGTACCGGCAATTCCCCGGAAGTAATCGGAAATTGATTCACCATCTGTATTCGAGTTGTATCGTGGATACCCGCATGATAGATTGTTGATTTTTCCAAACTAATTCTCAATCCTGACATTTTTGCAAAATCATCGAACACCTCCACAATGCCTTCTAACGATCTGATCCTTCCATCCGTGAATACCATAATATCGTCTGCAAAGCTCAAGTGTGTAAGACCCAGATTCTTACATTTCGGATGATAGCCGAGCTTGTTATCATTCGCAGCTTTGCCAGAAGTTTTGAGAGCACATTCATACTAATCACGAATAAGTAGGGGGAGAGAGCACATCCTTGCCTCAGGCCTCACTCAGTTTTGAAGAAACCAGCTAATTCTCCATTTACTTGTACCGAGAACGCTGCAGTGGTGTACAGACTTTGATCCAGTGTATGAATCGTGCAGGAAACTGCATTGCCGCGAGTGTGTTGAGGAGAAAGTCCCATTGAACCGAGTCGAAAGCCTTCGAAATATCAATCTTGATAGCACAACGGCCAGAAACCGTATCTTTGTGGTAATCCTTTACCAATTCCGTCGCAAGAAGAAGATTCTCAATTAATAGCCTGTCTTTAACGAATGCAGATTGGTTTAGAGCAATGAAGTCAGGCAGAGTTTCTTTAAGACGATTAGCTATGATTTTGGAGATCACCTTGTACAAGACGTTGCAGCAAGAGATGGGTCTGTAATCTTTCATTTCTCTGGATTCTGCTTTCTTTGGAATTAATGCTAGAATCGTTGTGTTTACGCCTTTCGGGAGAAAACCTTTCACAAAGAAAGATTGGACAGCGACAGTGAACTCATTCCCGATAATCGGCCAAGCCACTTTGAAGAACTCTGCAGTATAGCCATCTGGTCCAGGCGATTTGTCATTTGGCATTGAGAATAGCACGCTCTTGATCTCCTCATTCGTGACTTCTTTGACAAGTTTGCTTTTCTCTAACTCCGTGCATTGATACGGCAGAATAGTTTCAAGCTTTTCCACAGTTATACCTGCAAAATCTCTTGGTTTTTCCTGAAGAAACTCTCTAAAGAATTTTTCAGCCTCTGCTTTTATATCTTCAGCGTTGGATACTATGTGTCCATCACTGCATAGTATCTCCTTGATAGCATTTCTTGCTGCTCTCACAGCTGCTGAATTATGGAAAGTTTTGTTATTTTTATCCCCCACTTTTAGCCAATGACATTTCGACTTTTGCTTCAGAAATTTCTCCTCCATATTTGAAACATTTTCCCACCGTCGATAAGCCATGTTTTCCTCCTCCAAACTCTGTTGAGTTGGGTTGTGCATATTTGCCTCCTGTTTCTCACATAAAACTTTGTACGCCTCATTTGCTCTCTTTGTGAGATGGCCCATTTTCTCTTTAGCCAGAGCACGAATCACTGGCTATGGGAGAAAAACAGTTCAGGGTTTGCTATGGGAGAGTCTCGTTGAAAGAGGCATGCAATTCCAACAGAGAAGCCACCGTTTTAAAAGTGAATGGGAATGCGAAACGTTTCGGCTCCTCATGCATGGCTCCTAGGGTGGCTCATAGGACTGGGACTAACCATTGAGGCGGGAACTTATATAATGATGATTTTTTTTTTAACAAGAGTTAATTATCGATATGCTACAAACTAGATTTTTAAAATAATCGTTCTTTAGTAGTAAGTTTTTAAATAAATACTCCCTCTGTTTTTAAAATATAATTTTTACAATTTTTCTAACACATATTACAAAAAAATTATTGTTCAATCATAAATGTATAAATTTTTAATATTAAATATTTTTATAACTATAAACGAATTGAAATTAAAAAAACTTAATTATTTTCAATAAATACATTTTGAAATCTACAATTTGCTAGTATCATTTTCTTACAACAATTTGCTATCATTAAATAGTAAAAAATGAATAGAAAACTTAAAACATTTATTTTTTCAAAACAAGAAAAAAATGCTAGAAAATTTATCTCTAAAAAACAAAGATAGTGTTTATTTATAGGGAAATTGGCAGCAATAACCAAGAAAAAATTATTAATAAACCAAGTAACCATATCAATGTAATAGCTAGAATATTTCATATATTTTATGTATTAAATACGAATGTACACCTATGGTTTTTAATGTCACGCTCATCTCTCTCTATGGTGTTGGTGTCACGCTCCTTTTCCTCTATTCTCAATTCCCGCCAACAATTTGAGGGGCACAATAATCATTATTTAGGGTTTTTGGTTAATCGGTTCAATACCCAATATCCATGGCTATATTCTCATATATTTAGCCCAATATGGCTACTCATTTAATTGGCCCTTATTTATATACATATCGTGGAAGCCCCTTTAGGGCCTGACTGGTTTAACCGCAGCTGTTGCGGTTGCGGTTGCGGGAGTTTGCGGAAGCGGGCGATTGCAGTTAACAGCGTTATTATGCGGGTTGTACGACTGGCACAACGGTTAGAAACGGGTGCATTTGCGGGATATTTACGACTGGTTAACTTGCGGATGTAATAGCAGTTAAACAATAAATTAACAATATAAACAAATTTTATAACTATAAAAAATATTAAAAACCATATTATTATTAAAAAAACTATAAAATTATTAATTAAACATAATTATTTATAAAAATTATTTTTTTTATTTTTCAATTTCTTTTTATTTTGGATGAAAGTTATGATTTTATTAGAGAAATTGTTTTTTTGTATGAAGATGTTAGATGAAAAGAATTTTAGTTGTTATATATACATTACTGATGAAGAGAAAATTTATCAAAATAATTAGACTTTATAGATCTTATACATATAAAATTATGAAAGATTGTTAATGAATATTAGTTAAAAATGTTAAATTTATTTATTTATTTGTAATTATAATATTCAAATCTTATTTTTTTAAGTTATATATATATGTTAATTTTAAATAAATTTTGTGTTTTTTTAATTTTTAATTTTTATAATTATTCACCCGCAATCGCCCGCAACCGCAAACGCTAGCTGGAAGGAACTTTTGATTTTTAGCGATACAAAGCAGTTTGAAGCGATAGAAAGCGTTTTGTGTGATTGTTGCCAAACGCCAACAACCGCTACCAACCGTTTGCGGGTGCTTGCGGGAGAACCAATCAAGCCCTTAGTCTAGTGGTTGACTTAAAGGTTCTTTAATGCTTCTACACCAGGAGGTCTGGATTTCGATTCCCAGCAGATGCGATTTCCCCAGGTTATTAGAAGTAGCCAGATACGAAAGAACGAATCTACAGCAGCTTATTGGAGATAGCCAGATAAGGAAAAGACGGACAGCAGAAGATATTTATGGTGGGCCCACATATCTATTGTGGATCTTTGGAGAATAATTAATTTGTTCGTTAAAAATATACTTGTAATTGTTTCCATAATTTGCATTCAGACGATTAAAAAAAAATTTATATACATATATATGGTAAACTTTAAAGTAAATAAATGAAATATATATATGTAGCAAATCAAGTTTATTCTCTTTGTATTAAGTATTAACGTATGAGAAAGAAAGAAATTAGGTTGTGTCAAACTGAGATCATTTGTATGATAAAAGTTGTTTTTGTGTCAAGCAACATTTTTTTTTTTGGTCAAGAACTTGTCAGGGAACATTTGTAAGAAGAAATGTAGCTGCAATTATGTACAGTATCTTCGTCTCGATCTCTTTTCTGCAACACCTAACTTTAATCTCTAGTAACGAGTAGGAATACGTACAGCTTTGACACAAACGTCATAATTAAGAATTAATAAACGCTGAGAGTATATGTTCTCGAGCCACTCAAGACATCATACAAGAGAGGATCGTTGGGACCAAAACCTCTGAGAGTATATGTTCTCGACCTAAAGATTCAACTTCTTTATTTTCTTTGTTAGGAGCAATATTCGGTAATAGAATTTAATTTCAAATCATTTGTATTACTCTCTTATGCACAAGTGTTGTTGGAACCGGATATCAACACACAAAGTTATTTTGGCATTAGTCTACTACACGCAAAGTAGTTTTCTATTCAAATATGTTTCGAAAAAGCAAGAAAATGGTTTTCAACTCTTTTTCAACCTGCTCACTGGCGATTAATCAATATTTGGCTAAGTGATTACAATTACCCCACGCTTGTCTAACTCTTTTGACAAACCTCTAAACCGATTTATTTTAGCAAGTAAAACCATCTGCATTGGTAGTCTCTCACCAAGTCTCTCAACATAAAATATTAATAAAATTAGAAAAAGAGAAGAGAGATACTAGAGAGAGACCATGTTATCTTTATATCATTGGTTTATTTTTTTATAATTTAAAACTAAATAATATAATTAAAATTATTATTATTAAGTTGATTAAGACTCATGTGAGTCTCTCACCAATGCAAATGCTCTAGCAAAAAATATTTTAACCAAGCGGTTGCTTTGGGATCGTACCTTTGCAAAATATGTAAAAATAGATACAATTTAAGAGATAAAAAATCTATACTATTATCTGCCAAGTAGAAAGCTGACGCGCTTTCACATTGATTTTTACGTTTTTTTACCTTTGTACCTTTAATGAAATAATTTGGATTTAGCTCTTTGGTTTGTTTTTTGTCTGATCGTAATTGTTTTATAATTCCGGTTATTAATATCCTTATAGAATTCGCTAATATCCAAATTATTTTAATCGACTGCAAATTACTTTTCTTATTATCAATAGCAAAAGTAAATACACTACGTAATCATCAACCACCTTATATTGTTCTTGATATTTTATAATTTGTTTATTTTATTTTGTAATTTGTTCGTCAAATTCTTCATTTTTTGTTTGTCTTTTGTTTTTTGAATTTGATATGAATCTTAATCTGTGTTTTAATCTTCTTCTGCGGTACTTAAAATATGACCTGGGAAACTTTGAAAAGCAGTCGACCAAAGATTAAAAGAAATTTGAAACGATATTTTTGCTTACCTTGATTGTTTTGGTATTTTTGTTTCTATTTGATATGGGAAGTTGCTTTTGTTTGATCTATAAAAATCTAATTTTTCGATTTTGCCATTTTTTTTTAGAACACGTCAAAGGAATCATGGGCAAAAAACGAAATCATAAAGGTACTTGAGATTTTATGTGGTATCTTTATTTTGATATATTATGTGTAATTTCTATCCTATTGCTCAATCCTCATTTGGTAAATCTCCTTCTCAACGACCAATTGAGAGTATTGGTAAATCTTCCTCTCAACGATCAATTGGGATAAAAAAAATTGATGAGAGAACATCAGCGGTTATCAACACTTTATAAGAAGTAAATAAGCTACTTTTGGAGCAATTAAAGAAGACAAGTGCACAAAGACAATACCATTTAAATATTCAAAGTAAGAACTACGCTTTGGAAGAATTTAAGGAAGAAGACAAATTTTTGTTCCAAGACTTGAACTCGATAGAAGATCCGAATCTTCTTGTATATGTTCAGACTTAACAAACACGAATTTTACAAAAAATGGTTCAACAACAACAATATCAACAAGATTCACCTCAATCTGCTTCATTTGAACAATTTTTTGGTGATTTAAGTGGATCCGGAAGTGATTTACCAGATTATTAACTAATTAAGTCACCAATCATTGTTGTACTAAATTTATTTCTTGTTATTTTTAATTTATTATATTTTTTATTAAATAATGTTATTTGCATTTTTATTTTAGATATTAAAATGTTTTAATATTTATAATTATATAAAAAAATCATAATCAAAATAATTATTTATAAAATTTGAAGGACAATCTTATAAATAAAAAAGTTTAGTTGGATTTTGCAATTGAAAATGAGATGGTTTCATATTTGAAATCAAAAATGACATTATGATATTTTGCAATTAAAAATGAGATTGTGTTGAAGCAGATTTTATTACAAAATAAAATTTGGCACCAAATTTGCAATGGAGTTGGAGATGCTCTAATAGTAGAAGTCTTGAGAAGATCAATTCTCGGAATCAGATCACGACCATGAGCTTCTTTTTCTGTTTTTTTCGGTTTCCAACAGGTTTGTTCGATTAATTTTCTTTGTTTATTTTTCCTTGCTAAAGACTCAACTTCTTTGTTTTCCTCTAGGTTAAATTCAGTCGTTTTGTTGGGTCATAATGAGTTATTGGATAAGAAATAAACCCAAAAAGAAAGATTAATTATAATAAGCATCATCAATTAGGCATGACGATGACACAAACATCAAAGCATGTTCTTGGTATGATGATCTGCTCTGTTCTCTCTGTTTTTCATCTTTACTTTCTCGGAGAGGTGATTGAATTTTTCAATTATTTAACCTCTCTATCCTTTTAGTCAGAGAGAGAGATGGACTCACCGTCACGAGAAGATGACTTCACACCATTCTTCTCTCGATTCTTTCAAAGGGATGAAAGTCTACCAATTGGTCTACCTCGCAAGCATATAGGTCTCTAAGGTAGAGAGAGATTCTCCAAAGTATTAGGGCAAAGATGATACACGTGGAACGTCCAATTAGTTACAAGTGGTCCAAACCATTAAACAAGCCATTTTTTACATGTGGGATATAGAAAATGTGGCCACCACCATTGCGTTGTTTACGTTTTTTCTTCTCTGTTTTTCATTTTTTTCAAGTGGTCCAAACCATTTACATTATTTTCAAATACGTGCAAAGATGATTCACGGGAATGCCCAATTACAAGTGGCCCAAACCCTTAAAAAACAAAACCAAAAATACAAGTGAATATAACACGTGCAGTTAATGGGATATAGAACTGAGAATGCCTACGTTTTTTTTGATCTATAAATTGAGCTCTTCATGTCTCATAAGTTTCTTACATCACAAATACCCTTCCTCTCTTATAATTAAGAATTTCTTCAACTAGTATATACCAATGAAGAGCTTCTCGTTCCTTGCAACTCTGTCTCTCTTGGCTATAACACTTCCATTAGCCATTTCAGATCCAAGACAAGTTCAAGACTTCTGCGTCGGCGTAAGCAGCCCAGACAATGGTGGTATGTACATAATGACCGTCTTTCTTTTTCTTTTTTTTTTCTACATAATGATTGTTTACACTTACCTTTCATTGGTTTCTCATTTCTTATACTTCTTTTGTTATATGGTTATCATGTTCAGTGTTTGTGAATGGAAAGTTTTGCAAAGACCCAAAGCTAGCCACAGTAGAGGACTTCGTTTTCACAGGGCTTGACATACCAGGAGTCCCAACCGATGTGGACAGAGCAAACATCACTTTCGTCTATGCTGATAATTTTCCGGGTTTAAACACCCTTGGACTTTCATTTGCCCGTGCAGATTATGCACCGACAGGGGTGGAACCGCCTCACATCCATCCACGTGGCGACGAGTTCTTGGTTGTCCAAGAAGGAACACTTTGGGCGGGTTTTATCTCGTCAAAGCAAGGTGGAAATCGTTTATTCGCCAAAACACTCAACAAGGGTGATGTAATTTTGTTTCCAGAGGCACTCATCCATTTCCAAGTCAATGTCGGACAAGTCCCAGCAGTTGCATTCACTGGTTTGAACACCCAAAATCCTGGTACTGTCCCTATGCTTGACAGCCTGTTTGGGTCTAACCCGCCGATAAACCCGGAGTTTCTTGCAAAGTTAATCCAGTTGGATCTTAGTGTTGTCATGGATCTCCAGGCCAAATTTAAGCCTTCTTTTTCTTTACCCATGTCTGAATAAGGATCATGTATTCATGTATTATCCATCCGTACATCAAAAATATTGCATTTAATTTTTTTTACCTTTGTCCGAATAAGGATCATATATGTATTCATGTATTATCCATCCGTACTTCAATAAAGTGACAAATGTATTTTCTTTTATCATCAATAGATTAATGCTTTCAAAATGATGTTTGCAATCCACTTCACGCGACTGAATTTTCTATCACGATATGTTTAAAAAAAGGAATTAAAAAACATAAACAAGAGAATTGTTTCCAACTTTACAAAAAAAAGGGTAACGCCTAACTAAAATCTGCAGCATTCAAGTGTTCTTATATCTATGTGGTTTCAAACTAAGCCATAGTAGTTTTAGAACCATCAAGACTATCCAAATGGGTTTGAAAGATACTAACTAACAAACGCAAAACTTCAGATCGAAATAAATATAAAGATGGACATGCATAAACTAGAGGTTTCCCACCTCACTCAACTCAAGTGAGAGATTTTTCTAAGTTGATTGAAACCCAGATCAAGGTGTTTCAACTTGGAACATCTCCGAAGATTATCCACCTTTGCAAACTTGTTTTGACTCGACACATGGGAGAAGTTGCAAGCTCATATAAAGAAAGCCAACCTAGTCCACTGTGATGAATCCTTTATCTCGGCCTGAAACCTATTTCTACATAGTTGCTATTTCTATACTCTCTGAGGCAACTCTATGTAGTTATATTATTTTCCACCAAATTCAATTCACAACTAATTTAAATTCGTAGAATCTATCGTTGAGATATATTTGTATAAAAGGATTGAATTTCGTAAAAAAAACAAATCAACAATATATTGTTTTTCACTAAAACTGTATCATATTATTTTTTTATTTCACATTTTATAATATATTTTACAAAATTTATTTATTTTTATTTTACATAAAATTTTATGTATAAAAATAATTCGGTTGTGTGGAGATAAAATCTAATTTTTTATTAAAAAGAAGTATAACGTACGGCACTTTCAAAAGTTTTGCTGATTGGTAAAAAGATAGTGGGGTCCATCAATACCACTCCGTGAAGTTGAAAAATGTGAATGCGAAAAACGTGAATGTCTATTATTTTGAATGAAATCTCATCAATGTGTGACATCTCTAATAGTGGTCCGCTTATTTGGTGGTATGAAAAAGCGGATTTAAAGTTCGGTGCTGTAAACCGTGGGATATATGTTATCCGGGATAAATGCAGTTAGTGCAGAAAATGCGGTGCAAAATATTTTATGAATGGTGAAAAAAATAACTTTAGTGAAAAAGCTAACAAGCAGTGCTGAATACAGATGTAAATAAATATAAGTACATAAATAATATTCTTATCATTATAAGAATATTTCCAACACTACTCTATTTTTCACTCTAAACTCCATTTTTTAGTAAATTTCTCTCCAACCCTACTCCATTTATCACTCCAAAATGGAGTAAAAAATGAGATTGTTCTATATTTAGAGTAAACCTATATTCTACTCCATTTTGGAGTTAAACTTTTTTATTTGCAAACTGATCCTCTAAATATTAGATATTTTTATTTTATACTATTTTATCAACACAACAATACTTATTATCAACATATATATAATATATATATATCACTATAATTTTTAAACAATATAAAATCATAAATATTTGAAAACTATAATTTTTATTTGGAAAGCTTGCAAATTAAAATAAAATTAAAATGCATTACAAATGCCGAAATTAAAGATGGTATAACTAAATTATTGGTTTATTTTTCCATGAAATAGTAAAAATAATATTACATATTTTCATATATCAAAATAGTAATTATAAATAATATATCAAAATAGTATTACAAGTGATACATTAATTTACATTAATTAAACCAATAATTTAGTTATACTCTATGTTAACAGTTATTTGAATTACAAATTAATAAAAGAAATAAGGCAACCTATATACTTTCACTAGAAATAATCTTCTACTTTATTCTCAGATAAAAATAATTTTTTTACCCTTATTATAATTTTATAACCCCCACCTAATTATAATATTAGAACTTGATACAATCACAATAGTTACGCAAAAAAGAAAAACAAGATCGGAAAAATATACATTTAAAGATTCATCTGTCATCCCATGTGATGTGACACGAGAATACTGATTACTGAACCACGCAAGATTTGTAAACTTTTGACATCATATGAGAATAAAGCTAAGTCAGTGAACTACAAGTGCCTAAGAACGCAAGACATCATACAAGAGAGGATCGTTGGCAACCAAAATCTTTGGCAATATCATAGACCACTAGTACTTGGGAGTTAGGAGACCTGAAACAGAACACAGCATACTCCAATTTTAGTTTTCCAAAAGGCTTTGCCTTATTCACAACTCTGTTCAGACATAAAGAAATTACTTTTTCATCAAGTAACATACTCCAATTTCCATTTTTCATTAAGGCTTTTGTCCTATCATCAAATATCAACCACACTATGTTCAGACACAAACGAATTTACTTTGTGGTCATGTAACTTAGCTTTAAACCATTTCTTCAACAAAACAAAGGGGCTCCATTACAAAGTACTACAAAAGCTTCGGAGGCAAGACACCACCACGACGCCAACTAAACAAGCACACAGAACGAAACTAAAAGTTCCTGAGAACACAAGAACATCAAACAACATCATCAAACGAGAGAGCAACATTTGAAGCCGAAACATCTGCTTTCTTCTTCTCCATAAGAGCTTTCAGTTCTAAACATTTCTGATTATGTTTCTGCAACTCTTCCTCCATTTGTTGGAGTGAAGCCTTAGCAGTGTCCACTTTCTTCTTCTTTTCCTTTACTTCCTCAAGCTTCTTCTCCAACCAATCCACTTCAAAGCCTCCCTTTGCCACGTAAGACAATGCAACAGATGCTTCATCCAGATCATCATCAGAGAGCTCTTGAGGCAACTGGCAAAGCGTCTCAATTGCTCCGAGGAGGACANAACAGTTATTTGAATTACAAATTAATAAAAGAAATAAGGCAACCTATATACTTTCACTAGAAATAATCTTCTACTTTATTCTCAGATAAAAATAATTTTTTTACCCTTATTATAATTTTATAACCCCCACCTAATTATAATATTAGAACTTGATACAATCACAATAGTTACGCAAAAAAGAAAAACAAGATCGGAAAAATATACATTTAAAGATTCATCTGTCATCCCATGTGATGTGACACGAGAATACTGATTACTGAACCACGCAAGATTTGTAAACTTTTGACATCATATGAGAATAAAGCTAAGTCAGTGAACTACAAGTGCCTAAGAACGCAAGACATCATACAAGAGAGGATCGTTGGCAACCAAAATCTTTGGCAATATCATAGACCACTAGTACTTGGGAGTTAGGAGACCTGAAACAGAACACAGCATACTCCAATTTTAGTTTTCCAAAAGGCTTTGCCTTATTCACAACTCTGTTCAGACATAAAGAAATTACTTTTTCATCAAGTAACATACTCCAATTTCCATTTTTCATTAAGGCTTTTGTCCTATCATCAAATATCAACCACACTATGTTCAGACACAAACGAATTTACTTTGTGGTCATGTAACTTAGCTTTAAACCATTTCTTCAACAAAACAAAGGGGCTCCATTACAAAGTACTACAAAAGCTTCGGAGGCAAGACACCACCACGACGCCAACTAAACAAGCACACAGAACGAAACTAAAAGTTCCTGAGAACACAAGAACATCAAACAACATCATCAAACGAGAGAGCAACATTTGAAGCCGAAACATCTGCTTTCTTCTTCTCCATAAGAGCTTTCAGTTCTAAACATTTCTGATTATGTTTCTGCAACTCTTCCTCCATTTGTTGGAGTGAAGCCTTAGCAGTGTCCACTTTCTTCTTCTTTTCCTTTACTTCCTCAAGCTTCTTCTCCAACCAATCCACTTCAAAGCCTCCCTTTGCCACGTAAGACAATGCAACAGATGCTTCATCCAGATCATCATCAGAGAGCTCTTGAGGCAACTGGCAAAGCGTCTCAATTGCTCCGAGGAGGACATTCAAGTATGTTGACTTCAGATGCCGATTCTTAGAACAGAACTTTGATGCAAAGTCTGGGTATTTTTCAAATATACGCCTCACAGATTCCGCCTGTGCGTCGAAAAGAATAAGGATATATGAACCATATCATAGAAGTTTTTGGAGATATGAATAAACAATGGCTTTGTCCACACTGTTTCTCTCTCTGATACTTGAGAGGTTATTTCAGGTTGAGATCTTTAATAGTTAATAGTAAATTTTCTTACCTGTGATGGAAAACCCTGAAACCCATTGACATCAACACTTTCATTGAGTTGTTTTGTCTTGCTGAGTAAATCACTAGACACATTCAACTTCATCTTTTTCATCAGAGATTGGGCTGAGTTCTCAGCATCCTCTGGTACATCAAACACGCCAGTAACTTGAAGAACATCAACCTCAGCAACAATCTTGACTTCTCCGTTAAATAGAATCTGCACAAGTCCCATGAGCCCACGACAAGTAAAAATCATAAAAATCTGAACTTTGCTTTGTCTGCCTTATAAACAGAGAGTCATACAGTAGTTAGATTCAATCACCTTCACTCGAGAGCGCTCTTCGGAAAGCTGATTTACGACTTTAATGCGAAATTTTGTGCATCTTCTCCATCCACAAGGCAAAGTTTTATAATCAGCGACAAGCAGAACCAGAGACAAACAGTTACTACCCTTAATTTCCTTGTAATAAGCCATAAGCCGCCTGCAAGCACAAAACCATTGGAAACAATTTGGAAGAAAACTTTAAACCCTTTCTCAAAAACAAAAAACAAACGCTGATTCTGTTCGATTTGAAGTGGATTCGTTCTCATGTTGAAAGAAATTGTCCGTAGATGCAAAGAAGGAGAAGTTATTGGGCTTGAGACTGTGGGCCGATTCAATTTCAATCGTGCTGATTAGTGGAACCACTAGAGGAATGCGACACGTTTCGGCTCCTCGTAGCTCTTAGCGTGGCTGATAGTGTGATAGGACCGCCTCGTCACGTAGCAGAGAAATGATACCGATACCAAATCCAAACCGGACCAAAGAGAAGAATAGACTTGATAAATAGGGATGGGCATATTATCTGTTAGAGTTGATTAAATTCGATTTGAAATATCCATATTTTTCTAAAGTAAAACAAATCATAAAATTAAATATCCGGTAAATTATGTAACAAATCATAAATACTCAAAAAATTTTGGATATCCATTTCGCGTCTAACCCTACTTGGTATCAAGACAAAACAATTGCGGTTTAGAGCTACGTTATCTAATAATAATGACAATCTGAATAAATATCAGTTACATTTCAATAAGTTGCGTATTTTTAAAATTGTTATTTGTGTATTTATGAATTCCTATTTTTTTTTTTTGAAAACTTATCAATTCCAATTTTAATCCAATAAATGTTATTTGTGTTTTTTTTAATGAATTTTCAATTTTAATCCAATAAATGTTTATTAAACTAATGTATCTTTTTTGTTTTGCTTATTTTTTGCTTATTTTTTACTTAGATTTTGGTTATTTTTTGCTTTTGTTTTACTTATTTTTATAAAGATAATAATAGATAAATATTATTTCCATTAAATTATGTATAAATAAATTAGTCATTTGAAAAAAAGTCTAAGAGAGTTTATATCAATTAGAGAATATTACAAGTAAAAATTCAATCATTGTTAAGTGAAAGATTGTTTCATCAATATATTGTTGATATTTATATATTGTTAAAGTCATATTATCTCTAATAGATAATCAAAACAAACAACAATAAGAAGAGTCATATATAAGACTTATGGGTGCGGATTGAAACTACCTAATTTTCATATATCTACCTTAAACCTAATTTTCATTTATCTACTTTAAAACTCATGAGTGAGCTTTTTAATTAAGATTTTGATTTATCAGTTAGGAATCAGGGTAATTAATGTTTTTTTCAATTTAAAAATTGTTTCTTTTATTCAACCGTATAAAACTTATGGATACGGGTTAAAACTACCTAATTTTTATTTATATACCAGAGTAATTTCTACGCCGACGACCCCTACGCTGACGACCCCACGTCCATCCTCACGCCGACGACCTCCACACCGATGACCCCTACGTTGATGACCTCCATACCGACGCCTCCGACGATTCCGACGCCTCCGACGACTCCGACGACTCCAACGCCGCCGAGGACTCCGACGCCACCGACGACTCCGACGCCGCCGACGACTCCAACGCCGCTGACGACGCCAAAGCCGCCGACGACTCCAACGTTTTTGACGACTCCGACGATTCCGACGATTCTGACGACTCCAACGACTGTGAGAACTCAAATCAAACTTTAAAAAATAATAAGAGTTTTATAGAAAAAAATATAAGTCTTTATTAATATTAACACGAAATCGAAATGATGCAGAAAGTTATGTATTCGGAATATATAGTAAATAATAAAACAAATAAATGAAATTAGCTATTCTCTTTGTATTTACTTCAAGTATTTTTCTCTTTGTATTACTATTACCGCAGTCAAAATCGCAGTCTTGTATATTTGTTTAGTCTATTAGCAAACCAAGTATATTCAACATCTTATCTTCTTATTCTATATAAAGTAGGATGCGTCAAAGTTACTAATTAATATGATCGTGACACGTGGCGAGTTATTCGATTAGATTTCGACACATGTTTTGATTAAAATCAATGATAAAAAAATTTATACTAATCCTTAAAAAAAAGGAAAATACTTATTCGATTAGATTTCGACACATGTTTTGATTCAAATCTATGATAAAAAAATTTATACTAATCCTAAAAGAAAAAGGAAAATACATCTATCTATTTTTAAAAGAAAAATAAATAAAATAAAAGGAAATACTAATCGACATGTGTCAAGTTTATCGATTTAGATTTTATTATATAAATTTATATATATATTATTATATAAAGTAGGATGCGTCAAAGTTGCTAATTAATATGATCGTGACACGTGGCGAGTTATTCGATTAGATTTCGACACATGTTTTGATTAAAATCTATGATAAAAAAATTTATACTAATCCTAAAAAAAAAGAAAATACTTATTCGATTAGATTTTGACACATGTTTTGATTAAAATCTATGATAAAAAAAAATTATTCTAATCCTAAAAGAAAAAGGAAAATACATCTATCTATTTTTAAAATAAAAATAAATAAAATAAAGGGAAATACTAATCGACATGTGTCAAGTTTATCGATTTAGATTTTATTATATAAATTTATATATATAATAAGATTTGGATGCGTCAAAGTTGTTAATTAACATGACCGTGACACGTGTCAAGTTAATTGATTAGATTTCGACACGTGTTTTGATTAAAGTCTATTATAAAAAAATTATACTAATCCTAAAAGAAAAGGAAAAATACATCTATCTATTTTTGAAAGAGAAATAAATAAAATAAAAGGAAATACTAATCGACATGTGTCAAGTTTATCGATTTAGATTTTGACACGTGTCTCGGTAAAATAAATTTCTAAATAAAAAATGAATTTCCAAAAAATATATTTAAAAAATGTTAAATTTATTGATTTACATTAAAAAGTAAAATAAAATTAAGTAGGATATATTTCAATTTAAGAAAAATAAAATAAAACTAAAGGATCTATTTCAATTTAAGAAAAGAAAAATAAAAACAAAAAGTAAATTAGATTAATTATGATATATATCAATTAAAAAAATTAGATGCTATTAATATGACATTAACTATGATTAGCTCAACGAGAAAGAGTATAGCAAAAATCAAGTAGAGAGGCGTTTGATGCGAGTCTTGAGAAGCATAATTTCTTTAGAGAGCAGATAGATCATATACGGAAGATGAAGGTGAAGAGTATGAGAGATTTTGTTTTCTTGAAAAGAGTTAATGGGGAGATCGTTAACATATTCGAAGGACTCGAATTGCATACCCAAGTTTTTAACGCAGCGGAACAGAAAAAAATAGTTGATAAAATATGTGAAATATTAGAGAAGTAGGATTAATATTACTTAGGATATGAAACAGATTTTGTGTTTTTCATATATTTTTTTGAGTAATGATCCGATTTTGTCTTCTATTTTTTATTAAAATATTTTACGGATTTTAAATTTGATTATTATAAACTCGCGTATACGCAGATCGTAATATAGATTTTAATTATGATAAATCTAATTATGATAAAAGTAGGATAATTGACATGATCGTAACACATGACAAGTTAATCACGTGTTTTGATTAAAATATATTATAAATAGAAATATACTAATCCTACTATTTTTAAAAGAGAAATATATAAAATAAAATGAAAAAATATATTTCAATGAAGAAAAAGAAAATATAAACAATAGTAAATAAGATATTTCAATTTACAAAAAAAACTTCAAAGTTAGTTATTAATATAACTGTGACATGTGGCAAGCTAATCAATAAGATTTTGACACATATCAAGTTTATCGATTTAAATTTTGACGTGTGTCTCGATAATATATTATTTTTAAAGAAAAAAGGAATTTCCAAAAAAAAATAAAAAGGACAAATTTATTGATTTAAATTAAAAAGTAAAATTAAATTAACTAGAATATAATTTAATTTAAGAAAAAAAAATGATCTATTTCAATTTAATAAAAATTAAAACAAAAAGTAAATTACATTAAGTATGATATATTTCAATTAAAAAAATTTCTAGATGCTAATGATATGATATTAGATGATGATGAGCTCAAAGAAGAGAAAGATAGCAATAATCATGTAAAGATCATTTTGATGTGAGTCTTAAGAAGCAAAACTTCTCTAGAAAAAAAGAGAGATCATATACGAGAGATGAATGTGGAGAGAAAGAGAGATTTGTTTGCTTGAAAAGAGTTACTGGGAGATCGTTAACATACTCGAAGGATTCGAATTGCATACTAAAGTTTTTAACGCAGCAGAACAGAAAAAGATAGTTGATAAAGTGTGTAAAATTTATGAGAAGTATGTTTAATGTTACTTAGAACCAACAACAGATTCTGTGTTTTGAATATTTTAATTAAAATAAATAAGAAATAAAATAATTAAATAACTCTTAAATTTAGATTTTGTGTTTTTCATATATTTTTTTTACTGTAGTGATCCGATTTTGTTTTATATTTTTTAAACATTATTTTAACGGATTTGAAATTTTATTATTATAAATCTACGTATACGGGGATCCAAATAAAGATTTTAGTGATGATAAAAGTAGGATAAATAATTCGTTAAAATTTTAAAATAAATTATTATATCTATTTATAGATAAATCATTAAAAGTAATCATAATTCATATAAAAATATTAAAACATATATATTTGAAAATATTAATAAATTAAATATTTTTTTAATAGATTATCCGATTTTGTTTTCTATATATTTTCACAAATTTAAAATATCTTCTTAAAAATCCGCATATATGCGGGTCCTATTCTAATGTCTTATGTGATACATTCCTTGGTACAAAAGTAATGCACAAGTAGGCTATTTGGATTCCTTGGTACAAAAGTAATGCACAAGTAGGCTATTTGGATTATTAGAATTCTTCAAGCTTGCTTCTTTTAGTAACCCTGTATTAAAGAGATATCTGAATCCAATACCCTCTTCACTCTAGATCAGAGAGATATTTGATGCCAAGCTATGCATGGTAATTTCTTTTAATTACAATCTGTTTTTTCCCTTGTACAGTATATTGACACATGAGAAAGAAAGAAGTAAAGAAACTAGCTCGTGTCAAACAAACTCAGATCATTTGTGTGAAAAAATTTGTTTGTGTGTCAAGCTGCATTTGTAAGAAGAAACAGGTGTAGGCAGGTTCAGGCACTAAAAGGCTCGTCTCATTCACAACTCTGTTCAGACCCAAAAAAATTACTTTTTCATCTCCAATTTCCATTTTTCAAAAAAGGGTTACCCAACCATACTCGGTTCAGGCACTAAGAAATTACGTTGTCATCAAGTAACTTAGCTTTTAAACCCTTTGCTCAACGAAACTAAAGACAACCACGACACCAACTAACCAAGCACATAACCAGGCCCGGTTCTTGGGCTGTGCAAGGAGTGCATTTGCACTGGATCCACTTAATTTTTAACCAAGTTTCTTTAGATTTTAGGGTCCATTTTTTTAAAAAACATTGCAAAATAGGGTCTGATTTTCAGAGAGTATTAAATATAAGGCAAGTTTCTAAAACAATTTGGACTAAGCACAGGGCCAAGTTTTTCATTGGGCCGGGCCTGCTCATAACTAAACTAGAAGTTTTTGACAACACAAGAACCATCAAAAAACATCATCAAACGAGAGAGGAACATTGGCAGCCGAAACATCTTCTTTCTTCTTCTCCAGAAGAGCTTTCAGGTCTAAACATTTCTGATTATATTTCTGCAACTCTTCCTCTATTTGTTGCACTGAAGCCTTACCAACGTCCACTTTCTTCTTCTTTTCTTTTACTTCCTCAAGCATCTTCTCCAACCAATCCACTTTAAAGCCTCCCCTTGCCACGAATGACACTGCAACAGATGCTTCATTCAGATCATCATCAGAGAGCTCTTGTGGACGAGATTCATGTATGTTGACTTCAGATGCCGATTCTTAGAGCGGCATTTTGATGCAAAGTCTGGATACTTTTCAAACATACGCCTCACAGATTGAACCTGTGAATGGTAAGCAAAAATTATGAACAATATCGTAGAGGTTCACTACTGTTCAAAGAAAGAAACATATATAGTAGTTTTGTCTTGTGCAACTTAAATCCAGAAACTGAAGGATCACTACTGTTCTTTCTTTGAGCTTCTCTGAGTTTGCAAATGTTCCACTTAAGCATCAGAGATAAGCAAAGTGTCTTACCTGCGAAGGAAGAACTTGAAACCCATTGACATCAACGCTTTCCTCTAATTCACCTAATGAGCCAATAACGTCATGAGCAACCGCCTCGACAACAATCATTACTTCTCTATTTACCAAAAAACCGCCATCTTTTGCTAGAAGGTTGGAAGGAGGGAGTACGGTTGGATATAAAAGATGCATGGGAGACTTCTCATCAAAGTAAAGCTCTGAATCTGTAACATACATTGCATCCCATTAGTTACTAGAAATTACTTGAATGAATCATCATTACATTAAGTACTCTCGTGGGGGTTAAACATCCATTTTCGCACCTTGGCAACTGGCAAGACACTTTAACCTAATCTTAACCAGTCACTCAAATTAAACATCATAGAGACAAGTTTTTCAGATAATTGATTAACTATAGTTAAGCGAAGCAGGAACTCTTTGCAATATCATTCACTAAAAAGAAACCAAAGAGAGAGCAGACAAGAAATATAATCACCTGTCACTATAGAGAGTTTTTCAGATAATCGATTAACTATAGTTAAGCGAAGTTTAACATGTCTTCTCCATTTAGAAGGCAATGATTGAGAATCTGCTACACCCCGATACTGATACAAGAGCTCGACGTTCTCTCCATTGAGAGTGGCATTGAGACGCTTGCAGAAGAAAAGAAAAAAGAGAGAGTGAAAAACTGAATCACCATAAAAGGACTAAAAAAAACATATTAGAAAAATTAAAGGTTCGGTTTTTACCATTGACATCCAGCAATCAAAAATGGATCAGAAAAGCAGTTGTATGATAAACAGATGGGATATTTTATCACCCAGGTGAAGTTTTTTTCAACTTGCTTCTCCATTGGTGTGATGATGATGTTGATTACTTGCTTCTCCAACGCTTTAAACAACTTAAACAGAGAAAAGGAACACGTTCTGCATAAATGGACTAAAAATGTCAAAGTTCATATTTTGAATATTTAAGAGAGAGAGAGAGAGAGAGAGAGAATGCCAAAAGTTTTAAACTTTTAGTTATGTCGAAACGATTTGGCTTCCCAAAAGCGCATCGGGAACAATGATCTGAAGAAGAGTAAACTATTGGTGAATGCAAAGGCATGTTTTTACTCGTTGGTGGGATTTAATCATCTAAACCGTAGATTCTCAATCATATTCTATAATTCTAACAAAAAACAAAAAATAAATTATCCGAGACTCTGTTTCCTAACAAAAAGTTCGAAAACAGAGGTACTCTGTTTCTCACACGAAGCTTCACCTTGTTCCATCTTATCTACGATACTCAAGTCTCCACCTCCTTTCCTATGAATTCTTTAGTTGAGACTTGTTCTGAGACATCAAAAGAAAGTGATTCACCTACAAGAAGGTTACAAGAATAGTTGCAAATGAAATCAGCAAACAACATCGCTGAAACGTGACATTAGCTCTTGCAGCCAAAGCCTCTGCCTTTTTCCTTACGCAGCTTGCTTGGCCACGACTCCTAAAGTGCCACTCACTTTTCCTCACACAGAAAGAGATTTTATCTTCAAGATTCATGAGCATGTGACTCTCAATACTTCGTAAAATATGATAAACTTTCGAAAATATAGTCAATGAACTCTCCAAGATCCTCTGTTTCATGCTCATGCACAGTGGTTTAGTTGCTTTTTTTTTGTTAGTAAGGAAAGCGATAACAAATGTGGTAGCCGAAACTTTGATAGACCATCAATAACATAAGTTCAATTACCCTACAAGAGGACCTCTAATTTTGAAACCAATGGAGAAACTAAGAAACCAGAAAAAACAAATGCCTAAAAACCACAAGTCATCAAACAAGATCATCGAAAGACAGAGCAGTTCTTCTTGGAGATAAACTCATTATTGATCCACCCATCATTGGCCGACATGAACCACTACGGATCTCCACTCATTATTGGCAGACATAACCACTATGATATTCGTAGCGCATATCATAATATATGTAATGCATATACAGTCATCTTCTTACTTTAGATAATTACTTGATCATCTTTGTAATATATAATCCGAACCATCTGGTATGCAAGAGTAGACAGAAAATTATCTTCCACTGTCTTCTCGTTCTTTGATATCCTTCAGTTCTGGTGACTGACAACTCTGACTTCCTCTTCTCTGCAAGAGCATCCAGCTTTGAACACATTTGCTTCAGTTCCAGTAGATCTTCCTCTATTTCTTGGAGACTGGCCAAACAAGATTGTTCTTTCTCCTTGTTTTCCATTAGTTGGTCCAGCTTCTCCTCCAGCCAATCCACCTTAAAGCCTGCGTCTTCCAAGTACATCAGCGCAATGTCTGCTTCCGCAAGATCTTCATCGGAGAGCTCCTCAGGTGACTGGCACAACGTCTTTATTAAGCTTAGAAGGAAACTCATACATGCGTTCCTCAGATGTTGGTTCTTTGCACGGAACTCCGAAGCAGTGTCTGGGTGTTTTTCGAATATACGTCTCACAGATTCTACCTGCAAGTCAAAACAGATGTACAAAGAAGATAAATCTAGGTTTCAGGTTAGAACTTTCTCTCTAATAACCACAATAGAAGACGAATCCTCTTTCTTACCTGGGAAGCCAAAACCTCAAAGCCATTGACATCCATTGTTTCCTTTACAGGTTGAATCTCCTGACCAAGCACATCATTAAAAGTCTCAGTAACAGACGCCACCACAGTGTTAAAACCCTTATCACCAAGCTCTACTGTATGAGAGGCATCCTCCAAGGACTTGATTTGGTCTAGAGAAGTTCTGTTTGTAGCATTATCATTGGTAACAAGAGCTGAAACCTCGCCATCAACATCTTCTATAGGTGCACCATCGTTTTCACCATCTGAAACAGGAGTTGAAGCATCATCATAATCTGAACCCTCCTCAGACGTGTCATCATCATCACGATCTTCAGATGCATCATCCTCATCATCATCAACATTCTCAGTTTCTTGCGTCACTTGAGACGTGTCATCATCATGGCCATCCGCGCCCTCTTCAAATGCATCATCATCATCAACACTCTCAAATTGAGATTTGACGACAGATGCACCAGAAGCTTGATTTCCTTCTCTGCAACTCAGAGATGATGCAGTAGTTTCCACAGGCTCCACTGGCCAAACAGTAGCTGGAAGAACGTGTACCTTGGCGACGATAACGAGTCTTCTATCCATCAGAAACCCTTCACCACTGTCACGAAGTTTGTAAAGGTGCAAGAACTTATCAAAACCCCAACTGTTTGTCTTTGCATCGAAACAGCATTCCCCTCCTAAGAAAAAAAAAATCGAAACTTTGCATAAAAAAAAAATCACTCAACAAATACAGAGATTCTACTACATAGAGAAGTGAAACCACATGACATAGCTATACGGACCAAAGAGCAATGAGCTTATATGAAAAAACAATCACCTGATACTTTGTTCCATTTAGGAGAGAGCATATTCACAAGAGTGAGGGTAAATTGCACGTTTCTTCTCCATCCTTGTGGTGGAGACCCAGGAGCAAGTTTGAGATACACTGATAAGTAATCACTGTGATAAGCTGTAACACGCCTGCACCAAAACCAATATGTCCATCTACATTCAAATAATCTTTGCTCTAACTCTCACACTATCATAATCGATTACCATCACATGATGTGTGCAAATGCTAAATCCAGCTGGCTTGACCACGACTCTTCAAGATTCATAGAGAGATTACTTTATCATCAAGATTCATAGGCAAAAAATGACAAAACTTTCTACATAATGGGTATTTATCATATAGAAAATATAGTCAATGAACTCTCCAAAAGCCTCTGTTTCATTCACAGCGTTTTTATAAAGGAAAACGATGACAAATGAAACTTTGATAGACCATCAACAACACGAGTTCAACTACCTCTTGTTTTAAATCCAATGGAGAAACTAAGATACCAGAAAAACCAAATGCCTAAAAACAGAAGCCATCAAACAATGTCATCGAAAGACAGAGCAGTTCTTGTGGCTGACAGCTCTGACTTCTCCTTCTCTGCAAGATCATCCAGGTGCGACCACATTTGCTTCAGCTTCAGCAGATTTTCCTCTATTTCTTGGACCCGGACCAAACCAGACTTCTCTTTCTCCTTGTTTTCTTTTAGTTGGTCCAGCTTCTTCTCCAGCCAATTCACTTTGAAGCCTGCGTCTTTCAAGTATGCCAGCGCAATGTCTGCTTCCGCAAGATCATCATTGGAGAGCTCCTCAAGTGACTGACACAACGTCTCTATTAAACTGAGAAGAAAACTCATACACGCGTTCCTCAGACGTTGGTTCTTTGCTCGGAACTCAGCAGAAATGTCTGGGTGTCTTTCAAATATAAGTCTCACAGATTCTACCTGCAAGTCAAAAACAGACGTACAAAGCACTCTTGTGATTTTTTTTTCATCTTTTTGAAAGATAGAAAGTAAGAGATTAGGTTAGAACTTTCTCTCTAATAACAACAATTAAGATGAATCCTCTTCTTACCTGGGAAGCCAAAACCTCAAAGCCATTGACATCCATTGTCTCCTTTACAGGTTGATTCTCCTGACCAAGCACATTGTTACAAGTCTCAGTAACAGATGCCGCCACAGTGTCAAACCCCTTATCACCATTTTCTACTGTCTGAGAAGCATCCTCAGAGGACTTCACTTGGTCTAGAGAAGTTCCGTTTGTAGCATTATCATTGGTAACAAGAGATGCAGCCTCGTCGTAAACATCTTCTTTACCATCGTTTTCATCAACCGAAGCAGGAGATGAAGCATCATCATCATCATCATCATCATTCGCACCCTCTTCCTCATCATCATCAACATTCTCGTTAGACGCATTCTTAGTTTCTTGCGCCACTTGAGACGTGCCATCATCATCATCATCATCATCATCATCATCATCCGCGCCCACTTGAAATGCATCACCATCAACAGTCACGACTTGAGATTTGGTGACAGATGCATAAGTAATCTTCACAGGTTCCACTGGCCAAACAGTAGCTAGAAGAACGTGTACCTGAGCGATGATAACGAGTCTTCCATCGACCAGAAACCCTCCACTCCTATCACGAAGTTTGTAGAGGGGCAAGAAATTACTAAAACCCCAAGTGTTTGTCTTTGCATCGAAACAGCATTCCCCTCCTAAACAAAATTGAAAACTTTGCATAAGAAATTCACTCAGCAAACACAGAGATTCTACTACACAGAGAAGTGAAACCACGTGACAAAAAAAATCACCTGATACTTTGTTCCATGTAGGAGAGAGCTTATTCACAAGAGTGAAGGTAAATTGAACGTTTCTTCTCCATCCTGGTGGTGGAGATCCAGGAGCAAGTTCGAGATACACTGATAAGTAATCGCCATTACTGTATACATTGGAGTGAGCAGAAAGACGCCTGTACAAAAACCAACAAGTCCATCTAAATTCAAAAATAATAATAATGATCGTGTAATCGTTTTCTCTCTGTTTTTAGTTACCAATTGCAGCCGGCGACGGCGAAGCCGTGAGAGTAGCGCGTCGTCTGATACCAAGGAGAGAAATTGTCCAAAACCCAAGTGAATCTCTTCTCAGTTGGCAAACCCAGTTCCATGTTATCGGCAAGGCACGAGAAAAGGTACCAACAATAAAAAAACCCTAAAGTATGGTTAGGGTTTATGGTAATAGTTGAAGGAATGGGAAAAAAAAACAGATTTGCTTTCTCCTTTATTTATAGGTGAGAAATAGTTCAAATTTAACTGACCAAATACAAACCGAACCAATTTAATTTTGGTTGAGTTCGGTTAGAGTTTTATAATCTGAGTTAACCCAACCGAACCGAACCGAAACCGAATTCGGAAATTAAACCGGAATGCTCTAACTCTCACTATCAGAATCAATTACCATCACATGATTCACTTCACCAACGAACCGAGATGTTGATTAATTGAGCCATAGGCTCGAAGCTCACCTATTTTTAAATTTTTCCTTAAAAAAGAAAAATCGAAAACAGGGTACTCTGTTTCTGCACACAAATCTTCACCTTGTTCCATCTCATATACTATACTCAAGTCTCCCATCTCATTGCCTGTGAATAATCCTTTGCTTGAGACTTGCTCCGACTTCTGAGACATCTAAAGAAAGTGATTCACTTACAAGAATCCTTGCAAATCAGCAAACAAAATCGTTGAACGTGAGAGGAGCTCTCGCGGCCAAAGCCAAGCTTAGAAGATTCATTACAAAACATCAACTTTCCTTTGTCTAGAGTGAGCAAGTTAGAAGGATTAATTATGTGTGAAAATGCTAAATCCAGCTGGCTTGACCACGACTCTTCAAGATTCATAGAGAGATTACTTTATCATCAAGATTCATAGGCAAAAATGACAAAATTTCTACATAATGGGTATTTATCATTTCGAAACTGAATTCTCCAAAATCCTCTGTTTCATTCACAGCGTTTTTATAAAGGAAAACGATGACAAATGTGGTAAACCAAAGCTTTGATAGACCATCAATAACACAAGTTCAATTACCATACGAGAGGACCTCTTGTTTTGAATCCAGTGGAGAAACTAAGATTCCTAGAAAACCGAATGCCTAAAAACAGAAGTCATCAAACAAGATCATTGAAAGACAGAGCTGTTCTGGTGGCTGACAACTCTGACTTCTCCTTCTCTGCAAGAGCATCCAGGTGAGAGGAGCTCTCGCGGCTAAAGCCTCTGCTTTTTCCTTACGCAGCTGAGTTTCAAGATCCAAGAACATCTGATTCAGTTTGGGCAAATGTTTCAGAGACCTCATTCAGCTTTGTGTTCAGCAAATCCTATTTAAATCCGACATCAGTCACGACAATTATCTCATCAACATTCCTCAGATCATCCTTGGATCTCGATGAGGTTAAGGGGATCATCCATGGACTTCAATTTGCTTAGAGAAGTTACATCTCTATCAGTCTATCACTAACACTCGAAGCAAGAGATGAAGCGTGTAATCGTTTCTCTCAATACTTGTTCCATCATTGCTGTCAAACCCCATGTGCTAGACTTGCCTTTCAAACAATGCCTCTGTTTCTGCAACATCTTATCAAAATATTTTTATGTAATATCGAATTGAAACATCATAGAACTTTCAAGAAATGATCCAAAACCAACACAACACAGACTTGACCAATATAGAGTTCCAGTCCAAACAAACTCAAGCTTAGAAGATTCATTACAAAACATCAACTTTCCTTTGTCTAGAGTGAGCAAGTTAGAAGGATGATTATATAGAAATATGAGAGTCCAAAAAATTATGTGTACAAATGCTAAATCCAGCTGGCTTCAAGATTTTATAAAGAGATTACTTTATCACATCAAGATTCATAAGCAACACATGACAAACTTTCTACATATGGGTATTTTTATCATTTCGAATTTATAGTCAATGAACTCTCCAAAATCCTCTGATTCATGCACAACGTTTTATAAAGGAAAACGATAACAGATGTGATAGACAACACAAGTTCAATTACCCTACGAGAGGATCTGTTATTTTGAAACCAGTGGTCAGTGGAGAAACTAAGATACTAGAAAACCAAATGCCTAAAAACAGAAGCCATCAAACAAGATCATCGAAAGAGAGAGCGGTTCTTGTGGCTGACAACTCTGACTTCTCCATCTCTGCAAGATCATCCAGCTTTGAACACTGTAGCTTCAGCTTCAGCAGATTTTCCTCTATGTCTTGGAGCCGGGCCAAACCAGACTTCTCTATCTCCTTGTTATCCTTTAGTTGGTTCAGCTTCTCCTCTAACCAATCCACCTTAAAGCCTGCGTCTTTCAAGTACGTAAGCGCAATATCTGCTTCCACAAGATCTTCATTGGAGAGCTCCTCAAGTGACTGGCACAACGTCTCTATTAAGCTGAGCAGGAAACTCATACACGCTTTCCTCAAACGTTGGTTCTTTGCTCGGAAATCAGCAGCAATGTCTGGGTGTCTTTCGAATATACGCCTCACAGATTCTACCTGCGAGTCAAAACAGATGTACAAAGAAGATAAATTAAGGTTTCAGGTTAGAACTTTCTCTCTAATAAAAAAAATAGAGGATGAATCCTCTTCTTACCTGGGAAGCCAAAACCTCAAAGCCATTGACATCCATTGTTTCCTTTACAAGTTGAATCTCCTGATCAAGCACATCATTAGAAGTCTCGGTAACAGATGCCACCACAGTGTTAAACCCCATATCACCATTTTCTACTGTCTGAGAGGCATCCTCCAAGGGCTTCACTTGGTCTAGAGAACTTCCGTTTGTAGCATTATCATTGGTAACAAGAGATGAAACCTCGTCATCAACATCTTCTTTTGGTGCACCATCGTTTTCATCATCTGAAGCAGGAGATGAAGCATCATCATCATCATCATCATCATCCGAACCCTCTTCAGACGTGTCATCATCATCTGAACTCTCTTCAGATGCATCATCATCATCATCAACATTCTCGTCAGATGCTTTCTCAGTTTCTTGGGCCACTTGAGATTTGGTGACAGATGCATCAGAAGCTTGATTTCCTTCTTTGCAAATCAGAGAAGATGCATTAATAATCCTCACAGGTCCCATTGGGCTAGCAGTAGCTGGAAGAACTTTTACTTCAGCGATGATAATGAGTCTGTTATCCACCAGAAACCCTTCACGTTTGTCACGAAGTTTGTCAAGTGACAAGAACTTACTGAAACCCCAAACGTTTCTCTTTGCATCGAAACAGCATTGGCCTCCTATCATGTCCAAAACCAAAAAAAAATCGAAACTTTCCATAAAAATTTACTCAGCAAATACAGAGATTCTACTGAAATCACATGACAAGAACCATAGAGCTTAAAAGGTAGGAACGGATCAACACACATAGCACAATCACAACCCCAAGAAAGAGATTCTTAAAACCAAATCAAGAAGCTTATATCAAAAGAATCACCTGATACTTTGTTCGATTTAGGGTTACGCCAGAACTTATTCACAAGAGTGAAGGTGAATTGCACGTTTCTCGTCCATCCTGGTGGTGAATATCCAGGCGCAAGTTCCAGATACAAGGATAAGTAATCGCCATTACTGTATACACTTGGGTAAGCAGAAAGACGCCTGTACAAAAAAAAAAAAACGAAAAAAAAATCAAACCTAAAATCAAAACTCCACAAAAGACGAAAAGAAAAATTTGTTTGATTAAAATCGTGTTCTTTCTTCTTTTTACCCATCGCAGCCGGCGACGGCGAAGCGGCGGGAGTAGCGCGTCTCACCATCCCAAGTCTCATCATCCCAAGAAGAGAAATTTTCCAAAACCCAAGTGAATCTCTTCTCAGTCATGATGAAAAGTTGACGACGGAGCAAGAAAAGGTACGAGCAATTAAAACCCTAAAGGCTGATTCTGATGCCACAATGTGCTTCCCAAATCCAGTATGGTAGGGTTTATGTCTTAATAGTTGAAGGAAAGGGGAAAGAAATAGCTTTGCCTTCACCTTATTTATAGCTGAAAATTGTTGAAATTTAACCGACCGAATACTAAACCGAGCCAATAGGTCGGCTAAAGTAATTATCCGAACCAAACCGAATTCGAAAATTAAACCGAAATGCCTACGCTTACCTTTTAGATTGGTTTTTCTCACTTCCGGTTCGATGGATATGATGGGCCTACAAAATAAAGAAGGCCCATATTGAAGATCCGAAGTTGAGAGCCTCTCAAGATGGTTTAGGCAAAATGTGATGATGTTAATTGAGGAAGAAGAAAACTCTGCAAACTTTGCTCTTTAACTCTTTCTTCTTCTTCGTCTACTTCGTTTCTCTTTCATTCGAGCTTTCTTCCTCTCGCATATCGTCAATTCAAAGGTAAATTTGCTATTCTGTAAACTTAGGCTTTCTCTTTTCTTCTTCAGTCTCTCTACATCTCTCCTTTCCGTGGATGATTTCTCTCTTCTCGACACGATTAACCCCCCATCATCTAGCTTTCTCGATCCGGTAGATTTGATTTGATTTTACTTCACGGGTTTTCAAATTATGTGATTAGTAGCTTCCCAGAAATTTTTTCTGCTGATATCGTAACATTATCTAGCTTTGATTCCCGAATTTACTTCTGACGATTCGAAATATCACTTGGGGTGAGATCATCTGATGTTTCTCAAATTTTCCTGATTTCTAGAGTGGTGAATCGGAAAATGTCGTCAGTCGATTTACCGCCAAAGGGTGGGTTCAGCTTCGATCTGTGCAAAAGGAATGACATGCTTATACAAAAGGGTCTTAAAGCCCCAGGGTTTCTCAAGACTGGAACTACTATCGTTGGGTTGATTTTCCAGGTCAGTGTTCCTCTCATCATACTCTAAAATGTATAGGCTTTGTGTTTGGTTTCATAGCTTTTGTGTGTTTTAGCTTAGTGTAATTGTTGGATAGTAAGTTCTCCCTTATGGCTGTTTGCAAGTTATGGAAGTGAAAAAGTGACTCGAGGTTCGAGATTTATGGGCTAAGATGCAAATGTTAACAATTATTTAGGAAAGGAGTTGGCTTTAAAGGCCTAGTGCTTTGATATTCCACAGAGAGAGGGTTATGGGATTGTAATTGTGGAGCACGGGTTGTGTGATAGGCGTATATCAATGGTAGCTTCAGATAACAATTGGATTGCTCTAACTGTTGTGAGAATGTTTGGTGGGAACATGAAAGTATGAATTGTTGTTGCTTTTTATTAGCTATTTGCCTCTCTCTGTATACTACTGCATGAATTATGCTATGATGTGTGGGTACACGCCTCTGTGTTCTTGATGTTCTCTTTCAGATTCTCAATAGATGATTGATGAAGATATACATTGCTGATTTCATATATTTGTTTGTATAGGATGGTGTGATACTTGGGGCTGATACACGGGCAACTGAAGGTCCCATTGTTGCTGATAAGAACTGTGAGAAGATTCACTACATGGCACCAAACATTTACTGTTGTGGTGCAGGAACCGCTGCTGACACCGAAGCAGTAACTGGTAATTCTTAACAACCAAATTTTTTATACTGCTGCGCCAAATCAAAGTTTGGTTTCTTTGAAATTTTTGTGTAGCTCGATAAAAACTCAATGCTTAGGTATTTTGATTTCTATCTCCCTGTTCAGATATGGTCAGCTCGCAGTTGCGGTTACATAGATTCCAGACTGGCCGAGACTCTCGGGTCATTACTGCTTTGACCCTTCTCAAGAAACACCTTTTCAGGTATTTTTGCTTTATCATGACCAGAAACTCGGGTTATCTTTACTAAGAGGCATATGTAGTTTAACCGCTCAAGTATCGTTTCAGCTATCAAGGTCATGTCTCAGCTGCTCTTGTGCTTGGTGGAGTTGATATCACCGGGCCTCATCTTCATACCGTAAGTTTTAAACTCCTGATCAAATCTCTGAATCGTAAATATATTTTCTTGTTCATGGTTATTGTAATCATCTCTATGCTTTGGTAAATATGCAGATATACCCCCACGGTTCCACTGACACTCTACCATTTGCTACAATGGGCTCTGGTTCTCTTGCTGCCATGTCAGTGTTTGAGGCAAAGTATAAAGAAGGTCTAACTGTAAGTACACAGCAGAGACATTTGTCCTTTTATTTTTCATATTTCTTCTGCTGTATGTTTTATTCTTGACACAAATCCTCCAGAGAGACGAAGGAATCAAGTTGGTTGCTGAAGCCATATGCTCAGGTATATTCAACGACTTGGGCAGTGGTAGCAATGTGGATATCTGTGTGATCACAAAGGTTTGTCATTCTCCATCTTCCTCTGTGTCTGATTCACACGATGCTTGAGCCTTTTCATCATGTTGTCACTCGTTACGGGTCTGTTTATTACCTGACAGATGTTAGACTAACCGAGTGATTGGCCACAAAACTAACGGTTAGGATTAGATATGTCATTTACCTTTGCGTTGAGACTTACTGTTTGAGATAATTTTGGGACAGGGGCACAAAGAATACCTAAGGAACTACATGGAGCCAAACCCAAGGACCTATGTTAGCAGCAAAGGCTATTCATTCACCAAGAAAACCGGTAAGAAACTAGTTGATTGTCTTGATTGTTTCTGCTTTCAATCTTCATAATGTAGTGAAACTTGGCTGGTTCGATCATAATCTTGTTCTTACTGTTTACTTTCTCTGCGAAAACAGAGGTTCTGCTCACCAAAATCACACCATTATCTGAGCGAGTTCAAGTTGTAGAAGTGACTGGTGAAGAAGCTATGGAGGAATGAATCTCACTCGTGTGACAACACTGTTCTACTTTGTGTCTGCATCACATGACGACATGTTTTACATCTTGTGTACTTGTTTACATTTTAAGAGAAAAATCGAATCTTAGTTTGCTTCCATTTCCGTCTTTAGATTTGATTTGAAGTTTGAACCTATGATAATGGATGAGATTCGGTTTTGCATTTTATCATCAGTCATGAAACAGAGCATTGATCATCACTTGTAAAAACACAACCAAAATCTGTGAAAGCATAACCACACTCAGAACAGGTTTTATGCTTCACCACACTCAGAACAGGTACTTGGTTAAAAATTACACATAGGTACTTGCCAAAACAGTGTGTCTAATTCAAGATCATTAGTCTAGGAAAAACAAAGAATATTGATTTATATGAAAGAAGAATCTATGTAACTATATATGGGGTCATTCAATCGGCAAAGGACTCGATTCTCTTCATTCATTAGGCAAAGGACTCGATTCTCTTTCCAGTAAAGTTATTCGTTAGTTTTTATTAACAAAGTAGGTAATCTAATGTTCCAATTCAAGATAAGCTCAACTATAAAATCTACTAACCAAAAAGAGAATAATCAATTCATTTCTTGTTCTTGTTTTTTTTTCTTCTATTGTTCTCTTTAATATAAACAGAAAAAAATAGAGAAAGGAGAAGCTGAAAATTTTTCCTAAAAAAAAAATGGAAGAAGAATTTTCCAACATAGAAATCCTGTATGAAATGAATTTAAAACTATGCCCCTCTCATGATGATTCTCATCTAAAGTCTACAAAAATCTCAGCAAAATGCAATGCGTGTTACGAAGTTCGCTATGACAGCAAGCAAGGTTTCAAGTGTGATCTCTGCGATTTCTATGTCCACGAGGAATGCATCAACGTCAACATTCCTTCTCGTCATAAACACCCTCTCCAGCTCGCAAGGTGTGACACAGGTTCTGAATCATGCTCTCTATGTGAAACCTGTGAGGTGACACTATTGTATCAATGTTCACAATGTGCTTTTCGTATATGTATCCTATGTGCGAGAAAATCTCTGATCTTGAACGGCGCTAAGGCCCACGAGCACAAACTCCTCCAAGTACCGATGAAGCTCTCCTTCACCTGTGATGCATGTGGGTTGTGCAGTTCCGACTATCCGTGTATTTGTTATCAATGTTGTTTCATAGTCCATAGAGCATGCATCTCCTTACCACGTGTTATACACATCAATCGACACGACCACCGCATCTCTCATGTTTCCTCTCTTGGCCCGGGGAAGTGGATTTGTGGAGTATGCCGTGAGCCTGTTAATGGAGAGTGTGGAGCATACTCTTGCTTGATTTGCTCTTATGTTGTTCATTCAAAGTGTGCAACAAATCCTTATATTTGGGATCAGAGAGAACTCGAAGGGGTACCCGAAGAAGAAGAAGAAGGTAAGCCATTCCAAGTGATTGATCAAAACCTAATAAAACATTTTAGCCATCAACACAATCTGAAGATGTCAATATCATCATCACTAGGACTCAAAGAAGGTAAACATTGCTATGCATGCACCCTTACTCTTAACTCTGAAGTGTGTTACAAATGTACACAATGTGATTACATACTTCACGATGCATGCGCTAATCTCCCTCTCAAAAAAAGACACCCGATTAGCAACCAAAAACTTACTTTGTGTGCCAAAGTTCAGCATGACAAGCTTGTTTGTAAAGCTTGTTTACGTTATTGCACCGGTTTCTCATATATTGCAAATAATGACATCATCGACGTGCGTTGTGCTTCAATTTCTGATGCATTTAAGCATGAAAGCCATCCACATTGGTTGTTCCCATTTACATACGAAAGTTTAGCCAAGAGGTGTGAAGTTTGTGACTCTTCACATTGGATGTATCTACGTTGTATTAATAAAGATGATTGTGGCGGCTTCACTTTATGCTTCACATGCGCTACCCTACCAACACTGGTAAGACACAAATACGATGACCATCCTCTCTCCTTATGCTATGGTGAGGGAAATGTGAACTCAACATGTTGTTGCGGGATATGCGAAGAGGAAATATACCCAAAGAGTTGGTTTTACAGGTGCAGTGATTGTTGCTCCACTCTTCATACTAAATGTGTATTTAAAAATCTAATACATCCAAAACCTGGATACAATTTAGTGATACGTGACAAGGGAATATTTGATTTGCTTCCCAACAATAGTCTGTCTCGACCGATTTGCTATTTATGTAAAACTCGTTGTATGGGTGATTTGGTTCTAAACCATAAGGCGGATACAAGTCTATTCATGTGTTGTTCTTGTGGCTTCCCTGAGATAAATCTAGAGTAAAAGGTACATGCCACAAGTGTATTGCGATGATTAGTTCCCGAATTCATTTCTTCTTATGTATAATCGCATGATATTATCATAAATATCTTGTAATTAATCGCATCATTTGAAAAGAGCTTTTTATTTATAAACAAATCTTTTTATGTTAAGTTTCTTTGCTTCCAACTCAAAACCAATTGGCGATGACTGTATTGGCCCAAGTCCCTTATATATTGCTCAAAATTCCTACCAACTTCCGATGTAGGAAATATCTTACACATACTGTTTAGAAATTAAGGCTTCATGGCCCATTAATCTCTACTAATCACAATATTTTATTCCTTGAAACAAAGCTACTTGTCAGATCTCTGTTGACATTCTCTTTGTTCTGCAGAAGTGACTGAAGCACACAATAAGAGGTTATCATCAAAATCGAATTAAAACCAATTGTAATATACTTTTATGAGAACTCCTCATATTCTTTGGCATCACAATGCAAACATGTACTAAAATCAGGAGCAAAATCTAATTTAAGTTTCAAAATGCAATAAAATTGGAACCAAAACAAAACAAAAAGAACATTAGCAGCTTCCTTCATCACTCCCTTTCTCTGACTATGAACCAGAACCTTACCTAAGAGCATCTCCATCAACTGGTTATAAAAGAGTCTCTCAACAATTACTAAATAATAAATATTATTATTATATTAAATAGAGATAACTTTTAATAATATAATAAGATATGAGTTTCTCAAACTCTCCAAAGTCTCTCATATGAAAAACTATGAATTGAGAAACTCATATCTTATTATATTATTTTTCATAGTTTATTGCTTTTTGAGAGACTCTTAGAGACCATCAATGTAGATGGCCTAAGATCATCTGCATTAGTTAGAGACTCATCTCTCATCCAATATCATATTAATATTATAAGTAATTTATTTTAACGATTAATTTTAGATTTATAAAAAAAATGATGTGTTTCAAGCGTCTCTCGAAGTCTCTTATTTGAAAGACTCATCTCATTCTCTCTTTTTTTTTTTTTTTTACTATTTTTCTTTTTCTTTTTAATAGTAAGAGACCCATTAAAAGACTTCTTCCAATGATGGTTTAAGCATCCAAAAATCTGATTAATAGGAATCAGTATATTCCTTAACAACAGCATCTCAATACCTTCTCTAAGAAAGAGGAAATTAGATTGAGACCATATCCGTATAACCAACGTACATTCAAAGAGAACATGATTTATTGATTCTCCATCCATCCCACACATACATCATCATCACCAGTTCTTCTGAGAGAAGCTGGTTTTCTCAACTCATCTTTGATGGGTCTTTTTTTCTTTTTGGTTGGGCGTATTGTGAGGATTGTTGTATGATGTATGGTATATTGCATTGCGTTAGCAACTAATTTCAGAAGCTCTCAAACTTATGCAGTTTTTTTTTCGTATAAAATTTTTATTGTTAGTAACTTAAAAATTGTAGAAAACAACTAATTTAGTTATAAGATATAAAACTGTTAGTCCCTAGATTTAAAAATGTTTATTTGTTTGTTATCAGTTAAATAATGTTTTGACATCTACTATGAACCAACTCAAAATATTTCATCGTCGTCGTAAATCGTAATAAAGTTATTTTGGACCAAGGGAGACCAAATATGTAACGATCCGGGTCCAGACCCATTTCAATAATTTTAAACAGATTGATTTAGCTACCTATGTTATCAAAGTGCACTTATCTTTTCGGTCACTGGTCCCGAGAGAACTCCACAGTTAAGCGTGCTTATGCTGGAGTAGGACTACGATGGGTGACCTTCCGGGAAGTCTTCTGCGGAACCGTGTGAGTGGAGCCAAAACACGGGGAAAGATTATGTGGTGATTGCAGGGTCAGTAAATAAGTCGGTTGGGATCCGGAAAAAATAACGCACCGACCGTCGGATAGGGGCGGGGGCCCACGAGCCCGACGGAGGAATGGGTGACTCGCCGGTAGGGACGGTTGGGGCGTTACAAGTGGTATCAGAGCCTAGGGAAGTCAAACTGGTTCTGTCCCAGGAGACTGTTTTGGGGTTTGGGGGTTAAGGCTCACGGCGGGGTGATAATTCGGGGACGAATTTTCGTTTAGTAGGGGAGAATTGTAACGATCCGGGCCCGGCCCATTTCAATAAGTTTAAATGGATTGATTTGGCTACCTATGTCACCAAAGTGCACTTATCTTTACGGTCACTGATCCCGAGTAAACTCCACAGTTAAGCGTGCTTATGATGGAGTAGGATTAGGATGGGTGACATTTCAAGAAGTCTTCTGTGAAATCGTGTGAGTGGGACTAACACACGGGGAAAGATCATGTGATGATTGCATGGTCAGTAAATAAGTCGGTTGGGGTCCGGGAAAAATAACGTACCGAACATCGGACAGGAGCAGGGGCCCACAGCACGTGAGAAGTGTGGGCCTCGCTGGTAGGGGCGATCGGGGTGTTACAAAATACGCACCGGGAGACCAAGATATCGACCGCACGACAGTCGTCTCGTCCGAATTTCCACCACGAGCCATCATCACACTCAGTACATGTACTTACTTGGTCGACGTAGTTTGAAAGCATGTTGAGAAAAGTCATCATTTGGTTCGAGCCAACTTTACACATGGCCGAGAGAATCTTACACACGTACAAGAGGCGACATTACATCTGATTCAGCCGAGCCAAGTGACATATATCTTGCCCAGTTCATTAAAATTCATTCAAACAAGAAAATTAACGTAGGCAAAAACCAGCGAATGAAAAAAGAATGAAGAAGAAATAAATGCAATCAATAACAAATCAAACTAAGTTAATGATAATTCTAACTCACATAAACTACACTAAACATTTGAGCCGAGCTCGAATGCTTTACTTTTTTACTTTCTACACTCCGACCTAAAATTTTGCACTCATTACTTGTTATATTTCAATTCGGTCTAAATAATCTTTATCCGAATTCTTTCATTATTTGATCCACATTCGCCTTTTCTACTTTTTGATCCTTTGTCATTAAAGACAAACTCAATTCTTAAACTGAGTTAAACTATAAATCATTGATTGTCCATTTTTTCACATCAACAAATACAAACTAGTAGTTGACCTAGGGAATGAACGTTTGTGGAATTTAGCTAGGCTATCAGCATATATGTATTTGCTCCCCTATTTATTTGCGTAAAGCTGAAGTTACAAATGGAATGAAAGAAGAATCTCTTTATCGTGTCTAATTCAAGATCATGAGTCTAGGGAAAAAAAAGAAAAGAATATTGATTTATATGAAAGAAGAAACTCTGTAACTAATCACATTCGATCGGCAATGGACTCGATTCTCTTCATTCAATAGGCAAAGGACTCGAATCTCTTTCCAGTAAAGTTATCCGTTAGTTTTGATTATCAAAGTAGGTAATCTAATGTTCCAATTCAAGACTAGCTGAACTATAAAATCTACTAACCAAAAGAGAATAATTAATTCATTTATTCTTCCTGTTTTTATTATTGTTCTTTTTAATATACAACAAAAATTCTGTGAAAGAAAAGGAAAAAAAAAGGAGAATCTGTAAAATTTTCCTAAAAAAAAAAATGGAAGAAGAAAGGTCCAACATAACAACCCTCGATGAACTGGATTTAAAATTATGCCCGTCTCATAATGATTCTCGTCTGAAGTCTACAAAAATCTCATCAAAATGCTATGCGTGTTACGAAGATGGCCATGACAACAAGCAAGGTTACAAGTGTGATTTCTGCGATTTTTATGTCCACGAAGAATGCATCAACGTCAACATTCCTTCTCGCCATAAACACCCTCTCCGGCTCATAAGGTCTGACACAAGGGTGTCAGGTTTTGAATCATGCTCTCTATGTGAAGACATTGAGTTTACACCATTGTATCAATGTTCACAATGTGCTTTTCTTATATGTATCCAATGTGCGAGAAAACCTCTGATCTTGAACGAAGCTGAGGCCCACGAGCATGAGCTCCACCAGGTACCGATAAAGCTCTCCTTCACTTGTGATGCATGTGGGTTGTGCAGTTCAAACTACCCGTGTATTTGTCATCAATGTTGTTTCATAATCCATAGAGCATGCATCTTCTTACCACGTATTATACATATCAATCGCCACGACCACTTAATCTCTCATGTTCCCTCTCTTGGCTCGGGGAAGTGGATTTGTGGGGTATGTCGTGAGCCTGTTAATGGAGAGTGTGGAGCATATTCTTGCTTGATTTGCTCCTATGTTGTTCATTCAAAGTGTGCAACACATATGTTCATTTGGGATGGAGAAGAACTCGAAGGGATACCTGAAGAAAAAGAAAGTAAGCCATTCGAAGTGATAGATCAGAACCTAATAAAACATTTTAGCCATGAACACAATTTGAAAATGACAATATCATCACTAGGACTCCAAGAAGGTAAACATTGCTATGCATGCACCCTTCCTTTTAATTATGAAATGTGTTACATATGTATACAATGTGATTTCATACTTCACAATGCATGCGCTAATCTCCCTCTGGAAAAAAGGCACCCGGTGCACAACCAAAAACTTACTTTGTGTGTCAAAGTTCGGCATAACAACTATGTTGTTTGTAGAGCTTGTCTACGCTATAGCACCGGTTTCTCATATACTGTAAATCACGACATCAATATTGATGTGCGTTGTGCTTCAATTTTTGATGCATTTAAGCATGAAAGCCATCCACATTGGTTGTTCCCATTTACATACGAAAGTTTAGCCAAGAGGTGTGAAGTTTGTGACTCGTCACATTGGATGTATCTACGTTGTACTAATAAAGATGATTGTGGCGGCTTCAGTTTATGCTTCACATGCGCTACCCTACCAACACTGGTAAGACACAAATACGATGACCATCCTCTCTCCTTATGCTATGGTGAGGGAAATGTGAATTCGACATATTGTTGTGGGATATGTGAAGAGGGAATATATCCAAAGAGTTGGTTTTACAGGTGCAGTGATTGTGGCTCCACTCTTCATACTAAATGTGTATTTAAAAATCTATTACACCCAACAAAAGTCAGTCTAGTGATAGATGACAAGGGAACATTTGAATTGCTTCCCAACAAAAGTCTGTCTCGTCCGATTTGCTCTTTATGTAAAACCCGTTGTATGGGTGATTTGGTTCTAAACGATAAGGCGAATACAAGTCTATTCATGTGCTGTTCTTGTGGCTTCCCTGAGATAAATCTATTGTATTGCGACGTTTAGTACTCGAATTCACTTCTCCAAATTTATAATCGCATGCTATTAATAGTATTTGAAAAGAGTTTTTATTTATAAACATAATTGTTATTTTATTTTTCCGAAACAAACTATAAACAAAATTCCTAATATTTTTCTTCCTTGAAGCAAAGCTACTTGGCCCGGTCTCTATTCACATTCTCTTTGTTTTGTAGAAGAGACCAAAGTAACCAATAAGAGGTGAACATAAAAATCAATCAAAACCAAATGTACATACCTTTCTGAGAGCTCCTCAGATTCCATGGCACCACAATGAGAACCGGTAAATCAGGAGCAAAATCTCATTAAAGTTTCAAAATGAGATGAAAGTGGAATCAAAACAAAAAGAGTAACCTTTGCAGTTTTCTTCATCATTCTCTTGCTCTAGCTCTGAACCAGAACTTGACCTAAGCATCCAAAAATCTGATTCATCGGAATCAGCACGTATCTTCCTTAACCTCAAAACCTTCTCTAGGAATTGGATAATTAGTTTGAGACCATACCTGTCTAACTGATACGATCCTCAAGGCTGAGGTTCGCTTGGATGGATGATGGAGGCTGAAAGCTGGACTCAAGTCACTCTCTTTCAGCCGGTCGGATGGAATATGGTCGAAGTGGAAAGATGGCACCTGTCAAGGGACTAAAGTCACTCCTTGAGAAGGTTGGTCGGATGATGATGAATAGATGGTGGATCGAAGAACGCCACTCAAGAGTGTGAAAGCTCTTGTGATGAGTTCANTTTTCCTCTCTAATACGTCGTTAATTTACTTCGAAATACTTTCTCGGTAATTCGTCGGAAATTAACGACGGAATTCCGAGGAATCCACGTCAAACATGTTTCGTCGCTAATTCCTCGTTAATTTAGGACGAATTAGCGACGAAATATATATTCGTCGTTAATTCCTCGTTAATTCGTTGGAATTTTAGGACGAATTTGTGAGGATTTATTTTCGTTGCTCTTTCCGACGAATTACCGACGTTTTTAATTTTCCTCGTAAATTCCTCGTTAATTTGATGCTAATTTACTACGATTTATTTTCCTCGCAAAAAATCGTGGCAAACGTCATGTTTTCTTGTAGTGAAAACTCTAAAACAAATGGATTTTTTTTTTAAACAGAAAAATCGAAGAAAAATCCAAAACAAATGGAACAATTTTTTTTTATTTTTTTTAAAAAGAATCGACAAAAACTCCAAAACAAATGGAAATAATTTTTTTTTAAAAACCGAAAAAAGCTTAAAAACAAATGGAAACAATTTTTTTTTTTTTATAAAACAAAATTTTGATAAATGATGAAACAAAAACAAAACAGAAATGAAAAGATAGAGGATATGAGCTTTTAGCTCTGATACCAGATGATACGATCCTCAAAAGGCTGAGGCTCGTTTGGTGGATGATGAAGGCTGAAAGATGGACTCAAGTCACTCTCTTTCAGCCGGTCGGATGGAACGTGGTGGAAGTTGTGATTGACTCGCTCAATCGGTGGGTTGACTGACTCGCTCAGTCGGTGGGATGGCTGACTCACTCAGCCGTTGGAACTAGCTTTGCTTGAATCACACAAACAAATCTATTCCAAGAATCAGTAGAAACAATAGAATCACTCAATTGAATCTAAAGACAAAGTTGTTTATACAAAGAACACTCTTTGAATAAAAAGAACAAAATTTTTATATTTTCTTAGATAAAAGTGGTGTCTTACAAATGAAACAGAAATGAGCTTATATAGGCTCAGCACACGTCCTAGGCATTAACTCTAAAGAGAGAATTAAGCAAAAATTAAAGAAAGATCAAAAAGAGAGAATGGGATTTTTGACCCATTTAATGAGAGATGAGAAAAGGGCTGAATGAAAGGGATTTTCTTGACTTGTATCTTGATATCTTGATGATGAATAATCTCCCCAAGTCTTGCTTATCTCGGATCATGAAGAGAACTAGCCGTTGGTGAGTTATGGAGACAAGTGTAAATGCTTCCATATATGGTAAGTAGAAGTATGACATGATCCGCCTGATCATGTGGGTGCTGGTGCATTGGAAGATATTTCCTGACTCTCCTGGATTGTTAGATGTGTCTCCTGAATGCTTAGATGTATCTCCTGGTCGCCAAAGTTTGGTTTGCAAGTGATTAAACTCGCCAGCTTCCAAATAAGGCAAGCAGATCATCCTCCGGTTTAAAAGTTGAATAAATTTTAAACCGTAATTCATTTTGGTATGAATCCAATTCGCCTCGGTTCCCTGTTGAGTTAAGTTTCCAGAACATCCGGTTTCGTTTCTTGATTCATCGTGGTTTGGCTGGAATGATTTAATTAGTAGTCGCATGTCTCCATCGGGTCCATTGAACATCTGCCAACTTGTATCTTCAATATCTTCTTCATATGGACTCTTTTTTGTATGATTCTTATTCTTGGTGAACTCTGGATGAGTTGAGTATGCTCTCCAAGTGTTGGTTGAGTTGGAATGTTTGATATCAACCTCCGTTTGAGCTGAACTCCACTCGCATGCCTCTTTAGCTCTCCTCAGCTTCATGTTCTCCACTTCATGACTCCTGGATCCGTGCTCCTTGGCTGATGATGTCTAGGTTCACATCATACTCACCCTCTTGAAAAGGTTTCGTCCTCGAAACTATATCTCCTGCACTAAGAAAGAGCAAGTTAGTATTCATTATTTTTTGGGAGTTTAGAGTCTTACCTTGATGCATCTTTGTTTTGGTGAAGTGTGGAACGTCTGGTGGTTTTCCTTTGAGCAGGAAGAATATGATAACTTTTGTGTTCTGGCCTAGTTCGTGCCTCCTTTGTTTTGTGGCCTTGATAACCTTGGTCTTGTCCACCTTGGGTGGTGATGCATGTTTGCTTTGGTGTAACAACAAGTTCTCCTCTTGTGGAGGGTCTTTATGTTTTATGTCCTTAGTACCTGAAACAATCTCAAATCTTTGGACAAGAAACAAGTGCATTATGAGTTTCTTACAAAACTTTAAACTTGTTAAACCTAATTTCTTTTGTTGTAATTTCAAACAAGGTATTGAGTTCTCACTTTTTCTTATTTCTAGTAAGTTCAATATTTTTGAATCTTCAAAAATAATTTTAGTAATGGAAGGACTTACTTGAGGAACACTCTTAGTGTCCACACGATACTTAGCATTAATGATCATTGCATCAGCAAATACTAACTCTAGACAATCATTCAAACAACACGATCACTTTTCCAATTCACACATATCAAAATAAAATTCACATCACGACTCCATACTTGAGCGTTTCATGGTCGGTATGGATGACGAATTCCTTGGAAAGAAAGTAGTGCTGCCATGTCTCCAAAGACCTTACTAGGGCGTAGAGCTCCTTGTCATAGGTGGGGTAGTTGAGTGCAGCTCCATTCAGTTTCTCACTGAAGAAGGCAACCGGTTTCCCTCCTTGAGCTAAGACCGCTCCAATACCTGTACCTGAAGCATCACATTCAACTTCGAAAGTTTTGTCAAAGTTAGGTAAAACTAAGACAGGTGCATGGGTAAGGCTATCTTTAAGCTTATGAAAAGCTTCTTCCTGTTTTGGCCCCCAAGTGAATGCAACATTCTTCTTGATCACCGCAGTCAAAGGAGTAGCAATGGTGCTGAAGTCTTTGACAAAACGCCGGTAAAAGCTTGCTAGGCCGTGGAAGCTCCGAACATGACCAATGGTGGTTGGCGTGGGCCAGTCTTGTATGGCTTTGATTTTCTCTTCATCCACTTTTAGACCCTGTGAACTAACAACAAAGCCTAAAAAATACATTTCTTTAGATTTCTTTAGATTAGCATATAATTGTTCTAGCCTTAAAGTTTCTAAGACTTTCTCAAGATGACTAAGGTGTTCATCCAAGCTAGTGCTGTATACTAGAATATCATCAAAATACACAACAACAAACTTACAGATGTAGGCCCTTAGAACATGGTTCATAAGCCTCATGAAGGTGCTTGGGGCGTTGGTGAGACCAAACGGCATGACCAGCCACTCATATAGACCCCTCTTGGTCTTGAATGCTGTCTTCCACTCGTCACCTTCCTTCATTCTTACTTGGTGGTAGCCACTCTTCAGGTATCTTTGAAAAGATGGTGGCACCACTGAGCTCGTCCAACATGTCGTCCAGTCTCAGAATGGGGTGCCGATATTTGACGGTGATGTTGTTGACGGCCCTGCAATCTACGCACATTCTCCATGTGCCATCTTTCTTGGGTACCAAGAGGACTGGTACTGCACACAGACTAAGGCTCTCACGAACATAGCCTTTTCTCATCAGGTCTTGAACTTGTTTCTCAAGTTCCTTAGCCTCCTCGGGATTGACTCTATAGGCTGGTCGGTTGGGTAGCGGGGCTCCGGGCACAAGGTCAATCTGGTGCTCAATCCCTCGGATAGGTGGTAAGCCGGTGGGAAGGTCTTCAGGAAAAACGTCATTGAAGTCCTCTAGTAGCTTAAGTACTCCTTCCGGGTGCTCTTCGGGTCCTGCAAAATACCCTTCTCTAAAGACCATTAGTAGCACCTGCTCTTTCATTTCCAATGATCTAATAACTTTGCCAGGTGAAACATAGAGATTGGTCTTACTTACCTAGGATCCCTTTGACATTGCTTTCTGCATGTCGTGTACTTCTTGAGGGGTGAGGGGTGCTAGGTTGTGCTTACGTTTGTTGTGGATGAAGCTATAGTAGTTAGTCCGCCCATTGTGCATGGCTTCTTTGTCAAATTGTCATGGCCTCCCTAGTAAGAGATGTCCGGCTTGCACGGGAACAACATCACACACAACGGTATCCGTGTACTTGCCTATTTGGAGCGGCACAGTGACTTGTTCGGCTATCTTAAGCTCGCTTTCATCGTTGAGACACCTCAGTTTGTAAGGGTGAGGATGCTTGGTCTTTTCTAACTCTAGCTTATCAACCAAATACTTGCTAGTGATATATCATGGTTTTAACCCGTTTTAAGCCATGATATAAGTGTTTTTATAGAGTCTTTTGTTAGTTTTGGAGTCTTTTTAGAGTCTTTGCAGGATAGAGAACACTTTGAGCTAAATGGGAGAATCTGGAACATTTTGGAGCACTTTGGAGAAGCAGCCGAAGTAGTGAAGTCAAGTGGCTGGATTTGTCGAGCTGAGTGTCGATCGACACCATCAGTGTCGATCGACACCAAGAGAGGTCGGCCGAGTTGTCTAATTTCCATCAGAAAAAGGAAATCATCTCAAGTTTGAAGAATTACAAGTCTGCCCCTGGACGAAAAATCTCCTTCTATATATAGTTTTCTGGCATTGTTTAGCCAAACACCTTATCATTATTTTCTGTTTTTGAGACTTAGAGAGAGATTGATCCTGAGCTTTTGGGGAGACAATTCTAACTCATCTGAGCCAGTTTTCGAACCCCTGTATCATTCTCTATTCTTTTATGCAATTTATTTCAGTCATGATTTGTGTTTACATAATTATGTCTGAGTAGTTTGCTAGTTAGGTTAGGGTTATTTAGGGTTTGATGAAGAGTTTGTAGAATCATTAGAATTTTAGGGAAATCAATTGGATCTTCACCTTGATTTGAACTTAACTTGATTTTCTGAATTGATCACTTAGAAATCAAACCTTAGGTTATTTAATAGATGCGAGAGCATTATTAGTAACTTGATCTAATCATAGGTGGGCAAAATATCTTTTCACAAAGAGATTTGGTTTAGGTATTTTGTGAACAAATCGAACCTGTTCTTATTGCTTGCCTTAATTGTTTAAATTTACAAAGAGATTTGGAATTTAGGAATTTAGGCATAGATAACTTCTGCAACGAGAGTTGATTGGTTTTAACTTTGTGATTCGAGTTCTAGACGGTTCTTAATAAATCCCTAATAAACTTAGATTCTGCATTCTTGGATTCAAACCTGATAATTACCCTCGCCTAGCGTTTTTAATTTCTGAACTTACATCGCTTTTCAACTTGTTACTTGTTTAATTTCTGCATTTAGTTTACTCAATACAATTAGCCTAGCATAATCTAAACCTACAAATCATTAGTGTAGTATTCACTTCCCTGAGGATTCGATACCCCATATACTTCAACTTCATTGCTGTGCACTTGCAGTAGTTGATAATTTGGGTAAAACCTGAGCCCTATCAAGTTTTTGGCGCCGTTGCCGGGGAAGTAGATTAACTACCTAACGGAATCTAGCATTAAGATTTTGACTAGGTTTTACTTTTAATTTTTGGTTACTGATCTAGTTTCAAAATTCTCTGTTTTTCAGGTGCATGCTTTATCGCAGTACCAGGAGCAACAAGAACCAGGAACTAATCCCGTTGAACCAGGAGCTAGGCCGCATCGAACGTACGAACCGCCAGGCTGCTAGAGCATCGATCGACACTCATAGCGTCGATCGACACCAACAACCAGCGTCGAACGACACCTTAGGCATCGATCGACACTGCGCGCAGACAGAGATGGCAGACATCGTGGTTCTGGTACAGGACGCGGCAGGCAATTTATTCGACCGTCAGGGCAATAGAAGGAATGCCGAAGGACAGAGACTTGATGAGGCTGGCGCCATCATAGTCGAACCTGCAAGACAACTTGCACCCGCAGAAGCCGAACGCGGAAGATCACTTGGCGACTACAACCGCCCGGATCAGTTCTATGCCAATAGAGCTGCGATCCGTCCTCCTGCGTTTCAGAGGAATGACTTCGAGCTGAAGCCCGCCTACTACACATTGGTGGGGCAACATCCTTTCCATGGTCATCCTAACGAGCACCCGATGGATCACATTGAGAGATTTGAGGACCTCGCATCAAGCATCAAGGCTAATGGAGTGTCCTTTGATTACCTCTTCTGCAAGCTGTTCCCATACTCACTTGCAGGTGATGCTTCATACTGGCTGAAGCAGCTGGACCCTGGATCTTTGACTACATGGGAAGACACAAAGGGTGCGTTCCTTCGCAACTTCTTTGATGACGCAAGATCCGAGGAGATGAGGACCAAGATCACTACGTTTTCTCAAGGTCCTACTGAAGCATTCAAGGCTTCTTGGGTACGCTTCAGATCATACCAGAGGGACTGCCCTCATCACGGGTTCAGCAAGCCACAACTTCTTGGTATCTACTACCGAGGGATCGACTGGAGGTACCAAATGGCCTTGGATGCAGCGAGCAATGGCAACTTCAACACCCGATGCCCAGAGGACGCAATGGTGCTGATAGAGAACTTGGCTTCTTGTAACAGCACCAAGAACGCAGACTTCGAAAAGAGACAAGGCGCAGGAACCACTGGAGGAGGCCATATTGCTGAAGTCAACAGGAAGCTTGATCTCTTGGTAGGAAAGAAGCAGGTCCATTTTGCCAACGAGGTGGAGTCATTCGAGCCAGAGGAAGGCTGTGAGGAAGAAGATGCCAACTACATCAACAATGGTCGATTTCAAGGCCAGAGGTTTGGAAACCAGCAGGGAAACATGAACTTCAGCGGAAACTATCAGAAGAGCTCCTTCACAGGAAATCAGAACTCTTCTAGTTACAACCAGAAGCCCCCATTCCAGAGCAGCAACAACAACTACACAAGGAACTATGGTTCATCCTCCTACCAGAAACCACCTCCGCAGGACAACAAAATGGAGGCCATGCTTGAGCAGATATTAGAAGGACAGCAGAAGATGACAGTGAGCTTCAATGGCAAGATTGATGCACTGTATGAAGACCTGAATGGGAAGATTGACAACATACATTCTCACATGAAGAAGCTAGATATTCAGGTTGCTCAAACTGCAGGAGCTGTTAACAGGCAGGAAGGATTTCTTCCGGGAAAGACGGATACAAACCCCAAACGCCACGTGAATGCCATTGCGCTGAGGAGTGGCAAGACACTTCAAACCGTGCAGAATAGAGGACTTACAACTGCAGAATTCGAGGAGATTGAAGATATTGAAGATGCTGCGGAGCAGAGTGTCGATCGACACCATGAGCATCGATCGACACTCGAGGAGAATGACGAGAAATCAGAAAATCCCGTCGCAAAGGATTCGACTTCAGAGGTCAGTGTCGATCGACACTTGGAGGGTATCGATCGACACCCACCACAGACTGCAACAGAACGACCTACAACACCAAAGGCTGCATCAGAAAGGGTTTACAAGCCAAAGATCCCCTTCCCTCTGATCGCAAAGAAGAGCAAGAAGGAGCTGCTGGAAGCCAGATGCAAGGCTATCATGGATAGACTAGTGGTTGAAATTCCTTTGATGGATGCTATTAGAACTACTCCCATGATAAAGAGATACTTGAAGTGGATGATGACCAACAACGTTGACATGGAAGAAGGCGTGATGATGATATCAGAGCAAGTCAGTGCGGTCATTCAGAACAGGCTACCAGAAAAGCTCTCCGATCCAGAGAGCTTTGTTCTAGATTGCTCCATTTTCTCAGACAGATTTGGAAGATCTCTATGCGATTTAGGTTCTAGTGTCAACTTGATGCCTCTTTCGGTTGCTCTCAGGATGGACATGACGGATTTCAAGGACACCAGAATCTCTTTAGTCCTTGCAGATCGATCTATCAGGATCCCTGAAGGTGTTTTGGAGGATGTTCCTATCAGAGTTGGAGATTGTCTAATACCCACTGATACTTGGTAGACCATTCCTAGCTACAGCCGGAGCCATCATTGACGTAAGGAAGGGAAGGATTGCACTAAACATTGGTGATTTGGTGATGAACTTCGACATGGAGAAGCTAATGAAGAGACCCACAATTGATGGACAGACCTTCTACGTCGATACACTCACCAACCTTGCTGAAGAGATCTTCAAGGAAGACCATCCTACAGACCCGTTGGAGCGAGCTCTGACCACTTCTACCAAGGACATTGAAGACCTCGACGTAGCTGCTGCTGGTTACGCAAAGATGATGGATGCAAGTGAGCAAGTGATGCAACTTATCGCACAGGACGATCTGTGTCGATCGACACCACTGAGTGTCGATCGACACCATGCGACATCAAGCACAGATGCATCACTTGGCGATTGGAGTGAGATCAAAGCACCTAAAGTTGAGCTTAAACAGCTCCCTGCCGGGCTAAGGTACGCATTTCTTGGTCCCAATTCGACTTACCCTGTTATAGTCAATGCTTCATTAAACAACGCAGAGCTCACTTTGTTGCTAAGCAAGCTGCGCAAGTATCGCAAAGCTCTTGGCTATTCTCTTGATGATATTTCAGGGATCTCACCAGACTTATGCATGCATCGGATCCACCTTGAGGATGAAGCAAAGTCATCGATTGAACACCAAAGGAGGCTGAATCCGAACCTGAAGGAAGTTGTCAAGAAAGAGATCATGAAGCTGTTAGATGCAGGGATCATCTATCCCATCTCAGATAGCGCTTGGGTCAGCCCTGTATACGTGGTCCCTAAGAAAGGAGGAGTCACAGTGGTGAAGAATGAGAAGAACGAGCTGATTCCTACGAGGACTGTGACTGGACACAGAATGTGCATAGACTACCGGAAGCTGAATGCCGCGACTAGAAAGGATCAGTTTCCTCTGCCTTTCATTGATCAGATGCTGGAAAGACTGGCAAATCATCCTTACTACTGTTTCTTTGATGGCTATTCAGGATTCTTCCAGATCCCCATCCATCCAGATGACCAGGAGAAGACTAGGTTTACATGTCCTTATGGTACTTTTGCATACCGCAGAATGCCATTTGGACTTTGTAATGCTCCTGCTACTTTCCAGAGGTGTATGATGTCTATCTTCACAGACATGCTTGAGCAGTTCATGGAAGTCTTCATGGATGACTTTTCCGTTTATGGGTCATCTTTTAAAGACTGCTTGGAGAACTTATGCGCAGTACTTCAGAGATGTGAGGAGAAACACTTAGTCCTGAACTGGGAAAAGTGTCATTTCATGGTAACAGATGGGATTGTACTTGGGCATCGAATTTCAGCAGAAGGAATCGAAGTAGACCGCGCCAAGATTGAAGTCATGACTAGTCTACAAGCACCTGATTCTGTTAAGTCTGTGAGAAGTTTTCTGGGTCACGCTGGGTTCTACCGCAGATTCATCAAGGATTTCAGCAAGATAGCGAGACCACTCACTGCTCTTCTCTGTAAAGATGTGAAGTTTGAGTTCACACAAGAGTGCCTTTCAGCCTTTGAACAGATCAAGCAAGCCTTAGTGAGTGCTCCGATTGTTCAACCACCGGACTGGGATCTACCTTTCGAGGTTATGTGTGATGCAAGTGACTTCGCAGTAGGAGCCGTTCTGGGACAGAAGAAGGACAAGAAGCTGCACGCCATCTACTACGCAAGCAGGACTTTAGATGATGCTCAGAAAAACTACGCAACTACGGAGAAGGAACTGCTCGCTGTGGTCTTTGCCTTTGAGAAATTTCGTCAGTATCTTGTTGGCTCAAAGGTGATTGTCCACACTGACCATTCCGCATTGAAGTATTTGATGCAGAAGAAGGATGCGAAGCCTAGGTTGCTCAGGTGGATTCTACTTCTACAAGAGTTTGACATAGAAGTCAAAGACAAGAAAGGAGTTGAGAATGGAGTAGCTGATCATCTTTCGAGGATTAGGATTGAAGATGACGTGCCAATAGATGATTTCCTGCCTGAGGAGAACGTTTATCTCATTGAGAGTCGTTTCCAAGCTGAGAATTTTGACCTTGCGAGCTTAGTGTCGATCGACACTAGGGGAGTGTCGATCGACACTCCGTCCGAAAAAGTGAGAACAAGTCGCGGATCAACACTTCGAAGTTTGCCAACTTCGCAAGTGTCGATCGACACCACCTGTGTCGATCGACACCAGGAGTCTTCATTGATTCGCAGACTTCTAGGAGAGGTGTTTCGACAGACGATCTTCGCCATCAATGATGCAACTCGACCATGGTATGCTGATATTGTGAACTTCCTTGCTGCTGACATTGAGCCGACACATCTCAAGGGTTATGAGAAGAAGAAGTTCATGAGGGAACTTAGAAGGTACTATTGGGATGAACCACATTTATACAAACATTGTTCAGACAGTGTTTACAGAAGATGCATTGCAGAGAGTGAGACTCGTGACATCCTGTTCCACTGTCATGGTTCTGAGTATGCTGGACACTTTGCTACCTTCAAGACAGTATCCAAGGTTCTTCAAGCAGGCTTTTGGTGGCCTACTATGTTCAAGGATGCGCAGCTGTTCATCACTCAATGTGATGCTTGTCAGAGGAAAGGGAAGATCAGTAAGAGGAATGAGATGCCACAGAACTTCATTCTTGAAGTTGAGATCTTTGATTGTTGGGGCATTGATTTCATGGGCCCTTTTCCTCCATCTTATGGAATGCAATACATCTTAGTGGCTGTGGACTATGTCTCTAAGTGGGTCGAAGCGATTGCCTCTAAGAAGAATGATGCTGCTGTGGTACTCAAGATGTTTCAGACCATCATTTTTCCAAGATTCGGAGTACCTCGGATTGTTATAAGTGATGGTGGTTCTCACTTTATTAACAAGATCTTCGACAAGCTGCTAAAGAAACATGGTGTTCAACATCGAGTCGCGACACCATATCATCCCCAAACGAGTGGACAAGTAGAAGTCTCCAACAGGCAGATCAAGCAAATTCTGGAAAAGACAGTAGGAAAGACAAGGAAAGATTGGGCAACAAAATTAGATGATGCACTTTGGGCCTACAGGACTGCATACAAAACGCCTTTGGGAACTACACCTTTCCAGCTGCTCTATGGCAAAGCGTGCCATCTTCCAGTTGAGTTGGAACACAAGGCACATTGGGCTATTAAGAAGATGAACTTCGACTTGAAGCCAGCTGCAGAGAGGCGCCTACTTCAACTCCACGAATTGGATGAACTTCGTTATCATGCTTATGAGAACTCAAAGCTCTACAAAGAGAGAACTAAAGCATATCATGATAAGAAGATCATCTCCAGACAATTCGAGCCAAATGACCAGGTACTTCTGTATAACTCCCGTTTGCAATTGTTTCCTGGTAAATTGCGTTCACGTTGGTCAGGTCCTTTCACCATCAAAGAGGTTCGGCCATATGGAGCAATTGTCTTGACAAACTCCAAAGGAGAGGAGTTCACTGTGAATGGGCAACGAGTGAAACACTATTGGGCTCAAGCCAAGATTCCAGAAGGACACATTGTGTCTTTGGCTAACGCACCGTCTGCCTAAACGCATGAACAGTCAAGCTATTGACGTTAAACGAGCGCTGAGTGGGAGGCAACCCACTGTTAGGTACGTTTTTCTTTGCATTTTGTTTTGGTTTTACTAATTATTTTGGTTTTACATATAAAAAAAAAAAAAAAGGGAGGAGAATTTTCGACCAGACTTAGTGTCGATCGACACCATCTGTGTCGATCGACACCACCATCCGGACCAAGGTAAGTCTTCAAAACCCCGATTCTCTTTCTTCCTCTTCATATTTTTCAAAACTGCCCTTAGCAAATTTTCCCCTCAAATCCGATTTTTCTCAAAAGTTAACCAAATTGAGTGATTCTTTGCTCTAATCTGTGCGGATTTTTACCCTCTTTCATAATCTATCATCCATTCATTCGATCTACAAGGTATGTTCTTCAAATCTCCCAATTTTGATTTCGACCCTAAGGTGAAAATTTTCGATTCCGACCTTGTTGGCTTGATTTCTTGTTTGAATGATACTCATTTAGGTTGTTTACCATAGTTTACATCATTACCCAACCATTTTTCGTCCTCTACATTGCACAATTTGAAATTTTCGGATTTTTGGAAATTGATGATGCATGTTGTGAATTTGGAGTTTTTCTTTGGGTTTTATGATCTAGGCTAGGTCGATTATTGCTATTGGGACTGCTGGGATTGATGTTTGATGATGTATGAAGTTGCACTTGTGATTTTCGGGTTGGGTTGGATTTTCACGCAATGTGTCGATCGACACCATGAGTGTCGATCGACACCCGACCCGACCAGACACAATGTTCCTCATTTCTTAGATTGTGGATTTGATTTGGATTGTTTTTCTTTTGCAGATGGCTCCTGTGAGTAAGAGACCACGCCACACTGAAGCTTCAGCCTCAGGAACAGCTAATGATGAGGCAATTCCGTGTCTTGCTCCTTGGCCAAAGCGTGAAAACGCAAAGATCCGGAGCACACGACGTTGGGAGGATCCACCAGCTACAGAGATTGCTAAGGAGGACTGTACCCTTCGCGATATTAATGAGGCATGGGATGATTACGACACGATCTTCTACAATGCATGGATCGGTGTGAAGATAGCTCCGACTCGCTTTGCTTGCGAGAAGACACTGACAACATTAGGCATCAAGGACGATGTTCTGCAGCTGTTGCGCAGAACTGGTATGGGCACCATTGCGACGCGGCAGTACGATTTGTACCCAGATCTAGTCCGACAGTTCATCGCCACTGCCAGAGTCTACTACAGGAATGAGATAGTCCGCAACGCTCTGGAAGAGACACTTACATTTCTCATCCGCGGGATCCGTTACCGCATTTCTCTTCCAGAGCTTTGCCAGATCTATGGGTTCGATGATGAGCATGCAACAGGAGTTGCTCTTCAGACACAGCTTCCAGACAACCAAGATTTATGGTCCTTCTTCGGAAATGGGCAGTATGATTCGAAGACCTCCACTCACACCGACATTCGCCATCCCACCCTGCGCTACTTGGTACGATTGTTCTCCACTAAACTTCTGTGTAAGCACGAGCCAGGAAAGATGCGAGTAGCTGAGTTAGTAATGCTTTACCGAGGTATTTGGTCTGAGATCTACGAGGATTCACAGGCGCCACTTAGCGCGAACCTTGGCGCAGTCTTTGCCCATCACATGGCTTCTTTGAAGACCACACCCTTCTCTGGTTCGCAGATGAAGCCAGAGACCATTGGCAGTCTTATTACTCCTATCTTCCTGCACTTCGGGATTGATACTTCCAGCTGCACCATTGATACTTCGCGATCTTTGATTGACATGGAGTACCTGAAGAGAGCACATTGGGTGAAGCCAGAGAAGCTTTGGGTTTTCGCTGACGCGCAGAGAGTACAGTACTCGGTACTTCTACCTGATCGCGACCTTACTCGCATCACTTCAGATATAGGACGCCTCGCCTTTCATCCCAGCCCGAGCAAGCTAAGGGCTATTCCTGCTGCCAGACCTAGAGGCACATCATCCAGACCAGCTGCAGCCACCAGTCACCCTTCATCTTCCAGGCGCAGCGCACCACAGGCCATTGGTACTCATCAGCTTCCTGAGCCTCCTGCGATTCCCATGGAGCCAGACGTCTTCCAGAGATAAGTGGTAAAGAGTTTCCAGGCGATTTGGAGCGACATTGCTACTGTGTCTACATGCAACTGCATTCACCCACCTTCACCACCACGATCTTCTCCGCCACGCCAAGATGACGACGAGTGACTCTTTCATCCTTTTTCTTTTTAGTCTTTTGAGTCAGTTTTTCTTTTACTCTTGAGTCTGCATTTGCTTCAGTACTTTGTTTCAAACTTGTTGAAGTTATTGAGCTTCTTGGATTATCTTGTGCTTTTAACCTTTTGTTGAGTTTTCTAACAGCTTTGAAGACATCTAACAACAAATCTGACTTAGCAACAATCATGTTCGAGTGGCAGAACTCTGTCTACGGACAGAGTGTCGATCGACACTACCCGTGTCGATCGACACCATCTTCAGACACAGCAACGATCGACACCATCTGTGTCGATCGACGCTACACGCAAAAGTCCGGTAATCCGATTTTTCTCTTTGTTGCAACAGCTTGACACATATTTTTTCTATCCAAACTCATTCTTAGTAACACTGGGGACAGTGTTATTAAAGTCTGGGGGAGGTGGTTGCTAATCTTGTGTTTTGTTTTGAGAGTCAGTTGAGTCTTGAGTCAAATGTTTTATTGAGTCAAAATCAGTTGGAACTTTCAGTTTTTTATAGAAACTAACCACAGGAAGTTGACACTTGAAGAACCATTGATATAGGAGTTGATTTCGGGATTTATTAAGTAGAAAGCTACAAGTGGAATCAATCTAACAGGGAAAGTTCAGATCCCCTTACAAAGAACTAGGTATGTGCAGAACTTGATTCCTCTTTCAGTCCAAACAGATAGGCAATTGCAGTCTCTCCTTGATCTTCCCTTAAGAATAGAAAAGAAAGAAAGTCTAAGTCTGGAATAATGCTTTTGTCATGAGCCTGTCTCCTCACAAGGAACAATATTAGTGATGCTCTTGAACACGTCTCCTCACAAGGAACACAAGTAGAGAGTAGCATTATTCCAGAGGTCCCAAAAAGAATAAGAAAAGTCAATGAAAAGATCTTAGAACACCCTGAAAATGGGCAGAAGTTGACTAAGGGAAGAGAAAATAGGGGAGCTGCATGAGAATGTCTTGTTCAGGCACTAAGGAAGGGAAAAGAATCAGAAAAGTTATGTGGCATTACCAATGTTAGAGTTCGAAATTTATATCAAGGAAAGGGTCTGGATTTGAACTGGGAGATTGCCAAGCTTGTGGTAAGTACACTGAACTTTCCTTAGGTAAGCTTTAATATCATGTGGATTCAAGAAGTGTTAATAACTGTGGCGTTTTGAATAAGTACTTGGAAGTTCCTGTTTTCAAACTTCTACTTCAGTCTAAGTTTCTGTTTTGCTTGAGGGCAAGCAAAGGCTAAGTCTGGGGGAGTTGATATATCATGGTTTTTACCCGTTTTTAAGCCATGATATAAGTGTTTTTATAGTCTTTTGTTAGTTTTGGAGTCTTTTTAGAGTCTTTGCAGGATGGAGAACACTTTGAGCTAAATGGGAGAATCTGGAACATTTTGGAGCACTTTGGAGAAGCAGCCGAAGTAGTGAAGTCAAGTGGCTAGATTTGTCGAGCTGAGTATCGATCGACACCATCAGTGTCGATCGACACCAAGAGAGGTCGGCCGAGTTATCTAATTTCCATCAGAAAAAGGAAATCATCTCAAGTTTGAAGAATTACAAGTCTGCCCCTGGACGAAAAATCCCCTTTTATATATAGTTTTCTGGCATTGTTTAGCCAAACACCTTATCATTATTTTCTGTTTTTGAGACTTAGAGAGAGATTGATCCTGAGCTTTTGGGGAGACAATTCTAACTCATCTGAGCCAGTTTTCGAACCCCTGTATCATTCTCTATTCTTTTATGCAATTTATTTCAGTCATGATTTGTGTTTACATAATTATGTCTGAGTAGTTTGCTAGTTAGGTTAGGGTTATTTAGGGTTTGATGAAGAGTTTGTAGAATCATTAGAATTTTAGGGAAATCAATTGGATCTTCACCTTGATTTGAACTTAACTTGATTTTCTGAATTGATCACTTAGAAATCAAACCTTAGGTTATTTAATAGATGCGAGAGCATTATTAGTAACTTGATCTAATCATAGGTGGGCAAAATATCTTTTCACAAAGAGATTTGGTTTAGGTATTTTGTGAACAAATCGAACCTGTTCTTATTGCTTGCCTTAATTGTTTAAATTTACAAAGAGATTTGGAATTTAGGAATTTAGGCATAGATAACTTCTGCAACGAGAGTTGATTGGTTTTAACTTTGTGATTCGAGTTCTAGACGGTTCTTAATAAATCCCTAATAAACTTAGATTCTGCATTCTTGGATTCAAACCTGATAATTACCCTCGCCTAGCGTTTTTAATTTCTGAACTTACATCGCTTTTCAACTTGTTACTTGTTTAATTTCTGCATTTAGTTTACTCAATACAATTAGCCTAGCATAATCTAAACCTACAAATCATTAGTGTAGTATTCACTTCCCTGAGGATTCGATACCCCATATACTTCAACTTCATTGCTGTGCACTTGCAGTAGTTGATAATTTGGGTAAAACCTGAGCCCTATCAGCTAGCCACGTTAGTGCAAGAATCACCATCAATAATTAAACTACATACCTTGGAGTTTATGGTGCATCTAGAATGAAAGATGTTTTCTCTTTGGATTGCCTCAGCATCAAAGAGTGCACTAAGAGCTCTCCTAACAACAAGTATTTCTCCTACTTCTGGATAGTTAGTGACATCTTCCTCAGAGTGTTCTAACTCCTCATCTTCCCCTTCATCTTGAGACTCATACTCTCCATTAGCCTTGAGAATCATGACCCTTTTATTGGGGACAATCTCTTGCATAGTGTCCCTTTCCCTTACATTTAAAACAAGAAATGTCACGAGTTCTAGTAATTTGTTGAGTTTGGGACTTACCTTGCTCTGGTTTGAAAGCTGGCTTCGTGAACCTGGAATCCGTCTCTATAGCCTTCCCTTCGTCTAGGTTACGTTGAGGAGTCCAAGTAGTCTTGTTCTGGCTAGTAACGGCTATCTTCCTCTTGATGTGTTGCTCGGCTTGGATAGCTATGTGCAGAAGCTCCTCCAAGTCATGGTAGCTTTGTCTTTCCACTTTCCTGGCAATCCTATCTTGGAGCCCATCCAGAAACTGCGCCATTTGAGTCTCTGGTGAATCCTAAATATCCAGTCTATTTTTAAGACTTTCGAACTCTTCAAAATACTCTTCCACCGATTTGCTCCCTTGAGCCAGTTTGCGGAATCTCCTTTGTATATCCCGGTGGTAATGAGTTGGGACGTATCTCTTCCATAGGCTGAACCGCATATCCCTCCATGTATTGTTCTGGGGGTGTTGATGCCTTCGCCTGTCTGCAACATCCCTGTCCCACCAAACAAGAGCATTATCAGTAAGTTGGGCAGCAGCAAGTGATATCTTTCTTACCTCGGAATATTGATAATATTCGAAGATGTGTTCCATTCGCCTCTCCCAATCAAGGTAGGCATCTGGGTTGATCTTCCCAGCGAAAGTTGGGGCAGTCAGCTTGATATCTTTGCCTCCTCCTCGGCCATAGTCATCGTCTCGGTTTCTGTCCCTCGGTGGTTGGTCTCGACGGTTATGATTCCCGTTAGGATCGGGTGGTACTCGTTGATGTTGTCGGAGTGGTGGGTCGTCGTCAAGATCAGGCATGCTCTCTTCATCTTCTTCACGTGCTCTTTGATCCCGAGCACCTTGGGCACGTTCCATGTGCGGTCGCTGGTCATATAGGTCCATGCGGGTGCCAAGGAGTTCCAACGAAGCTTGCACGTTGGCAAGAATTTGGGCGATGTCGGTTAAGTTTGGAGCGTCCCCCATTACTTGTTCCGATTGGTACCTGAAAAATATAACAAAGTGTATGAATGTGTTCTAAAGGAATAAGAAGGAAATGGAATATGCTTGGAACAAAAGTTTAATTATTATTATTTTTTTTTTTGAAGTAAAATCAAGAACTAAGAACAATAAGAAAAGTTTGAAGATATATATATATATATATATATATATATATATATATTTTTTTTTTTAAAAATTAAGAACGAAGAACAAATAAGAAGAAGTTTGAAGATTTTTTTTTTTTTTTGAAATAAAAAAAATGAAGAACGAAGAACGAAGAACGAAGAACGAAGAACGAAAAACGAAAAACGAAGAACGAAAAACGAAAATGCAAAGATAAAAGGATAGATAAAACATGGGTTTAGGAGGTTTATTTGAATTTCTATAAACCAAACATCCATAAAAATCAAAAAAAAAAAAAAATTTATTTTGTTTCAATTCTGTTTGCATATTGATTCATTTCATAAATTAAAAAAAAAAAGTCATTTGTTCATTTGAATCCATTTATTCTGTTTTGCATCCACTCAATTGAGAAAACAAAAAAAAATAAAAATAAATCATTTGATTCATTGCAACCATCCATCCTTTATTCACACTTGATCTTTTTGTATTAGTACTTAGGTTTTGTTGTTATAAAACTTCCATTCCACACTTTGCACTTGATCCTTTGTGTGTTTGAGATGTGAACACATGAATTGCCATGGGAGAAGCTATGAATGCATTCGAGCTTGCACAGATTCTTGTGAACAGTCAGGCACTGGTCCAAACACTAAGGAAGAGACTGACACGAAATCAACAAAAAGAAGAAACTGGATTTGGAGATGCACCTGGAGCTGAATATGTTGAACCTAAACCACCAGATTATTCAAGGAAGCAAGCCAACAAAAGGAGTGGTTACAGATTTAATTCTCTAATTAATATTTTCAGGTTCAAGTAAAGACCCTAATGTGTATCTAAGTTGGGAAAGCACTATGGAAACGTGGCTACAAAGCAACAACATTCCCAAGGAAAAGAAGTTATCACAAGCTGTCCAAGGATTTACTAAAGGAGCTTACGAATGGTGGTTAAAGGAAAATATTCCAACTGTCCACAAGAAGCCAGTTCTAGATTAGAGAGATCTCAAGGCAAGAATGCATAAAGAATTTGTAGAAAAGTATCAAGCCATGGAGAAGAAGAATGTTCTCAGCCAAAGAGCATTATGCAAGTTAACAGAAAAACCAAAAACCATTGTTCAAGCAAAAGCTCAGCTAAGTCCTTCTTTAGATGACTTAGTATCTAAATTATTACCCACTGGTATGATGCACTTGTCTGTGTCAAAGAGAGCTGAAACAGATTTAAGGGAGCCCACATCCAAGGGAGAAGAGACTCCAGCAATAAGCCTTGCAATGGTCCAGAAACCAAACTCCAAAGATGAGCCCTTGAAAAGAGAAGTTGCACCCAAGGCAACAACATCTAGCTCTAAGGCTATAACAAAGTCACCAGGCCCACAACCCAAGGTAAGTCTTCTAACTTTTTTAATTCTAAAGAACCAACATGTTATAAGTGCCATAAGAGAGGACATTTTGCTGCAAATTGTTCTATTAAGANACATGTTATAAGTGCCATAAGAGAGGACATTTTGCTGCAAATTGTTCTATTAAGAAAATGTTGGCAGAAACTTCACTAGTAGAGAAAACAAAAAATCTATTGATAGTGATAGTTTATCTCATTCTGAGTTTTTAGTTTCCAATACTAGACTTATGCACTTGTCTTTGCCAAAGATACCTGAAGAGTGGCTACCACCAAGTAAGAATGAAGGAAGGTGACGAGTGGAAGACAGCATTCAAGACCAAGAGGGGTCTATATGAGTGGCTGGTCATGCCGTTTGGTCTCACCAACGCCCCAAGCACCTTCATGAGGCTTATGAACCATGTTCTAAGGGCCTACATCTGTAAGTTTGTTGTTGTGTATTTTGATGATATTCTAGTATACAGCACTAGCTTGGATGAACACCTTAGTCATCTTGAGAAAGTCTTAGAAACTTTAAGGCTAGAACAATTATATGCTAATCTAAAAAAATCTAAAGAAATGTATTTTTTAGGCTTTGTTGTTAGTTCACAGGGTCTAAAAGTGGATGAAGAGAAAATCAAAGCCATACAAGACTGGCCCACGCCAACCACCATTGGTCATGTTCGGAGCTTCCACGGCCTAGCAAGCTTTTACCGGCGTTTTGTCAAAGACTTCAGCACCATTGCTACTCCTTTGACTGCGGTGATCAAGAAGAATGTTGCATTCACTTGGGGGCCAAAACAGGAAGAAGCTTTTCATAAGCTTAAAGATAGCCTTACCCATGCACCTGTCTTAGTTTTACCTAACTTTGACAAAACTTTCGAAGTTGAATGTGATGCTTCAGGTACAGGTATTGGAGCGGTCTTAGCTCAAGGAGGGAAACCGGTTGCCTTCTTCAGTGAGAAACTGAATGGAGCTGCACTCAACTACCCCACCTATGACAAGGAGCTCTACGCCCTAGTAAGGTCTTTGGAGACATGGCAGCACTACCTTCTTTCCAAGGAATTCGTCATCCATACCGACCATGAAACGCTCAAGTATGGAGTCGTGATGTGAATTTTATTTTGATATGTGTGAATTGGAAAAGTGATCGTGTTGTTTGAATGATTGTCTAGAGTTAGTATTTGCTGATGCAATGATCATTAATGCTAAGTATCGTGTGGACGGAAATGATTTCTCTCACTGAGTGACTTTGTTACTCACCCCCCTTTTCCCTTTTCAGGTGAGTTTGCTCGTGTGGAGTAAGAGTTCGAGGCGAGGATCATTCGGGTGCTGAATTTCGGGAAGGGTTATTTTATATGTTATTTTCGGATTTTCGTTTAAGACAAGTTTAATTTTTCTTACAAAATTTATTTAAGTTGAATGGGATTTTTTTTTGGTTAAGACGGTTTATGTTGGTTGCGTTTAATACGTTTGATTTATTTAATAAAGAATGGATTTTAGAAAAGAGATATTTATTTTTGTAAGTTTAAAAGTCGTGTTTAAATTCGTAACTTGCCGTCTCGGTCAAGTTAAAAGGCGGTTATTACATATTGGTATCAAAGCTTAAAGCTCCTAAACCCAGGTTTTATCTATCTTTTTATCTTTGCATTTTCGTTCTTCGTTTTTCGTTTTTCGTTCTTCGTTCTTCGTTCTTCATTTTTATTTCAAAAAAAAAAAAAAAAAATCTTCCAATTTGTTCTTATTGTTCTTCTTTCTTGATTTAAAAAAAAAAAAAAATCTTCAAACTTCTTCTTATTTGTTCTTCGATCTTAATTAAAAAAATAAAAAATAAAAAAATTCTTCAAACTTTTCTCATTGTTCTTAGTTCTTGATTTTTACTTCAAAAAAAAAAAAATTATTAAACTTTTGTTCCAAGCATATTTCATTTCTTTCTTATTCCTTTAGAACACATTCATACACTTTGTTATATTTTTCAGGTACCAATCCGAACAAGTAATGGGGGACGCTCCAAACTTAACCAACATCGCCCAAATTCTTGCCAACGTGCAAGCTTCGTTGGAACTCCTTGGCACCCGCATGGACCAGTATGACCAGCGACCACGCAGGGAACATGCCCAAGGTGCTCGGGATCAAATAGCACGTGAAGAAGATGAAGAGAGCATGCCTGATCTTGACGACGACCCACCACTCCAACAACATCTAGCTCTAAGGCTATAACAAACTCACCAGGCCCACCAACCCAAGGTGAGTCTTCTAACTTTGTTAATTCTAAAGAACTAACATGTTATAAGTGCGATAAGAGAGGACATTTTGCTGCAAATTGTTCTATTAAGAAAATGTTGGCAGAAACTTCACTAGTAGAGAAAACAAAAAAATCTGTTGATAGTGATAGTTTATCTCATTCTGAGTTTTTAGTTTCCAATGCTAGACTTATGCACTTGTCTTTGCCAAAGAGTTTTGATCCAGGAATAAGACAAAAAGAAAGGAAAACCAGAAAAGAAGAAAGGGTACAAGAAAAGCAAATTCTACAATTAACTTGTCCAATGGAGGATGAGAAAGTTGAAGAAGAGCAACCAGATGCAATGCCCTCACCAGCACGCCTAGATGAGAAACATGAGCTCACTACCCTTGATTCATATCAGTTAGGAGCTCAAGACTCTAAACAAAATAGTGAGAATCCTGGAAAATCCTTAGTCATCTCTAGACTTGAGGAAAACATCAACTATGGAGCTCAAGTAAACAAAGAGAAGTTGATGCTACAATTCGCTAACACCATCACTGTGAGTTTAAATTTTTCAAAGCCTATTTCTATAATTTTAAACTCAGATATGATGCTCTTGCTTTTGTCCTTGAGAAGTTTTTCAGGTATATACCATGCCCAAAATGCTGAGAAAGGAGACAGCCTCAAAGAAAAGCCCCTAGACCAAACATTGTTTCACTTTACAGATTTGGGAAGCAAGAACACTAAGAGTGTTCCTCAAGTAAGTCCTTCCATTATTAAAATTATTTTTGAAGATTCAAAAATAATGAACTTGCTAGAGATAAGAAAAAGTGAGAACTCAATACCTTGTTTGAAATTGCAACACAAGAAATTAGGTTTAACAAGTTTAAAGTTTTGTAAGAAACCCATAATGCACTTGTTTCTTGTCAAAAGATTTGAGATTTTTTCAGGTACTAAGGACATAAAACATAAAGACCCTCCACAAGAGGAGAACTTGTTGTTACGCCAAAGCAAACATGCATCACCACCCAAGGTGGACAAGACCAAGGTTATCAAGGCCACAAAACAAAGGAGCCACGAACCAGGCCAGAACACAAGAGTTATCATATCCTTCCTGCTCAAAGGAGAACCACCAGACGTTCCACACTTCACCAAAACAAAGATGCATCAAGGTAAGACTCTAAACTCCCAAAAAATAATGAATACTAACTTGCTCTTTCTTGGTGCAGGAGATATAGTTTCGAGGACGAAACCTTTTCAAGAGGGTGAGTATGATGTGAACCTAGAGTCATCATCAGCCAAGGAGCACGGATCCAGGAGTCATGAAGTGGAGAACATGAAGCTGAGGAGAGCTAAAGAGGCATGCGAGTGGAGTTCAGCTCGAACGGAGGTTGATATCAAACATTCAACTCAACCAACACTTGGATAGCATACTCAACTCATCCAGAGTTCACCAAGAAGAAGAATCATACAAAAAAGAGTCCATATGAAGAAGATATTGAAGATACAAGTTGGCAGATGTTCAATGGACCCGATGGAGACATGCGACTACTAATTAAATCATTCCGGCCAAAACACGATGAATCAAGCAACGAGACCGGATGTTCTGGAAACCTAACTCAACAGGGAACCGAGGCGAATTGGATTCATACCAAAATGAATTACGGTTTAAAAGTTATTCAACTTTTAAACCGGAGGATGCTCTGCTTGCCTTATTTGGAAGCTGGCGAGTTTAATCACTTGCAAACCAAACTTTGGCGACCAGGAGATACATCTAAGCATTCAGAAGACACATCTAACAATCCAGGAGAGTCAGGAAACATCTTCCAATGCACCAGCACCCACATGATCAGGCGGATTATGTCATGCTTCTACTTACCATATATGGAAGCATTTACACTTGGCTCCATAACTCACCAACGGCTAGTTCTCTTCATAATCCGAGATAAGCAAGACTTGGGGAGATTATTCATCATCAAGATATCAAGATACAAGTCAAGAAAATCCCCTTCATTCAACCCTTTCTTCATCTCTCATTAAATGGGTCAAAAATCCCTTTATTCTCTCTTTTTGATCTTTCTTTGATTTTTGCTTAATTCTCTCTTTAGAGTTAATGCCTAGGACGTGTACTGAGCCTATATAAGCTCATTTTTGTTTCATTTGTAAGACACCACTTTTATCTAAAAAAATATAAAACTTTTGTTCTTTTTATTCAAAGAGTGTTCTTTGTATAAACAACTTTGTCTTTAGATTCAATTGAGTGATTCTATTGTTTCTACTGATTCTTGGAATAGATTTGTTTGTGTGATTCAATCAAAGCTAGTTCCAACGGCTGAGTGAGTCAGCCATCCCACCGACTGAGCGAGTCAGTCAACCCACCGATTGAGCGAGTCAATCACAACTTCCACCACGTTCCATCCGACCGGCTGAAAGAGAGTGACTTGAGTCCAGCTTTCAGCCTTCATCATCCACCAAACGAGCCTCAGCCTTTTGAGGATCTTATCACTAACCAACATGCATTCAAAGAGAACATGATTTATTGATTCTCCATCCATCAGACACATACATCATCATCATCACCATCGTTCTTCTGAGAGAAGCTGGTTTCCTCAACTCATCTTTGATGGTGTCTTTTTTTTGGTTGGTTGGGCATATTGTTAGGATTGGTGTATGATGTATATTGCATTGTGTTATCAACTGATTTTAGAAGCTCTCAAACTTATGCAGATTTCATTTCTATTAATGTTTATTGTTAGTAATTTAAAAATTGTAGAAAACAACAAATTTAGATCACCTAGAATAGAGGGAGATGCTATCAGTTCAGCCCGAGCCCAGAAGATGTGAACAGAACTTGCCATTTCTAGCAGAGCACGACCATTTGAAGTTAGTCGAAGACTCTAACTGGACTAGAGGGACCCTTAACGTCAAATAACTAGAGAAAATTTAATAGACATAATCCCCATTAAGAGTATCTCAATGGTATTCTTAACAATAAAATATTAGAAAAAAAAGTCCAGAGAAAAATGAGATGCAGTTTTTATTTGAAATATCCATGAGATAGAAGTGAGAACCACAAATCACATTTGTCTCTTATTCATTGGTTTAAATTTTTTATTTAAATTAAAATTTAATTTTAAATTGTAATTGTGCTAAAATAATAATATTTTTTTTTTTTTAAAATCTTAGAGGGGTTCTCACTATTGGGGTTGTTGTACCTTATTTGTAACTTTCCATACTTCTCGGTATATATATTTTGCTTTGATTTCCCTTTATTTTAGTTTCTAATAAATTATAAAACGTTGTTGTAACCGTTAGATGAGACTTATAAAAAAGCTTCCAGCATACCTATGTAATTTTTACTTTTGATGAAATTAAAATCCATTAGTTTTTTCTTAAAACAAAACGTTTGTAGACTTTTTACTCTTGTCTATGTTAATCCATTAGTTACTCTTTACACTCCGAGTTATTCTTTACTTATTTGCTCGGACTGTAGATAATAATTAATAGACTTTACTTTTTAGTTACTCTTTACATTCAAGTTAAAATTTTATATTTATTAGATCATCCTAATTGAAAGGTTCTCATGAAGGTATCTTATGAATAAAAAAATAAAAAAATGAAAAAGTAAGAGAGAGAATGAGAAGAGGTTGTAAAATAAAAAGTTGAGAGCACTTCCAATGGGGGTTCTTAACATAGAGTTCTTAAAGATTAAACTAAAAAAATAATTCAAAACTAGAAAAAATGTTAAGAACCGGTTCTTAAAAGAGAGTTTTTAGAATTGTTAAGAACTCCATACGTGTCAATTTTTGATTGGTTGGTTTATTTAAAAAAAAAACTTTACAAAATTTTAAAAATTCACAAAAATTAAAATTTCACAAAACTTCAAAAAACTTAAAACTTCACAAAACTTCAAAATATTAAAACTTCACAAAATTTATGAAATGCAATATTTTTTTAAATTTTATAAAATATAAAATGTTTAATAATTTAAACAAAATAAATTCTACTTAAAATATTATAAGTTTCAAAATAATTTTTATTTTATTTTTAAAAAACCTCAAGTGGGGTTCTACCATTGAAGACATACAATTTTAATTACTTTTAAAAAGGTTCTTAACTTAAACATTTTCAAAATTTATTACTAAAATAATGCTTAGAACCCATGAGAGGTTCTTAACTTTGAGATACCCATGAAAGCCCCATATCATATTTGTCAATTTTTCATTAGTTCAATTCTTTTTTAAAAATATAAAATTTAACTATAAAATTTAATTAAACTAAAATATAATATATTTTTTTATTTGAGAACCTTTAAGAGGTGGTTCTCATGGATGAAGATGCTCTTACTTGTTATATTTCAATTCTGTTTAAAGAAACTTTATCCAAATTTTTTAAAAATATTTTACACGGTAACAATAAGTTGGAATTCATATTTCCCTCATCATAGCATAAAGAAACAAAACGATGACCATCCTCTCTCTTTATGCTATGGTTAACGATTGGCTAAAACGTTAAAGAGTAAGTCAATCGTTAAATTGAGTTAAAATATACTTCCTCTTTCATGAAAATAAATACAAACTAACAGCAGTAATTTGTGGAATTTAGCTAAGCTATCAGCATATGTATTGACTCCCCTCTTAATTTGCGTAAAGCTGAAGTTACGAGTGGGACGAGTCAATGTATTTATTTCTCTTATATAAGAGGCAAGTCCAAATGATTCTTAAAACTGCAGTTGCTTTATGTACTTCAGTATATATATACTTTTCTTAATCGTATCTAACATAATTGAAGATCATTATAATGTAGTTTAGGGAGAAAAAAAAAGAATATTGATTTATAAGAAAGAAGAATTTCTGTAACTATGGGGTCATTCAATAGGCAAAGAACTCGATTCTCTTTCAAGTAAAGTTATCTGTTAGTTTTGATTATCAAAATAGGTAATCTAATGTTCCAATTCAAAACAAACTGAACTATGAAATCTACTAACCAAAAAGAGAATCATATTCATTCATCTCTTCTTCCTGTTTTTTTTTTTTTTATTATTGTTCTTTTCAATATACAACAAATCTTCTGTGAAAGAAGAATAAAAAGAGAAAAGAAAAGCTGAAACTTTTCTCAAACAAAACTTTTTCCTAGAAAAGATGAGGGTCCAACATAGCAACCCTCGATGAAATACATTTAAAACTATGCCCCTCTCGTGATTCTCGTCTAAAGTCTACAAAAAATCTCATCAAAATGCAATGCATGTAATGAAGATCACCACGTCAAGAAGCAAGGTTACAAGTGTGATTTCTGCGATTTTCATGTTCACGAGGAATGCATCAACGTCAACATTCCTTCTCGTCATAAACACCCTCTCAGACTCACAAGCCATAGCGAACATTATGAGTCATGTTGTCTATGTGAAAGCTATGATCTGGCACTGTTGTATAAATGTTCACAATGTGCTTTTCGTATATGTATATATCCAATGTGCGAGAAAACCTCTGATCTTGAGCCAGGCTAAGGCCCACAAGCATGAACTCCACCAAATATCGATCAAGATATCATTCACCTGTGATGCATGTGGGTTGTCCAGTACAGGCTACCCGTTTGTTTGTCTTCCATGTTCTTTCATAATCCATAGACCATGCATATTCTTACCACGTGTTATATACATCAATCGCCATGACCACCGTATCTCTCGTGTTTCCTCTCTTGGCCCGGGAAAGTGGATTTGTGGGGTATGCCGTGAGCCTGTTAATGGAGAGTGTGGAGCATATTCTTGCTTGATTTTCTCTTATGTTGTTCATTCAAAGTGTGCAACAGATCCTTACATTTGGGATCAGAGAGAACTCGAAGGGATAGACGAAGAAGAAGAAGAAGGTAAGCCATTCGTAGTGACAGATCAAAACCTAATAAAACATTTTAGCCATGAACACGCTCTGAAGATGTCAATATCATCACTAGAACTTGAAGAAGGTAAACATTGCTATGCATGCACCCTCCCTTTTAATAATTCTGAAAGATGTTACAAATGTACAAAATCTGATTTCATACTCCATGATGCATGCGCTAATCTCCCTCTTAGGAAAAGGCACCCGATTACAAGCCACAAACTTACTTTGTGTGCCAAAGTTCGGTATGACAAGTATGCTTGTAGTGCTTGTCTACGTTATTGCACCGGTTTCTCATACACTGCATATGACGCCCACATCGATGTGCGTTGTGCTTCAATTTCTGATGCATTTAAGCATGAAAGCCATCCACATTGGTTGTTCCCATTCACATACGATACTAGAGTTAGGTGTAAAGTTTGTGGTTCGTTACAATGGATTCATCTACGTTGTATTAATCAAGATAATTGTGGCGGCTTCACTTTGTGCATCACATGCGCTACTCTACCAGCACTGGTGAGACACAAATGCGATGACCATCCTCTCTCCTTATGCTATGGTGAGGGAAATGAGAATTCAACATTTGATTTTACGGGAAAGGAGAAATATACCAAAAGAGGTGGTTTTACGGGTGCAGTGATTGTGGCTCCACTCTTCATACTAAATGCGTATTTAAAAATTTATTACACCCAAAACCTGGATACAAATTATGGATCCGTGGCAAAGGAACATTTGATTTGATTCCCAACAGAAGACTGTCTCGACCAATTTGCTATTTATGTAAAACCCGTTGTATGGGTGATATGGTTCTAAACAATAAGGCGGATACAAGTATGTTCATGTGCTCTTCTTGTGGCTTTCCTGAGTTAACCACGACTACGAAGTTATATAATTTCTGGTTATCATTCACATTGTAATTTGAAAAGTGCTTTTATTTATAAACAAAATTGTGTGTGTGTGTGTGTGTTTTTTCTTTTTCAAAACAAACTCTAAACAAAATTCCTAATTTTTTTCTTCCTTGAAGCAAAGCTACTTGGTCCAATCTCTATTGACATTCTCTTTGTTCTGTAGACGAGACCAAATTGTTTTGAAGAGACCAAAGTAAACAATAATAAGTGAACATCAAAATCGAATCAAAACCAAATGTATTATACCTTTCTGAGAGCTCCTCAGATTCTCTGGTATCACAATGAGAACCTAAAACTATTTTAGTTTCTAATAAATTGTGAAAAGGCTGTTGTAGCCGTTAGATGACACTTATAAGAACTAGAATACTTTACTCTTTACTCTTTTTTTCACTCAGAGCCGAAATCTTGTACTTATATATTTGTTGCATTTCACTTCAATATGAATAAATTCTATCCGGATTCTCTCATTATTTTATACAAATCCACATTCGCCTTAAACTGTAAAATATAATAAATCTTTGATTGTCGATTTTTTAACATCACCAAATATGAACTAGCAATTGACCTGTGAAATGACAGTTTGTGGAATTTAGCTAAGCATATCATATGTGTTGGTTCCCCCTATTTATTTGCGTCAAACTGAAGTTGCAAATGTGATTAGTCAATGTCTTTTTATTGCGTCTAATTCAAGATCATTAGTCTAGGGAAAAAGAAAAGAATAATAATTTATATGAAAGAAGAATCTATGTTATTATATATGGGGTCATTCAATAGGCAAAGGACTCGATTCTCTTCATTCATTAGGCAAAGGACTCGATTCTCTTTCCAGTAAAGTTATTCGTTAGTTTTGATTATCAAAATAGGTAATCTAATATTCCAATTTAAGAGAAGCTCAACTATAAAATCTACTAACCAAAAAGAGAATAATCAATTCATTTCTTGTTCTTGTTCTTTTTAATATACAACAAATGTTTTGTGAAAAAAAAAAAAAAAAGTAAATAGAGAACCTGAAAATCTTTCCTAAAATAAATGGCAATCTTGTGTGAAATGAACCTAAAACTATGCCCATCTCATGATGATTCTCCTCTAAAGTCTACAAAAATCTCATCAGAATGCAATGCGTGTTACGAAGATGGCCGTGACAAAAAGCGAGGCTACAAGTGTGACTTCTGCGATTTTTATGTCCACGAGGAATGCATCAACGTTAACATTCCTTCTCGTCATAAACACCCTCTCCAGCTCACAGGCCCTGACGGAGGTTTTGGATTAGCAACATGCTCTCTATGTACAAATAAGGTGGTACTGTTGTATCAATGTTCACAATGTGCTTTTCGTATATGTATCTATTAGTGTTCTTCGGTCAAGAGAGAAGTTTGTTAAGAACTCTCATTCTCATTAATGAACTAAATCAACATTACAACGACTTTATACAAAGTGTATTAAGCTAAACCGATATACATAAGATTGATAAACCGGACAATTCCAGAGCCCTTAAACCAATGGTTATGTACAAGTATAAACCGATACTATATACAATCTAATAGCCCCCCTCAAGATGGAGGTGTAAAGATGTTTCCAACTCCCATCTTGCCTATTAGCTCTCGGAAAGGTGCTGGATGTAAAGCCTTGGTTAAAGTATCAGCAAGCTGATTCCCAGTCTTTACATACATTGTCTTTAAGAATCCGGAATCATTCTGCTCCCTTATGTTGTAACAATCAATCTCCACATGTTTTGTCCTCTCATGGAAGACAGAATTATTGGCAATGTGCATAGCAGCAGTGTTGTCACAGTATAAGTGAGCTGGTGCCTTGAAAGGTGCCCTCAAATCATTTAGGAGCCGTGAAAGCCAGATCATCTCTTTCGTGGCTAAAGCCATAGCTCGAAATTCTGCTTCGGCTGTACTACATGAGACTGAATCTTGCTTCTTTGATCTCCAGGAGACTAAAGAATCGCCAATGAACATGCAGATTCCAGATACAGAGCGTCGAGTATCAACACAAGCGGCCCAGTCTGAATCTGAGAAGCCTCTGAGATCAAATTTATCGTCTGCAGGATAAAAGAGCCCTTGACCAATTGTACCTTTCAAGTAGCGCAATACCTTGTGAACAGCATTAAGATGTGTATCTCTAGGGTCATGAGAAAACTGACACAGAGTATTAACCGCGTAGCAAATGTCAGGCCTTGTAATCTGCAAATACATGAGCTTTCCCACCAGTTTCCTGTACGACATTGGATCATCAAGAGGAATGCCCACATCCTTTGATAGTTTCACACTAGGATCCAACGGAATACTAGATGGTTTACTGCCCAAAAAACCAGTGGTAGATAACAGCTCAAGAATATATTTCCTTTGGCAAACAGAAATGCCCTCTGAACTCCTTGCTATTTCAAGACCAAGGAAGTACTTAGCTGGACCAAGATCTCTCAGTTTGAAGTGAGATGCCAATTGAGTTTTAAAATCTGTAACAGAGTCATCTTGGTTGCTGGCGATGAGTATATCATCCACGTAGACCAATACTGCAATGAATATACCATCTCTGCATCTCATGAACAACGTATGATCAGCAACAGATTTTTCGAATCCCATTCCACAGATGACTGAAGACAGCTTGAGAAACCATTGCCTTGAAGCCTGTTTGAGACCATAGATTGACTTGTGAAGTCTACAAACAGCATTAGGTGGCAAAGATCCTTCTTGAAGATCAGAATATCCAGGGGGAATCTTCATGTAGATCTCTTCTTCAAGATCACCATTTAAGAATGCATTTGAAACATCAAGTTGACTGATGGACCACTTCATCTTTGCTGATAAAAGGAACATCATACGCACTGATGTATGCTTGGCTACAGGGGAAAAAGTTTCCTCATAGTCTAACCCCTCTTGCTGAGTGTAACCTTTAGCAACAAGTCTCGCCTTGTATCTTTCTATACTCCCATCAGCATTAAACTTGATTGTATATATCCATTTACAACCAATAGGGACTTTATTTGGCGGTAAAGTACAAATACTCCAAGTGTTAGTTCTTACCATAGCACCAATCTCTGCTTTCATCGCATCACAATAAACCTCAAAAGACTTAGCTTCAGAATACTTTTGTGGTACAAATTGGTTGGTGATAGTGTTAATGAAAGCATGGAAAGGCTCAGATAGATATGAGTAAGAAATATAGTTTGTGAGGGGGTATAGAATATTACTAGTATTAGTATAACAATGAAAGTCCTGCAAGTGTTTAGGGATTTTCTTTTGTCTGTGAGGCTTTGATTCGGAAGGAACCAAAGTCTGAGAAGATGACACATCGGGATGATGATGTGTATCAGGAGATGATTGCACAAGAGGCAATTGATCATCATGGGAAGCATGAGAATGTAAATGAGGAAAGAAGGCCGATGTATCATCAGTGATGTTAGATGATACAAACGGAAAAATAGCCTCATGAAAGATTACATGTCTTGAAACAGAAACAGCGTGTGTCTCTATATCTAGTAGCTTATACCCCTTGTATCCTGCAGGATAACCTATAAAAACACAGGCTCTAGCTCTAGGTTAGAACTTATGTCTATTCTTAGGAGAAGTGGAACTATAGCATAAACAACCAAAACTCTTTAAAGATTGATAATCAGGTGATTTGCTAGTGAGTTTCTCGTAAGGAGACTTGTTCTCTAAAACCGGAGTAGGTAATCTATTGATTAAGAACACTGCAGTTAAAACACAATCCCCCATAATTCTAGAGGAATATTCGACTGAAATAAGAGGGCTCTAGCTACATTCAATATATGCTGATGCTTTCTCTCTACTACAGAGTTCTGTTCTGGAGTTTCAGGACATGAATGATATGCAACAATGCCTTTTGCAGTATACAAATCAGTGAATTTCAATTCATGAGCATTATCAGATCTAACAGATTTCACTTTCAGTTTGTATTGATTTTCAATCATCGTAATGAAGCCAGGGAAAACATGTAAAACATCTGATTTCTGTTTCAAAAAATAGATCCAAGTAGCTCTACTGTAATCATCTACGATGGTTAAGAAATATCTAAAACCATCCACAGTAGGAACAGAAAACGGACCCCATGTATCAATATGTAACAATTCAAAAGGATTGCTACACATGTTTTGCCGAGATTTAAAAGGCAGATGTTTCTGTTTCGATAAATGGCAAACATGACAAACTAATGATGTTTTATTATTATTCTTTAAGCACAATACATTTGAAAGAGTATCAACTTTAGACTGAGAAGGATGACCCACTCTCATATGCCATGTATTTGAATCAACTGTAAAACTATAACAAACTGGTTCAACAGAACAGATTGGAGCAGTACCTTTTAAAGAAACAGAATGATTAGAGTCATTAAAATCCAAGACATATAAGTTCCCAACTTGACTACCTTGTCCACTCATCAATTCCCGAGTAAGTTCCTGAATAAAACATGCATCAGATGTGAAACTAACTTTAGATTTTAATGTTTTAGTTAACACACTAACACTGATCAAGTTGAACTTAAATTCAGGAATGTAAAGGACATTATGTAGAGAGATAGCATCAGATAATTGAATAAATCCTATGCCCACTATCCTAACAGTATAACCATTGGGAAGAGTAACAAACGTTTTATCTAAATGTCTAAACTCTACATAAAGATCCCTATTGTGAGTAACATGGTGAGTAGCTCCTGAATCTATAACCCAAGCTCTAAGAGACACTGCCGGTTCTGTAGATATGGAAGAAACAAGCATGTCATAATAGGCATTTGAGTAAAGTGACAGGAAGGTACCCGAAATCTGTGAGATGACTGGTACAGATGTTGAAGTAGAAGCACAAGTCTTATCATTGGTAGATTCAGTTGTGGAAGCATGTAGCTTGGAGCTAAGATAAGAAATCATGGTCTGAATCTGATGAGTTGACATTTCATCTTGAGCAGAATTCAATTGTTCACTCTGTTGGTCTGATGATGACTGATATTGTGTCGTAGCAAGGTTAGTAACTCCTATCGTCTGAGATTTCTTCCACTTTGGAGCAGATCCTGGAGGGTAACCATGTAGCTTGTAACACTTGTCAGCCGTATGACCAATCTTATGACAGTGAGAACATTTCGGTTTCTGATAACCACCATGTGCCAAGAGAATTTGATTCTGATCGTTTGTAGCTTGAGCTTGAACTTGGAAGGCAGTCGGATTAGTGAAAGCAGCTTGAGTTTGAGTCACTCCTCCCACAATACGCTGGCTCTCGTCTTGATCTAGCATGTTGTAAATTTCTGTCAATCCTGGTCGTGGTTTCATGTTCAGAATTTGTCCTCGAATGTTTGCAAAACTGTCATTTAATCCCATAAGGAATTGGATAATCCGGCTTGTCTCAGCTTCTTCCAACAGCTCTTGAACATGATCGCAGTTACACCGTTTAACATGTGAAGTCTTTGTATTGGCCAATTGTTCCCAAAGAGTCTTCTTCTTGGTGTAATATGCTGATAAATCAAGATTGCCTTGCTTAAGAGTCATGATAGACTGTTCTAGCTGGTATTTCCGTGGAAGATTACTGACACGAAAGCGGATATACAAATCATTCCACATTTCTGATGCATCCTTATAGTAGAGTATGCTATCGTAGATTTCCTTGTTAACCACATTCAGCAGCCACGCTTTAACCATACTGTTACAGCGACTCCAAATCTTGTATGGATTATCTTCAATTTCAGGTCTAGGGAGCGATCCATCCACAAAACTAATCTTATTCTTTGCATCCAGACTCATTCTCATAGCTATCAACCAAGTGTTGTAGTTTGTGCCATCTAGAACGTGAGATACGATGGACAAACCTGGATGATCGCCGGAATGGAGGAAGAACGGACTGTGAACGTTGTCAAACGAGTCCAGATTAGCGCGATTTAACATAGATCCTCCATGATTAGCCTTGAAATTTGAAGAAGGAGTAATCGCAACACCAGAATCTGCGAGATGAGAAGAATCTGCGCGGAAAGTAGATCTAGTCTTCATCGGCGAGTTTTCTGGTGTCGGAGTTGAATCCTGACCACGAGGTTTCTTTCCTTGCTTTCCCTGTTTCACCATTGATGAAATCGAAGCTCAAATGTGAAGATCGGAGCTCAAAAGAAGTTCGCAAAGGTGATTTGGAGATTTCAGAGTGCGATCGAACACAAATCTTGGATCGAATCGGTGAATCGACGGTGAAAACAAGTAGAAAACACATATTTGAGAAGATTTGACGAAGAATCAGAAGAATTTTGAGAAGAAAATCTCTGATACCATATTAGTGTTCTTCGGTCAAGAGAGAAGTTTGTTAAGAACTCTCATTCTCATTAATGAACTAAATCAACATTACAACGACTTTATACAAAGTGTATTAAGCTAAACCGATATACATAAGATTGATAAACCGGACAATTCCAGAGCCCTTAAACCAATGGTTATGTACAAGTATAAACCGATACTATATACAATCTAATAGTATCCGATGTGCGAGAAAACCTCTGACTTTCAAAATAGCTAAGGCCCACGAGCATGAACTCCACCAAGTACCGATGAAGCTCTCCTTCACCTGTGATGCATGTGGGTTGTGCAGTTCAGACTACCCGTGTATTTGTTATCAATGCTGTTTCATAGTCCATAGAGCATGCATCTCCTTACCACGTGTTATACACATCAATCGCCACGACCACCGCATCTCTCATGTTTCCTCTCTTGGCCCCGGGAAGTGGATTTGTGGGGTATGCCGTGAACGTGTAAATGGAGAGTGTGGAGCATATTCTTGCTTGATTTGCTCCTATGCTGTTCATTCAAAGTGTGCAACAGATTCTTACGTTTGGGATGGGAAAGAACTCGAAGGGGTGGCCGAAGAAGAAGAAGAAGGTAAGCCATTCGAAGTGATTGACCAAAACCTAATAAAACATTTTAGCCATGAACACAATCTCAAGATGTCAATATCATCATCACTAGGACTCGATGAAGGTAAATATTGCTATGCATGCACCTTTCCTTTTAACTCTGAAATGTGTTACAAATGTACACAATGTGATTTCATACTTCACGATGCATGCGCTAATCTCCCTCAGAGAAAAAGGCACCCGGTTTGCAACAAACAACTTACTTTGTGTGCCAAGGATAAGGATGCCAACTATTTTTGTTGTATAGCTTGTTGGCGATATTGCACCGGTTTCTCATATACCCGAGATGGGCTCAGTATTGATGTGAGTTGTGCTTCAATTTCTGATGCATTTAAGCATGAAAGCCATCCACATTGGTTGTTCCCATTTAAATCCCTTACGAGCGACAAGAGCTGTAAAAATTGTGGCTTGTTACAATGGATTCATCTACGTTGTACTAATAAAGATGATTGTGGCGACTTCAGTTTATGCTTCACATGCGCTACTCTACCCTCGTTGGTGAGACACAAATACGATGACCATCCTCTCACCTTATGCTACGGTGAGGAAAACGTGATTTCTACATATTGTTGCGGGATATGCGAAGAGGAAATATATTCAAAGAGTTGGTTTTACAAATGCAATGATTGTGGCTCCACTCTCCATACCGAATGTGCATTTAATAATCTATTACACTCAAGACCTGGATACGTTTTAAAGATGGGTGATAAGGGGACATTTGATTTGCTTCATAATCGTCTCTCTCGGCCGTTTTGCTCTTCCTGTGGCAACCGTTGTAATGGGGACTTGGTTCTAAACAGTAAGACTGATAGAAATCTATTCAAATGCTGTTCTTGTGGCTTCCGACCATTATAATTTATAATCGCATGCTATTCATAAATCTCTTGTAAATTAATCATATCATTTGAAAAGAGCTTTTATTTATAAACAGAATCGTGTGTTTTTCTTTTTCTTCCCCAAAACAAACTCTAAACAAAATTCCTAATCTTTTTCTTCCTTGAAGCAAAGCTACTTGGTCCGATCTCTATTGACATTCTCTTTGCTCTGTAGAAGAGACAAAAGTACATAATTAGAGGTGAATGAACATCAAAATCGAATTAAAACCAAATGTAATAATACCTTTCTGAGAGCTCCTCAGATTCTCTGGCATCACAATGAGAACCTGTACTAAAAATCAGAGCACAATCTAATTAAAGTTTTCAAAACGAGATGAAACTGGAACCAAAACAAAACAGAAAGAGTAACCTCCTTTGCAGTTTCCTTCATCACTCTCTTGCTCTGACTCTGAACCAGAACTTGACCTAAGCATCCAAAAATCTGATTCATCCGAATCAGTATCTTCCTTAACGCGTCGCTGTTTGGTTACTTCTCTTTTCTCGGTCTCTCCACTTGATCCAGCTCCTCTTTCCACTTGCTCTATCAAATTTACCAACATCATAACATTAAAAGCCATCGAATTTGTCAACGAATCTCTGATTTCGTGTGTAAACCGTTTATCGACCTAATTTGTGAAGAAACCTTCTCCCGTTCACATGTTTCCAGATATGTTCCTCATTCTTGTTCACAGTATCTCCCGTAAGCTTGCACACGAGTTTCGAACTGAGAACATAGTAAAAAACCAGAAGAAAGCTTAGAACTCTGAACCATTCTTTATGCTGAAAACATAGCTAAGAAACCAGAAGAAAGCTTAGAACTTTTTAACCATTTTCAATGAATTCCGGAGGTATCTGAGCTCAATGGTCTCAAGAAAACAACATCAACCATCTTTAATGTAGCAGTACCTATGACTTTGAAGCAAAGATCTCTATGAAACCTGAGATATGTAATCGAAAACTCTAGAGGAATCCAATGAAAGTATCATTTTTTTTCTCAGAAAACGATCAAAATTTTCACCATTCATCCACTTTCTCTAACAGAGAGAAACATCATATGAGAACAACTACAAAGGTTACAAGTTTTATCTATTAGAAGTTAACACCAATAATTAGCTTGTGTTGCAATCGTATGGATTTGTCAATTTGATACCTTGTAAAGCCTTAAAGCTACTTGAATCTCACTTCCACTCTTATAAACCCCAATTATATATAATCTCTGGAAAATTCAATTTATAATTTAAATATGCCCAGAAAGAAAATTGAGAAACTTTGACTCACCGAAAAATTGGGCACTGCGAGAACATGTTGAGAGGAGGCTTTCCCTGAGATAAAGCGTGGTCGATGAGTCCCAAACGACACCGTTTGTTACGAGAGTATGATTCTTCGTCCCCGGCTACAACCTCGTGACCGGTCTCGACGCATCTGAGCCGTCCGTTCCCTAGATCAACGAACGACGGTGAGCCAAACAGATCCGTCGACCCTTTCTTCATCGTCTCCGTCATTCTGATCCTCTCTGAGCTCGTCGGAGTACGATTCACTCAAAACTCTCTCTCTACTTCATCCAGAAGGTGTCTAATTGGTCAAGCAGTGGGAAATCAAAACCGAACCGAATATTTGTTTGGTGCAAACTTATACCGAAAAAAACAATTCATTTTAAAATTAATATAATCCATTTGGATTCGGATTTTAATTAAACATGTCGTCAGAGTATTGAGGAGTAAGTATAAAGTGGGAGAGGTCCACAACCGTTCCTGGATGATTCCTAAAAGCAACTGGTCATCCACGTGGCGTGGAGTGTTGGTGTTGGGATTAGGGAGGTTATCTCGTTGGGGATTGGCTGGGTTCCTAGGGATGGTAAGTCTATCAAGTTCTGGATGGATAGATGGCTGTTGGAGAAACCGCTTTTAAGGCGTGTAACAACACAATTACCGGAGGAAGAAATGGAGAAGCTCGTGGAAGACTATTGGATTGGGGGGTCAGGCTGGGATATGATGCGCCTTGGTCCCTATCTTCCGGCGGATATCATACTTAGACTCCTCGCAGTAGTGGTTAAAGGCGTGCCTGGTATGACTAATAAACTATCTTGGCAGGGTACTTCATCGGGGGAATTTTCAGTACGTTCGGCGTACTCATTGTTGAAGTTTAATACAGTCGCTCGACCATGTATGAGGAGTTTTTATAGACGCATTTGGAGTGTGGTTGCACCAGAACGGGTGCGTGTGTTCCTCTGGCTGGTTAGCCACCAAGTCATCATGACAAACGTGGAACGAATCAGACGTCACTTAGGGGAGAATGAGGTGTGTCAGGTGTGTAATGGGGCTGTGGAGACGATACTACAGGTACTGAGGGACTGCCCGGCGATGTTAGGGATTTGGAGGAGGTTGGTTCCTCAAAGGCGACAATCAGTTTTCTTTGATCAAACCCTATTGGAATGGTTGTTTCACAATTTGGGGTCTGGCTCGGAAACGGGAAATGAAGAATGGTCGACGCTGTTTAGTGTGGTGGTTTGGTGGGGATGGAAGTGGAGATGTAGTGATGTGTTTGGGGAGAGATGGACATGCCGAGATAGGGTGAGATTCGTTAAGGATCTAGCGAAGGAGGTTAAACAAGCTCACGTCATGGCTAAGAGTGGGACACAGTCGATTGAGAGAGAGGTGATGTTGGTCAGATGGAAGGAACCGCTGTAGGATGGGTGAAGCTTACAACGGATGGGGCATCTCGCAGGAATCCAGGGTTGGCCGCTGCTGGAGGTGTACTGCGAGATGGAGATGGGTTATGGTTGGGAGGGTTTGCGCTTCATATAGGGATATGCTCAGCTCCTTTGGGACAATTATGGGGTGCATATTATGGCTTGGTAATTGCTTGGGAAAGAGGGTTTAGACGAGTGGAGTTGGAGTTAGATTCGAAGTTGGTGGTGGGGTTTTTACAAACAGGGATTAGTAATGCTCATCCGCTGGCGTTCCTGGTACGGCTGTGCCAAGGCTTTTTATCAAGGGACTGGTTGGTCCGGATTGCTCATATGTATAGGGAGGCTAATCGTCTAGCCGATGGATTAGCGAACTATGCGTTTACGTTAGAATTAGGATTTCATTCATTTGATTCTTGTCCCGATATAGTCCATTGATATGGGTCAAATTTACCCTAAGCAACTCTCTCAAATTAAGAGATCAGTTGTAGTACTTAGGGATCGAATCCACAGAGAAGGGATAGTCACACAACGAACTTCTAATTTCGAATTAAGCTAAGTAGAAAGATGGAATTTAAAACACAGAAAGCAATTAAAAACGGTGTAAGTTCAGGAGACGAAACGCTAGGTTCAGGGAAATTCTCAGGTGATCCAAATTCTAGGTCTAGACGAATGTTAGGAATAATGAAGATCCGTTCACGAACTCGAAACACTAATGTAAAATCAACAACCTCTCGCTGCGAAGATTATCTATGCCTAAATTCCAGAAAACCAAATCTCTTTGCGAATTCAAACAATTCAGACAAGCATTAATATCAGGTTCAATTGTTCACAAAATCCTAAACCAAATCTCTTTGCGAATAGGTATTTTGCTCATCTAACATTAGTTCAGGCAATCAATAATACTCTCGCATCTATTAATTAACCTAAGATCAGATTCTAGGTCGCGAAGCTAGAATAAGCATTAAACACAAATCCAGATGAAGAACTCTAATGATTTTATCCTAACAATTTAATTCGACCTAACAATTCATTGATCACCTTTGAAAAACCCTAAACCTAACAAGCAAACTACTCAGACATGATTAATGAAACAGAAATCATAACTTGAATAGAAAGCATAAAAGAAATCAATAGAAGAAAATAAGGGAGTTCCAAATTTGCTCTAAAGGAGACAAATTCTTCTCTGCAAAAACCTAAACTTCTATGATTCTTAAAGTATAAGAATGTGCCTAAACAATGGCTGAAAAACTATATTTATAGGCCTAGGTACGAGCTGGACACTTTTGGAAATAAGGAAAACTTTTTGGGTAATTTCCTTTTCTTCAAAACTTGTAAAACTCGCGTCCAGTTTCTGGAAATAATTGGTGTCGATCGACACATGAACAGTGTCGATCGACACTGTTCATTAATCTTCAATCAGAGTTCATCTTTTCAGCAGCTTGTTCCACAATGTTCCAAAATGCTCCAAAATCTCCAATTATGCTCCAAAATCTCCAATTATGCTCAAAACGTAGCTGAACCTGCAAAGACTCTAATAGGACTCTAAAAATACCAAAAGACTCTATAAAATCACTTATATCATGGTCCAAAAACGGGTAAAAACCATGATATATCATCCATTCGATTATGTTGGAAGATGCTACGCGGGCAGAGTTCCCACGTTCTATTCATTTGTAATTTTTTAAATTTGATTAATAAAGTATGGGAGACAATTGTCTCCTTTTTTCTACCAAAAAAAAAGTTAAAAACATATCGACTGATTTTGAAATTCTACTAGGGTGGGAAAAAAACCGTAACCTAAAAACCCAAACCATACCAAATCGAAAAAGTGATATGGTTTGGTTATGGTTAAACATAAAAACCATTTGATTATTATTTTTTAAAAGTTTTGGTTTGGTTAAAAACCGTCAAACCGAATGGTTTTTTTTGTTTCATAATTAAATTTTAAATAATCTATATTTTCTTATTTTCTTAGTTTAGTTTATGTCCATATTTTATTATTAGGCTTAATTATCTTTATAATTTACTACATCTTAAACTCATAAATTTAAATATAACATTTAAAAAATATCTACATATAAATATTTAAAATATAATATTTACAAATACAAACTATGAATAGAACTATTTCTTTTTTAGTTTTTGTCTTTTATAGACTTGGTTTTATTGATGATTTTATGATTTGGATTTTATTCTTTTAACTTTTTGTTTTGTTTCATTCATATCTATTATTACTATTCATATTCATAGTTTAAATCAAAGATTCAAAGGTTTTCGTAATAATGTAACTCCGAAAAAACCAAAACCAAACCATACCAAACCGAACCAAGTTAGATATAGATTTTAATTTTTATAAAACCGAAAACCAAAGAAAACCGAACCATACCAAACCGAAATATATATGGTTTTTATATAGCTTAAATTTTTATAAAACCGATAAACCGTAAAACCAAAAAAACCAAACAGAAAACGGAAGTGCCCACCCCCTTATTCAACCATCCATCTCTGAATCGGAACCCAGGCCAAACATACCCAACAATTGGTGAAACGACAACGTTTTGAAATTCAAAATGGGACTGAAATAATCTTGGATTTCTCTTGACAAGAATCAATTATATTTTTAGCACACAAATGAAAACAATAAAACAATAAAAAAAAAAAGAGGAACCCCTTATTCAACCATCCATCTCTGAATCGGAACACAGGCCAACATACCCAACAATTGGTGAAACGACAACGTTTTGAAATTCAAAATGGGACTGAAATAATCTTGGATTTCTCTCGACAATAATCAATTATATTTTTAGCACACAAATTAAAACAATAAAAAAAAAAAAGGAGGAACCCAGTTCCATCAAACCAGTAGTAGACACAAAATAAAAACAAAACATAATGCTTAATGTTTTTCCCCCGCCCCACTCCACCTAGTATCAATCAGTGTTTTGAAGGATCAAGAACTTGACCCATGAACAAAATCACTCCACTCTTGTCTTCTCTCACCGTGAACAGAAATGGATGGTCGGCTACAAAATCTGGATTCATACACATAGGCACGCATTGAACGCCAGAGACGGCTGCAGCTTCGGTTCCCTCTTCATCCACAACAATGCAAGCTTTGTGAAGAATCTTTGAGACGTACAGATCATCACTGTTGGTAAGCGAATCAACCATCTGGGTCAAACTTCCTCCTCCAGGAGTAAACGGTGAAGTTAACCCCATTTCTTTCAAAGCATCTGAAGCATTAAACTCGAAAGAGAAGTTAAACTTTGGAATCCTGAAATAACCCACTCGTCTTCGGTTGAGTGGAATATGGTTATCGAGAAATCCTGGTTCATTGGCTATTTTCTCAAGCAGTGCATGCAGTCCATCTTTTTCGTAAGGAAGATAAATATACATTGAAAATTGACGATGATCCTCTACGTAAGGGATTCGCAAAACCTGACAATCCTCATATTCTCCCAGGTATTGTTTCTCGTCATTGGTCATGAAGGGGACTTCCACAGTGGTGCCGTCAAGAAGATGAAAATCGATGTTTTCAGTCAACTTTGCATCAAACTTTTTGCTCCATGCTCCTTTGAAGTACACTACATTTGCTAGTACGAGTTTGCAGCTACGAATATCCTCGACAGAGTCGTGTGAAAGAACCTCCTTGATGAGTCCATTGGTGTGTACTTCAGCCCACGTATTCACCTCATCAACCACTTCATCAGGCTTCAAAAATAAACCATATCAACTAATCATTCCACAAAATGGATAAGAAAATATTTGAGGCTATCATTGAATAAGTTACCTTGGTTTCGAAGTCAACTTGACTACAGATAGCATTGTAGGAGTTTTCCAAAATATCTTTAAAAGAAGGCTTGAAGGAGACAGATTTGTCTATCCATACACTAAAGGCCGTAGACAAACGCAGATCACTAGTCTCGCTGCGGTCGGCGATCTGGGACAGAACTGTATTGAGGTGATCCGTCGATGGTAACATGAGGAACGAGAGGATATTTTCTTTGGAGACATGACTGGAACCCTCGGCAATGAGGCTGAGCAAGACGCTGATTGATGTCGGTGAGAAGACGAGGTTGGAGCCATTGGCCACGGTGGCGATGACGTGCTTCGCAAGCCTGACCACGGCGTCGTTTTGCTTCTCTATGGATTTTTCAAACTCCATGGTTTTTTCCCAGATCAAAGAGACCAGCTGTTGTTCTAAGAGGTGCTTGTTTTTTTTATATAAAGTATTTGATATATTTCCTGCAAATGACATATATATATAGAGATCGAGAGAACGTCGATGATGCTATATATCCAGCAAATTATCTCTTAACTTTTTAACATCTCGGATATGAATTTGATTCTTTGGGATTTGATACACATGGTCACATTAAAGTACTACTGATTCACGATATGGAGGAGTACTACTACTACTATTAAATAAAATAAAACTGCATAACTAACGTGCAACCAATAATACCTCTAATATTTATTTTATTTTTTTCTCTCTCCGGAGCTGTCCAAAGAAATAATCAATTTAGGATATCTTTTGCCCATTCCTTTTCAATAATAGAGACAGTTAGAATAATTGCACAAACATTATATCTAAAACTTCCCCTTCGATATTGGTGTACGTGAAAGAAGACATACATGAGACTATTTTTTGGAGTAGCCATGATGTTGGGAATCTCTAGTGTATTCTATAAATCATTTCCAAACTCCTTCGGGATAAAGATGGATCTATCAAGCAGCTTTCCTTTAATTCTTTTGGGTTCGTTGGCTCGATGGTCAGAGAAGTGAATTATCTTAGTGAACTTTCCAATGCTATCAAAACAAAGAAAGCGAATGCATAATAGTATTATTATTACCTGTTCACCCTTTAGACTTGCATATGCCTCGATTCGTTTTCTCATGAAAGGAGGAAGTCTTATTACATCTGAATCAAATTTCATCCTCTTCCTCTTCTGATCATTGCCTTCTGCCACTTATGTGATATCATCACAAACATATCGAAAATTTCTTAATTCCTTTGTATCACGTTGTTGGAGAACTTTAAGACTAATTGACTAAACCAAAAGAGAATAAAGTCTCCCCATAGCATAAACACGTTACAGGACTAAGAGAAAATACAATCATTTAAACACATCGTGTACCTAATTTTCTTCGTTGTTGTCCGGTTGGTCCAAATGGTAGCAAAGAATTCAACTGACTAAGCAAAATGTTCGACACGCTGCGTGTTAATTTAGTTATCGGATCGGTTTTATATAAATTTGATTTTTGATCCGTTTTATATTTAGATAAATTCGAATTTTAACCTTCTAATTAACGAATTCTATATATAAAAAAAAACCTAAATATAGTTGTAACATAATTTTTGTTTCAACATACATATATCACCCTACATTACATGTTCTTACTCACCGACCTTATCATCTGTGCATTATCTTTTGCAGTTAATGTTTGTGTATTAAAACAATTACGAAAGAGATCCGCTCATCTTATGTGCATTAGACCATGTGCAATGGTGCTTCTTAACAAGGTTTTTAGAATAAAAAAAGATTAAAATTGAATGAACAGTGAAGACTTGATTCTTAATTAAGAACCATATCTTAACTTCTTTCTTCCTATCTCTCTCTTACAATTTTTTCCCTCTCTTTCCTTTTATAATTAAATATTAACTAAGAACTGCTTCTTAAATTTTAACCATTGTACATGCTCTTATGATGCCATTATCTTTTGCAATCAATGCAGGAGTATAATATTACGGGACATTTACATGTTACATATTTTAAATGTTGCTTTATCCACATCAACAAATATTTAATGCATGATGACATGTATGAAGAAATAAAAAATAGTATCCCCTCTGTTCCTAAAAGAAGGCATTTTTGAGTTTTTCACACATATTAAGAAAATTTTACAAAAACTTTTCTAATCTTATTTTATTAATTATTACTTAAGTTATTCTTTAAATATTAAATGTTAAAAGGGTAAATTAAGTAAAAATAGACAATAACTACACCTAGAAAATTGAAAACTTCCTTCATTTTGAAACAAATTTTTTTTCTAGAACTACCTTCTTTTAGGAACAGAGGGAATATATTACTAACAACATTTCAATTATTATTTTTATATAAAATCTGCTAATTAGAATCTTCTGTTAATTAGAAAGTTAAAAATAAATTTTACATACAATCAAAATAAAATTAGGTTGGGTCATGTTTAGATATCGGATTGGTTTTATAGTTTGATCGTTGGGTTTTATATAAATACGATTTTTAATGGGCTTTATATTCAAGTAAATTTGATTTTTAATCTTCTAATTAACGAATTATGTATAAAAAAATTAACCTAGATATAATTTGTAACATAATTTTTGTTTCAATATCGCCCTACATTAAATATTTATTAATATAAAAATAAAACATTCACTATTTAGAATTTGTAACTATATAATTTTTCATAGTCTTGAACATTCGGATACGTATTCGGGTTTGGATCGGGTTTATTCGAATAATGGTTATTTCGGTTCTAGGCTATATAAGTCTTATTCGGATATTTTTAATTTCAGATCGGTTCGATTCGATTCATGTAGGGTCCGTATCGGTTTTGTATCAAAGTTGAGAAATCGGTTTTTATCGGAAACCGATTGGTTATTGGTCGGTTTGGATTTTAAATCCAAAAATAATCATATTTTGGTTCGGTTCTGATATATACAAGTATTTGCAAACAAATAAACCAAAACACCCAAAATATTAAGTACCTAAAATAACTGAATATTCAAAAATATTCAGTTTACCCAAAATATCCAAAAAGAATATGAACAAAATACAAAAACCCATAAGCATAACTTACATATTTGGTATTTTGGTTATTACAAATCTAAATATAACTAATATTTTTTTATATACAATCGTATTTTGGATATTTCAGATACTCATTTGATTTTTGATTCAATTCAGGTTTGGTATTAATTTTTCGAATACAGGAGTGAAAACTCTATTCTGATATTGACACCGATTTTGACTCAGTTCAATATCTTTTAATTCGATTTGATTTGGTTTAGTTTTTTGATCCGATTTTTACGAGGGCTAATTTTTCAACTCATCTGTCTTTTCTAATTCCACAACTCAAGTCAAAGTAAGTATGCTCTTTAGCAACAACAAAAACCCAAGTAAGAAATTATGAATAAATAGGAGTGGGTTTGAATAAATAGGAGTAGTTATTAATACCAAAATACGGGACGTGTAGGCAGCTAAATGACATTGATGATATAGAGTGAGTTAATTATTAAATAATAATCTAAAATGTACACGACTTTTCCTAGCACATGCCAGATTTAAGCCCAAATGGTATAACGCGTGAATCATCGTGCCCACGGGCCACGACTTGTCTTTTTTATTTTTATCTATATAAAATAGTTTACATTTTGACACATAGGAAATGTTATGGTGCCTATTTAATTTATCAATAACACCGGATTTTGATTTCGTTGATCGAATTTAAGTTTAATTAATTAATTAATAATAGAATAATTCATACTTTTACACGTTTCTATATTACAGAAAAAACAATAAAAAAAAACAAAAGTCTACTCTTGTCGCATTCATGTAGTATACACAATTAATCGTGTCAATCAGAGTATATATCGTTCTGTGTTATTAAAATTTAAAAGTCTCCGGAAACTGTCGTCTTATATAAAAAATCACAGTGCTTATGAACAGCTGAATAATCCCAACGAGAGGTTCCATCTTTGGGAAGAAAGTTTCCATCTTTAACCATTCTTTTCCCATTTCCCGGTTTCCCGGCGAAAACCCAAGATGGCGAACGACGGTAGCGACATTATTGTCCCATTACTCGAAAACCTTGTTGGCCCACCACCGGAGCACGACGACGCCACGATTCTAACGCCATCGGAATTCAAAAACCGTCTAATCTTCGGCCCATTCTCTCGCTCTCAACGAGTCTCATCCTCCTCCACATCCCCACTCTTCCATCGATCTAAAACAGCTCCTGCTATGGCGGCAATCAACGATCTAACCCACCCAGTTGATCGGAAAACAGAGCAACCCGGTTCGAAACCCATTGTAAGAATAGCCGTTTCTTTGCTCCTAGTGTATCTATCTTTAGGTGTGCTTATCTATTGGTTGAATCGAGATGGCTTCCTAGTGAAGAACCACACACATCCCGTTGTTGATGGTTTATACTTTTGCATTGTAACAATGTGCACAATCGGGTATGGAGATATCACACCAGATAGTGTCGCAACGAAGCTGTTCTCGATATTGTTTGTGCTTGTTGGGTTTGGTGTCATGTTAATATTGCTTGGTAGTGGGATGCTTACTTATGTTTTTCATCTTCAAGAAAGATATATGTTACAATCTGCGATAAATGGGAGAAAGATGTCATCGTATACAATCGATTTGGAAGAAGGGAGGGTGAGGACAAGGGCGAAAGTTGGATTGGCGTTGAGTGTTGTGATGTTAAGCCTTGTGTTTGGAGTTTTGGTTATGCATTTCGTTGAGAAGATCGGGTGGTTTGATTCGGTTTATCTCTCGTTTATGTCGGTTACTACGGTTGGCTACGGAGGTCGGGAGGCTTTCAAGACGTTGACCGGTAGGCTTCTTGCATCGGTTTGGTTGCTTTCGTCTACTTTAACTGTTGTTGGAGCGCTTTTGTATTTGGCAACGGATAAGTGGAAGAGAGTAAGGTCGAAGAAAATGCTTGGCCAAAACATGTCTATCTCTCAGTTCTTTGCTGCAGATATCGACAGCAATGGCTACTTGACGTACTCACTCGCTTCTTTCATTCAAAACTTCACGTTCTTGAAATCACTAACTGAGATTCTTGATCTGAACATCTTATACTATTACCATATCTTCTTGGTTGTGTCTGCATCATCAAATCTTCTTATAAGCTTTTTATTTTTATTTTTGCAGTAAAGCAGATTTTCTGATATACAAACTAAAGGAGATGGGGAGAATAACCAGTGAGGACATAATACTGATCACTAACCGATTTGACAAGCTTGACCCAACCTACAGTGGAAGAATTACTCTTCCAGATTTACTCGATGCAACTTCGGTTTAAGATGACAATCGAGGTTTCGGGTTTACTTGAACCGGTTTAAATTCTGGTTTGTCTTGGCCTCTTCTTGTGGCAGAAAGTGTTGTCACCTGCTCAAATATCAAAAGAATGAAAATGTTTAATGCAAAGACTTGATATTTTTAATTTTTTAACCAATGAGCTATTTATGTTTTCGTTTTTTTTTTAATTCATGTATTTCTTTCATAACTTTCAGTTTTTTTTGGAACAGCAAATTTTGAAAGATTTTATTTTTCCTATATTTTGTCACACGCATAACACCAACCCACAAATTTGCATACACCATATACAGTTGCTTCTTCGATAACAGTATGTGCATTACTGCATTATAAGGATTCGGAATCCCAAATTTAATGTGATTGTAATTGAGATTTGGATTACTGAAGCAGAGAAATAGAAAGAATTGAATTATTTATTGGCAAGACTTTGAAGTCAAATTGGTAGAAGCTAAATTGGTAAAAGTCAACAACATTAATAAGAAACGAAAAGTAAAAAACTAAAGCAACAAAGAGTAAAACTCAAGTGGTCATTGTTCTCACAAGCTTCCACCACAAAGATTGATAACAAGGTGAAGAGTTGACTCTTTCTGAATCTTGTAGTACGCAAGAGTGCGACTATCCTCGAGGACCTCGACCTTGTAACCAGCAAAGATGAGTTTCTGCTCGCCTCGTGGGATCCCTTCCTTGTCTTGAATCTTGGCCTTGACGTTGTCAATAGTGTCTGAGCTCTCAACTTCTAAGGTAACGGTTTTACCAGTGAGTGTTTTCACAAATATTTGCATTCCACCGCGTAAACGAAGGACAAGGTGAAGTGTTGACTCCTTCTGGATGTTGTAGTCCGCAAGGGTTCGACCATCCTCGAGCTGCTTACCGGCAAAGATCAGCCTCTGCTGGTCCGGTTGTATCCCTTCCTTGTCTTGGATCTTGGACTTGACATTGTCAATGGTGTCTGAACTTTCGACCTCAAGGGTTATGGTCTTGCCTGTTAGAGTCTTAACAAAGATCTGCATACCTCCTCTCAACCTGAGAACCAAGTGGAGTGTTGACTCCTTATGGATGTTGTAATCAGCCAAGATACGGCCATCCTCGAGCTGCTTACCGGCAAAGATCAACCTCTGCTGGTCCGGAGGTATCCCTTCCTTGTCTTGGATCTTGGCCTTGACATTGTCAATGGTGTCGGAGCTTTCGACCTCAAGGGTTATAGTCTTGCCTGTAAGAGTCTTAACAAAGATCTGCATACCTCCTCTCAACCTGAGAACCAAGTGGAGTGTTGACTCCTTTTGGATGTTGTAATCAGCCAAGGTACGGCCATCCTCGAGCTGCTTACCGGCAAAGATAAGTCTTTGATGGTCTGGTTGTATCCCTTCTTTATCTTGGATCTTTGCTTTGACATTGTCAATTGTGTCGGAGCTTTCGACCTCAAGGGTTATAGTCTTGCCTGTAAGAGTCTTAACAAAGATCTGCATCATCTGGAAACAAACACCAAAGTTAATAAGTACAACTTCGTTAGCACACACACACATTAACAAAACTAGAGAACCACAATGACATCAGTCTATTGGTTAGCACACACACACACATGACACATTACAACGCTAATCTCAACCAAGAAACACTTAATCAAGTAGCCACGATAATCGGAGTTGCAGAAAACAGAAAACACAAATCAACGGATGAACAAAAGAAATCGAAGAAACATATACCTTGAGACTTGAGAGAGACGTTCGAGAAAGTTTAGCAGAGCTATTTAGGGTTTGCGTTTGCAATATATGAAGAATTGAATTATAAAACGAGAGGAAAAGTTCTCCTTATATATAGACAGACTTGGATCAAAATTTAAATGGAAATAGGAAATCTAACCTAATTATATGAATAAATAAATGGAAAATCTGCTAACCTAGACTTAATGGACCAATTAACCAAATGGAACTTAACAACCGACTAAACAAGTAAACAGCTCCAGAATCTCAAACCTTTCTAAATCCTAAACACAATCAGGTGAGCACAAAACAGAGACTTTGGAAACAGAACAAAAAAACTTCAAGAGACCGACAGAGATGAGTTTCAGTTTCATTGTAATTCGAAACGGTTTCAGTCTACATACATTAGAACAGAGATTCCTTTATGTTTCTTTCACTGCCGATGTTCTTCTGGTCTAGGCTGTCTAGCTACCACTTTGTGAAAAAGAAAATCAATAAGTTTTCCTATTTGAATAACTAGGTCTAGAATATCTTTATCAACTAAGATTAATTTGTAATTTTTATATATATATATATATATATATATATCAACTATAAAATATTTTATAGAATTATTATGATTATAAATATAAAATTATAAAATCAAAATTATATGAAAGCACACGATTATTCAAAAGATGTTATAGAATTATTAGAAATGGATATAAGTGAAAGTATATTGAACAAAAAACGACGATAAAGAAATGCAATCATCCGATACATTTTCTAAGATTTGCATCAGCCTTTTCAATAAGCAATCTAAATTTCATAATTTTCATGGATTTGTAATTTTGCAGTGAATTAATAATATGACAAAATAAATTACACAATTAATTTGGTGCAACCCATTGTAATTTTCTTTCACTGCCTCATGCCACTAATCATTTTAGTCTAATAAACAGTTTTGCTAAACATACATCTAAAAAGAAATAATGAAGATATTTCGAATTTTTGTTTGTTTTTTATAGAGTTGAAAAGAAATTAATATTAAAATATATAATCTTTCAGTAAATATTTTTCAATAAATAAGCGCTTAAAACAAAAAGGTATATAATAAATAATAAAAAAAACAAACTTTAATAATGATTATGAAAAAGTTTTAACGAGAAGACGCAATAATGACATTTATTCAAATTGCTGAACCATAATAGGTATTTATGAAATTTGCTAATTATTAATATATATTACCTTCACAAATTTTTGATTTTTGTTTCTGTTTTTCTAGAATTTGGAGAGTAGAGTTAATTAAATCTTACTGGGAACATGTTTTTTAAATACGTAAATGCATAAATATCAAAAATCGTTTGCATAATTAATTTTGCAATATTTAATATGAATTTCATAATTTTAATGCAATTGATTTGGTGCAAACCAAGATAATATTTCTTTCATTGATTCATGTCACTCTTCATTTTATCATTTTAGTTTAATAAACTTTTATTGCTAAACATGCATCTAAAAAAAATGAAGATCCTTAGAATTTTTGTGTCTTTTTATAGATTTGAAAGGACATGAATATTAAAATATGCAATTTTTCATCGAATAAGCGGTTATAAACGAAAAAAATGCCTAATATATATTGAAAAGACACATACTCAAATAACAGTTATGATAAAAATATGTAATAATAATAAACATTTATTGGATTAAAGTTTGGTTTTATAAAAAGACACAAATGACAATAATGAAAGATGCAACTTATTCAATTGCAATTGACATTTACTGATATTGTTACTATTAATAGATATTTAAGAACTTAAGAAAAGCACTCAAAAGTTCTTAAATAAAAAACTTTCTTAAGTTTTTAAGAACCAATTCATTATTATAATAATTTTTATTTGTTTAATATATATTAAGAACTCTTATAAAAACTACCATTGTTCTTGCTCTAATGAGAATCACTAGCAATCCCACAAGAACAGAGCCCATCCTTAAAGTGATGGAATCGACTTGAATCCCTTACAGTTATCTCCCTCTTTACAATCTTCGAGATTTGTAATACGGTTCAAATGCAAATAATAATCATATTAAAACAATATTTAATCCTAGAAATGGTACCATAGCTAGTTTAGGACAATTGGTATTTTTGTGGTAGTCATTGTCATTGAGTGGCCAAGACTGCTTTCCTTGGCCGTCGAGTGTACCGGCACCGGAGATAGAGAGACCGACACCGGAGATAGAGATCATTGATGTATCTAAAGTTGATCCACGTGTCCTTAATGTTCATAGGGTTTGTAGGAGCCAATAAAATTCTATCGATGACAAATTCAATCTAATTTTTGCATGGCCCCACGAACTCATATCACCAAGGTAGAATGTTCCTTTCGGTATAAATATTTTATCACTTCTACTTTTCTTTCCGCATGCGCTTTCCATATACTTGTGAACGCCTAATATTGGACGTGTTAAGAAAGATACGTCAATTAATAAACAATTTTTTTTTATAAATTAAAAATAGAAAAAATCTATCTTTTATGTTTCTACTAGGTGATAATCCGCGCCTTGCGCGGAGTGAGATATTTATATATTTTCGGTATTTGAATTTAAAATATAATAATTGCTAATTATTTTAATATTAAATTTTCATTAAATTCTTATTAATAAACGGGATTAATAAAATAATATTTAGTTTTGTTTAAGTGAAGTTGAATTTATTTATTATTTAGTTTTTTGTAATTGAAAAATTAAACTATATTAAGATATTTTAATCCAGTTTTTATATAATAAATTGTTATGTTAGTAGAAACTCAGTTTAAAATTTTATGTTACATACATAGTAAGAATACATTTTAAAAATTGCGAAAATATAAGGGATAAGTGAATCGCTCTTTATTTCCTAATAATCCATGTTAAAATTAAAAGAAACTATGAAGATTAGCAGTAAATTATATGATTTAAATTTGTTACTATATAGGTTAAAGATTTCAAACCTTTAATCAAAGAAATCACAATTAATGGCTCGTATTTAATGTCATGTCCAAAAAGACATTTCGATATTTTTTTGATTAAATTTAATTTAAGTAATTTTAATATCTAAAGTAATTTATAGATATCTAAAAGAAACTGATTGATAATCATATAAAATGTCTTTGTGAAAGTGGTTGTGTGCTTATTATGTTATCTTCAATGTCTTAAGTTCGATTCTCCCAAAAACGTAATTAGTAGTTTTTTATTTATAATCATTTTATTACTATTAACTATTAATTAATTTCATTAAATGATTAAATAATTTCAAACCTTTAATCAAAGAAACCACAATTAATGGCTCGTATTTAATGTCATGTCCAAAAAGACATTTCGATATTTTTTTGATTAAATTTAATTTAAGTAATTTTAATATCTAAAATAATTTATAGATATCTAAAAGAAACTGATTGATAATCATATAAAATGTCTTTGTGAAAGTGGTTGTGTGCTTATTATATTGTCTTCAATGTCTTAAGTTCGATTCCCCCAAAAACGTAATTAGTAGTTTTTTATTTATAATCATTTTATTACTATTAACTATTAATTAATTTCAGTTTTACTTTATATATACATTTACTTTATCAGTTTTTTTTTGTCAGGTTTAGCACCATAGCGTGAAGAAGAACAAGAGAAACAAATACAAAGGCTTAAACGCAGAAGCAATCCAAGCATCTTATTTTGTTTATGGTATATAGAAACTATAAAGGTGTGGGGATTATATAATGGACCAATTAACCAAGGAGAAACTATATAAATAAATAAATGGAAAATCTACTAAGAAACCAACTCAGGGAGAAGGTTCTAGGCTTAACGGACCAATGAACCAATTTGAACTTAACAACCAACTAAACAGCTCAAAAAACTCAAACCTTTCTAAATCCTAAACACAACCAGGTGAGCACAAAACAGAGACTTTGGGAACAGAAGACAAAAACTTCAAGAGACCGACAGAGATGAAGAGAGCTTTATCGTCTCCCTTCTTCTTCCATCTCGTGATAACTCCTCACTCTCTCACTCTCTCTCTCTAAGTAATGCTTTTATTCACTCAGTTAATTCTCTCTTCCTTTTCTCCAATCAGTTTTATTCTTCAACCGCTTTACTCAATTCACAACCACAATTGTCTCCGATGTCGTTTCTGTTGGAGCCATCAAAAAATTAACTCGGTTACGAGAAAGTATGATGAATTAGCCGAAATTAATAAATCTAAGGTATGAATTGAACTAAATATGTCATACTCTTGATGTATGAAAAAAACGAAAGTTGAAAAGTCCCCACAGTGTTGACCACTTTTGAACGTCGTAATCAGCCAATGTACGACCATCCTCGAGCTCCTTACCAGCAAAGATAAGTCTTTGTTGGTTCGGTAGGATCCCTTCTTTATCTTGGATCTTTGCCCTGACATTGTCGATCGTGTCGGAGCTTTCAACCTCAAGGATTATGGTCTTTTCTGTAAGAGTCTTTACAAAGATTTGCATCTGGAAAGCAAGCAAAAGTTAATAAGTACAACTTCGTTAGCACTAGCAGCACACACATTACAATCCTATATCTTAACCAAGAAACACATAATCAAGCAGCGACGATAATCAGAGTCACGGAGAGCAGATAACACGCAATCAACGAATGAAGAAAAGAAATCAAAGAAACATATATGTACCTTCTTGAGACTTGAGAGAATATTCAGGAAAGTTTAGCAGAGCTATTTAGGGCTTTGCCTTTGCAAGATATGAAGAATTGAATTATAAAACGAGAGGAAAAGTTCTCCTTATATAAATGGAAATAGGAAATCTAACCTAATTATATATGAATAAATGGATAATCTGCTAAGAAACCGACTTAAACAGAAGGTTCTAGACTTATCTGACATATAACAACCAACTAAACACCTCCAAACACAGAGGCTTTGTCACTTTGGGAACAGAAACACAAAAACTTCAAGCAAACCGAGAGAGATGGGTTTCAGTTTCATTGTAATTCGAAACCGTTTCATTCTACATACATTAGAACAGAGTCCCCTTTTACGCTTTCTTTCCCTGGCGTTGTTCTTCTGGTAAAGCTACAACTTTGTGGAAAGAAAATCAATAAATTTTCCTATTTGAATAAATATCAAAGAATGGTTACAACATTTTTGGAGCAGAACCTACTACTCTAATGCGAGTTACCAATAATCCCCACAAGAACAGAGCCCATCCCTAAAGTGATGGAATCTACTTGAATCCCTTACAGTTATCTCCCTCTTCACAATCTTCGATATTAGTTTTATCGCAGCGTGGCAATCCCTGCAAGCCCTCAAGTTCTTCATCACAACGATCGGAGACCCTTCCGGTGTACTGATAAGAGCAAACGCAACAGCTAAACGTTCACTGTGGAACTTAAGCGACTCAATCTTCACCTGCTCATTCACGTCTTGCACGACCCAACTCGTGTCAGGCTTGTACCCTTGTCTTTCAATCTCAGCTGTCAACTCATTGATTTTCGCCACAATCTCATCTCCTCTCGCGTGTGTCTGGTCATTCGATGAGAACATGTGAATCTCGTGGTTCACTTCAACCCAGCTCTGAGCAGGAACCTTCTTGATTCCGCGTTCGCGCATCGCTTTCTTTACAAGGCTAACGCTTTCCCATTTCCCTGCCGTTGCATAGATATTGGACATGCTTACATAAGCAGCAGCGTCCCTGAGCTTCTCCATACCAAAGAGCTTCTCTGCTGCTCTCTCAGCAAGGCCTTGGTTCTTGTGAATCCGGCACGCGTTCAACACTGAAGACCACATGATTTCATCTGCCTCAAAGGGCATTTCGCTCATCAGCTTCTCTGCTTCTTCAAATCTCCCGTTTCTGCCGAGCAAATCAAGCATACACGCATAGTGTTTCCTTCCCGGAGTTATCCCGTATATCCGAGACATTGCCTCAAAAAACTCTGTTCCTTGCTCAACAAATCCACAGTGACTACATGCGGTCAAGACCCCCAAGACGCTGACTGAATCTGGCCTGAGACCTGAGTGAATCACCTTTTTAAACGCATCAATTGCTGCTTCTCCATCTCCGTTATCAGCGTATGCTGAGATCAGAGCGTTCCAGGAAACCGCGTTTCTATCAGGCATCTCTTCGAAGACTTGAACTGCGTCTTTGATAGAACCACACTTGGCGTACATATCAACCATTCCACTTCCTGAGTAGACGTTTTCCGAGTTCCCTGATCTGATTATGAACGCGTGGAGTTGTCTCCCAAGCGACAAAGAAGCGAAGCTAGAGGAAGCTCTCAGTACAGTGGCGAAAGTCGATTGGTCTGCTCGTAGATTTGCTGCTCGCATCTTGGTGAACAGCTTAAGCCCTTCTCCATGAAGCCCTTTCTGAACATAACCTGATATCAAAGCAGTCCAAGAAACAGTGCCCTGTTGTGATAAACTCTCGAATATCAACTCAGCTTCCTCAAACATCTCACACTTTGCGTACATATCTACTAAAGAGTTCCCGACGTGAGGGATCGAATCAGCCGTCGCCACGATGGCCTGGCAGTGCGCTTGTCGACCCATCTGCAACGATGACAAGTTAGCCGCGATGCTCAGCACAGTCGCGAAAGGGAAGTTCCTCCGATCAAACCCCGTGCTCTGCATCTCTCTGAACAATCCCAGGGACTCCTCGTATTGCTCAGCCTGCGAATAGCTTGAGATGACCACATTGTAAGAAACAAAATCCAGCTCAGGCATTTCATCAAAAAGACTCCTAGTTTCAAGAACACGATCATGTTTCGAGTAGAAATCAAGAATCTGATTCCCAACCGCCACATCCCTGGAAAAGCCGGTAATAACCGCCGAGCCATGGAGCTGCTGACCAAGAGCAAAATCATGTATCCCAACAACAGCCTTGAGAACCCCTGAGAACGTGAAATCCGAAGGCTTGTGACCGAACTTCCGCATTTCGACAAAGAGACGAACCGCCTCAATGTACAAACCATCCTTCTCATACCCTGTAATAAGCGTGTTGAACGAGACAGCATCCTTCTCTGTAATCTGCTCAAAGACCACACACGCCAAATCTCGCCGCCTTACCTCACAGTAAGACTTAACCAATACATTGCAAACAGTGAGAAAAGGGTTCCTATCAAAGCCTAACTTGACGGCAAAGGCATGAACTTGACCCACAGCGTTCTCCGGTACCGAGTCATTGCATCCTGGTAAAAGCGTAGCGAAGGTCACATGGTCAGGCAAGGTACAAGACCTGCACATCTCACGGAAAAGCTTGAAAGCTTCGTCGAACCGGTTGTTCCCGGCGTACCATCCCATCAAGATAGTCCAAGTCACAACAGTTCTACCTTCAACCATCGTGTCAAACAGCTCACGCGCGCGTGAAAGATCGCCGGACTTGACGTAACCGGAAATCATCGTATTGGTGGAGACGGTGTTCTTCTGATGCATTTCATCATACACCTTGCGTGCAGCAGAGACTTGGCCTCTCCGGAGAAGGTCCTCGACGAAGAAATTGGAGCGACACGTATCCGTGTCGAACCCGGTTTTGATGATCCGAGCATCAATACGTGTCTGGAAAAATCTGAGCTGCTGTAAAGTCGCAAGAGTTCTTGAGCGGACTTCATTAGCTTTGCAATAACAACAACGTTTCATAAGCCTCCTGAGTAACACAGTTTTAAAACTCCCGGAGCAATCAAATCGGGTTTTAGATTATCCGGGTCTAATCCGCTTGGTCCTCTCCCGGAGAATAAAGCAACTTCCGGCGCCGGTTTGATCCCGACTATTGTCTCTCTGAAATCGATTGAAAGAAACGCAAAGCTTCTTTTTTTTTCGGTACTTAAAAATAGCCGCTACGTTCGGTTTAGGGGTTTTGCGAAAAGAATCTGAATTAGAAATGAATCATCTCGGTTCGTTTCCGGTTTTGGATAAACTAAGGGGTCATTGGGAGATGGATTTTAAAGAATTTTTAAAATTTTGAGATTGCATCATTATTAGTTTATAAATTCTTAAAATTCTAATAGAATTCATTGTTATTAGTTTAAAGATTTTAAAATTATATCCAAAATTTTTTGTTATTCAAAAGTTTGGTTTTTAAAGATTTTATGATTCTATTAAAATCTTGTGTTATTGGGATAAGGATTTTAAACATTTTAACTCATAAAATAAGATTTATCAAGACTTTCAAAATACTACCTATATATCTTAGATTCTCAAAGTCATTAGAACAAAACTATTTTGATAGATTTTCTAAATACACAAACTCTTTCCAAATCTAACAAAATTTTTAACAAATTTAACAAATCTATCAACTCTTAAAATCAATCAAAATTTTATAAATTCATCTCCCAATAACCCCCCTAAATATAATTTGGTTTGGTCTAATATGAACACTGTTCAGTTTCGTCATTGCATCCCGGTAAAAGCGTAGCGAAGGTCACATGTTAAATGGTCGTGCTGATTATCTTCTTCGTGTAAGTGATATAAATATATTAATCTCACTATACCCAATTTAGATATCCTTTTGAAACATTTTTTTTTTGCATGATTAATAAAATAAGATGATTTTGTTGCCGAAGACAGAATATAAACAACAGAGAAAAACCAAGTTCTTTACATCTTTATTGTACTAATCAAAAACTTTTCACAAATTAGTAAAAGAAGAAGAAGAAACATACATATGTATACAACAATTAGGCAACTATACAAATATGATCAAATATCAAATACAACATATGGTTATTGTGCCGACCATCCAATCAATCCATACAATGTTGAGGAACCATCTTACCATGAGCAGAACCGTCAACATTCTCGCACACCGCAGTAGAAGGACCATCCTCGACTCCGTTATGCTCTAGATCAATGTCAACTAACTCGACATTTTTGCACGGAAAACTCTTGCTACATTGTAGATTCACTGCCACTTTGTTCTTCGACGTCCCATGTATATTCTTTAACTTAACGTCTTGTATCTGAACGTGAGACTCTCCCTGGATAAATAACATAACATAACTTTCTTTAATTATTGTTTTTTTGTGAAGAGAAAAAAGGATTTTAATTCTTGTGTAGAAAACTAACCTTCTTTTCACAAGGTGGGTAAGGACAATACTTCTGATCGATGTTGATTGGTTTTCCAACATTAATCATCTGAATGTTCTCGAACACAAAGTTAGAAACGACGATCTTTGCAGCCGAAGATTCCCAAGTCTTGATCCGAATACCATCGCTTGTGCCGTTAAAAACCGTGTCTCTTACCGTTAAGCCCGTAACATCCTTCTCGTCTTTGTTCTTCCCCAAGCTTCCGACACTAATCCCATGTCCGGGACCACACTTGACGTTAGAGATATCCATGTTAGTGGTTCCAGAAAGAATGGCGATACAGTCGTCTCCGGTACCAATGAATGTGTTAGAGATGTGAATGTTGCTAGAGAAACCGAACTTGATACCATCGGTGTTTGGGCTATCGCCAGGAGCAGTTATAGTGACATCGGTAATGTTGAAGTGATGGACGGAGAAGAAGTTGAAGTGCCCCATTTTGCTGTTAAGTGATGTTATCCCATTGATTCTTGAATTGTTCACGAATGCAAATCCCATGGTCTACAAAAATATTCAAGTTTATTACAAGATTTGCTTATAGTTAACATTTAGACCCCAAAAAAAACATATCATATAGTTTTTATGTGGAAAGTGCCTCCTTCAAAACTATTTTCACATTAATAATGTTTTGAACAACAACTAATTGAATCTAGGACAAAAACATGGCTGAATTACAATTTTTTCATTCTATAAGCATCCTATCACGCATTTTGTAATACGGTTCAAATGCAAATAATAATCATATTAAAGCAATATATAAAAAGATTAATAAATGGTACCATAGCTAGTTTAGGACAGTTGGTATTTTTGTGGCAGTCATTGAGTGGCCAAGAATGCTTTCCTTGGCCGTCGAGTGTACCGGCACCGGAGATAGAAAGATCATTGATGTATCTAAAGTTGATCCACGTGTCTTTCTTAATGTCCCTAGGGTTTGCAGGAGCCAATAAAGTTCCGCCGATGACAAATTCAATCTGATTTTTGCATGGCCCCACAAACTCTACACCACCAAGATAGAATGTTCCTTTTGGTACGTATATTTTACTACTTCCACTTTTCCTTCCGCATGCGCTTTTCCATATATTTGTGAACGCCTAGTATTGGACGTGTTAAAAAAGAGATACGTTAGTTAATAAACAAAATTTTTAATTTTCCTTATAAGTTAAAAATAGAAAAATTATATCTTTTGTGTTTCTATATTTGTCATGTACATACATTTGCGTTATCAGTTTTTCCGTCAGGTTTAGCACCATAGCGTTGGACATTGAAAACCTTTGGTCTGTTGGTCGGACGACTACTTGCAACGGCGACGAACAAGAGAGACAAACACAAAGCCTTAAATGCAAAAGCAATGCAAGCCATCTTCTTATTTTTTTAGGGTATATGGAAACTACAAACGTGTGTGGATTATAAATGTTTGTTCTAAGACAGAATGAGAAGTGTTTGCCCACTTTATCTGCTTATATAGAGTTAATATAACTGTTAGATTCTATATAAAAAAGAAGTTGATTTGTTACTAATTATTGGTTAAAAGTTGGGTTGTTTTTATTATAATGATTTTGATTGGTTACTTTCTTGTTATCCATATTTTCGAATGCATATATGATTTCATTCTGTTTTCTATTTTTAAAACAGAATCTTAGTTTTGGTGAAAGGCCATTTAGATCTACCAGTAAACAAACCTGTTTCCGTTAATACTTTGCTTTGAAGTAATTTCATTTAACATGACATGTAAACAACGATAAATCATAATCGGGTAAAAATAATACCAATTTGAAACCATAACGATAATTTCAACCAAATCAAATATACCGGCTAATGTGACATGTCTTAATTAACACCAAAAAGTTTTGCTAAATGGTAATTATCTTTTTTTCATTCCTATGTAGATTGGTTAATGGAACATTCTTTTGCTATATTTGGATGCGGCTAAAGCAACCTAAGCTGAAATCATGGAAGCCGTGAATCCGAATTAGAATTGATTTTTTTTTTAATTTCAAAATCAGTTCGGTTCGATTCCGGTTTTGGATAAATATATTTGTGATCTGGTTCGGTCTAATTGGAAACACTGTTCGGTTCTCTTTTGTTCTCTGTGTCCAGCCATCAACTCTTTTGACACAAAGGTAGCTTTAAACATCAACTTATCTTAATCTACCCTATAAGAATCCATGGACGATTATTTTACAAGAGACTGATAAAACCGTGGTTTGTTTCCTTTTTCACTGGCGACGATCTTCTGGTAAAGCTACAACTTTGTGGAAAGGTACTGTTCTTTGAGGCAATGCTCCATCTTCCTCATCATCATCGAATTCCAGCGAGTACCTGGTTATATCACATAGATGTTGAACGAGAGCCCGGTTCAAGGGGGTTTCAAGTGTTTGGACTACAAAGCAAAGCAGAAACAAAGGTTGAAGAACTTACTCGTCAGACTTCCTCTGATGTTGGAGAGAATTCACATCCGTGTTCAATAATAGCTCGAGGTTAGTGCTTTTCTTTTCAGACTGTAGAAGACGGTTTTAAAAGAGAGATGCAAATGGTTGTATCTAACCTTTCGTGGGGTACTTATCACAGTGGCTTTGTAGAGTGCTGTTGTCCCTGGATATACAGCTAAGACGTGTCTCCCCGGTGGAAACTCTTGCGTGTTCAAAGGATCATTTCGTTTAGGGAACGGTAAAATGCATGACATCGGTAACATATATGTCCTATACATGATCAGAGAAGTGAATAATCTTAGTAAAGTTACCATTTTCCAATGCCAATTCACAACTCAAAACTTTTCATATGAGCTTTTTTACCTCAGACCGCTTCCTTCTTCATCATCTCCTGGTTCTTCATCGAGTACTTCAACTCTGCGATCAAAGTTTGCAACAACGTCAGACTCATATATGAACCCTTTGCAGATACAAAAAGAACAACTTTTGGTGTGCGTTAGCACCTAATCTAATGGATGATCAAAGAATCTTCAGAACAGATAAATAACTCAAAGGCCACAAAATCTATTGAACTTTCAGATGTGCAAGTGCAACAGAATCCATTTGTGTGATATTTGAAAAATGGTTACAAACAACTAATTTATGCAGATGAAAGGTTAAGGCTTACTCTTTTGTTTCTCTATCGATGTGAATTACTTTAACCACATACCACTCGTCCTTGTCGGCATTATCTTCTGTAACTCTCGCAGCGACCTGCATAAATCTGATGTGACATGGAACTTATCAAAACAAAGAAAGCGAATGCATAATAGTATTATTATTACCTGTTCACCCTTTAGACTTGCATATGCCTCGATTCGATTTCTCATGAAAGGAGAAAGTCTTATTACATCTAAATCAAATTTCATCCTCTTCCTCTTCTGATCATTATTGCCTTCTGCCACTTATGTGATATCATCACAAGCAAATCATTACAGGACTAAGAGAACATTAGAATCAATTTAAACACATTGTGTACCTGATTTTCTTCGTTGTTGTTGTCCGGTTGGTACAAATGGAAGCAAAGAATCCAACTGAGTAAGCAAAATGTTCGACACGCTGCGTGTTAAACACAGAGTTAAAAGATCAGTCCATAATCCATTCAAAGTCTTCAACTTTTTCATTCGCCATTGTAACAAGTACAGAGAAATGGCTTACGTTACTTCACTTTGGGAAAGCTCTTTTGCTTCAGTGTACAAAACTTTAAGCTTTGACAGTGAAGTATCACCATGCTTCTCAACTATCTCAGGAGCTGCATCAAAACATAATCACACATATCAAAACCAAATAATGATTAATTAGAAAAATACAATTAGAGCATATACTATAATTTTATCTCAAGAAGAGCTTAATCTTGCGCAATACTGTTTTGGATTCTCACTAGTTTGTTTATACAAACCAAATTACACATTATTCACTCCAGTTACAAAACCCAACAAAAATATACAAATTTACAGATTAATCTCCATTGAAGCAACATAAAAAAAAAAAAAACTTAAACAAGTCTCTCTACATTACCAACAAAGCTTACATGATTTTGATTAATGTTCTCTAAATACTTAATGATCCAAAATCCAAACTTCCACTGATGATAACTAATCAAGCATAAATATTTGATTTTTCCCAGGAAAACAAAATCCAATCTCAGAGCATCACAAATTTGTAAGAAAAAAAAAAAACTAGAATCGTTCGAGAATTAGTCTATGGAAACACTCACTAGCTTGAAGCTTCTTGTGCATCTTATTGATCTCTACCAAAACTTCATCTTGTTCTTTCCTTAACCGATCAAGCTCCTTCGTGTAATCCAGAATTCCGGCAATATCCGACGACGACATTGGTTACCAAAAACGAGCAGACAAAAATTGAAAACAAAACAAAAACGTACCCAACTAGAGATTATTCGAATCTAAACTCAATCTCTGCTGGATAAAATCCAAAATCCGTTCTAAGATTCTCCCTGAAATATTTTGTGTGTTTGTGTAAAACTGTGATTCGTAGGTCAAGAACAATACGCTGTCGTTTGGAGAGAACGAGTAAGTAACTACTATGGCTTCGTCATTAATTGGATAAAGCCAAAAAAACGGAAAGTGTTTAAAAACTTATTAAAACGTTTACCTATAAATTTATTTTTTGGGGCCGCGAATAAACTAATCAAAAAATTTTAGACGTATAAAAAATTAAAAACTAATTGGATCATTAATCCCCTTCTTGACGCCACGATGCTTAATCTCTGTCTTTAGATTATGGACCCAAGAATAATGCAATTTGAATAAGAGAAATTTTTGGTATTAGGGCGTAACGCAAGTCATATAATTAATTATCACTTTATCAGTGAGGTCAAATAAAGAAGATCTATCTATGGATTTTTATTTCAGAATCCTTTTTTTTATTTAAAATTTAGAGAAAAAAAAAGGAGCGGGTATCTATCTACTACTCTCGAAGGAGAAACCATTACCATCGACGAAAATCTGAACCCTAATATCAACGGTGAAGATTGTCGAACGGAAAATTCGGTGGTAGCCTGAATTGAATTTCGCCGGAGAAATTTTTTCCGGGCTCCTGAGTTTTCTTCGGCGGATATGGACCAACAAACATTGGCGGCGGCGGGGCCGGCGAGTTACGAAGAGTGGGAGCTTTGCAACGACGACGATGCATTTGTTTACAAGCGAATGAAATGCGCCGGTGAAGCTTCTAATTCGGCGGTTCCGGAGGTGGATCCGGCGGAGGAGGAGAGAAATCGAAGGAAGCGTAAAAGGAAGATACTTGTGAAGCTCAAGAGAAAGTACCAGAGAGAGATCGACCACTGGGAGATTTTGTCGAACAACTTGTGCGCATTGCAAGAGAAATCCAACTGGTTCCAATCGTCGCTTCCGGAAACTTCTTCTTCCGTTGAAACTCGAGAGCAGATCGAGAAAGACGCTTCTTCGCGACCGTCTTTCATCGACGAACTTCTCTCAATGGTAAACTAACCGATTTGCTCAGATTCAGATCCCTCTCGAGTTTCCTTCGTTTTTTTCAGTTTTACTGATTGTTGTTGTTTCGTTTGATTTCTGTCTGGTGATGAAACAGGAAGAAGCACGGGAAGGGATAATCCAAAATGTGTTAAACGTATGCCAAATTGCAGAAGAGATGTGTAGAAGAAAGGAAGAAGAAAAGAAAGAGATGTTTTTTAATCTTCCTGTTTGGGGATCTCCGAAAGATTTAATGGCGTCGCTTTGTGATGATGATGAGATCTAAACACAAAAATTGGTCTTTGCACACAAAAATGTATTTATAGTGTTGATTTCAGTTGTTTTGTTCTGTAGAGTTTGTGTTTTGTTAATTGTCTGATTTACAAATCTAATTTGCTTTCCTCCTCGTTTTCCTTAAAACGAAATGTTTATAAAAATTGGTTTTGAAAGACTACACTTTTGATAACTTTTGAGAATCTTGAATGGTTATAAGTTATAACAAGACTGAAATTGGACATTTAATTATCAGAGGATGTAAGATTAAGCATCATACTTTGCACCAGGAAATGGATAAAAAGTCGAAATCTATGGATTGAGGCATTAAGTCAAGAAATAGGGAGCATGTAAAACAGATCTTGGGGAGCTTTGGAGATACACAGTCGGGAGACAAAAAAAATTGGATCAGTGAAGGAAAAGAAAGAGGAAATTCGAATTTAGATTAAGATTACTTAAATTGCTATCACAAACAACAATGTCGTTGTAGTATAGTGGTGAGTATTCCCGCCTGTCACGCGGGTGACCCGGGTTCGATCCCCGGCAACGGCGAATTTTTTTTCCTCAAATTTTTGGGTATTTCTCAGTACAATTTTTGAGGAAAGGTGTTGACTTTTGAAAGTTTGCTCCAACTCTGCTCAAGTTCCTCGTCGAATTGGCTTCTGAAGATGGAGGTTTTGGTTCACTAAGGTATCGAATTTCATGGTAATGTTGAAGAGTTGATCCGATTTTTACCACCATTTCTTCAAAGTTGGCTTCAGTTTTTCATTTTTTTTTCCTGCGTGTTTATATCCATTGATGATGATGATGATTTCTGGATTTCTGCTCCGTTAACTTGATATAGATGAAGTTGATCTGATTTGAAACTGGTTGACTAGTGACAGTGTAGAAGCAGAAACTGAGTTTATCTGAGATTAGTAAAAAAGGGTTTCTTTTGGATTTGCAAAGATATGGATAGGATCAGTAACCTACCGGATGAGATTATACGCCACATCGGGTCTTCCCTCTCGGCAAAGGAGGCTGCTTTCGCATCGGTGCTCTCGAAGCGTTGGCGAAATCTGTTTACCATCATACAAGAACTTCGTTTTTCTGGCTGGGCGGATAGCGATAGAGAGCGTTTCAAGGATTTTGTGGATGGAATATTGACTCTACCTATCAGATCCCGTGTAAGGAAATTCTATCTGAACTGCAAATGTGTGGCTGTGGCACAAGACAATGAACAGATCAACCGTTGTCTCTGTGATGTGGTGAAGCATGGTGTTTTGGTTCTGAAACTCGAGATCAGATTTGACTATGTAGAAAAACACTATTCGATGCCTTTCCAAGTTTTCACTTGCAAGACGGTTGCTAAGATGGAGCTAGGGTCCGGTTTTGATATCGACCTTCTCCCCGAGGATGCTTCTCTTCCAGCTCTCAAGACCCTCTATCTTGAATCTGTCCGGTTCTATGGTTGTGCGTTCGAGACGCTTCTTTCCGCGTCCCCTGTGCTCGAGGAATTAGACATGGTTGATATCGAGCTGGAGCGATGGAAATGGTCGTGCACCGTGTCGAGTCCCACGCTTCGAAGGCTGACTATACGACGTGGAGAGTGGTTCTGTGAAGATTCGAGCAATCAGTTGGATTGCCGGGGTCTTACCTATGATTTTGACAGCATGAGTTTTGATACTCCGGGTCTCACCTACTTAGAGTACTCTGACTTTGTTCCCAAGGACTTCTTAATTGTTAATCTCGACTCCCTTGTTGAAGCTGAGCTTGATCTTCATGTGGATGAAAATGGTTTTTGGTCGGAAGAACATGCAGATGATTTCGATCCAATGAACCTGATTAATGGGTTTAAAAATGTTGAGATTTTGGACTTAACTTTTCATACTATGGATGTAAGTGCCCTCTGTTGTTTTCTTCTTCTTCTTTGATGTATATATATATATATATAAGTGCAACTAGATTTGAGGTATAGATTAGCTGATTTCTCTCTTATGTTTCAGATGTTTCATGTGTTCCGTGAAGCAATCCCGGTGTTTGAAAAGCTGTCTCAGGTAACTGTTAGATTTTCTACCTTCTGTTGGTCTTCTCTACCAATTCTGATAAAGAAATCTCCAAATCTTAAGACTCTCATCATCGAGGTATATAACCAAAAAAACCTCAAAAGTTTTCCATTGGACAAACAAAACATAAATCATTCGAGTCTCAAATCTGTTTACTTGTTTTCTTCAGTCTTTGCACTATGGGGAACGAGGAGACGACTACCTCTGCGGCTGCGTGTCAGAGTATTCTTTCCTATTGCCATGTCCTGTGGAGGTCCTAAAGATAGAATATTATGATGGTTCTATCAAAGAGCTGAAACAAATGAAGCATTTCTTGGAGAAATTGTCATGTCTTGAACTAGTGGAAATCGATGCTCATGTATCAACTGACAAAGAGCCACAACTCATGGCGGATCTGCAAATACTTCCCAAAGCTTCCCCCAAATGCAAGATCCAGATCAAGTTTCCCTCTTATCCCTGCTTAAGCCAGTCGTAAGTTGAAGACATGATCATTGGTTGGTTCATCTAGGACTGATCATCAGGATACAATCTAGTCTTTGGTTAGCATGAGAGAACCAATCTCAAAAGAACTTGCTTGTTTTGTATTTTTTTCATATGTTTGTTTTGACATAAAAACTTGTTTGTTTTGTATCTTTCATATCTGATATTCATCTGAAACGAAACTAGTACATAATTTGGAATTTGGGTTTTAGCTTAAATTATAGTTAATTACATAAAACAAATAAATCTTGGGTTCGTTCATGAGGCTATTGTACATGAGGAATCTAGTAAAAGTGTGCTAAGTGACTGGAAGAAGTAAAATATGAGACATTATAGGTCAAAAGTAATAAGAAGTGTTATACGCGTAATCGCAATGCTCTATTTCCTTTTTTTGTTTCTCTATTATTTCCTTTTCTTAATAAGCATTTACTAACGGTCATGTAATGTGTTGACCAAAAAAAAAAACGGTCATGTAATGTGTTGACCAAAAAAAAAAACGGTCATGTAATGTTTGATGTTGTATATCCTTTTTTTTTTCTTTGTTGTTGGCAACGTATCTCAGGTTAATTGTTTTCATTTTTCTGATTGTACCGGTTAGGATGTGCGTGACTCTAAACCAAGTAATATTTGTTATTGCTTCTCGGTTTAACATGGTTTACTGGTTTAATTTTTCCACCTTCCGCAACCGACAACAGGAATAAATCTTGTAAACTAATAAATCTACAGATTCGATTTACCACTTGGTTTGCAATTACAATAAGTTTTTTTTTTGTTTTAGATCAGAATATAGAATCAAAGAGAAAAATGTGGAAACTCTAAAATTTAACACATTTAGCTTTTTTTTTTCTTTTCCAAAACACACTTGGATCTTTCAAATGCAATTACGATACTGCTTATAATCCACAAACACAGAAAGCAACTGCATGATGGATTATACACGACAGTTATGGTAATAATAAGTATTGGGGATCAACGGGCCTTGGGAATGATGTCCTCGAGTCTCGAGGCTGAAGGAAAAGCATTGCTTGTAGCTTTACAAAATGTTTGGAGCATGGGATATGAGCATATATGTTTTGAAGGAGACTGCCAGATTCTTGTGAATTTAACACATAAGTATTTTAAATCTATTAGTTGACATAAAGTTTTGGATGTCAAAATTTCATTATATAGAAATTGTTTTCTAAACGGGATTGTAACATTGCTCCTCACTTGTTAGTTCGGAATTGCCCCAAAAATCGTATTTTCTTTTCGGGATGTGTTTATCCACCCTCTTGGCTTATTAAAGCTTTGTATTATGATTACAATAATTCAAGATAATAAATATGTTTTCGACAAAAAAAAAAACACATGCGGCTAATAATCAAAATTAAGTTTCTAGTGTCAGATTTTTTTTATGCCATGAAGAAAAAAAAGGTGTAGTTTAATGCTTGAATATTTTATATAATTAAAATACAAAATTTTAAGAAAAATGATTTATAAATATTTTTTTATAAAAAATACTACAAAACAGACAAATAAAGAATATATACAATACTATGATTTATGAAATGCGATACTTTAAATAGAAAAATTTATGCATAATTTAAATTGTTAATTAATCAAAAAAAAATTGGAAAAAAATAAATATTTGTATATATGCTCCCTAAATTTTATATGAAATCAAATGCCCTAAGCTATTGTTTCTTTTTTCATTGAATAGGCACGGCCATGCTTAGTGTGCAATAGATTTTGGTAATAAGTCTGTTAGATGAGCTATGGAATCATCTTTGAGTGTTAAAGATTGATTTGTTTTGCTGACCTATTAAGCACTTCAATGAGGCTACATTTTACTATATAATTGAGTGTATACACTTGTACTCCCAGAACTATGAATCACAGGTAAAGAAAATGGAACATAGCAAAAGATTAATAGTGTTGTTATAACTTCACAATTTGAAATTCATATGGTCAACTCACAAGGTGGATCAAACACAAACCAGGCAATAACAACAACATTGAGTAGCCCTGTACGTTGAGATTTACCAAAAAAAAATTTGGTTTTTCAATGTGACTTAAGTCTAATCTGTGTTGCCCTTTTGCAGGTGGTGTCCACTCAGAACAAAGATTTAGAAATGAGCCCAAGAACGTAGATGATATGATTCTAGACTATCTAAAGCAACTTGCTTGGACGAGAGTTTCAGTTTGAGTTTGCTTTGCCCATTTTGCACCACCTGAAGTTTCAATTGAAGATTCCAAATCAGAAGGTAGAGTATGCTCTTGGAATTGATTCCTGGTTTCGTTTATCCCCCATCTTCTTAAAACCTGTTATGCTCGATCTTTGTTTAGTACTTCAATTCGAATCATAGTTCGTATCTGATGATATAATTTTGTGATCATCTTGAGTTGTTTCTTTTATCAGAAAACAAAATTTGGTTTTTCCGCAAAGCATTACTAAGAGCAAACTGAAATATTTCCTAGTTTTACTTTTAAGTCTAGGGAAAATTGAAATAAAAGGACAATTTTACTATAGGTTTGAGAAACTATACCTTTGATCATTGAGAAACTATCGGAAGTTGACATAAGAACTTGTTTGATCATTAAGATACAACCTAGCCTGTGGTTAGTATGAGAGAACCAATCTTAATAGTACTTGTTTGGTTTTGTATCTTTCATATGTTTTGTTGACATAAGAACTTGTTTGATTTGTGTCTTTAATATCTGATATTTTTCTAAATTTGAAAAAGGAAAAAACAAACGAAACTATACATAATTTCAACAAACTCATAAAAGTAATTCTAATCTCTATACATAATAGTGACCCACCGAACAAATCAATACATTATCAATTCATTACATTTTACAAACTAATAAATGGACCTAAATTAGCAGCAGAAGAAGAACCTCAGTGAGCGGCTTGGAGATTTGACATGCCTTCAAAAGCCAATGTTTTATTAGAACCGATGAAAGACGGACAGTCACCAAAACATTATGTGAATGGGGGACATTGTAAAAGCGGATTTCAAGTGATTTTTTTGAAAACCGCACCTCAGTTACCAATCATATAACTTTTTAATAATTTGTGGTTTTAAAAAAAAACAAAATTTATTTGCATTTTCAAAACTAGTTATAATCCAGCAGACCGCACTTCATTTGTCTCACCACCGAATTACCCAGCGCTTTGTGTGAATTCCGCACTGGATAAACAATTTTATATTTTTTATTAATTAATTGTTTATATAAATAATTTATATAATGAATAGTACTCAACACTCATACTTTTTTACTCATTGGAGAAAACAAAAAGCTTCTTTTATAGTGCCAACGTTTTCCATCTTGTTTTTGGTTTTTTTTAGTTTTTTTTTCTATAAATTAATAGAAGTGAGTTTAATAAACCAAATCAGTTTTTTGAAAAAGTTATTACTTCTATTGGTAAATGTTTGTCTTTTCCAATAATAGGAGTACAACGTTAAGCTTTTTTATTTTTAATGTTTAATTTTTTTTATTTATTCAATTTCAAAAATCTGTAAAAATTAAATTTTATGATAATATACTGTTATTTGTGATTTTATATTATAAAAAAATTAGCTGATAAAAATAATTAATATGTTTCATAAAAATAATTTTGCAATATTTTTTTAATATAAAATGAGTTAAAATACAAATAGTTATCTATTTGATGCATCAATATATATAACCAAATTTTTATTTCAAATAAATTTTAGTATTAAGATTCAAAATATATGAAACTATATTTTTTATTAAATAAACAATTTTAATTTATAATGATAATATTATTTTATATTAATATTTATTTATAATTTGAATTTCGTACCGCTTGTTAGCTTTTTCACCAATCATAAATTATTTTGTACCGCACTTTTAGCATTATCCGCACTTGTCCCGCAAAACACTTGATCCGCATTTTAAGCGCACCGCACTTTAAAATCCGCTTTTTTAATCCTGCAAAACGTGGTTACCATTCGGAGTAGCGTCAAAGTCGTTGTAGTATAGTGGTGAGTATATTCCCCTCTGTCCTCGCGGGTGACACGGATTCGAATCTCCGCAGCGGCGATTTTTTAAAAACCTTTTCCCAAATTTTCGGATATTTCTCAATAATTTTATATTTCTCCAAAATCATCCAACCAAACGAAACGATACATTGTAGGGTTTTGGGGATTTCTCTGCTCTGCTCAAGTTCCTCGTCGAATTGGCTTCGAAGATTGAATTTTGGTTCGCTCAAGTATCGGACGGAATTCATGGTACCATTCCAGAGTTGATCCGATTTTTATGTTTCTGCGTATATATCCGTTTATGATGATGATTTCTGCTTCGTTAGCTTGATGTGGATTAAGCTCATCTGATTTGAAGGTTAGTTGATTGTCTAGTCACTGAAACTGAGCTTTTTTTTCAGAGTAGTAAAAAGGGTTTCTCTTAGATTTGTGCATAGTTATGGATAGTAAAAAGGGTTTCTCTTAGATTTCTGCTTCGTTAGCTTGATTGTGGATTAAGCTCTTCTGATTTGAAACTGGGTTTAGCGAGTGGTAAAAAGTTACATTTTCGCAGAGTTATGGATACGATCAGTAATCTACCAGATGAGTTATTATGCCACATTGGGTCTTTCCTCTCGGCAAAGGAGGCTGCTTTCGCATCGGTTCTCTCGAAACGGTGGGGGAATCTGTTCACCATCATACCAAGACTTCACTTTGATGGCTCGGTGGTTAGCGATGGAGGGAGTCTCAAGGATTTTGTGGATGGAGTATTGGCTCTACCAGCCAGTTCCCGTGTAAGGAAACTCTCTCTAAAATGTAACCATGTGACCCAATTTGATGAACAGATCAACCGTTGTCTCTGCAATGTGGTGAAGCGTGGTGTTTTGGTTCTGAAACTCGAGATAAAAGTTGCTAAAGGAGGATGTTATTCACTACCTTTTGAGGTTTTTACTTGCAAGACAGTTTCTACAATGAAGCTAGGGTCTGGTTTCACCATCGACCTTCTCCCTGATGATGCTTTCCTTCCGGCTCTCAAGACGCTCTTTCTTGATTCTGTTCGTTTCTGTGATTCTGGTGGCTGTTGTGCGTTCGAAACGCTTCTCTCGGCGTCCCCTGTGCTTGAGGAATTAGTCATTGATGGTATCAATTGGGAACTCTGGAAATGGTCTTGCAACGTGTCCAGCCCCACCCTTCGAAGGCTGACTATCCGACGTGAAGAGTGGTATTCTAAAGATGAGAGCATTAGAATGGATTCTCAGGGTCTTGCCTACGATTTTGACAGCATGAGTTTGGATACTCCGTGTCTTACCTACTTAGAGTACTCTGATTATGTTCCTAAGGAGTACTTAGTTGTTAATCTCACCTCCCTTGTCGAAGCTGAGCTCAATCTTCGTGCGGGCATATTTTATGCATGGGATGAAGATCGTGTAGATATCATCAATCCAATGAATCTGATTAATGGGTTTAAAAATGTTGAGATTCTGCACGTAACTTTTCAAACTACGGATGTAAGTGTTTCTCCTCTTTGATATATCACTGCTAGAGATTTTCATCCATAGGTTGCAATTGATTGAAAAGTTTGTTGATTTTCTTTATGTTTCAGATGTTTCATGCCTTCCGTGAAGCAATCCCAGTGTTTGAAAAGCTGTCTCAGTTATCTCTTAGCCTTTCTGAAATCTGTTGGGTTACTGCACTGACTCTGATAAAGAAATCTCCAAATCTAAAGACTCTCATCATCGATGTATGACACCAAAACCAAAACAAAGTTCATTGGACAAACAAAATATTGAAATCCTATTAGGTTACTCATCAATCTTGAATCTCAAAATGTTTTGATTTGTTTCAGGGTTCTTTGCACTATGGGAGACGACAAGATGAATATCTTTGCGACTGCGTGTCAGAGTATTCTTTCTTATTGTCGTGTCCTTTGGAGGTTCTAAAGATAAACTATTATGCTGGTTCCATCAAAGAGCTGACGCAAGTGAAGCATTTCTTGGAGAAGTTGTCATCTCTTAAGCTACTGGAAGTTCATGCTCGAGTATCAGGTGACAAAGAGCTACAAGTTATGGAGGATCTGCTAATGCTTCCCAAAGCTTCGCCCAATTGCAAAATCAAGGTCAAGTTTCTTTGAAAACATTACTAAGAGCAAACTCTCATCTTCCCTACTTATGCTTAACTCTGTCGGAAATTGGAGACATGATCATTGGTTCAGCTAGGACTGATCATTAGGATACAATCTAGTCTATGGTTAGCATGAAAGAACCATTCTTAGAAGGACTACTTGGTTTTGTATCATTCATATGTTTTGTTGGCATAAGAACTTGTTTGTTTTGTATCTTTCATATCTTTTGTTGACATAAGAACTTGTTTGTCTTCAACTGGTGGAAGTTGATGCTTGGGTTACAGGTGACGAAGAGCTACAAGTCATGGCGGATCTGCTAATGCTTCCAAGAGCTTCGTCCAAGTGCAAAATCAAGGTCTAGTTTCTTCGAAAACTTCACCAAGACAAAACTCTACCTTTTCTCAAGTCTATCGGAAGTTGGAGACATGATCATTGGTTCATCTAGGACTGATCATCAGGATACAATCTAGTCTGTGGTTAGCATGAGAGAACCAATCTCAAAAGAACTTGCTTGTTTTGTATCTTTCAAATGTTTTTTTGACATAAAAGCTTGTTTGTTATGTGTCTTTCATATCTGATATTCATCTGAAACGAAACTATACATACAAATTTCAACAAACTCATAACAATAGCTCTAAGCTATTATTATCATTCACCGAACAAATTAATACATTACCATTCGTTACAAATTTCAAACCAATAAATGAACCTAAATTAGCACCAGAAGAAGAAGCTTTCTCTAACTTCTTTCTCCGGCGAGTTTACATCCGTAGTAATCTGATCTCCGTCTCTTCCAGCCATCAATGAGCAAGTTCCCGGCGATTCCGGTGGCAGCACCGTTTTCTCCAAAAAGAAAAAAAAACTTGCAAAGAGATAGAAACAAGATTGGAACACGAACCTCGAAACAAGATTATATCTCTCCTCTGTATCCACCAGAGCCAAAATAGTATTTTCTAGAATTAGATATGGCCACTCTCTTCTGGTGCTCCAGTTTTGGACAATCTCAAATACGATGTGCGAGACCGCCCCAATAAGCACCACCATTAGCAATGGTTCTTGTTTATAAACGTAGTTTCTATCACATGGATGTAAACAATCTTTGCTTCTTGTGTGGATCACATAGGGATTCGCAGCTCCAGACTCTTCCTACGATTAACAGTCACAGGTTTCACCAGAGCACTTGTGGCAAAGATTTGAAGTTTTTGTAGGCATTGTGGTAGAAAACACAAGTGTTTGACGCTGAGACTTGAAAAGTGGTCAAAGACTTCCCTTTATGTCATCTTTAAAACCAAAATCAACCAACCTGTCTGCCTCATCCAATGTCATGTACCTATAATATCATGATAAGAAAAGGAAGGTAAACATCACTCTCATCATGTTCAATCGTAAGATCAGGCACAATAGAACACAAACAGATACTCCAAAAAGAATCTAGCCAAATGAGAATATAAGCTGACTAATCATATAAACAAAAGAGCCCAAAAACCAAGTCTTACCAATGAAGATTCAGATCATAGTTTAAAGTTTAAACAGTTGCAAATCGAGATTCATATGGTTGAAAATCAAGAACCAAACCTTCAAATGCAGCGGCTTGGAGTTTTGACATCCCACAAGAGTACACCCGAGGAATTGCTCTGAGAAATTTGGACGAAGAACCCATGGAAGAAAAGAGGAATTTGGGTTTTATAGCTTAAGTTATACTTAATTACATAAAACAAATAAATCTTGGGTTCGTTCATGAGGCTATTGTACAGTGGGATCTAGTAAAAGTATTGAGCTTTCTGAATCCAGCAGTTTCAGGCTGAGTTTGACTAAATATGGACAAAAGCTCTTTTGGTATTTTGATTTACTAGTCAAGAAAAATGTAAGCACAAGGCAACTTCTCTCCAAAATACGACACAAGACATTAAGGAAAAGGTCGAGAGATCTTGACTATTGATCTGTAATTAGAAGAACACTACAAGTACCAATCTCGATAACAATGGTCAATGCTTAACAATTGCTAAAACCAGAGGTAATCAACAGAACTAAACCAGTCTCAAATTGCATATAATAAGAAGTAAAATATTTGCAATTATATGTCAAAAGAGTAAGAAGTACATCAGAGACAAACCACAGACCGAATGTCAATAGATCAAACATAAAAACAAGAAGGTTACAAAAACATATTTCGTTTGGGAATTTTCAATCACAAGAAGATCAGAGATGGCCATGTTCCGATCAGATTCGCAAACCTTGCAGGAGACTCTCTACTTGGACTCGATCTTTCCTCGCACTGGCTCGAGCAATCTTTGCTTTGGTCCGAGCAATCTTTGCTTCGAGATTGGCTCCGATCCTCTCCATCCTCTCCGTCCAAACTTGTAACACCATCTTCTTCAGACGCTGAGGCTGGCCTCTCACGAAATCATCATGCCCATACTCGAATTGACCAGTCCCGACGACTCTTTCGAATCCGTGATACCGAAGCTCTGAGACAAAGTGTGCGTAGTTCCTGGCCAATCCTTTCGGGAGAATCTCTCTGCAAAGCCCTTTGAGATCCCAGACGATGAAAGTGTTGTTGCTTTCGCTCCACGAGATGATTGGATCCAACGAAGGATCATCCACAATCTTATACAATTTGGTGTAGAACGAAGGCAATCCCTTTGGGAAACTCTGAGCCATCCTCTCTGTGGTGAAACCCTAGATTCCTGGGAAGGCGGAGATCGAGAAGAAGCAGAACCCTAAATCTGATCAAAGCACGAAAAAATAATCGGAAGTAGAAGCAAGCCTGAGAGATCGAGAGATCGAGATTAGGGTTTTAAAGCTTTTAGAATCGAAACACAGAGAGAGAGAGAGAGAGAGAGAGAGAGAGAGAGAGCTAAGGAAATTTTAGACGACTCGGAATGAAATTAATGTTGAGTGATATGTTATGTATTTATAAGATAGAGGGCGAGAAGCTATACGCGTAATCGCAATGCTCTATTTCCTTTTTTTCTCAATTATTTCCTTTTCTTAAAAAGCATTTTCCTTTTTTTATCAATTATTTCCTTTTCTTAAAAGCATTTTCTAACGGTCATGTAATGTTTGATGTTGTATTTCCTTTTTCTTTCTATGTTGTTGGTAAACGTATCTCAGGTTAATTGTTTTCCTTTTTTTCTGATTTTACCGGTTAGGATGTGCGTGACTGTAAACCAAAGTAATACTATTTTGTTATTAATTCTCGGTTTAACATGGTTTATTATTGGTTTAATTTTTCCACCTTCCGCAGCGACAGCAGGAAAAAATCCTGTAAATTAATATTTTCTATAATAATAAATAGATCAAATTAATATTGTCTTTTGCATTTTCAAAGTAATTTTAAATATTATATATAAATAAAATAGATGTTACAAAAAAAAAAATAATAGATCAAATTTGAAGAAGCAATTAAAAAAAAGAGAAAACAATTAAATTTTCAGATAAAAAGACGGACAATTATAATCTGATTGTTTCAAAAGGAGGCTGCTTTCGCATTGGTTCTCTCGAAGCGTTGGCGGAATCTGTTCACCGTCATACCAGCACTTCGTTTTGATGATAAATTTAAAAAGGGAAAGGGTCTCAAGGATTTTGTGGATGGAGTATTGGCTCTACCTATCACTTCCCGTGTAAGGACATTCTCTCTAAAATGTAAGCATGTGGCCCAATATGATGAACATATCAACCGTTGTCTCTGCGATGTGGTAAAGCGTGGTGTTTTGGTTCTGGAACTCGAGATAAAAGTCGCCAGGAAAGGGTGTTATTCACTGCCTTTGCAGGTTTTTACTTGCGAGACAGTGGATACAATGAAGCTAGGCTCTGGTTTTGTTATCGACAGTCTCCCTGAGGATGCTTTTCTTCCAGCTCTCAGGACGCTCTTTCTTGACTCTGTTCGGTTCTATGGTTTTGGTGGCCGTTGTGCATTCAAAACGCTTCTCTCTGCGTCTCATGTGCTTGAGGAATTAGTCATTGATGGTATCGAGTGGGAACGCTGGAAATGGTCTTGCACCGTCTCCAGCCCGACCCTTCGAAGGCTTACTATCAGACGTAGAGAGTGGAAATCTTATGAGGAGCTCGTTAGACTGGATTGTCGGGGACTTTTCTATGATTTTGACAGCGTTAGTTTGGATATTCCGGGTCTAACCTACTTAGAGTACTCTGATTATGTTCCTAAAAAGTATCCAATTGTTAATCTCAACTCCCTGGTTGAAGCTAAGCTTGATCTTTGGGTGGAAGAAGATAATACATGGTCAGACAGACATGCAGATGATTTCGATCCAATGAATCTGATTAATGGGATTCAAAATGTTGAGATTTTGGACTTAACTATTCAAACTGTGGAGGTAAGTGCCCTCTGTTGTTTTCTTTTTCTTTGATATATTATTAAAAGAACATGAGGAAAAGGAACCATTGAGGTATAAGAATCAAAAGCTTGGTAGATATTCAAACGGTTCTTGCGATTGATTGAAATATTAGCTGATTTTTCTTGTGTTTCAGATGTTCCATGCCTTCCGTGAATCGATCCCAGTGTTTGAAAAGCTGTTTCAGATAACTATTGGATTTTTTAACTCCTGTTGGTTTCCTCTACCAAGTCTGATAAAGAAATCTCCAAATCTGAAGACTCTCATCATAGAGGTATGAACGTAAACCCCAAAAGTTCATTGGACAAACAAAATTTTGGAAACCCTACAACTCATAAATCTTGAATTCTCAAATCTTATAATTTGTTTCAGGATTCTTTGCACTATGCAGAAGAAGAAGATGTATTGGTTTGCCAATGCGTGTCAGAGTATTCTTTCCTACTGTCATGTCCTTTGGAAGTCCTAAAGATCAATGATTATGTTGGTTCTATCGAAGAGCTGGAGCAAATGAAGCTTTTATTGGAGAAATTGTCATCTCTTGTGCTGGTGGAAGTTCATGTTCATTCTCGTGTATCTCCAGCTTACAAAAACCTACAAGTCATGGAGGATCTGCTAATGCTTCCCAGAGCTTCTCCCAATTGCAAATTCAAGGTCGAGTTTTCCGCAAAGCGTTACTAGGAGAAAACTCTAATCTTTCCTACTTTTTGCTTTTTAAGTCTATCGGAAGTTGACATAAGAACTTGTTTGATCATTAAGATACAATCTAGTCTATGGTTAGCATGAGAGAACCAATCTTAATAGGACTTGTTTGGTTTTGTATCTTTCATATGTTTTGTTGACATAATAACTTTTTGTTTTGTGTCTTAAATATTTGAAAAAGAAGAAAACAAACTCATAACAATAACTCTTAAGCTATTATCCAATCACCGAAGGAGAAGTTAATACCTTACCATTTTGTCAAACCAATTTCTCTCATTTTCGGATATTTCTCAGATCTCAAATTTCTCTCATTATATTTCTCCAAAATCATACATTTGAGGGTGTTGACTTTTGAAGATTGTTCCACCATTTCTGCAAGTTCGCTTCAGTTTTCATTTCTTCTGCGTATATATATCCATTTATGATGATGATTCCTGGATTTGTGCTTCTTTAAACTTTCGTTTGGACTAAGCTCATCTGATTTGAAACTGGTTAGTGATTTGTCTAGTCGCTGAGACAGAGTCTTTTGAAATTAGTAAAAAGGGTTTCTCTTGGATTTGGCAAAAGTATGGATATGATCAGTAACCTACCAAGTGACGTCATTTGCCACATTGGGTCTTTCCTTTCGGCAAAGGAAGCTGCTTTCTCATCGATTCTCTCTAAGCGTTGGCGAACTCTGTTTACCATCATACCAAAGCTTCATTTCGATGATTCAGTCAACGATGGAGAGAGTCTCAAGGATTTTGTGGATGGAGTATTGGCTCTACCAGCCAGTTCCCGTGTAAGGAAACTCTCTCTAAAATGTACTAACCATGTGGCCCAGTATGATGAACAGATCAACCTTTGTCTCTGCGATGTGGTGAAGCGTGGTGTTTTGGTTCTGAAACTCGAGGTCAAAGTTGTTAAAGGAGGGAGTTATTCACTGCCTTTTGAGGTTTTTACTTGCGAAACAGTTTCTACAATGAAGCTAGGGTCTGGTTTCGCTATCGACCTTCTCCCTGAGGATGCTCTCCTTCCAACTCTCAAGACGCTCTTTCTTGATTCTGTTCGGTTCTGTGATTCTGGTGGCTGTTGTGCGTTCGAAACGCTTCTCTCTGCGTCCCCTGTGCTTGAGGAACTAGTCATTGATGGTATCAATTGGGAACTCTGGAAATGGTCTTGCAACGTGTCCAGTCCCACCCTTCAAAGGCTGACTATCCGACGTGGAGAGTGGTATTCTAAAGATGAGAGCATTAGAATGGATTCTCGGGGTCTCGCCTATGATTTTGACAGCATGAGTTTGGATACTCCGTGTCTTACCTACTTAGAGTACTCTGATTATGTTCCTAAGGAGTACTTAGCTGTTAATCTCACCTCCCTTGTAGAAGCTAAGCTCAATCTTTGTGCGGGCGTATTTGATGCATGGAATGAAGAAAGTACAGATATCAATCCAATGAATCTGATTAATGGGTTTAAAAATGTTGAGATTCTGCACGTAACTTTTCAAACTACGGATGTAAGTGTTTCTCCTCTTTGATATATCACTGCAACTTAATAAAAATATCTATATCTAGGAGCCATTAAGCTAGAGTTAGTTGATTTTCTTTATGTTTCAGATGTTTCATGTCTTCCGTGAAGCAATCCCAGTGTTTGAAAAGCTGTCTCAGCTCTCCATTAGCCTTGCTGACATCTGTTGGGTTTCTGCACTGATTCTGATAAAGAAATCTCCAAATCTAAAGACTCTCATCATCGATGTATGATGACACCAAAACCAAAACAGTTCATTGGACAAACAAAATATTGAAATCCTATTAGGTTACTCATAAATCTTGAATCTCAAATGTTTTGATTTGTTTCAGGGTTCTTTGCACTATGGCATACGACAAGATGAATATCTTTGCGACTGTGTGTCAGAGTATTCTTTCCTTTTGTCTTGTCCTTTGGAGGTTCTAAAGATAAATTATTATGATGGTTCCATCCAAGAGCTGACGCAAGTGAAGCATTTCTTGGAGAAATCGTCGTCCCTTGAACTGGTGGAAGTTGATGCTTGGGTATCAGGTGACGAAGAGCCACAAGTTATGGAGGATCTGCTAATGCTTCCAAGAGCTTCGTCCAAGTGCAAAATCAAGGTCAAGTTTCTTCGAAAACGTTACTAAGAGCATACTCTTAAGTCTTTCCTAGGCCTGGGAATTTGGTTCACAACTAGCGTTAGATTTGCGGGTCAAACAAATTTTCTTTTACAAAAAAGCGAGTTTTGCGAGGCGGGTACTTTTAAAATACGGGGCGGGTGCGGGTGTTCCAAATTTTTTTTTCGGGTTTGCGGGTTACCCGCTAATATATATATATATAAATATTTAAATGTTAATTATTAAAAAAATTATTAAAATTTTAAAATAGTATGTAATATATGTATAAATTCGCTAATAATTTTTTTAAAAATTTTAAATAAGTTGTATAGTTGTATATTTATAGTTTGGATTTTTTTATTAGGATTTTTTTTGTTAAAATTATAAAAAATATATTTTTTTTTTTTATTTAAATATTTGCGGGTTATCCGCGGGTATTCTTAAATTCAAGCGGGGCGGATGCAAATCAAAATTTTTTTGTTCAAATCTTTTGCGGGGCCGGTCGATGCAGATATATAAAATTTAAAACCCGTTGCAGGCGCGTCGGGCGGGCGGATCCGACCCGCAACCCAGGCCTAGTCTTTCCTACCTTTTCTCAAGTCTATGGGAAGTTGAAGACATATTGATCATTGGTTCATCTAGGACTGATCATCCGGATACAATCTAGTCTTGTTTGTTTTGTATCTTTCATATGTTTTGTTGACATAAGAACTTGTTTGTTTTGTATCTTTCATTATAACAAGTTTAACTATATATAATTTCAACGAACAACTTAATGAACATTACCATTCATTACATTTTTCAAACCAATTTCTCTCATTTTCCCTTCTTATAACCAATAAAACCAATCTAAATTAGCAGCAGAAGAAGAAGCTTCCTCTAACTTCTTTCTCCGGCGAGTTTGTGTCCGTAGTAATCTGATCTCCGTCTCTTACAGCCATCAATGAGCATGTTCCAGGAGATTTCGGTGGCAACACCGTGTTCTCTGACGAGAAGACGCGTTTAATCGATGGAGGAACAAGCTCAGGTGCTGAGATTGTGGAGAGGTAACGTAAGAGCAGTTGAATAATCTCTGTGAAGTTCGGTCGATCGTTTGGATCTTCTTTCCAGCAAGATGTTACGATCATTGCTAAATCCTCCGGTAAATCGTCTGCGCTCGGCCTCACGTTCTAACCGGAAATATAAAAACAGACAACATTCCGGTTAAACAGTGTCTGGTTAAATAACAAGTTTCATTTGTATTTCCGTTGATAATCAAGAATCAAAATGGTTGGGATCAAGATCCAAACGGCTGAAAAGCAAGAATCAAAAGTTTTCAAAATCAAGAACCAAACTGTTTAAATTCAAGAACCAATTCTTGGAATCAAGAATCATACAGTGGAAAATCAAGAATCAAACGACTGAAATTCAAGAATAAAACAGTCGCAAATCAAGAGTCAAGAACCAAACAGTAGAAATCAAGAAACAAGTTCAAAATATTAAGTTTCAAACTTTGGTATCAAGAATCAAACCTTGAATGCAGCAGCGTAAGCAGCTTGGAGATTTGACATGCCTTCGAAAGGTAACTTGTTGTGGATAAGCTCCCACAAGACAATGGCGAAGCTGTACGCATCTACCTTATGGTTATAGTGTTTTTTCTCACCGTGCCTCAACGTGACCGTACTATAAAGCTGTTTAACCATAATTCGGGATTCAGCAACTTTCTGGAACCAAAGAGACAAATGCAGAACACGAGAAAATGCATATTACTATTACCTCAGGAGCCATCCAACGATATGTACCAGTTTCTGCAGTCATCATCTCGGTTAGTGATTCTTCTCTAGCTAAACCGAAATCCGCTAGTTTAACCGTCTTGTAATCCGCGGTTAAGATCAAGTTCTCTACAATCCAACAAGAAGATACAAATAAGACCAATATTGTATAATTTTTGTAGAAAGTCTTGAATGTGTGTGATTTCGGATTTTAACTGTTTACCTGGTTTGAGATCGCGATGGATGACTCCATGAGAGTGTAAGCATTCCATTGCACGAGCAATGTCAAGAGCAAAACCAACAGCTAAACGTGTGTCCAAACGCCCCGGACGCAGACTCACAAGGTATTTACGCAATGTACCACCGAGCAAAAGCTCTGTGACTATAACCATGATTGGTTCTTTGCAAGCTCCAATGAACTACCAAAAACAAAAAAACACCAAATCAAAACATTTAGCGATGTCCCTAACCAAATTCTCTAGCAATATGAACCGATTGAAGAAAGAAGCTGAACCTTAACCAGATTTTTGTGTTGAACTCTAGACAACATAGAGACCTCTCTCGCAAATCTGCTCTCTCTTTTAGCAATCTCTTCCGGAGATTCGCCTCTTTTAACAATCTTGATCGCAACTGTTTTGTTTTTATACCTAAACAAGAAAAACATAAAGTTTGATAAATCCCAACACTTCATAGTATCATCTCTGAAAACTATCTTTGGTGATTGAATTTGCTCAACACCAAGGAAACTGATTCCAACTAAAGTTCTGGAATTTCCCAGTTGAAACATTTCTTTGAAAATATGATGAATACAAAAAAATAACTACACTTTGATCCTTAGCTAATTGAACAACCATTAAACTGAAACGCATATGCAAAAGACTAAATCTTTTTCAGCAAAAAAGTTCATTTTTTTTTTCACATATAGCAAAGTCTCAACTTCTTTATGTAGACACAAGTCCAAGTAAGATCAAATGGGCAACAATAATGGATTAAGAACTATAAAGTGAGTAAGATTGAAGTCAAAGTCAAATGTAATGTTGTGAAATTAATCTGATAAATGATGGGGAGAATTCAGAGAAATCGACTTACTTTCCTTCATAAATTTTGGCATGAGCTCCTTCACCGATCTTGGGACCAACAAAGAGATGTTGAGGATCAACGACCCATTTAGGATCCAATTCGAACACTTGATTTGAGTAAAACCCAGTTACAGATCCCATTTCCAAAAGTTGGGATTTTTGAACTTTTTTCTATAATAAAAAAAAACTAATTAGAGAGCTGTCAAATCCAGACCCTTTTGATGATCAATCATTCTTGGTACAATCAGAAAGAAACAAGATGCCTTTTTAGGGGTTATAAAGCGAAATCAAGAGACTTCCATAAATATAATAAAAACAAAAAAAGACTTGGAAAGAAACCACAATCTCAATTTGTGAGTAAAACAAGATACAAAAAAAAGATCCTTTTTTTTTTCTGAACTTGAGTTGACACAAGGAACTGAAGATAAAAACCCAGATGGAGAAATGGTCAAAACTTGATGATTAATGGTCAAAACTTTGGTGGTAAAGATTTATAAACTTTTGTTTTCTGGGATCTCAATTAGTTTTAAAGACAAAAAGATTGAATGATCAAAAAGATGTTTGCTTTTTCCGCGTAAGTAAAGTGACAAGATATCTCATCTCTCTTTGTCTCTGTCCCCTCTCGATGTTTTTGTTCTGCTTTTTGTTGGTCGGAAAATTTTACAGAGGCGTAAACCGGACAAAATCGAATTAATAACACCAAAATCGAATCGAAAGAACCGAACAAAAAGTCAAATGTATAAAAGGAAGTTTCCTGGATGGGAGCGAGCGGTGAAACAAGTCATTGTTCTCTTTTTAAAAAGTAAAATAAAGAAACAAACAAACTCTTTTTAACAACAATGGTTTTAATATTACATCAGATGACAATAAAAAAAAACACTTTTTATTGATGAGTCATTTTGTTAAATAACCATAACAAAATCAAGAATTACCAAACTGACTAATTGGTTAGAGAGAGTTAGAGAGAGAAAAGAGGGGTTTTTGATTAGTTTGTAGGTTTTTGTTTTTTTAATGGTTATAGAATTAATCTTTCCTTTATTGATTGACTAAAGTACAAAAAAATTGTGCATGAGATAAAAAGATGGTGGGGCAGAAAATAAGAAATAAAACTCGTCGGTGGGGTGAGATAGGTGGACATGTTTTGACTTACAAAGATCCGTCCTTTGGTACTTTTTACTAAGGAGATCATATTATTGTAATTAAAAAAATACTAGTAAATAGATTTCATTTTCAACTTTTTTTTTTTTGGTTTCACATGTTGTAAAATAGTGAAATGGGAACAGGTGTTCATGGAAAATGTATTTTAGATCCCTTAGCATAAATATTTATTTGGACTCCATTGTGGTAAATAGTGCATGCTGGTGTCCGGTGTCATAATCTTGTTAGGCCCCCATTTGAAGCTCGTGTTAGGCCCGATTGAAGCCCATCATGATTGAGTATCTGAACTCAGCCCAAAGACAGTTGGAGCAAGTGAAGCATTTCTTGGAGAAATTGTCATCTCTTGAGCTGGTGGAAGTTCATGCTGATGCTCGCGTATCTTCTTCAGCTGACAAAAAGCTACGACAAGTCATGGCGGATCTGCTAATGCTTCCCAGAGCTTCGACCAAGTGCAAAATCAAGGTCGAGTTTTTTTGAAAACGTTAGTAAGAGCAAACTCTAATCTTTCCTACTTTTGCTTTTTAAGTCTATCGGAAGTTGACATAAGAACTTGTTTGATCATTAAGATACAATCTATGATTATAAACCATAACTGCTAAATTGTGTAGAGTGTAGTGTACCTTACGCTCCTGATTCTTTTTTTTTTTTTGGAATAAAAAATGCTCTCTCTTTTTTTTTTTTAGCATCTAATCATGAATTCTTTTTCTTCTTGAATCCTCGCATCAGAAAAGCTTCTCCATGCCTAACAAACTTTCGAATGCTCTGCAAAACAAAAAGAACCAACGCAAACCGAATTAAAAAAAAATTTGTTTAACATGGAAATTAAGTAGATAAATCAAAAGTATGATCTCATTTAGCAATTTGTTCATAAGAGAAGTACCCTACATATTTTGGATATAATAAAGAAAATATTAGAATTGATCTCGACGATAACTTAAACACACAAAAACAGAAATACGAACATAGACGACTGAATAGAGAGAAACTACCCGTTGCAACGCAAATCGCAACACAACACCAATAAGAACTTAGGATCTTCTTCCATGTTTTAGCTTTATAGTCGATAATATTTCTGCAAATCCCAAAAAAAAAAAATTAGATGACTGAACATTGAGTTTTTTTTTATAACTAAACTAAAAGTTATTTCCTGTGTATTTAAAAGATTGATGTTTTAAACTTTTTTCTTGTTTTGAAAGATTGATGTTTTAGATTATAATAACTTATATATTATTTTTACTTTTATGTTGTTGGTACAATTGTATTGGAAAACAAAAAATTACAAAAAGGTTAAAAAATAAACAACTAATAAAATAATTAGTTATTGTGTCTTAATATGTGTGAAAAATACTAAACATCAATCTTTCAAATACAGAGTGAGTACATGACAATTGAAAAACAAAGTGGACGATGGGAGTTTTGTTATCTCAAATATGTTTTTTTTTGTGAAAGCTCTCTAAGTCCACTGGTTGACTAAATGGTTCATTAATGCTTCTACACAAAGAGGTCTGAGTTTTGATTCTCAGAAGATGCAATTTCTGCAGGTTATTAGAGGCAAATAAAATAAATAAAATTTCCAGAACGGTGCAAATAGAGCTATTCGTGGTGAGCTTAGATAATTGTACGTTAAAAATTATTTTTTGTAATTGTCCTCATAATATTTAAAGAGAAAAATATTTAGGGTTCGCATTATTTGTATTGACATTTTCTTTCTTTTTAATTTGGTAAATCGAATATTCTTTTGATCTAAATTCGAATTTGAAAAATATATAATAAAACAAATTGCATACACTATTTGCATATATTAATTGCCTATCAAATTGGGAGCAACATTCTCTCCGAATATTTCTTAGAATCTTCTTAAAATAATACAAAACTAGGATATAGCCTGCACGTGTATGCGGATTACATTATATAATTTAGATGTATGAAAAGTACACATTTACTATTGTAATATTTTTTTTTATGTTGTTGTATGTTTAATTTATTTAATATTTGAGTTTGTTTAATTTGAATATAATCTATCTCGGTAGTGATGTTGATTTGTTGTAATTTTATATATTTGCACATTTAGTAGTTTTTGTTCTGATTTAAATACATACCCAATAGCCATTGCTAATTTTGTTTTTATTAGTTAGAATTATAAAAATAACATTTTAAAATAAAAATAAAGTAATATTTCATAAAAGTAAAGTTCGAATGGTCATTACTTAAAATTCCTTAACATGTTTAACTTTTTTTAAAAAAAACTCTATTAATTTAGGTATTCAACTATAAAATGATAAAATATAATAAAAAATGATAAAAAAATCAACTCCCAAACAGATAGTGGTAGAAGTCCACTTTTAACCTACCCGATTTCGACAAAAAAAAAAAAAATCAAAATCAATCCGATTTCTGAATCGCGAACCTAGCGATCCTGAAACTTATCTACAATTTCTCGATCATCCAAGCTCTCTGTCCTTCCCTTGTTATCTCACGCTCAACCTATGCTTCTTCTCCTCCTATCACTCTTCTTATTACCTACTTTGCGGGCCATCCCTTTCAACGAATGCGGTTTGCTACTAACATTGTTCTTTTTAAATTTTGTTACTATATATGTTCTTGAGGATGTACTAATAATTAAGGTCAACCTAATATTAGTAGAAACTTCATACAGCTTTTCAATAATCTCACTTTGACAGAGTTCTTGGAAAGTAAGTACCATAAAATTTGGTTAGTCATTGCAAGAGTTGAAGATCATCGGTTATTAAGTTACAGAGGACTAGGAACTATAGAAACATAATAATATCGATGCAACGAATGTTTTTGATTGTACAATAATTGGTTGGTTTGGGGATTAGAATTTCTTGTGGATTTCTCTAAAAATAAAAACAAAAACAAAAGCTGAATCTGGATCTATCTCAATCTCTCATGTTTATGTATCGTTGACTCATTATATCTCTGTCTATATATATAAGCATATAATTAATAATGGGTTTTGTGTTATGAAACTTGTGCTCTTCAGTCTAAAATCTTATGGCCTTAATCTTTGTGACTGTTTTAGGCCCTTCTCAATCTGGTCCTCGTCCTGTCGAAGGCACTGGTGTAGAGTTAATTAGGGGTAAGGACGGCACAAGTTTTAAGTTAACCGCGTCTACTTCACCAATTTGCTTTATTTTTATCCAAGTTTCCACTCTTGTTTTAGTTTCCAATATTTTTATTTTGTGTGAACAGTCAAAGTAATTACTGGAGAAACCCTGAGAGTAAAAGTTCTATCTGACTTTCATACATTATATGATGAAAAATTCGAGCTATGTGAAATTATTGCATGCCCTGTTGCACGTGGCGCCTTCGAGATTCTTTTTCCAAAATCCTTTCCTCGAGTCGAAGTACGTTTTCTGATACTGTTTCCACAAAGTAATTTTTGGTTTTAATTTTTCAGTTTGGCAAAGACACGTAGGTGTGAATGGTAATTTTGGAATCTGGCATAATTTTTTTTATGATTTTTAGCTGAATCTAGCAAAATAACTAATAACATAAATGGTAACTGAGGAATTGCGGAATTGCTGAATTTTTTTTTAATTTATTAAGAAATATAAATTAAGTGGATATATAGGTGAAAAGAAAAAATAATGTATTATTATTGTATTAAACAACATAAAATTCCAACAAAAAAAACAACATAAAAATGTAAAAAACAAAATAAAGTAACAATTTCATCAAACGTTTAAAATTTTCACTCCAATGTTTAATTAGGTATCATGTTGTAAATTTCAATTTAAAATTTATAAAGTTATAAATATTTCAATTTTTTAAATAACAAAAGATTTTTTATTTATTTAAAATTAATAATTATTTTTGTGATCTTGTAAATCTATTTTGTAAATTTGTAAATATCAAAAAGTTGAAATAAAATAATAATCAATTACTTCTATTTTTTATTTTTCAACAAAATCTACCCACAATAAAAAGAATAATTATTATGCAATCTAATAAAAAAAAGGAATTATTTAATTAAAAAGATTAAAAACTTAATTTTTTAAACTTTTTTGACAAAAAAACACAATGTTTGAGGAACATTCCTCAAGATGATTCAGCAAATACCAACCGGTATTATTTTTGTTTTTCCTCAAATATTCTTCCTCAATTCATCAACATTTATGTTACCATTTAGACCCAAAAAAGAGTTTTTGTGTGTTTAATAAAGTTAAAAGAAAAAAATCCCTTTAATGAAAAACATTTCTGTACTTAGGTCAACCTCAATGGTCATCTTTAGGTGCCTTAAGTAAGGTTCTTAATAATAAAATTAAATAAACAAATGATTTGGGTGTGAACAATGTCTATTAATAACTAGTAGTAACAAAAATGATGAATATACATGATAAACCCATGGGTAACCCAATACTTAACTCGAACCGTTAAAACCTTGGGAAAACAAGATCAAACTTATGGGTAACGATCCATTTTGACAGTTCTCGGTTAGATTTGTTGTTTTTTAGTTTTTTAGTTTTTTTTAAACATTTGCTTTTGTTTTTTTAGTTCTTACACTACATGTATTAGAGGTTAGGGTTTATGGAAATATGTATTAGAGGTTAGGGTTATATGGTGGTATATGTATTTAACATCAGTATGTATATAAGAATCTTTGTTTTTTTTTCTTAACTTTACAAAAACACAAAATTGTTTTTTGACTTTGCTAAACTGAGAAATTAAAAATTGAAAAGTGTCCATTTAAGAAAATTTGACTTGTAAATATTCATTCATCACCACTATTTGTTTTCTTCCTGTTAGTTAATCACCATTTGGTTGGTCCTTTTGACGATTATTTTTGTTTTGTTTTTACCTTTGCAGGATAATCCAAGTGTTGTCGTATCCATTTATGATGAACTTGCTGTCTTAATTATGTGTGTTCACTTCGAAATGCCGCTTTCTATTTCCTCTGCAGTCTCTGCTTAATCAAAATTTCCGGGTGAAGATGTGTTCTCTTGATACTTGTATGGCAAACCTTATGTTGTTTTCTCCCCTTTGTGTGGTTCCCAACAAATGAAAAAGAGTTTGTTTACCTATCTTTATATACACCCTTTTATCAATAATAAAAAGAACTCTATATGGATTACGGATTTGTGAAATTTATAGAACGAAAGAGGAAATCAAAGTCATTAGTCGGAAGTGATATCACATGTTGAATTCAAAGGTGAAAAAAAAAAGTTATTTTCTTTCAGAAAGATCTTGGTACAGAATTTTTGCTATCATTGTGTCTACTTTTCAAAATTGCATTTTGGTCACACAGGGTTTTAAAATGCGGTTTGCAAAAAAAAGTTCAATCATAAGATGGTGTATACAAATTGATTCAGAGAAAGATCAGATATGCAGTTAAACAATAACGGACTCTTCGAAAAGTATCATCAAACTTCCTTTTGTTGTATTACAAATCGCCTCAAAGAAAAATTAGATATATAATTAGACAATAACGAATCTTATGATCGGTTGGCAAATAAGAATACTATTCGAAAAGCATCATTATTTTTTCAGTATATCACACATATATTTAAGTATGTAATAATTTGTGTTACAATACAGAAAATTGTCTTTGCAACTCTTTGAAATTATTGAAAATTGTTGGTCGAAAAAAAAAACTTTATATATACCCTTAACCGACTTGAATTCGTCTCTTTTGTAATTTGGTTTGATTTATCTGAGTCGGTGCTAAAAACACACCTCAGACGTCATTTGTTTCTTCTCTCAAGTTTCATATTCGCAACATGTGGTCTGTGAAGCATAATGGTAAAATTGTAACATATGAAAGATAACTTAATTTCCATATATTATCTATTACCATATGTTGCTATTTTCCTAAATCAATCTAATTATCTTATTTTTTTTTTTCTGCTAAAAAAATTGTTTTTGGGCCGAACAAAAACGACACTTATGGACTTACAGTAGATGTCAAAAAGAAAGGAACAGAATCTCACCAAGTGAACAAAAATCTGAAATGTGTATCTAAACAATTCAAATACCAATGTGAATGATTCCATCTTACAAAATTTCATAAACAAAGATGAAAGTCTGAGCTTTTTCAGACAATCAATATACAACACTGAAGAACATAAAAGAGTAATAAGTACTACTACTCTGTGTAATCTCATCTTCCCGCATAAACCTCATCATCGACGTTTATATAAACATGCTTTCAACTCAGGCCACTCGATTTTCTTCTTATTTGAATTCAACTGCTCCTATACAAATCACACAATTAAAGAAAAGGTTATATAATTAAACATGTAGTAGATCAAAGCTGTGAGACTAAACAAAACCTAAAGGAAGCAGCTTTCACTAACCTTTTTCTTAAAATGCAATAAGATGAACATCTTATTCGAGAAGTCCTGCGCAAAGAACCAGATTGGTTTCTCTCTCTCTTACAGTGAAAGATACAAAAAAGAGGAGTATAGAGAAAAGAAAAAAAAGTTTTTACCTTTAGAGCCGAAGTAAACCCAAGGTCACAAACTGCTTTCACAAAGTCTTTTGGGTCTGCTCCTCCATTGTTTGGATCAAACCTGCTTTTTACTTCCGCTATAAGAAGCCAACCGCTGTAAAATACACACGACCAATTGTTATTTAGAAATCTATGAAGAAGAAAGAGTCTAGGAAGTTAAAAAAATGCAGAACCTTGGACGAAGAACTCTATGTGCCTCTTTGATGTAACTTGAATAGTTTGTTCCCATCAACGAAAGACAGAAAACTGCAACATCTACTGATGAAGTCTCAAGTGGAGTCTACCAAGAAACCAAAACAAAAAAAACCAGCTAAGTCTAGTCTGAGGAAGAAAGAGCATCATGAAGTAAGATTTGAACGCACATTTGACATATCGCAGGCAATAACAGACAGGTTCTTTGAGACAAGATCAAAGGAGAAAACTTTGTTCTTCACACTCTTTGCAATCCTTGCATCACCTGAAAAAGAAAAAAGAAAACAGCTTAATAACGATCATGTCGGTAAAAGCAATTTCGAAAGCAAATACAGGATAAGATAATCTCACCACAGCCAAAATCAGCAACAACTAAAGAAGAGCTTTGAGAGGATAACCAATTTATAATGGAGTTAACAGGAAGCTCAGGCCAATTCGACATTTGTTGCTGATAACCTGTATGATACTGAAACAAAAAAAAACAGAATCTTTTACTTTAAAATGCACAGATTCAACTAAATTTTTGTTTCTGGAGAGCTAATGTGTTTACCATATCAAACAAGTCTGGATCTTCCTTAAAGTAATCTAATGCTTCTTTCCCACTGAGAAAAACAGAGATTATTGGTAAGGATTTAAGCTCTGTGAAACTGAAGAAAAATCATCAGATAAGATGAAATTAAACTTACGAGCAAGTGTAAAGCTTCTCATTGAGCCTCCTGAAGTTCCCACCGGATAATTTCTCTCGAAGCTGCGGATTTTCGTAAATTTGGTTCTTTCATAATCCAATCAGACAGCAATCAAATGTAATCGAGAGAAGAGAAAGAGAGAGTACCGCATCGAGATAGTTGGAGGGTTTTGGTCGTTTCGATGAAGCTGAAGATCCTCCATGTTGATGGTTTTGAATGATTTTGGTCTCTCTTTGTTTCTTTTTGTCGTTGTTTTGATTCTTCGGTGTCTCTTTAGGCTCTTCTTTAGGGGTTTTAGGGTTTCTTTGCCTCTTCCTCTTCCTATTTCTGCTTGTACTTTCCTCTTTCATGGCTTTCGCCGTCACCGTCGTCGTCATCGTCCACCGGAATTGTCCCAACTGTTTCTCTGCGCTAGGTTACTTTTCACTCGTCGAAGGTTAATAGCTTTTGGGCCATGGACTCAATTTTATTGAGCCTTTTGTATTTGGCCCAATTCTTGGTTAGAATTCTAGGCCATAAAAATTTTGGGAGTTTCATACAATGATAGCTAAAAATTAAGGATTACATAACTACAAAGATATGAACTGCCAATGCAGCCAATCGATCGACAAGAACCGGTTTCAAAACGAACCAAACCAAACTCAACTCAAACAAACCCGAGCGAAACCAATAAATCAAATCAAAGTTTGATTAATTAACGGGCAAAAAAAATTTGCACCAAGGAGAGGATTCACAAAAGAAAAGATATATGATTCTCACCAAAGCCACACATACAAAAACAAAAATATCCCAGAAACCAAAAAGTTTATATGTTTCTTAATGGTAAGAGAATCAGAGACAAAAACATAAATCCTCAGGTGTTCGTATCGATGGATGTTTTCTTTTTCTCAGTAGTCTCGTGGCAATATCTCCAAAAAAGGCCAAATAGTTAAGTAAGAAGCATAAGGTTAGGTTCCTTATCCTGACTTCTTGAAAATGGTGTAACCAATCATGGCAATAGTTGCAACGGCTCCAACCACAGCTGCTCCAATGTAGATTTCTTCTTTGTCAAGAGGCTGAAACCATATGGTGCACTTTCCTTCTTTCTTGATTGGCTTTGGCTTTGGGGTTTCGTCTTGGCAACACGAAGCTCCGTTTGATCCTCGGCAACATCCTCCTGAGGATTCCTCTACTACACGGTCACCGTTTGGTATCACTTTCTGTTCATGCTCTCTCTCAGGTACACCTCCAGGCAGACCCATTTGGCCCCTGAAACAGAAAGTTGATTAAGTTCAGTGTAGTCCGAGTAAATCTAACTTACCGATCATAAATAACAACTAAAAAAATCCTTCTGCTGTGCAGAGATGGAGAGAAAGTACTGGATTCTTAAGTGTTTTGCAGAACAGAGAAGGTCGAAATCAGAAAAGAGCATACTCTTTTTTTGTCAATAGTAAGCAATATATTTTGAGCTTTTGACATGAGAAATGTTACAAGTTAGTTGTTCAAGAAAGCAGTAAGATTAATAAAATTACAGTCAATCATCACCCTAGTAACTGTTAAGCTAGCAATTTCTATGTATAGTTTACACTAGTTAGAGTGATAGGGATTTGTTGTCAGTCTATATCAGGACCAATGTACATAATGTAGTTGCAATTTGATTCCAGTGGAGAGACAGGACATTCTTATCGGGTAACACAACGGGAAAAACAAAGTATTCTATGTTGAAAATGACCAACTAGCAAGGGCACCAGAGATTATCTCTAGACAACGATTTACCAATGAAGTGTAATGATATTTTTGACAGAGATGTACATGTACAAGCTACAAATCAGGAGTTTGAAACCCATACCTCCAAATCCTTTGAATGATTTCTCCTTTTGCAATATGCTGGTCAAGCAATTCAGGTACATCATCAGGAGTTACATAGCCATACCTGCAATTAAAGTAAATAGAATGTTTGTTCAGTGATGCTTAAACCTACTATAACATTTTCAGTTTCTTTTCTTTTGATCCAACAGTTACTTACCAATTGCCAGAAATCTTTCCAGCTGAATCAGGACTGAAGATGATTATATTGCCAGCATACTTGTGCTGTCCAACGTGAGAGCACCGCCTGAGAGAGATTTGGTCTGTGAGTCCACGAGAGCCAATCTCCTGCTTGAACCTCTCTAAGATGACTGGTCCACAAACACCACATCTCTTGTCTCGACTAGCATGAGTACACACGAATACAAATGTTCCAGATAACTTCTCCTCTCTCCCAGAACTCCATGGCTTCCCATTCACAAGCACATCTTCAAAGAAACCTTCCACTTCCGTATCCTTAATCCCCCTTTTTGATCATAAAAGTGTAACAACCCCTTTCCCCCTCCCATGTGCAACCACCTCTTTTAATCTCTCTTTAAATTTTTTACTTAACCCTCCACTAACCATCACCTAATTTCCCACCTTCACCTACTAAACCACTGCATAAACCCACGTTTTTCCTCTCCTCCTTGCCTATATAAACACTCCCTCTTATTCATTAATCCTCACACCAAACTCCTTTCCTCCTCATCTTCTTAAACATCACGTTTTGCCTTCTCCTCCTCCTCTAGCCTTGTGCGCTTAGAATCTTGCGAGTCTGAGACTTCCATCAGATTGTAGACGTCGAGACGAAGCCGTAGACACCAAAATAGTCCAATTCCGACATCGTACGGGACCTCACGCGCCGTTTGAAGTTCGGAGAGTGTGTCACACGCGCCGCCGCACACAGCCGCCGGAACCACCGTCGGACCACCGCCGGACCACCGCCGGACCACCGCCTGCCACCGTCGGACCACCGCCGGACCGCCGCCGGAGCCACCTTCCACCGCCGCCGACCGCCGCCGGAGCCACCGTCCACCGCCGCCGACCGCCGCCGGAGCCACCGTCCACCGCCGCCGACCGCCACCGGTGACCGGAATTGACCGGCGTTGACCAACCGTTGACCAGCGTTGACCAAACCGAACCAGACCGTTGAACGAACCGAACCAGACCGAACCGTTGACCGTTGACCGAATCGTTGACCAAACCGAACCGTTGACCGTTGACTTTGACCGGTTCAACCCGTTATCCGTTTTCCGTCGTTCGAAGGCCGTTTCCACTCGATTTTCCGTGCCGATCTCAGATTCGACGTCCGTTTGAGCATCCGAAATTCAGATTCGTAGTTATCGGGATTTTGCCAAGGTGAGGACTGGTTGTGGTTTATCTCTCGTATATTCGTAGTCGTTTTAGACCGAGTAGTCCTTTGTTAATGCGCGCATACCTGCGCTGTATCTATATGAATACACGTATTTGATTGTTGTATGAACCGGACTAGTAGACGCGTTATTATCACTATATTAATAATTGTTGTATTGATGTTGTTGATTGTTGGACTTAGTAAAATAGATTGTTAAACGGAAAATGGTTGATTGATTTGTGAATAGTGTTTGCGGGTGTTTGTATTGTGTGCGGGAAATCACTTGTGCGGGTGGGATTAGCTGTAGGCTATTAAGGCGGTTTGGCCTGAGTGACGACATGGTAATTGATGTACGATTCTTTACTATATCTGTGTGCTGGATATGGTTTGGCGTGTTCGGGCACCATATTCCATCGTCTGTGGCCTGACGAGCAAAGCGTCATGGGGACGGACAGCGTGTGTGCCGCTATATGCCACGGGTGTGCGCTGGTATTGAGCGTAGAAGCACCGGTTAGGTCTAGAATGTCATTTCTTGGTATATGAGTGTCTTCGGACGTGATTGCTGTGTGTATTAGCTTAGAACTTTCGTCTAGAATGGTTATGCATGTGCGAGATGTATATCGTGGGTCCCTAGCGCCCACACTCACTGAGCTTGTCGAAAATGCTCATCCCTCTCCTTTTCAGGTGATCGCGCTGGTTTACCGGAGTAGTCTTTCAGCTCGGTGATGGTTTTGGGAAGACACGGATTTTTATTTTATAATCGTTATTTATTTTAAAAACATTGTTATTTTAATTCGGATTTGATGTTTAATTCTAAAATGGTATTTGTAAGATAATTTGATACGATTTGAAAATGTGGATTTTTTCGATGTAATAATAAATGGAGTGTTTTGTAATAATTCGAGTAACTTGAGGTACAAGTTAGGTCTCGTGGCACGCCGTACTCGGGAGAGGATGAGACGGGTGTTACATTTTGGTATCAGAGCCGGTTGCCATCTCGGTTCTGACCCGAGAGGCGATTGGTGGATAGAACGATTATAATTTTTAAACGGTTTTCAAAGTTTGCGGAATTTTGATCTATATATTTTTGAATTTTCAAATTATTTCGAAACGAGTTTTAAATTATTTTCGGATTTTAAAAAAAAAAAAAAAACAAAAAAACAAAAAAACAAAAAAAAAATTTTACACAAACTTTTTGGGAAGGGGGTATTTAAAAAGAAAAGAGAAAAACATCACCTAGCTTGACTTAATCTATGTATTCCTCGTGTGTTAGATTTTTCAGCGTTGGGAAAGAGAGTGACCGATTGCTTCCTCTGTGTTCAGGATGCCGCCAAAGAGAGCACGTGTTGTGCGAGCCCCAAGAGTTGCACAACCCGCAGCAAGGGCAGAAAGTCAAACTGCTTCGATAGAAAATGTTCAGGAGAACCACATTGGGAATGAGACAGTGGGTGCGAACCCAGCAGGGATGGCCCCAGAAGTTAACCAAGCTGATGTGCTTGCAGCCGTGATGGAAGAGCTGCAGAGGTACCGTGACCGTTTTGCAAATCAGATGCGGAATGACCCGGGAGTGGAAAATGTGAATCAGCAAGCTACGCCATTGAATGACCAGAATATGGGAGCCCGGTATTCGCCGCCAGCTCCACCAGCGGCTATGCATGTGCAAGTTCAAGTACCTTCGTACTGGGAATTGATGAGGCTCATGAGGGATATGCAGACGGATCACTTTGACGGAAAAGCGAGTGCTATAGCTGCCGATAATTAGAGAACGAAGCTAGAGGAGAACCTTGATGCAATTAGGTGCCCGCAGGAGTACCGCAGAGATTTGGCTGTGCAATATCTGAAGGATGATGCCATGATTTGGTGGAGAGGCGTGGTAGAGTCTACACAAGGGCGATATGAATTGACTTGGACCGATTTCAAGGATGAGTTCACTCGGGAGTATTTTCCGCCAGAGGCCATGGATCGCATGATGATTGCTTTTGATAATCTTCGTCAGGATAGCCGAACCGTTCGAGAGTACAAGGAAGAATTTAACCGTCTGAGAAGGTTCACAACGAGGCACTTGAATGAAGAAGACCTGATTCGCAAGTTTAAGAATGGACTAAGAATCAAACTCAAGAACCGTTGTACGATCAGGAATTATGTAAGTATGGTGGACCTGGTAGAAACCGCTGCTGTGCAAGAAATTGGGCTACAAGAAGTACTCATGTTGTCTAAGAATGCTCAAGTCAAGAGTGGAAAGGGTGCTGAGAGTCATAAGAGGAATTGGGATACTACTAACTTGGCACCAACAATAGCCCCTAAAGGTGTCGTTTGCTACAGATGCCGTCAACCGGGGCATGAGAAGAGGGATTGTACTGTAGACTTTGCGCCGAGGGAGGTCCAACCGTTGAGGAGCACATGTCATCGTTGTGGCCAGTTCGGACACTTCGCCAGACAGTGTACGGTTCTGCTTCAAGAGCAGCAACCAAGAGGACAAAACCGTGAACAACTTCAATTGCCGCCGCCGCCACCAGCAGAGCAAGCAGCACGACCTCGTGTCTTTTTGATGAGAGACCATGGTAGGGGAGAACCGAATGCGGGTATGTGATCCTTGGCTCTACTTGTTTACTTATAAGTCTTGCGTGGTCCAAGTATAGTAGACTTAGTCGTAATAGAAACCGAGGTATTTGAGGTCGTATCATATTTTTGAGCGGATTGGGGCAGTAGCCTATCTTTCGGGATTATCATAGTTGTCAGACTTCCCGACGTGTTTCATGTGTCAGTTTTGAGGTAGACTGTCCATAATTTTTTTTTTTTTTTTTGCGAAGCAAGTCAGCCCGTCAGTCACAGTCTGAATTCGGGGACGAATTCCTCGTTAGTGGGGAAGAATTGTAACAACCCCTTTCCCCCTCCCATGTGCAACCACCTCTTTTAATCTCTCTTTAAATTTTTTACTNTTTTTATTGGTTTGATCATGAACTGTGAGTAGTTTTTCAGAATCTAAGGTTGGTTAGATCTAGGGTGTTTAGGGTGTTATTCTTGATGTCTATGAGTTAATTCTTCCTTATCCCTTCTTACTTAGTGTGTTTAATGCTAATTTCAACATTGATAATGTTGAATTAGATTTCTAGGGAATTTTCTCATCCAAAAGATTTGTAAAATTCCTGGATCAATTAAGCAAGAGATTTTCATACTTAACTCATGAAAGTGATTGTCTAAGGTGTTTATTAGCAGATTAGAACTGAATCTTTATGCTTGTTGCATCTTTGATCACAAATGAAAGTTTGTTCTTGATTAGAAATGTGATAAAAGGATTAAGTCCATGAAAATGGTTTAATCTATTCTTGAAGTTCTAAGCTTGGGGATTAGCATTTATATGAGTAGAATAGCATCATTGATTACACTCTTAAGCACCTGAAAATCAATACCATAACCTTGGATTCATCTTTCCTTAGTTTACTAAAACCCTTTAAAAACTCTGTTTTGTGTTTTTCTTATCTTGAAGATAGTTTGTAATTTTCCTTGTTTAATGTTACTAATCAGTTACCAAAACCTTCAATAGACTTGCTTAGATTAAGAAGTTTTATGAATTCCTTTTGTCACAACAAACCCATATGGATTGATCCTCAAATACTACAATGACATGTGTAGTAGGATTGAGTAATTGTTATCAAAATCATGTTATCAATGAATCAGGCGAGTGAATCGACGGTGAGTGAACCAGAGTTATGAGAAGGTTTTTCTTCCGAGGCGGGGTCGTTTGCAGAGTTAGGAATTTGAAGGCAGGTGTAGATCTGAGAACTTTTTCTTATTGGTGGTCGGAATCTGGTAAATTGTTGGTGGCTGAAGTCGGCCATAGTTGAAGGTGACGGTGGTGGATGATGGGGTGTGGATCTGGTAGAAGGTGGCGGTGGTGGACGATGGATGGCATTCTGAGAACTGGTGGATACGCATTAGTGGACAAGTCTTTTGCTAAACTGGAGAAGAAACAGTAGAAGATGGTGATCCCGAATGCGGTATTTAAAAAATCTCAGTTTGATTTCCCATAGAATTGTAATACATCAGTGGCTAATCTAAGAGCATCAATCGTGAAACCATTAAAACTTTGATTGATTTACTTGAAGTGAAAATTGTATGGTGGATACGAAAAAGTGGATAAGATTATGTGGATGATGTGGTTTGAATTAAGAACAAACAAGTTAGAATAGCTGAATGGACAATGCTTTGTGGATGATGTGGTCTGATATATATCTATATATATAAGCCTCATCTATATCCATGATATCTCGTCCATATAATCATATACAATTGTTCATGTCCTTGTTACACTTGACTGGCATTCACCCACATTGATATGAAACATATGTACATATATTTCACTGGTCGTTTCTTAGCCCATTCCAATCCTTGAAAATTGTATCCACATGATCATATCCAAATATTCTAATTGTGGATCTCTTGATTGTTAGGTTGTATGCAATCAATGAGAAAACAAACAAAATGATAAGAGAAACTCTGGCATCTTAATATACTTAAGCAAAACAATGTAGAAGTATTAGAACGTGATGAATGAAAAGCCTAGATGATGGGTTAAGGATGATGAAAATCTAATAGAATGTGATGCACATAATGTTATGGATAAGTTGCAATGGACGAAAATATGGTGGATTGTTTCTTGTGGACAAGATCATGTTCTAAAATTTGAGAACATGACTTTGACAACGGGAACCAGAGGCAGAGCTACGGTTTCGACAATTTGATGGGTGATCCAATCGACAACCATAACATCTTTGCAGATTGGTACTGCGTTCATAGAAATCGGATCTATGAAACCTTAACAATAAAATAGATATTTTTCCCATAAATGGAAGACGAAATCTTGATGGGGGAGAACTAATTCGAAATCTAGAATCTGTAATCACTCTGAAAAAGAAAACAATCATAAAAAATTGATTCGATATCGAAGAAATTGGGATGTTATTATGCTCATGGATCAAAAAAGAGAGGTTTAGATTTGGCGCATAAGTTTTTTCAGTCTTTTCCGTTAAACAGAAAGTTTTTTTTTTGGTTTAAGAGGCAACATACGAAGAAGAGAGATGGAAAGAGAGAAAAAATTGAGTGAAGGATGGTATTTTGTTTTCTAGGTGAAAATGCCCTAATACCTTTTTTTTTCATCTGCAATAGTATATCATTACAAATTATGAGAACAATTATAAAGACAATTTTTCAAGAGATAATTAACCAGTGTCGTCCCATAAATTTTGGTGGCTTAAAACAATTTTATAATAAAATTAAATTTTAATATATGGAACATAATTGTTTTAATTAAAATATTTAAATTTTAATTGCATATTAAAACAAAATATAAATTAATATTCTATAATTACTCAACATTTTGTAAAGTAGACATGTTATAGTTATAGAACATATAACCCAAAAATAAAATAAAAATTAAGTGTTATTTTGTTTAAAATTGTGAACTTTTAGAATGTTATTTTAATTTATACAGTTTATTTTTTTTTTACAGATTTATACAGTTTATATGAATATTATATTGGGTTCAAGATATAAATCCAACCTAATTATATTATATTTTATGTCATTTGTTAATTATTAACATTATAAAGTTTGTATAGATCACTAATACCTAAAAAATTATAATTTCTTTCAAATAATAGATAGGACAATTCTCATATTTATCACACATTCATGTTTTTAGGTTCAAAATGACACGGACGCTTAAAATTTTCCAAACCTAACATTTCTGATTTGCTAACTTCCCATTTTGCCCTTCTTCCTAAAACGCAACAAAATATCAAAATTAGCACACTTCTTAATCTCCATCACAGTTCGTTAATTTCTCAGGTTTTCCTCTTTTACTCAAATCCGATTCGTTCCTTCTAGCCTAATCGAATTCGATTTTGCAAGTTTCGTCAGAAATTGGTATCGAATTTCACTTGTTCTTTTCTGGGTTTGTCGAAATTGAAATCCTTTACGGTATAACTTTACATGAACTTAGATTGATTTTGCTTCCCGATTTCTAGGGTTCCAGATGAATCTTGTTTCACGATTTGTTCTTGTTTCTCTATGTCTCTACATTGTTTTTCATTCTTCCTTCAACGACAAAGTTTCAAGCTTTAGCTGCTTGTTGTTTTTCTTAATGTGTTGAATTTCTATTTCAGGTTCTCTGTATCTCTTTTCCATTTCATAAAACATGGCAGAGATACAGACGAATGGAAGGGCATACAAGTCTTTATTGGAAAAGGTTCTTTCGATGAACATTCTTTCTGCTGACTATTTCAAAAAGCTATATGGTTTAAAGACCTATCATGAGGTAATTGATGAAATCTACAACCAAGTTGATCATGTGGAGCCATGGATGCGTGGAAATCTACAACCAAGTTAATCAAGAGAAACGTAACAACACTAAACATGTTTTGCTTTGTACATAGTAATTCGTAAAAATTGGAATATCCATATAGCTTATGTGTTCCCTCATCATCAATAAGATTATATTAATTATTCAGTAAAGTTTCTATTGAAGTAGCATTGCGTCTCTATATATATATATAAAAGTTGCAAAAGATTCAACAAGAAGTTGAAGACACACATAAACAAGATTTCTACCTATAAATATCTCTACAAGTGGGTTGGTTGTGTCATGAGAAGCACAAGACAACAATGGTGTTTGGTGGATAAAATTCCTTGATTTGGCTCATTTCTTATTTGTTGTAGCAAGGGAGGCAATGAGATCTTGGAAGGAAATGAATATTACATATGTCTTCACCTGTAAAAAAACGCATGATAAGCATATGTTAAAAGCAACTACAGATTGTTAAACAAAAAAAGAATCATAAAATATTAGAGAGGATGAAAGACATTATAACTTTGAAGTTCTATAAATGATTTAGGAAGACTTTCCTAAACTATTAAGAATACGTCTTGAAAATTAGAAATGTCATCCCAATTAAAAATTCAGAAAGTTTTCTTATTTTTTTAGAAAGGTCTTCCTAAAACATCCTAATAAAAGAATAATCACACTTACCCTCAAGTGTGAGACATTCAAACATATGTTACAAGCAACTACATAGTGTTAAACAAAAAAAGAATCATTTAAACAAAAAAAGAATCATAAAATATTAGAGAGGATGAGGGACATTAGAACTTTGAAGTTCTATAAACGATTTAGGAAGACTTTCATAAACTATTAAAAATCCGTCCTGAAAATTAGAAAGGCCTTCCCAATTAAAAATTTAGGAAGTTTTCTTAATGTTTTAGGAAGGTCTTCCTAAAACATCATAATAAAAGAATAATCACACTTACCCTCAAGTGTGAGACATTCAAATATATGTATAAATATATGCACAAAATTTCTCTTATACGTTTTAAGAAGACCTTCCAAAATATGTAGGATGACTTCCTAAATTTAAATTATTATATAAATATACAAAAAGTTTTCATTTATACGTTTTAGGAAGACATTCCTAAACGTGTGATACATTCAAAAAATTAATTGTGTTTAGAATAACTGCATAAAAATATAGGAACGTCTTCATGTAACATTGAATGCCACCACAAAACAGAAACATAAGATGCCAACACGAAATATAAACATTTTATACAATGTCTAGATTTTTGTTTCTTCACTTTCAAAAGCTTTTGGAGCAAATCGTCAGTTGCTTTGGCAAATACGCTAGTAAGAATTTCAGGAATATCTTCCTAAAACATTAAGAACATTTTCTGAATTTCCAAGCAAAAGCCAAGCAAAAGCCAAGCAAAAGCCAATCAAACTATATACATTTTTGTAAAAATGTGAGTAGTTTTATCAAGAAACTTACAATTTGTCCTCTTTAACGATTATTCTCTTTTTCAATCAAAATAATTTTTTTTTAACGTCTTGCATTTGGATATAAGATATTTAGTGTGCTCCCTCCATTTGACCATTTAAAAAGTTATCAAATATTCAAGTAAACAAAAAAAAGAAAGCTCTTTAAACATTTCAGAAATTTTTCAGGAAAGCTTTACAAACGTTTATGAATGCATTCCTAAAAGTTTAGAAAGACATCCTAAATATTTATAAACGTTTATTAAAACATTATAAAAACTTTCTAAAACATTAATAAAAGACAATTTTCATAAATACCATCATTTTATGTTTTTAATCCAAAAATACTATAGCAGGCTCAATTATTCCAGCACTAACATTTATTATTAACTGACCGACGATTCTACCCTTGTTAAAAAATACATAAATTTTCCCAACTTTCTTTCGTTGACAGTCTCAGTGTTTGTCAATGGAGCTTCTCCTCTCCTTCCGCTCCGTCGGAGTTCACCTTCTCTGACAAGCCACTCCGATCTTAATTCGAGGCGGAAGAATCTCGAGGCCCGTCTCTAAGAAACTATTCGTTCTCCTATACTCTACCTCTCCTAAAACCCCTCTTCTTAAACCTCGCGCCGCGTCATCAGGTTAAGAGCCATAGAAATGATTCCGAATGTTTCTTAGTTTGGTATCTACTCTATTGCTAATGGGTTTCTATATAATTGTTGCAGAAGAGAATTCTCTTGTGTTTAAGGGAGATGAGCGTGTGGTGGGTCTTCTGGGCAATGTAGATGATGCATTCAACGAAGTCGATCGGTTTCAAAGCTCAAGCACGATTGTAGCGATCGTGACGCCGATCGGTGGGCCACCTGGTGCGGTGGGAATCGTGCGGTTGTCGGGATCTAAGGCTGTGGAAGTTGCAAGACGAGTCTTTCGCTCGGCTAAGAAAAGGAGGAAGAAGGCGAAGGATTGCTCTGAGGAATATGGAGTTGTCGGTGATTCAAAAGGCAATGTTGTTGATGAGGTAGAATTTTGAACAAGTTATCAAATTTCGTTTCAATTGAGGCTAATTCACACTTCTCTGTTTCTGATTTCTTCGCAAGATTCAGAATTCTACCTTATTGCAGATTATGATGTGGAGAATCCAAAACTAACGACAAAGTGTGAGCACGATTTTCACCTCTCGTCTTTTGGAGTGGATTGAAAGAAGCGATAGCTGCCCTATATGCGATAAGGTGTGTTTCATTTCCTTTTGAATTTTATTCCTAAACGATTATCACTATGTGATGATGAAAGAATGCATTTTACCAATCTGAACCTCTATGTTACCAAAAGGGAATGAATTTGGATACTTAGATCTGCCAGCTATGGCTGCTAAAATGCATTATTTGCCGACATGCTTACATTCCATTTTTTGGTCCAATGACACAGGAAGTTGTGTTTGATGATTGCTTGAACTAGGCATCTCTATACTCTTGGTAGGAACGGAAGTTTGAAGCGGTTCCTTATTCGGTTAGTCTAGATAAGATAGTTTCCATGTACTATCTTTTTTTCTTGTTCTTCATCACACATAAGTGCTCGGTCTCTATGTTTTCGTCTTGATTTGTTAAATTGGTTATGTTTATGACTTGGTGCAGTCATATAGATAGATATACATAGAATTGTAAATACCATCAGCTTCTTGTTCGAGTGTTTGATCAGTGAAGTGTGGCTGCTTATTAGGTTTTAGCTGTGCTCGTGTTGGCTCCTCGGTCATACACAAGGGAAGATGTAGTTGAGCTCCATTATCACGGGAGCGAAGTTTGTCTGCGGCGCGTTTTGAGGATATGTGTTGAAGCTGGAGCAAGATTAGCAGAACCAGGTCAGAAGCTCAAGCTCCTTCCTTAACTTTTGTGTCCATGCTTCTTTATAGTTTAGGAAGCCCTTCCTAAATCATTAAAAACATGTCCAACATGTTTTTCCATGTAGATGCAGATATGGCTGATTCATTCCCCTTAAAAATTCCACTGCCTTCATTGCTATACAAAATCAGAAATGAGCCAGCACAAGGAGTTACGATCAATGTTTATATAAAATATAGTTGTCTTAATTCAGGAAGCCTTTCCTAGATGTGGATGACTGTTTCTTAAAAAAATTATATATAATAGAATTAGTATATTTTCGATTAGTAGATCAAAACAATAACCAGAATATCATTTATACATTAGAAAGTCTTCCTTAGTGTGTAGAATGGCTTCCTCACTTTGAGTTTTTGTATAAATATATGCACAAAAGTTATCACTTATACGTTTTAAGAACACCTTCTTAAATGTGTAGAACGACTTTATAAATTTGAGTTGTTATTGTATACATAGGCACAAAAAGTTCTCAATTATAATTTGAGTTGTTGTTTAAATGGCTATAAAGATTATAAATTAGGGCAATTCTCATATTTATAGGGTTTGCTCAAGCTTCAATCGGCTTGCTTTGGGGGATGATAGAATATGGGGGATGATGCAACCGAGAGAAAGAAGAAAATCAGAAAATTCAAAGAATCGGGCCTAGAAGTGTGTTTAAAATCTATCAGCTGAGATGCTTGCTTTGTTTGTTACTTACAATGAGATTGCGTTCTCTATGTGCAGGCTCTTGTCTACTTTATGCTCTCTTTTCTTTTTTAGTTTGTTCCTCTCTTTAGTTTCTTTCCAAAGCACTTTTTCATGTTCTGTTGCTGGCGTGACCGGTTTTTTGTTTGTTTATAACAATGTGACTGGGTTATTTGGAGTTAACGATCCATATATTAGTATTTTTAGGAAGCTATGCAAATGTATTAGTAAGCTTTTCATAGGTTTTAGGAAGACTATCTTAAATTTACTCAGTCTTCTNATCCATATATTAGTATTTTTAGGAAGCTATGCAAATGTATTAGTAAGCTTTTCATAGGTTTTAGGAAGACTATCTTAAATTTACTCAGTCTTCTAAACAAGAGTATTTTTGGTTTTGTTAGTGGTTGTGACTTGTGAGTTGTGTGACATGTGAGCTTGCTATCGTTAGATATTGGATGAGAATTTGGTAAATTATGGTTCCACACTTCCACGTATTAAAAAAAAAATCTAATTCAATGATTCCTAAAATTTAAGGAATCTTTCCAAAAGTTTTAGGACGGCCTTACAAAATTATTATTCAATCTTCCTAAACATGAGTATTTTTAGTTTTAATTTTGGCTCGAGTTTTACTACAACTATAGATTGGATGATAATTTGGTGATTCTACCAACAAAAAAGACACTAATTCAATAATTTTAAAACATTTAGGAAGCTTTCATAGAATTTTAGGAAGACCTTCCTAAATATGGTCACTGTTTTTAATACGATATGTTATTGTATGAAACTGATGATATGAAATGGAAAGACAGTTATTGAGTCAGTTGCAAAGAAAATGAAGTATCTAAGATATCAATTGATATGAAAGCCTTTCAAGGAGTCAGTTTGGTGAAACAAACAACCATATGAACAATTTTAACATGATTGGACAAGCTATATTAACATGACTTGAAATATCAGCATTGTTGTAACCTGGAAACATGTTATTAAGATTTTGAAGTAGATTTTGTAAAACCTAGATTTAGAGTAGTAGGTTAGTGTGAGTCTCAATGGTGTGTCTATTATAGAAGCAGCTATTCATTGTAGTAGGTTAGTGTGAGTTTCAATGGTCATAACATTTAGGAATACCTTCCTATAAACATTTAGGAAGGCCTTCATAAAAGAGAAGGGATTGACCAACAAAAAAATATTCAATAAGGTCTTCCTAAATGTTTATAAAAACTTCTGAAAACATTGGGAAAGCTTCCTAAAATTCTAAAACTTTTCACATATTTAGTATTTTTGATTCAGAAGGCTTTCATAATTTTAGTAAGGTCTTCCTAAACGTCTTCCTCTTGTAGTAAATTTTAGTAAGGTCTTCCTAAACGTTTAGAAAAACTGAACCATACAGATAAATTTTAGTAAGGTCTTCCTAAACGTTTAGAAAAACTTCCTAAATATTTATTTGATTTACTAGTAACATATGATTTAGGAAGCTTATCCTATATTTGTAAAAATGCTTCCTAAAAATTCATGAAAGCTTCCCAAAATTTTCTAAATTAAGGAAATAATTCTAGATATTTAGGAAAAATTTATAGAAATTTTAGTAAGGTATTACTAAGAATTTAGAAAGATTTTTTAAACATTTATAGAACCAATGAAGGTAACATGATAAAAAATAAAAGTTATTGTAAGCATAAAAATTCTCATTTAATTGGTTTAGGAAGACATTCATTTGTTTTAGGAAGACCTTCCGAAAAGTGTAAAATGGTTTCATAAATTTGAGTTGCTGTATAAATTAGACAAAAAAAACTTGGTGTCAATTACAACCTTCTATTTCTTTGTTAAAGCATTTTACATAAGTTTAAAAAAAAATTAATTTATATGTTTTTAGAAACAGCTTTCTAAATGTTTCTAAATGTGTAGGAGGGCTTCCTGAACAAGATAAAAGAAACAAATACAAAAGCAGAACTTCCCTAGCAAGTACATTTAACAACTTATGGGAGATCTTGTTCAACCAATGAATAACAAAACGACAAGAGAAACTATGACTCGAAGCCTCCAGAAGATTTTAATTAAGTTACTTGAAACAAAGAAGAATAGCTATGAAAACCAAGCTGACTTCTTTTTAAACATCAGCCTCTTTCTTTTCTTTTTCGTTCTCCCCTCCTCGAGTAACAACAACCTTAGCTGGTCTTATAACTCGATCATATAACGTGTATCCAGACTGTAGTTAATCGACACCCATCGTTATTAATTGTTGTTAAGACGATAGAATATGGAATAAAGAGAGAAAAAGAAAGAGATATTTATTTACCTTCAAAACATGAGCAACTGTGTCTACTGGCTTAAAAAAACAAAATTATACGTTTTAGGAACATCTTCCTAAATATGTAGAACGACATCCTAAAATGAGTTTTTAGTGAATTAATTTCATCTGATATCAAGCTTAGACAAACACTTTCACTCCTGCAACAAACAAATTCTTTAATTTAATCCCTAGATTTTGTCTTAATGCCAAACCAATTTGTCACAGATGGCCATAACTGCGCCACATGTTCACTATAAGACTTTATTCTTGTTAGCACTTCAACACGAACTACTAACACGAGAATTCACAAACTTTTTTTCCAAATTGGTTGAAATGAGAAAGCAGCTAACACACAACAAAGAAAATGAAAGATAATTCGAAACAGATAATCTAAAATGAAACTGAACAGAAAAAGTAAGATTCAGCAAAGAAAAAAGCTTACTCCTTGAATTATCTTGCCAATGACAGAGCACTCGGGTCCACTAGCCCTCTTCTTCGTTGTCTGGTATGTCAATTTCCCACCTTCAGACACCAAAACTCAACAAAGATACTTCATTTGATCAATCTCTCAGGAAACACTAGTACAAAACCCAAAACATTCGATTCCAAGAACAAAAGTGCTTATTCTGAAACTGAAACCTGAGATTCAAACTAAAAGTAGTTTGAGTTTGGTATGTTTTCCTTCCTTACGAATGATTAAAATCCAATTTAAGCTTTGTGAAATTAGTAAAACTGAAAACGTTGCAAGAACTAGAGAAAACTTTCGATGCCCAAGCATTTCTCTAAGTTAAAGAGGAGAAAACGAACCCTCAATTATAGGCTTGGTGAATAGTGATGATCCGTTCTGTAGATCTCATCGAGATGAACTTGTATCCCTTTCACTGTAGATTAATTTCTCCATTTCCCGATTCCTCCTTCGCCGTTGCTTTCCGCTGCCGCCGGAGCAACCTGTACAAGTGCCGTCTCGAACTGAATCATCTCCTCGATCGCGAACTCCTTCGTGAACTCTCGCAGATACGTCATAACTTCGCTGTGACTCGGAAACCTCCTCGGATCTCAGAGACATCAGATCGGAACACGAAAGGGAAATCTCTGAATCCCATACACACTCGTGGAGTGAACAACGATTCGGGTCACGTTGACGCTTAATGGATCCGGTTCAACATCATCATTGTAGATCCATGGGAAATCTCTGTTGTTCCTCCGACTTGATGACGAGGTTTGATCGGCGTTGGTCAGAATTAATGTCGATAGGAGATCGGATTCACATTCCGGCGACGATGGTGAGGAAGAAAGAAGCTATTTGAAGTTTCTTATTTGAATAGGGACAATAAAGTCTTTTCATTAATAAAAAATGTTATCAATGGAAAGTTTTGAGCTTATGTTGTAAATTAGGAACGAAAACTAGTTTTGATGGTATTCTAAGGAATTCCTCTAATAGATATAGGGCCTGATTGGTAAGGATTGTAACTGTAGACTGTCACTGTAGACTTCTGGCTGTAGAGATTTTGGCTTTAAAAAATGTGACTGTTACTTTAATTTTTTTTAAAAGTCTGATTGTTAACAAAAGGTGTAGAAGTTGTGACTTTTAGATATACTTTTTTTCAACGATAAAATTAAATTGAATATAAATATATGTGGTGATATATTTATGGAGGTGACATAAATTATATTGGTAAATTTTAAATATATCATCATTTGTATTTAAATTTTTATAATTAAAATTAATTTATAAAAAAATTATATTAGTTTTTAATCTAATTATTCATATATTATAAAAATTAATTGAATATAGGAAAAATGGATCTCAAAAGATTGGAAAAAATAAGTTAACTATTAATTAGTAAAAAAAACTTTTATGATAATTTTTATAAAGTTTTAGAAAGACTTTTTAAATGTTTTGGGGAAAGAAGAAAACAATTAAAAAAAACTTCATTTATTTAAGTGGCGATAGAAACTGTTAAAATTTGTAAAGTTAGGAAAATTAGACTTTAAAAAATATTAAAAACCAAGAAGAAAAACAGTTATTAGGCTTTAAAGACTTTAAAAAATAAAAAAGTCAAAAAAATTTGATTGGATAAATCTATATATATAAAGTTAAGTTTTTTCTCTTCTCATGAAGACACCTCATCCAACACATCATTGCCACATCATATTTTTTAATCTAATTTTTAATTCCAAATTTAATACACATACTAATTATACATTTTGTTTTAACATAAAAATAATTCCAAAAGACACCATTCATATTCTAAATTAAACGAAAAATTAATATGAATATAATTGAAATAAATAATAAAAAGTTTTTAAAAATGGTTATACTAATATTTTTCAACTCTTCTAAATATTTAATTAGGTTAAGTTGTATCGCTAATATTTTAAAAAAACTACGATATCAAAAAATTCCTAACAATTAAAAATATAAGTTATCTATCTATATATATAAAGTTAACTTTTCTCTCTTCTCATGAAGACACCTCATCCTCCACATCATTGCCACATCATATTTTTTAATCTAATTTTTTTAATTCCAAATTTAATACACATACTAATTATACATTTTGTTTTAACATAAAAAGAATTCCAAAAGACACCATTCATATTCTAAATTAAACCAAAAAATAATATGAATATAATTGAAATAAACAATAAAAAGTTTTTAAAAATGGTTATACTAATATTTTTCAACTTTTATAAATATTTAATTAGGTTAAGTTGTATCGCTAATCTATATATATAAAAACTACGATATCAAAAAATTCCTAATATCTATATATATAAAGTTAACTTTTCTCTCTTCTCATGAAGACACCTCATCCTCCACATCATTGCCACATCATATTTTTTAATCTAATTTTTTTAATTCCAAATTTAATACACATACTAATTATACATTTTGTTTTAACATAAAAAGAATTCCAAAAGACACCATTCATATTCTAAATTAAACCAAAAAATAATATGAATATAATTGAAATAAACAATAAAAAGTTTTTAAAAATGGTTATACTAATATTTTTCAACTTTTATAAATATTTAATTAGGTTAAGTTGTATCGCTAATCTATATATATAAAAACTACGATATCAAAAAATTCCTAATATCTATATATATAAAGTTAACTTTTCTCTCTTCTCATGAAGACACCTCATCCTCCACATCATTGCCACATCATATTTTTTAATCTAATTTTTTTAATTCCAAATTTAATACACATACTAATTATACATTTTGTTTTAACATAAAAAGAATTCCAAAAGACACCATTCATATTCTAAATTAAACCAAAAAATAATATGAATATAATTGAAATAAACAATAAAAAGTTTTTAAAAATGGTTATACTAATATTTTTCAACTTTTATAAATATTTAATTAGGTTAAGTTGTATCGCTAATCTATATATATAAAAACTACGATATCAAAAAATTCCTAATATCTATATATATAAAGTTAACTTTTCTCTCTTCTCATGAAGACACCTCATCCTCCACATCATTGCCACATCATATTTTTTAATCTAATTTTTTTAATTCCAAATTTAATACACATACTAATTATACATTTTGTTTTAACATAAAAAGAATTCCAAAAGACACCATTCATATTCTAAATTAAACCAAAAAATAATATGAATATAATTGAAATAAACAATAAAAAGTTTTTAAAAATGGTTATACTAATATTTTTCAACTTTTATAAATATTTAATTAGGTTAAGTTGTATCGCTAATCTATATATATAAAAACTACGATATCAAAAAATTCCTAATATCTATATATATAAAGTTAACTTTTCTCTCTTCTCATGAAGACACCTCATCCTCCACATCATTGCCACATCATATTTTTTAATCTAATTTTTTTAATTCCAAATTTAATACACATACTAATTATACATTTTGTTTTAACATAAAAAGAATTCCAAAAGACACCATTCATATTCTAAATTAAACCAAAAAATAATATGAATATAATTGAAATAAACAATAAAAAGTTTTTAAAAATGGTTATACTAATATTTTTCAACTTTTATAAATATTTAATTAGGTTAAGTTGTATCGCTAATCTATATATATAAAAACTACGATATCAAAAAATTCCTAATATCTATATATATAAAGTTAACTTTTCTCTCTTCTCATGAAGACACCTCATCCTCCACATCATTGCCACATCATATTTTTTAATCTAATTTTTTTAATTCCAAATTTAATACACATACTAATTATACATTTTGTTTTAACATAAAAAGAATTCCAAAAGACACCATTCATATTCTAAATTAAACCAAAAAATAATATGAATATAATTGAAATAAACAATAAAAAGTTTTTAAAAATGGTTATACTAATATTTTTCAACTTTTATAAATATTTAATTAGGTTAAGTTGTATCGCTAATCTATATATATAAAAACTACGATATCAAAAAATTCCTAATATCTATATATATAAAGTTAACTTTTCTCTCTTCTCATGAAGACACCTCATCCTCCACATCATTGCCACATCATATTTTTTAATCTAATTTTTTTAATTCCAAATTTAATACACATACTAATTATACATTTTGTTTTAACATAAAAAGAATTCCAAAAGACACCATTCATATTCTAAATTAAACCAAAAAATAATATGAATATAATTGAAATAAACAATAAAAAGTTTTTAAAAATGGTTATACTAATATTTTTCAACTTTTATAAATATTTAATTAGGTTAAGTTGTATCGCTAATCTATATATATAAAAACTACGATATCAAAAAATTCATAAAATCTATATATATAAAGTTAACTTTTCTCTCTTCTCATGAAGACACCTCATCCTCCACATCATTGCCACATCATATTTTTTAATCTAATTTTTTTAATTCCAAATTTAATACACATACTAATTATACATTTTGTTTTAACATAAAAAGAATTCCAAAAGACACCATTCATATTCTAAATTAAACCAAAAATTAATATGAATATAATTGAAATAAATAATAAAAAGTTTTTAAAAATGGTTATACTAATATTTTTCAACTTTTATAAATATTTAATTAGGTTAAGTTGTATCGCTAATATTATAAAAAAACTACGATATCAAAAAATTCCTAACAATTAAAAATATAAGTTATCCTAGAACTAAATTTATAAAGAATTAGGTTAAGTTGTATCGGTAATATTATAAAAAAACTACGATATCAAAAAATTCCTAACAATTAAAAATATAAGTTATCCTATAACTAAATTTATAAATAATTAGGTTAAGTTGTATCGGTAATATTATAAAAAAACTACGATATCAAAAAATTCCTAACAATTAAAAATATAAGTTATCCTAGAACTAAATTTATAAAGAAAAATATAAGTTTATAAATCTTAACATCTAATAAAAAGATAAATAAGTAAAATTAAGGTATAAATAAGTAAAATTAAGCTGTTAAAAATCTCATACTTTAATAAAAATATGTATAGAATGAAACGTAAAATTAGTATAATTTATGTATGATTGGTTAATTTTTAACAAAATAATTTTAAAAAATAAAATTGAGAAATCATGCTTATTATTCCTCACTTCTCCTTCCACCTCATCCTCTTACATTTGACAACACATAATTTGGACAAATTTCAATACCAACCTCACTCAGTCCAATTTAAAATCACTCTGATTTATTCTTCCGTTGTAATCTCCGCTTCCTTCTTCAGCCATGGAAGGCCTTCTCGATAGCATTACGGTGCCGCCATGTAATATTTATAGAAATTGTCATCTCAAATTTTTTTTCTCAAATTCATAGACTATTAATTACTTTGAATTTTCAGGCCTTGCAAATATGCAGGAGAAAAGGAAAATTAGACTACAATTGTAGTTGAACACAAAATTAACTGCATAAGATAGCACAACATGATCTGGGTTCCTTCTTCAAGTGATTAAATACAGTTCAAGTACAGTTATATAAGGATAGGGCAATTGAGAGTTTGTTGGGGATAAGAAAGTTGATTTAGATCCAGAGTATCGTCTGGATTGTTGACGGTTGAGAAGTTGTATCCATTGATTATCATCGCGGCGTGAAGCGGAGGACCTTCTTGGTGGTCTTCATTTGCTTCTCGTTCGGTATCTAGGAATTGAATCAAACTCATTGGGTCGAAATTCATGTTCTTTTCAGGTAATTACGAGTCCAAACAAAACCGGGTTAAAATAATGATCAATTATTGGGTTTCTTGCGCTATTGAGCTACATAAAGGGCTGTAACTATAAAACAAGAAATGTGACCGTTTATTAATTTTAAAAATTATTCATGCATTACAATGATTAACCTTTAGAATAAAGGGAAAACAAAATTAATACAAACACTCTTCAATTGTCCGCTTCGAAGTTAACTTGAACTCTACATGAAAAAATATGCAAATTCATTTCCATATAATTTAAATAACACAACACAATGAGTAAGAAAATAAATCAAAACATGGACATAACATCAAACACATAAGAATATTCGAGAATTACCAAGTATTAAATAATATTTAAAACACAAAACATAAATAATATATATATAAAAAATCCTGCTGCAAAATGAAAGTAAGAGAGCATAGATCAAGATTTGACGTGAGCGAATATTATAAGAACTAAAAGATATATGTAAAGAATATAGAATGTATAATGAATCAACACAATAGTAAAATAATTATATTATGGAAAAAATACAACTAAAGATTAATGACAAAAAACTCTCGCGAGAAGCGCGGACCAACTACTAGTAAAATACTATAAAAACTGTTAAATGCTCTAAAGTCTTTACAGTCCTAACACCAATCGACCCTCCACTCCACTGAATGATGTAATTAGGTAAAACTTCAAACCAACTACACCAAAATAACTTTCAAATGTGGCTTCTCAAAATCTTACATCTTTAGTGGCTCTTAAAGCTAATGCTTCATACAGTATGCTGAAGATATGAGTCTGCAATTAACCTCCTGATTTAAAAGCACTAATTAATTCTTAGTCAAATCATTGTATTAAAGGCACTTCCACTGCTCTAATTGTTCAAAGTGCTTTATTGTGTTATTTCTTTTGTAATATTCTCCTTTGCTCACGGACAACAATAAACTATTTCTCCATAATCCATTTCTTAAAAAATTGTAAGATTCTAAGAACATTCTCATTTGGGCTTCAGATACCATAATATGATAAGCAGCTAATGTTAAAGCCCATTAGGCTCAGATATGTGGGTCCCTTATTTGACCGGTTAAAGCTTCTACGCACGGAAGAGGCCGCCGCGTTTTTCAAACGCAACTTCCCTCCTCCACGCCTTCTAGATGCTTTCGCCTCCACGTAAAAACGTCACTCATGACGTCACATCCTCGAAAAAACAGCACGTGTTTGTTTCAAACACGATGGTTAACCATTAACCAAGTCTTGGACAAAAAAAAAGGAATAATTGAAAATAAAGTATGTTTTTAGTATTCTCTTGTCCATCTATACCTTTATTTGCAATTGTTGGTGACTTATTCTTTATATTAATTGAAATCCAATTGTATTCTCATAATTTATTAATTATTTTTTGAATAAAATTATAATATATAATACCCTCTTTTGATTATATTTCCTCACCAAAATCGACCTTCTTCATCCTCACTCTAAATCGATTTTCCAAATTTCTCTCGTTCAATTCTTCTTCTTCACCAAAATCGATGATGAACAAATTTTTTTAATCAATTCTCCCAAATAGAATTGACAAAGATCAATTTGTGATAAAACAAACAACAAATTCAATAAACTCACCATATTTATGTGAAATCTATCCAATCATTTTTGGTTTAGACAATTGATTTTTGCAGAAATATGAATGAATCATAAACACATAAATAGAGTTAAGAAACAGCGTGGAAGATGAAGAGAAGAGATGTTCTAAAACTCTTAATTCTAAAACTCGCAGAAGACACCTTCTGAATTTCGCAGAAGACACCTTCTAAATTTCGCAAAACACGTACATTATGCAGAATGTAAATTTTACGAAATCGCAGAACAAGTACATTATACAGAATATAAATTCTACGAAATCGCACAATACGTACATTATGAAGAATGTATATTCTACAGATTTTCAGAATATACAGAAACTGCAGAAGACACGTTCTGACAATTCGCAGATCATAGAGAATGCGCATAAGACACCTTCTGAATTTCGCAGAACATATCGAAAAAGATTTGTAAATATTTGTTTATTACGTTTTTGGAAAAATAAAAAATTTCTGTTTCCTTAAATATTTATTTTTTCCTTTTAAGTATTTAAATTAATATTAAAAACAAATTTTACAAATAAATAAAATATTAAATTTTATAATTGTCGAGGTAGTTTAAGCACAATTATACCTACTAAAATAAAGGTGTAGATGGACAAGAGAGTACTAAAAACATCCTTTATTTCCAATTTTCGGAAAAAAACCCATAAGCAAAGCATTATTATTTATTGTTTTTTTAATTAGTTTCAGATCTCAAAAGCTTAAATTTGGTCAAACACATGGCAACGAATCTCATGCGATTTTTCGTCTCTCTTTTTGGACTTTCTTTTTTTCATTTTTATTTTACCAATTTGAAATCTTCCCCGGCAAGGCAAGAAATCAAAAACGAGTACATAGACTTTTTAAAAAAGTGCGTAACTTTCTCTTTATAATATAAGAAGCTGTCACCAACTATACAGAAACAAGAGAGAGAGAGAGGAAGAAGAAGAAAACGAAAGCCATCCTAATCAAACGTCGACGTTTCTTGAAATCTCTTTCGATGCAGAGCCCGACTCTGGACTTTAATCGACTTGAGGTTTTGTCATTGCTTGGTCGTGGTGCTAAAGGAGTTGTCTTCTTGGTGAGAGACAAATACGATGACAAGTTTCTCGCTTTGAAAGTTATACTCAGAGAAGCTATCGAGAAGAAGAAGAAGAAGAAGGATGAGTATAAGCGCGTGAGTTTCGAGCAAGAAGTGTTAAGCAGATTCGATCATCCTCTGTTTCCTTCTCTTCACGGTTTATTATCAACAGATAAAGTAATCGGTTACGCGATCGATTATTGTCCCGGACGGAATCTCAATTCCCTGAGGAATATGCAATCGGAGAGCATGTTTTCCGGCGAAATCATCAGGTAATCTCCGGTGAAAATTTGAAAAATGCAATTTTTTTTTTTTCGAAAAATGCAATTGATTTCTCTGAGATTTATGGTTTTTGATTTTTTCCGATTATTATCTTGAAATTTTGCAGGTTTTACGCGGCGGAGCTTGTGCTCGCGCTTGATTATTTGCATAATCAAGGAATCGTTTACAGAGATTTGAAGCCGGACAATGTGATGATCCAAGAAAACGGACATTTGATGCTCGTTGATTTCGATCTCTCGACGAATCTCGCCCCGAGAACGCCGCATCCGTCACCATCACCGTCACAATCATCATCTGGAACAAATCCGTCGCCGGGGAGGGGGAGGAGGAGAAAGAAACGCCTCTTCCGATTCGCGAGTTTCTGCAACTCGGGAATCTCGCCGGAAGAAGAAGAAGAATCGGCCTCGGTTTGCTCGTTATCGACGACATTGGCCGCGTCGGATTCGTCACGAGGAGGAGAAAAATCGAATTCCTTCGTCGGAACAGAGGAGTACGTCGCGCCGGAGGTTATCACCGGAGGAGGTCACGATTTCGCCGTCGATTGGTGGTCGTTGGGCGTGGTTCTGTACGAGATGTTGTACGCAACGACGCCGTTTAGGGGATCGAACCGGAAAGAGACATTTTTCAGGATTTTAACTAAACCGCCGAATCTGGTCGGTGAGACGACGTCGTTGCGGGATCTGATTAGGAGGTTGTTGGAGAAAGATCCTAGCCGTAGGATCAACGTTGAGGAAATCAAGGGTCACGATTTCTTCAGAGGGGTAGATTGGGATAGAGTGTTGTTGGTTTCTAGACCGCCGTATATTCCGGCGCCGGAGGATGGTGGTGATAAGGGTAAAGATGGAAATACGAAAATGGACGTGGAGGATATTGTTCAAGAGATTTTTGCTGCTCGAGAAGAACGTGATAAACAGAGCGATAATCATCGTAATAATAATGATGATAATACGAAAACTAAAGGTGGTAAAAGTGGAGAATGGGTTAAGGGGTTGAATAATAACGATTTGGAAAGTGATAATCATTTTTTGGTATTTTAATTTAATTTAATTTAATTTATTTTTTTCATTTTCAACACTGAGAAGGTATATATGATATGGCCAATCGGCTGTTACGTATAAATAAGTATCTAATGGTGTATCGAGAAGGGAGTATACAAAAGTTAAGGATTAAATTTAAAAAAATGTTTGACTTATTGGCAAGTCATTTCGTTTTTTTTTTCTTTTTTTTTTGTAATGTAAGATTCGTGCTCATATGTATACTCTCGTCAACTAGTTCCATGCATGCCATATTTCTTTATTTCAAATATATATATGAATATATTGATTGTTGTTATTAGATTTTCATTGTCCGTGGAAACCCCCTAACCCAATAGTTTATTAAAATTTCATTAATACTTTTACACCAAGAACTCGGCATTTCAAATCCCAAAAAGTGCAATTTATTATTAATTATACAAATTAATGAAGAGTTATGCAAATTAATGGAAACAAGCTTACAAAAGATCTTCAGTGTGGGAGCAAGCAGAATCGTCAGGCGTAAATCTTCATATAATGGTAATCATGGTGCAGGTAGAGCCTTTAGTCGTAAATCTTCATAAAACGGTAGATTTGACCGTTGTAAAATCGTCGATGTAACAATTCTCATAATTTGTAATAGATTAATAAACCAGTGTTAAAAAAAAGATTTTCCTTGTCTACTGGATGTTTTTTTTGAGACAATTGGGTAAACAACCCAAATATAAACTCTAATGTCGTAAACCACACATTCTTATCAAAGTCCAAACAAAAAAATATTTTGCTATCATAGTAGACCTTTTTAACCCCACACGCCTACTCGATTACATACCGCTTTTTTGAACTGAAGTCATTAAGAGGAGAGAGCATTAAATTGCCTAAAACTGAAAATGTAAACTATAATATCTTTTTGTACACGCTTAGTATTCAGTAGCTGAATATCTCAACCTGCCTTTTACACTTCTAGAGAATCCTAATCGATTCATGCTTCTTCTCGCTCAAACACCACTTTAGACGGAGGCGCCGGTTCTGATATCATCATTTCAACTAGATTTGACTGAATCAAGTACCACAGTTGCGGAATCGTCGCCGTAACCATCATTCCGCCGAAGATCTACAGCCTCATCGTCCAATTCGAAGCTTCCACCACCGTCGCAACTCTTATGTTGGTAAGTCGATATCTTTCAGAGTTAATATTAAATTATGCAAGGTGTTCTTTTCAAAAACTGGATTCGCATTGTATGTCGTCTCAGTAGATGTATTGACACAAATATAGGCTTTCAATCACGCGGCATGTCTTAAATGTAGGTTATTTTGAGTCGGACTATCTCTAAATCTGTTGTAATTTTCAGAGCCATGGCCAACAACGAGCTGCCTGATCGGATTTTCTTTGATGGAGAAGAGCCGACCGGAAACAGAGTAAACTCATACTTCAAACTAAACACTATAGGTGTGATGCTTAAATCCCTATCACCGGCGGAGCTTGATGTGGTGCTTAAAGCCCTATCTCAAGTGTATACATTGATGGATATTCACATTCAGAGTTAGAACCTTACACTATCAAAATGCGTCAAAATTTAAGTATCTAATTAAATATTTAGATATCTACAATTGCAGTTAGATATTTATCCAGTGTTATGCTAAATGGTGTCCATAATATATGGTTGTCGTAACTTCATAAACAAAAGAGAAATTTGATGGAACACATGACGGGGAATTCGCATGGTCGGATGAGGCCACAACTCCAATGTCGTTCTTATAGAGATGCTCATTTAGGAATTTGCATAGTATGATCTGGATTTCTACTACTACTCTTCTATCTACAAACTTCTTTATTATCTGCTTATTCTCTATCGGTGGGTTTAAGCATAACTTTGTGCTTCCTTATTTTGTATTTTGCTAACATGAATGTTCTTTTTGTAAGACAATATTCGTTTGTCGTGTGGGATCAAAACTTCCTATGTAAACATAGTATCATGTCTACTTATGTGGGTAGACTAAAAAATCTTATATTTAGAGGTTCAAAAAATAAAATACATATGTACATCATAAGATTTATATAAACATAAGATGTTCACATAACAATATATAAGGCATGTTCTTTTGCTGGTCGCTGCGGCTGCGATAATGAAAGAATAAAATCATTACGATGGAGACAACAATTGCCGCTGAAGTTAATGCGTTTTCTGCCACCATTTACTCACTACATCATGCACAAGTCAGGCGGCTCAAGTGGACCATGTTGCCAGGACATTAAAGGCAAAACACACGTGCAGTGATATGGCACTATACGTAATTTTTTTGATAAAATTTTGAACATGCGGTACACTTATGTCGATTACCAAATCCGAAAATTGCCATAGTCAAACTCTTAATTCTTTACCCCCAAATTTAACTCTTTACCAAATTGATTCTTTTTTTTTCAGGCCGCTTATCCAACAATGAGATCATTTTTTCCTATTTACAAAATATTCAAAAATAATTGATGGGTAATAACCGGTAACTGATGAAAAAACAAAAAAAAAACAAACTTTTGAAAATGCAGCCGGACCAGACATGGTAGCAATGTGATACGTACCTTAGACCCGAATCTATCTTAGCCACCACTTTGATACACTCGTGCCTCGTGAATTATTCGTGACTTGTGAATTTATGTTTCAAATGAAAAGAATGTCGAGTTTTGACTCTATAGGAGAAACTGTCGCGAACCTAGAACGTATTAAGGATTTTTTGTTATTGATTCAATATGCAAGAGGCTATATATTTATATATAAGTCATTAGACCTAAATATGTGCGAGTATAAGACTAATCTACCTTTTGATACAAACAAATCGTACCTATCGTTACCTATTGTCATGCGTATGTTTAGCACATATCCGACGATTAAGTATATTCCATCTCATTTTTTTTCGTTTCCAACGTCAAAGAGTTACTTTGTTTTCACTCGAAAGCAGATCATATATAGCAGCAGAATGCTACATGGGCCAACTTTTCAGAACACTCTTTTTTCTCTTTTCTTTTTTACAAATTTTTTTTGGTTCTCCACCAAATTATATGGTTGTGACTTGTGACTTGTGACTTGTAATCTGAGAATCCAAGACCTTAGAAAACATCACAAGTGTGTCCTAAGGTTTTCTATTTATCTTACGCTTTTTCAGAAGATTTGTAGTCCATTATACAGCCCAGCAACAATTCCTTATTTTTTTTTTTCCACAACAAATCTAAAACTTTTTGGTAGTAAGCAAAAAAAAAAAAAAAAAAAAAAGTTGTGCATATGTTTTCCCTTTCCTTTCCTTGTAAGTCTAAAAGACTCCAAATTTCTTTTTATTTGGCAAATCTACTACCATTTATGAATATAAGAAAGGAAACAAATGGTAGATGCATGAACCTTTAAAAGTTGACTATGGAGATTTTGACACGACGGAGACGGACTGATATCCAATATCACTTTAAAAGTTAAGTTGGATGTTTTTCTAAAGATTTGGAATATTCTATTACTGATAAATCGATATCATTTAGTACAAATACCATCACTTCCATGTCATGTTAGATAATAACTTTCAGTATGAGTATAAAATAACGAAAAATTAAAATGATTGTATTTCATTGCACGAGGTCTTCCAATAAAAAATAATAATCTAACAAGAAAGAAAATGCATAGATAGCATAAAATGAGAAAAATACAAAAACAACATACAATCTTATTTTCTGAGTTAAATGATTACCAAATACGATTATGAAAATTATGATTTGAACACATATCTATATTTAATTTCAAAATTTATAAGCTGTCAAATTTTTATTTACAGTATATAGAAATATGACAAAACTCCTGGTGTATCGTGAGAGCTTATCTAATTTCTAGTAATGGAAATACAGTGTAATTATTTGCAAATGTCCAAATAAAAACAAACAAGTGGACACTTGTAAAAGAGGTCAAAAATAGTAATTGCTTTCCGTTTCTGCTCTTAATTACTTTACTTTTACATCTTTCACGCAATTTGTTCTTAGATTTCTATATAAACTAAAACCAAAAAGCAACAATCCATCGGTAATTTCAAGGTATACACACCTATAAACCACTTATATAAGCAAAATAGCTATTCCATTCATCCTTAATCTAAGGGATCATTAGAGATGCAGAATGAGATGGAAGAGAAGTTTGAAGATTGGAGAGGTAAAGAGGCAATCCCTGGCAAACATGGTGGGATTAAAGCTGCTTCCATTGCTTGTGGTAAATTTTCTAAAACCCAACAAAAGGACCCTTACAAATTAAATACTTTTTAATTAATTATAATAGATTTGGTGTGTGCTAATTAATATAGTTGTGGAGCTGATGGAGAATATGGTGTTCTTAGCATATTCAACCAACTTCATCACATACTTTACGAGATCATTGCATTACTCATCAGCCAAAGCATCAAACATGGTGACCAATTTCACCGGAACATCGTTTTTGCTCACTATCTTTGGTGGTTTTGTCGCCGACTCTTTTATCACCCGCTTCACCGCTTTTATCCTCTTCTGTTGCATTGAGCTTCTGGTAACTACAAAAACTCCTTCAAATCATCTAAAAAGGTCAAAAGATTAATATATAACTTTACTTTAAAATTTACTCCTGTCTTTGATAGGGTTTGATCTTGTTGACCATTCAAGCTCATAACCCTAAACTACAACCTAATGGAGATAACACTCATTCGACTCTTCAATCAGCCATTCTATTCACCGGACTTTACGCCGTGGCTACTGGTGTTGGAGGTGTCAAAGCCTCGTTGCCTGCTCACGGAGGTGACCAGCTCGATAGTCGGAATCAGAGACTTATCTCAGGATTCTTCAATTGGTATTTCTTTTCTATCTGCCTTGGAGGTTTATTGGCCGTAACGATTATGGTTTGGATTGAAGAGAAGATAGGATGGAGCTCGAGCTTCGATATCACCACCGCGGTTTTAGCCTCCGCGCTCTTTATTTTCGCCGTGGGATTTCCGATGTATCGGTTCAAGCGTCCAACGGGAAGTCCTTTGAGCAGAATTGCGAATGTGCTTGTTTCGGCCGCAAGAAACCGAAATGGGTTTGTAACGGATGCAGAGATGACGCAGGGTCATAACTCTACCGACAAAAGCATTCATCACAAGTAATTAATTCTAAACAGATCCTTTTTTTTTTTTTTCTATTCGCACTAACTAATCCCAACATAAATAAGCTTTATCACTAAAACCAAACTTATTAGGGAATCATTTTCCTGTTTTTTGTTTTCGACTTGAAAGTTGAAACCATCGTTTGGGGCCCAAAATTTAGGATTAACGAAAAAAACTATAAACTTTCGTAAATTTTTTTTTTGAGAAAGAACTTTCGTAAATTTCCATTGTGGATTTTTAATACATAAATTTTTAAAAATATATTTGTTTTTTTTTACGTGTATTACATATGTCGTTTGTATACAATTGAAAGGAATTTGGATAGAAAACTAGACTAATCAAATTTTGTTATAAATACTACACTACAGAATTGGTTATTTCGGAAGCCATAGATTGTTGTTATTTTGTATTTATTAAGTTAAAATTGTATCTTGTATAACATAATAACTTTCAGGTTCTTGAATAAAGCGAAACTCAACAACAAGATCTCAGCAACAGAAGTTGAAGAAACAAGAACGTTTCTATCTCTCCTACCAATCTTTGCGAGCACAATTGTAATGAACTGTTGCTTAGCACAACTATCGACCTTCTCCGTACAACAAGGCATGCTGATGGATAGAAAGCTCTCGCACTCCTTTGAGGTTCCCGCCGCTTCCCTCCACGCCATTGCTCTCCTATTTATGCTCTCTTCTATAGCTTTCTACGAGCTCTTTGGGAAAAAGTTCTCATCAAGCAACAACGAAAGATCATCGAGCTTCAATTTGAAACGCATAGGAGCCGGCTTAGCTCTCACCTCTGTCTCAATGGTGATTGCAGCCATCGTGGAGGTCCAGAGAAAACGTGAGGCGGTTCACAACAACATCAAGATCTCTGTGTTCTGGTTAGAGATTCAGTATGTTTTATTGAGTTTCTCGGATTTGTTGACTCTTGGAGGAATGTTAGAGTTTTTCTATAGAGAATCTCCGGCGAGTATGAGGAGCATCAGCACCGCGTTGGGATGGTGCTCGACCGCTTTAGGTTTCTTCCTCAGCACGGTTCTTGTGGATGTCACTAACGCGATCACGGGATGGCTCAACGGAAAAGATGCTAACGAGTTCAGGCTCGAGCTGTTTTATGTGGTGCTATGTGTTCTTAACACTATTAATCTTGTTAATTATATCTTTTGGGCGAGAAGATATTAAGCAAAAGAGAACAAAGTGTGTTGCTTGTCTTAGTTATAATTTTGTTAAAGCTAGCGCATAATCTTCTAGTGAAGATGTTATACACAATGTGTGTGTTGGTGATGTAGTGGAAGTCTAAATCAATGGTCACTTGTGTACTTAGTTTTTTTTTTTGTAACTGGATATTAATTTTTTTTTTCCGAATCTTAGCAAACTTGTGTACTTTGTTTCTTGTGGTGGTTCACAAGTTGGTTGAGACGAAATAGTTACTATCCAATTTAAAGTTCATAATTTGTGACTTTACCTTAATTAAGAAAGTGCGAAATTAACAGTTTTCTAAGAACGGGGAACAAAGTTTTCCTTTAGCAGCGTGAGTGTCGCACAATGGTTTTTTTTTGCTAAAAAGCTTTGGTCAGCACAATGTTGGAAAAAAAATATTTTAACGGTGGTTGAGCGGGTATTACAAATTGACAAAGTAAGAACTTTTTTTTAATTGAATGTTAAGTTAATTCAAGAACCAAAAAAACTGGTTTTTACATTAAGTGCATCTTGACTCTTGAGTTTGGGATTAGACATAGAACTGAAAAAAAAACTATATATGACTCCCACTGAAAAATAATCTTTTAAGCGTTTTGAAGCAGAAAATCTGTGATCAATTGTAGTAAAAACGATATATGATGATGATTATGATCCATCGTCTATATTTTGTAACGAATCAGAGTGTTGCTTCTGTTCGTCGAGCGTTCTCTTTCCTTTGTTTGTTTGATAACAATGACACCTCATTTTCATTTAGACAAAAAAATGACATTTCTGAATCAGTAAAATTTAACGGTTGACTAACCATTACAAGAAAACTACCGATTTGAGACGGCAATATCGGCCGCAATTCCGCCGCAAATGAGCTTTTGCAATTGATTTTTGACGGCGACCAAAATATCGCAAATTGTTAGCCGAAAAAAAATTTTCGTCGCAAATTGGTCGTAAAACTTGCGACGGTCAAAATTCATCGCGGATCCGTCGCAAATATTGTATATCATAAATATGTCGCAAATTTGCGAGAGATTAGCAACGGAGTTTTCTGGTCGTTAAAGAGGCGCCGCAAAATCGATGCTAGTTTGCCATCGCAATATCGTAGCAAATATGACGTCGCAAATTTGGCGCGTCGCAATGTCGTCGCAAATAACGCGCGTCGCAATGTCGTCGCAATGCTGTATCAAATTAATTAATAAATAATTAATATATATTATAACGAAAATGATATTAATCAATATTAAAATTAAATTTTAATTTATTTATAAAATATAAATTTAGAAAATAAATTAAAATTTAAAAGAGAAATTTCGAATTACAAATTAATATTCATAAAACATAAAAAGTTATTGTTCAAAAAAAACTAAAATTATTCGGTAGGCGGGCCATCATTTCCGGTCGACGGACCGGTTTTCGAGGTGCGATAAAGTTCGGCGAAAGTCGAGTTACGTTGTGCCAAAAACTCGAAATACCTATCGTAGCTCTGCATCTTCTGGTTCTGCGCTTGAATCAGACGGGCTTGGGTCTCGATTATCTCCTGAAGAGCGGGATCTGGTCCGGTGGAAGAAAAAGTCGTAAGAGTGGCAGCCTCAATATCCGACTGTAAAGAACCGACTCCGAAGATTCTCCTTCTTATACGGGGACCGACCTAAAATATATATATATAAGTATAATTGAAAAGTTATTGACTAAAAAAATAAATTAAAATTGTAATTAATTTGAAAATACTTACGTTCACATAAATCTTGTTCTTCTCGGCCGTACTAAGTGAGCAAGATGCAGTGCGTTTTGGATCATCAGGATCAGCCTGAGACATCTCTTGCATCCTCATAGTGACGTCGTAGTATAGCTTCTCCGAGCATCCATTGACAAAAGATCCATCCGACTTTCGTTTGGTCTCCTCGAAGACCGCTAATAAATCTGGAACAGTTGTTCCGGTCCGCTCAGCGTACAAAAACGTTGAAAACATTAGAAACATTAGAATAAATTATATATTTCAAAAACCGTAATACATAAAAATATAAACTTACTATCATTCGGCCTCGTGCTTGAAACAAAATCTGACCGACCGATGCTTAGAGGGTTGCTCTCCAATGAGAGCACTGTATCGGGCTTTGCGGGCATTGTCGCTCTTCTTCGCGCTCCCCGGATCATTCCAAAATGTAACAAGACCCTCCCAAACTAACGGATCAATCCATTCGGGCCTCACTTTATTGCCTATCTTTTTTCACTTTGCCTTCCAACGTCCCACATAATCAGTCATCCTTTTCTTCAACTTGGCCTCAAACATATCACTGACTTCTCAGTTAAAGCTCAAATCCCAATGATATTTTTGCTAGAAAAAATAAATTATTAAAAAATAGCTTAAACATAGGATAATAAATAAATAGAAATAGCAAAAACAATTATGATACTTACGACAAATTGTTTGTACCATCGGTTAATGGTCTCTTTCGGAGTTTGTGACCAATTGGCATGAGCTTCTTTGAAATCTCCTAAAAAGATTTCCCGGACCGTAGCAGCCACATATCCATCATAATCGAACCTGGAAAAAAAAATAGAAACGAAGTGATTTGCATTAGTTAAATTTAAAATATTTAAAAAATATATTTTAAAATACCATCTGGTCTTGGGCGGACGTTTTGGATCGAGGCGTACCAGGCTGTCATGACCGGGACTCTCGAGAAGCTCTCGAATATCCATCTCTTGCCAGCATCGACCTTGGTCTTGATGTTCCTCCGCTTGAGGAGGAGGAGGAGGCTGTGCGGGAGCTGTCTCGGGAACGGGCTCTGAAAAAGTGGGTCAAACCGTTGGGGAGGTGAAAGAATCTCCTGGAGTAGACGGAAAAGACCGATGCCCAGTCCCTCCCGACATATAACGAGAAAAGTAGTTGTTCGTGGACATCTGAAAAAAAATATTTGTTAGTCACAGAAAAACAAAAACAAAATAGATAACCTAAACAAAGTTATAAATTAAAAATCACGTTCGTTTTATAAAAATTAAAATTTTTAAAACTAAAATTTTTTAAACTAAAATTTATAAACTTTTAAACTAAAATTTATAAACTAAAATTTCTAAATCTAACAAATTTAGAAAATAACAATTTTACAATTTTACAGATTTACAAAATAATAAATCTAACAAATAAAACTAAAATAACCATTTCTACATGAGGTATCAATTGATTCAATTTGTAAAAAATTAATATAAAATCAAAGTAATTACAAAATAAATCTAACAAATTTCTAGATAATCTAAAATTATATACCTAACAATTTCCAAAAATCTAAATTCCATATCTAAAAATCTAACAATTTCTAACCTAACAATTCCCTAATAATCTAACATAGATCTAAGAGAATGGGAAAGTTGATATCTTTGTTGAGGAGATCCGGCGGCGGCGAGTGAGGAGATCCGGCGGCGGCGAGGGAGGAGATCCGGCGGCGGCGATGCGAGATCCGGCGGCAAGGAGCAGATCCGGCAAGAGAGAGAGGTGTGGCGGTGAGAGAGAGAGAGAGAGAGGTGCGATGGCGAGAGAGAGAGAGAGAGAGAGAGAGAGAGAGAGAGAGAGAGAGGTGCGACGGTGAGGAGCAAAAGGATGTNAGAGAGAGAGAGAGAGAGAGAGATACGGTGAGGAGAGAAGGTTGTGCGGCGGCGAGGAAGGAAGGTTGTGCGGCGGCCAAGTGAAAAAGAGAGAAAGATGTAATTTTTGTGGAAGTAGGAAGAAAGGTCTTTAGGTTTTACTATTTAGAGGCTGCGACGGATATGCGACGGACCGTCGCAATGGTGTCGCAATATAAAAATTCGAAAACCTAATTTCTCGTCCAAATATTTTGAACTTCTTAGACGAAAATTTTTAAAAATATTCGTGATTTGCGACGGACTTACGAGGAAGTCGTCGCAAATCCGTCACAAATCTTATATAAAATCTTATTAAATTTGGTTATGTAAATGTTTTTTTATCATATTAGAAAGTCAAAAACATTTATGATAGTACAAGATTGTAACAAATCTTAATTTATGCAAAAGTTTACAAATTCTATTTGTCTAAAATGAGTTTTATAAAACTTAAACATTAACTCCTTCTATTCTTCTATATGAAATGATTTCATGAAATTTTACAAATTCTACTTTTTCTTATAATTTGTATATAAACTTAGAAAATCATGTAATATTTGCATTAAACTTATATGAATTACTTTACAAAGCATATTCCAATTTAGGGTATAGGGTTTGGAAAATATTTGTGGTTTGCGACAGACTTGCGAGGGGTTGTCGCAGATCCGTCGCAGTTTTGGACTTTGCGAAAGACTTGCAAATCCGTCGCAAATACGTCGCAAATCTTGTTTTCCATAAAAAAATTACAAATTACAAATTACAAATATATCGCACATTTTCGTTAATCCGATTCATCTCCACTATGCTCATCATCAGTGTCTTCTTCATCATCGAACTCGTCCGATCCTGTGCCTTTAGTTGAATCATTCACGATGTCTTCTACATCTTGTTTCTCTATATCAATATGTAAAATATCTTCTGTTGATTGCGATTGGAGTGGAGAATTCATCAGGTCTTTCAGCTTGCATAGCTACATCGTCAATCTTCCCAACAATACGGCCTCGCGGATTCACTTTAATCACTGATAACCACCTCTCACGTTTTTCCTTAATCCAAGGATATGGAATGAAACACACTTGATCTGCTTGCGAGGCTAGGCAAAAGGGTTCAAACTTTGCAAAACATATGTTTGCATTGACATCAACACCCCTAAGTTGTTTGCACGGACCCCTCGACTACTCGGATCGTACCAATCGCATTTGAATAAAATACATTTCAAACAGATGGCTCCTGGAAATGTGACTTCTATTATTTGCTGCAAGACGCCGTTGAAGTCGTTTCACCTTTGACTTGGATTCCATAATTTTCGGTTGACCTCTTTGATCCATATTTGTACGTATGAAATATGTACCAAGGAGTCAAGTACATTGGAGCATTAATGGTCATAGCTATTGGTTCGTTAACAACTTCGTACATCCATAGTGGCAAGGGCTCCTTCGAGCATCCCTGCGTTACCTACATATTAAATATTAATTCAGTGTTTATAAATAAACTATTTTTATAAGTCAAAATAAGTGTAGATTAATCATAGTATTTTAGCCACCCAAGAAAATCACGTTCATTGTACTTCTCATAATCTTTTTCTTTTAAACTAGGAAAGTGTTCTCAAACCTTAGAATTGAATAATCTGCAGTAATTCACCGGTCGAGTCAGAAATATACTTTGATAGTTTGTAGAGTCTATGTGTTGGCTCGATCAACCGGGGTTTCCCCGAACACGGGTTCCAAACCACGAGCCTACTGTTGTCTTCCAGAATGCATAACAATAAACCGTCGCAGTGAAAGACTTGAGATACATCGACTAGATATGAATCGTCTAGGGTAATAAGTGTACCTTCAAGCTTCATGAATGATTCACCGTTGTTTTGAAGATTGACTCTCATAAAATAAACCCTAAAATTCATCATCATGACCACCGTAAACTCTTTTGCTTCTGCTGCTACTTCTGCTTGATGACCAAGGTGCTTCTTCGCAAAGCTCCTATCTTTGGATATAGTGTTCCAATTTTTGCAAGTTAATCGGACTCCTCTAAGAGATTTTATTGGAACCCTAGAGAGAATCTCCTCCATCAAATCCCTTGATTATTACACATATTCGTCATTGTTTCTAAGTCTCAACGATGATCAATGTAACGCAAATAAGTTGGGTCAACCATTAGCGAAAGGATTCGATGACTACAGAACAAAAACCCTAAAAGTTCAATCGGTCGGTCCATGTCACTAAACTGGACTTAAAAGCCCAAAACCCGATCGCTTTGCAATTGTTTTTAACAACTCGTACTAAAAACGTAGCATAGCATCCCCTATATATTAATTGAGAAACATTTTTAGAGAGTAGACTTGCTTTTCACACTATTTACGGTGGTGCCATTTTGCTGATGTGTCACCACCACAATTATTCTCACATTATTATAATAAAAATTTCCTTATTTTGATTAGAATAATTATATAATATGTTTTTATGCATTTATTCATCTTAGCTACTTTTAATAAAACCAGAAAATTATGTTTTAGTTTTTGGATTCTATAAAATCAAATTTTTTTGTTAGGTGATTATTTATGAATAATGAAATATAATTTATACACAATTTATTATATACACAATATTATTTTATGCTTATGTGAAAAATATATTTAAACTAAAAAAGACTTAGATAAGTGTGATTTCAATAAAAAAAATAACTTAATAATTTTAATAATTTTAAACGATCATTAATAATTTTTAGACCACTGTCTTTAAAATAAATCTGCCCATTGAAAAAAATTGGTGAACAAATTAAAACATTTTTTCTAGGTTAAAATCAAAATATTAATAATGGGATTAAATAATAGATGTACCATTAAATTTGATTTTCTGATTCAGTCTCTAAAAATTTATTTTTAAAACCAAAATATTAGCAAAAAATCAAAAAAACGAAAAATTCAATCAAATGGTCTATTAATCGAACAAAAAATTTAATTACCAAATTAATTTCTTTCTTAAATTATAAAGGTACTATTAATTGGAAAGAATATATTCAATTTAATTATGTGTTTTAACAAAGAAAGAAAGTGAGATATGGTACACAAAAAATATTTTTAAAATAATTTTATATTTCCTAAAAAATCACCAGAATTAATGATTCTCATTAATAAGACCTACCCTCTTTAAATTATAAAATATGTTATTCGATTTTGCTTACCTATTTCACATATATCGAATTTTGCTTAGAAAATAAAATATTTAAAACTTTACTTGCTAATTACTCTCATTAATAAGACCTACCCTCTTTAGCATAATAAAAAATTAAATTTGATTCTTGCTTACCTAATTCAAATAAATAGAATTTTGCTAACAAGTATATATTTAATAATTTTATTGATTGAAACTCTATTCTTCATCTACTATATAAGTAGTTCTTCTATGACCACTTACATTCATCATTTCAAAAAGTCTTATATTTTCTCAATCACCCCTGTTCAATTTTTCTAGAATCAAAATTTTATTTAAAAATAAATGTCTCTAAAGACATATATTATTGCTTTTATTTTTCAAATCATATTATTATTTATTTCAGATTTTGTTTTCATAATCTATTTCTGATCTCTTCATTTATCTTTCTAATTGTTTTAATATTACAGTAAAACATCTATAAATTAATAATGGTAGGACTTCAAAATTTTATTAATTTATAGAGTTATTAATTAATCAATAAATTAATAACTATTATTTTCGGTTATTAATTAGTCGATAAATTTATAGAGATATTTTATAGCGTTATTAATTAATCGATAAATTTATAGAGATATTTTCGGTTCGAATTCTTAATGTTCATCAAAATACAAAAAAAAAATTTCAACAATGTAAAATTCATTCAGAAAATATCATATCAATAAATTTGTAAAATAAGCCAAACAACATTTATAAACTTGAAACAACAATATAATCATATTTTACTATATTATATTATTTATATATACCTAAATATATAATTATTAATTTATATAATTATTGGGATCATATTTTTATATAGGAGTTTCAAAAAACTATTATTTTTATTTTTTTATGAAAATTTGCTAATTTTTACACTGTTCCAACTCGGGACAAGCAAAATTTATTAATTTATAGTGTTTATTAATTTATCGAGTATTAATTTATACTGTATACAAATTTTAAACTCTTTCCTACTATATTTTCAACATAACAATTTATTATATAAAAACTGGAATAAAATTTTTTACTTAGTTTAATTTTTCAATTAAAAAATAATAAATAAATTCAACTTCACTTAAACAAAACTAAATATTAGTTTATTAATCCCGTTTGTTAATAAGAATTTAATTAAAATTTAATATTAAAATAATTAAAAATCATTATATTTTAAATTCAAATTCACTTACTCGAAAAAATAAATCTCTCACTCCGCGCATAGCGCGGGTTATCACCTAGTGGAAGATTAAAAATCAAAACATCCATTTTCTGTTCCAATTTATGCTAATAGATTTCAGAATCAAGTAGAATAGTTACTTTTTATTTAAACACTTTGTCATATTGATATTGGTTGGCATGGATTACATCATTAAAGAGATTAGACAAATAAAATACAAAGGGAAACCAATGGTCTATCCCCTCGACAATTTAGCGAGGACGAACTTCTTTGATGACACATTAGCGATGCCAAACAATCTTGTTTTCGTACCACAATAGTAGACAGACTTCTAATATTTTTGAAGTTAACACGATAACAATTCACATAATTTAGATAAATCTCTTCTGACTGTTTCAGTCAATTTTGTTCCGGAAGAGTTAGATTCGGTGAAATCTGCTACGAGCATCGTCGAAAAAACTTCAATTTCAAACGCAAACCTGATAGATATCCATAATCGACTAAAAACTAAGCATATAAAGCAAACTATAGATCTTTTACGAGGAAAGAAACCCCATATAAAAATCGAAGAAAAAACTAAACAAAAAAAAAGAGAGTCACAAAAAAACCCCAAAAATTGAATCTTACCAAGTGCATGAACTACTAGATCTGAAACAATTATCTTAGAAAGAAAACCAAAAGAAAAGAAAAACCGCTCACAGAAGAAAGCTATTAACCCTCTCAGATGCCGGCAAAGAAGGCGGAACATCAGAGAGGCAAAATATGCAAACCTGCCTTTTTTTTTCTCTGGCGGCTAGGGCTTTGTGTAGAATAGTTACTTAACTGGTTGAACTCGTGGACATATTGTAGGAATACATCTCTGAGACTCTGATGCGCATGTTCAAGCAAACTTAGCTACACGTCTCTATGGTTAGAGTCTTTTTGATCCTTTTCTCTTTTGTGGGTTATATATTATTTCCAGTGAAGTAAGTCTCGCACCCCTAACCCTCCTTCCACTTCTGGTCTAGTAACCATTGACCAAGATACTTTTGCCGAGTGATGACCCTCTGTGGTTCGTTTCCAAAGGAATGCACTACATAGAGAATTCACTATGGCAATACAACGCTTGGGAAGAATGAAAGCAGAGCACCAGAAATTTGTTATTCTAGAGATAACAGGATTTAACAGCTGTAGTCTACCTGCAAATGAGAGAAGCTTCGTTGTCCAGGCATTTACTCTACTTTTAACCCTTTGGAGTAGCGGTGCACAGTCTAGAAGGGTCAGTTTTTAGTACAAAGCGGTAGCCCCAGATACCGAACCGGTAAAGTCCCATGATAAATCCCCGAAATTTGTTTGATTGTATCTATTTCAGGTTGAAGAAGGCCTGAAGAGTAGAATATAGAGATTAAGAAATGATAATAAACACAAGAACTCAAGAACACCAAGATAATAAAGACCTTCTTTATTAATAGCTTTAGAAACTTGCTCAAAACTAAAGCTCTCAACAGCTTCAATATTCTCTCAAGCTCACACATTAGAAACTATCGTTAGGCTTATATTTATAGCTAACAACTAGATCCTAATCTTCCTTTTCTCAAGAAACACAATTTCCTTTTCTTAAGGTTTTCCTAAACTGATTATGTTTATCTAGCTCCTAAACATAATCTATTGTCCTAATCCGATTAGGATTACTTGTGAGTCAAGCTTAACCCAACATTCTCCTCCTTAAGCTTGAGCTCATCTTTTCCCAAATCTTGAACTCCAATCATCTCTCTCATTTCTTTAAACTTGATGCTACCAAGTGGCTTGGTTAGTATGTCAGCTCGTTGCTCACTCCCGGGTACATGCTCCACTCTTATTTGCCCACTCTCCACACAATCTCTTATAAAGTGAAACCGTCTATGAATATGCTTACTCCGACCATGAAATACTGGATTCTTGGTTAAAGAGATTGCAGACTGATTGTCCAGCCTCAGCGTGACCTCACGTTCCACTCCGGTGATCTCACTTAAAAGATCCTGTAGCCAAATAGCTTGCTTCGATGCTTCCGTTCCTGCCATAAATTCAGCTTCACATGATGATAGAGCAACCACGTCTTGCTTCTGCGAACACCATGTTATTGGTCCTTCTCCTAGATAGAAGATATGTCCCGAGGTGCTTTTACCATCATCCGGATCCACATTGTAGCTGCTGTCACTATATCCTACAAGTTTGATCATCTTTGACCTCTTGTAGATTAGGCCGAGTGTAGTAGTCCCCTTTAGATACCTCAGACATTGTTTCATAGCTGCTCCATGACACTCTCTCGGGATTTGCATGTACCGACTCAAAACTCAAACACAATAGGACAAGTCCGGTCTTGTGTGCAACAGATAACGAAGACAACCCACATTCCTTCTAAAAGCTGTTGCATCCACCTCTCCTTCATTCTCAGCTTTAGACATGTTCAGACCGACCTCCATTGGAGTATGAACCGGATTACAATCCATCATTCTAGCATCCTCCAAAATCCGTTTCGCATATCGAGTTTGATTCAACATGATCCCATCTTGATTTTGTACAACCTCGATCCCAAGATAATAAGTGAGCAATCCTAGATCACTCATCTCAAATTTGGAGGACATCTCCTCCTTAAATTCATTAATGATTCTCACACTTGTTCCCGTGACAAAGAGATCATCTACATACACTCCAACTAATAATAAGAGCTCTCTTACCTCCTTCCGATAGACTGATGGTTCCTTGGAGCATTTAACAAAACGTAACTCCATAAGGATTTGGTTCAGCTTGTTATTCCAAGCCCTTGGGGCTTGTCTTAAACCGTAAAGAGCCTTGTTTAGCTTGTAGACTTTCCCTTCTTCTCCGCTTCTCTCGAATCCTTCTGGTTGAGAGACATAAACAGTTTCTTCTAACTCACCATGAAGAAAGGCTGTATTTACATCAAGATGATGTATTTCCCATCCTCGTGCTACAGCAATATCAATAAGCAATCTAATGGTTTCAATTCTTGCAACCGGTGCAAATACTTCTTCAAAATCCACTCCATACTCTTGCACATATCCTTTAGCTACCAATCTCGCCTTGTACTTATTAATGCTCCCATCTGAGTTCCTTTTCAGCTTGAACACCCATTTAAGACCAATCGTTTTTACACCAATAGGTAAATCAACAAGATCCCATGTTCTTAATCGCTCAATAGAACTAATCTCTTCTTCGCAGGCTGAGATCCATTCCTGTGAATCTTTGGCCTCCTTGTAGTTCCGAGGTTCGTTATTAACACTTAGCAATAACATCTCTCCTTCCTCTTCGGCCATCAAGACATAATCCTCAAGATATTTAGGCATCGTCGTTTGCCTCTGTGATCTTCTTAACTCGGTAGGGAGTGTAGTCAATTCCGTGCTAACAGATTCTTCCTCACATGGTTCCTCTCTTTCTTCATTACTTCTGGTCTCATTACTCATTAGCACTTTCCGCACCATCCATTAATTGCCTTCTCTCATTGTTTTCTTCCTCACGATTATTTTCTTCAAGGCCATGGTTACCAAAACTGCTCAGCTCAATTCTGAAACTATCCTCTTCTGTGATGCTTTCTCTCCAGTTCCAGCCTTTCGTCTCATCGAACACTACGTCACGGCTTACAACAATCCTTTTAGCTTTTGGATCAAGTAAACGGTATGCTTTTGATCCTGGCTCAATTCCTAAGTGGACCAACACCCTTGTCCTGTCGTCGAGATTTCTTAAATGAGGTGTGTCCACTTTGGCATAAGCAATGCATCCGAAAATTCGTATATGTTGGATTGTAGGTCTTCTTCCCCTGAAGCATTCGTATGGTGTCTTGTCCTTAAGTGCCCTCGTTCCTATTCTGTTGATTAGATAGGTCGAATGTCTCACTGCTTCTCCCCATAAATAGTTAGGCATGTGCATGTGTTTCAAAATACTTCTAGTCATCTCCATTAGAGTTCTGTTTCTACGCTCCACTACCCCGTTTTGTTGTGGAGTGTACGGAGCAGTAAGTTGTCTCTTTATTCCGGTACTCTCACAAAAAACATTGAACTCGAGTGATACAAACTCTCCACCCCTGTCTGTTCGCAAGGTTTGTATCTTTTCTCCTGCTTCCCTTTCTACTACGGCCTTGTAGTTTTTGAACTTCTCGAAAGCATCACCTTTCTCTCTCAGAAGTATTGTCCACATGTACCGAGAGAAATCATCAATCAAGACGAACACATATCTGTTTCCCCCACTCGTGCTTGGCGTGATGGGTCCACATAGATCCCCATGAATTAGTTCTAGCTTCTTTTCAGCTCGGAAGCTAGTAGCTTGTGGAAAAACCTGCCTTGTTTGCTTTCCCAACAAGCATGAACTGCAAAGTTCTTTCTCGATCACTGTTTTAGGAGCTCCAAGAATGAGTTCCTTATCAATCATTGTTTTTAGTGTTACAAAGTTTAGGTGTCCCATCCTTGAATGCCACTTGCTTGACTCACTCAACGTTGTTAACAGTAATCGTGCATTATCCTTAAGCCCCATTCGTACTTTGTAGAGTCTGTTTGGAGACCTCTTAGCTCTGGCAAGTACTTCTCCTTCTTTGTCTTTCATCACCAAAAAACCTTCTTTCATGCGAATGTCGCATCCTGCTTCAGTAGCTTGCCCAAGACTAATAATATTGCTCTTAAGATCCGGGATGTAGTATACGTCGGTCATGGTTCTTGGCTTCCCATTGATGTCAATGGAAGCTATAGTTCCTTTACCGATGATATCAATACGAGAATCATCTCCGAACCTTACTTTTCCTGTTATAGTGGAATCAAGCGACGCAAAATACCTCTTATCTCCTGTCATGTGATTGCTAGCTCCATTGTCCAGATACCATATATCTTCCCCATTATTACTTGTCTCAAACTTGTTTGGCAGACATTTTTCCTCATTCAAGTAAACGACCTCATGCATTAGAATGGAATCATCATCCTCTGTATCCTTTTCTTTCTCATGCTCTTGTGCTTCTTGCAGTTTAAGCAACCGATCTGGACATAGATATGCGTAATGACCATTCTTATCACATCTAAAACATGTAATATGGGACAAATCTCCTGGTCCTTGTCGTCCGCGTCCTCTTCCTCTACCAGAGGATCTACCTCCACGTCCTTGTCCTTTTCCTCTGTATCCTCCTCTGTAGTTGCCGCCATTATATTCTTGATTTGAGTAACTGTTTTGAGAATATGTATTGGTAAACATCAGTTTGTTTTGATCCTCAAGTAAGTCCTCATCCTCGTTTATCCTTTCTTCATATGCTTTTAGGCGACCCACTATATCCTCAAAACTTACTGTATTGAGGTCCAAGACTTGTTCCAAAGAGGCTACTATGTGTATATACTTCTTCCTAGGTACTCTTAAGAAATTTTTTCACCAGTTTAGATTCATCAAGAACTGTCCCTAGAGCGGCCGACTTTGAGGAAATCGCAGAAACTCTCCCCGAGAATTCGTCAATCGTTTATGTGTCTTTCATCTTCATTCGATCAAACTCTGTCATTAAGGTCTGTAACCTTGCTTCTCTGACTCTCTCAGCACCAACATGCCGAGTTTTGATAGCAACCCACAACTTCTGAGCATCATTGATTTCTCCTACTTGTAGAGCTAGGGTTTCCGGAATTGATTGGAACAAAAGAGCTACAGCCATGTTGTTCTTCTCATCATCTGTTGTTGCTGTTTCTTTCTCAATAATATCCCAAACCTTATGAACTTTCATAGCTGCCCTCATTATTATCGCCCAGTATGTGTAATTTGTGCTAGTTAGCATCGGACACAATATGGCGGATGAGGATCCACCTCCGCCTCCTTCCTTCGAGGCTTGGCCTATCTTTACAATACCCTTTTCTTCTCCCGTGGCCATGTCTTTAGATCGTTCTTAGCTCTGATACCAAATATAGAGATTAAGAAACGATAATAAACACAAGAACCCAAGAACACCAAGATAATAAAGACCTTCTTTATTAATAGCTTTAGAAACTTGCTCAAAACTAAAGCTCTCAACAACTTCAATATTCTCTCAAGCTCACACATTAGAAACTATCGTTAGACTTATATTTATAGCTAACAACTAGATCCTAATCTTCCTTTTCTCAAGAAACACAATTTCCTTTTCTTAAAGTTTTCTTAAACTGATTATGTTTATCTAGCTCCTAAACATAATCTCTTGTCCTAATCCGATTAGGATTACTTGTGAGTCAAGCTTAACCCAACAAAGCTGGTCTTGGGGATGCTAATAGCCAGTCCCGAAACTCCCTCAAATTCCTTCAAGACCTTCAATTCCTTCAATCCCAGAAATTCTATACTTAGACCCATTGTTATATATATGCCCCCACTAAAATACAATTCTAGACCCGCCCATGTGCCTATGTATTCCTCCTACTCGATTACCCTTCCTAGTAGTGGAATGAAAAGTAGTTGTTTCAAATCTTTCATCTCACAAAAGTTACGAAGTAATAGTTAGCTACAAACCTAGCTAGTCTTAGAAACTATATAATATACTTTGTAGAGCCAATACATTCATATAATACTAAATTAAACAAAACAAGCAAAAATCCAAATAAACGTAGCATAATAAGCTCAAAATCCAACATGTTCCGGAGTGCCTTCTTGCACAGGTTTTAAAAAGTGTGTACTTCCCTTATCCATTGAGAGGATATCCAAACTACCATGCACAGGTTTTTGTGCCAGAGGATATCCAAACTATTATGCGTCGGAGCTGCATCTATTGCTTGTGGTAAATAAAATCAAACTCAAAACTTCTTCTCTTTTATAATAATAATTTTTAAATAGTCATAGTGTTTGGTGTGGTAAATGTAGTTGTGGAGATGTTGGAGAACATAGTGTTTATAGCTAATGGATCTAATTTGGTGAAATCTTCACGAGTTCGATGCATTATTCGCCAGCCACAGCAGCAAACATGGTTACTAATTTTATGGGAACAACGTTTTTGCTTACTGTTTTTGGTGGTTTTATTGCCGACTCTTTCCTCACTCATTTCACAACTGTCATCACCTTTTGTTGCTTGGAACTCATGGTAACTAAAACTTCATAAAAATCTTACCCTAACATTTACATAGTGTATCGTAATATTAAAACGAATAATCCCATTTTTAACTTTAATGTTAAATCATTTGATAGGGATTGATCTTGCTGACATTCCAAGCTCATAACCCCAGGCTACAGCCTGAGGGGAATAAAACACCCTCAACTCTTCAATCAATTATACTTTTTACAGGACTTTATGTTATGGTTTCTGGTGCGGGCGGTATCAAAGCCTCGTTGCCCGCACACGGAGGGGATCAACTTGATAGCAAAAATCCAAGACTGATCTCGAGATTCTTCAATTGGTTCTACTTCTCTATGTGCTTTGGATGCCTCTTTGCCGTAACTATTGTCTTGTCAATCGAAGAGAGCAATGGTTGGATTTGGAGCTTCAATATCTCAATAGGGATACTATCGATTGCACTATGTATTTTCACGGCAGGGTTACCATTTTATCGATTCAAGATTCCTAATGGGAGTTCGTTGACAAGGATCGCAAATGTGATGGTTTCTGCGGAAAGAAACCGAAATAAGTCTGATTTGGATGAGGCGTTGGTGGAGAGTCTTATATATCTCTACCAACGAGAGCATCTGTCATAGCAAGTTATAGTAAGTGTTCTAATATGATATGATGCATATTCAAATTTCACATTGAAAATGAGAAAAAACATAACCTAATATATAAGTGACATGAGTCACTAACACTATAATTTCTAATCGATTTTGAACTGAAAATTCAAATACATTCATTTGGTCCAATATGAATGAGCTAAAATACCACTCCTCTTGAATGAGCATGTTAAGAATCTAATATCAGAAGTCAGAAAATAATAGTAATTAAATGATGTAGATCATTACATTCGCTAAAAATTGTTTTTGAGTTGAAAGCTCATGTATTTGCGCATAAAAAAAAAAAGAGTTGAAAGCTCATGTACATTCATACAATCATAGTTAGAGCATCTTCAACCACAAACCTCATTTTGAGGGTGGCATATCCTCAAAATAAGGATTTGAGGGTCAATTACTCCAATGGTAAAACATCAAATCTATCTTTAAAAAAATTTAAATTTTACTTTATAGTCTTCAATATTAATAATAATTATTTATAAGGATAAAACTTTCATAAATAAGTATAAAACATAAATTCAATAAAATTTTACATAAGATACTTTAAAAAAATATTACAAGATAATATTTGTAATTTAATTTTTATGTATAATATTTTTATTGTAGTGTAATCTTAATTTTAAGAAATGTAATATTATTATTTTTTGAATTTTTTGTGTGTATAATATTTATTCTATATTATTAGTTTATAAAATTAATGTATTTATTTGATTTAATACGTGATAATTAAAATTTTAAAAATATATTAAAAATATTTATGAGATGTATGATAATAAAATAAATTAATAAGATTATTTGTAAGATATACAAAATTAGAAGGACTAGAATGAAAAGTAAAAAGTGGTTTGAAGTTTTGAATAGTGAAACCTCAAATTTGAAGATCCACTATTCAAAACCTCAAAATTTGAGGATTTGAGGGTGGGTTGGAGATGCCCTTAATGTGTTATTTTCTGAATTTTCGGGTTCTTTCCTCGCAAATTAACCACATGAAAATCATTCAATCTTTTATGCAACAATGAGAAATTTTGTACCCAACTCATTTGTTTGTATCTTTCTTTCTACTCCAAATATCAAACACCAAAAAAAATTGATTTTAAATTTATTATATTTACATTGAAATAAAATTTTCAGGTGTTTAGACAAAGCAATGTTGAACAAAAACATATCAGCAACAGAAGTTGAAGAAGCAATAATATTTTTGGGTCTCCTACCAATCTTTTTAGCACTATTGCCATGAGCTGCTGCTTGGCACAGCTATAAGCAGCAGCTATCGACCTTCTCATGGTACAACATGGCATTATCATGAATAGAAAACTCTCTCGTTCCTTCGAGATCCCCGTGCCGTCCCTTAACACCATTCCTTTTATCTTCATGATTTCTTTTGTACCTTTATACGATTTTTTAGGTAAAAGGATCTCATCAGGCGATAACGACATATCATCAAGCTTCAATTTAAAACGCATTGGACTAGGCTTAGCTCTCTCCTCTGATTCAATGGCGATTGAAGCGATTGTGGAGTCCAAGAGGAAACATGAAGCGGTTCACAACGACTTCAAAATCTCTGTTTTATGGCTAGTGTTTCAGTATGTGTTGCTAACTTTCTCTGATATGTTGACTTTTGGAGGGATGCTAGATTTCTTCTATAGAGAAGCTCCAACGAACATGAAGAGTATGGGCACGGCGTTGGGATGGTGTTCAACCGCATTTGGTTTCTTCCTTAGCACAGCTCTTATAGAACTCACCAATGCCATCACAGGAAGGTTTGGCCACGAATGGCTTGGCGGGGAAGATCTCAACAAGGCAAGACTTGAGCTGTTTTATGTGGTCCTTTGTGTTCTTAATATACTTAATCTTCTCAACTATACAATTTATGGGCAAAGAGATATTAAGCAACATAACAAAGTATATATTCCCTTGAAAGTTACCAAAAAATGGTCATGACATATAGTATAGCAAGTTGTGTTATTGTCCCTGCTATGTCACCACCCGGATTCAAATCCGAATATAGTAAATGTTGTTGACAAAAATAAATGTACTTTAAAAAAAGATGTTTTAACGATTGATGAGTGGAGGCGCATAGATGGTTCGGGATACTAATGGTGAAGCTCGGTATCAGAGAAGCTTTCACATGCTCCCCAAACCGACTGATTGCTGAGCTTCGGTGTATTATATGGGTCCTACAAAGTGTAAGAGATTTACACATTCCCGGATCGTAATTGCCTCGGATTATGCTGCAGCGATTGAGACAATTTCGAAGCCACTGGAATGGCCAAGATATCGATCTTTCTCGGAGTATATATCCCGGCTAAGGAACAATTTCGAGAGCTGCGAGTTCGTACTGGAGCAGGCAGCAGCAAACATAATTGCTCGGGACATTCCCAAGAGTGTCACAAGGGAGGGACGATTTCAATCATATCTAGCACTTGGAGGTCCGGCTTGGCTTCATGTAGAATATATCGAGACGCCTCTCAATGCATCTAGTTATTCTTTCTATTAGGAGTTTGATGCAAGTTTTTAAAGAGGTTTTATTATCTTTGTAATGGATTGTTCCGGTTTTCTACTATTGAATAACACTCAGACGATTAAAAAAAAATAGATGTTTTAATTGCCCAAAAAACAGTATGTATATTGAGGATCTGAAGTTGCGTGTTTAACATCATAACTCTTTTTTTTTTTTTCAAGTATTGGCATAATAACTGTTTCGGGAATTTTCGTGTTTTAGAGGCCAAATCTCTTATAAAACAAAGAGCAACGCCATTAAAAACACGATGATGGAATTTTTTCCGAAAACTCTTGGATGTCAAGTTAGCAAATAGGAAAGAGAAAGATCATAAAATAATGCGGCATAGTTTTTTTTTTAATATTACATTATAAATTGGGTTGTTTTGGTGAATAACCAAAAAAAAAAATATATTTTACAAACTAACCAATTTGTTAGAGAGAAATAAGGAGACATAGAAAGAGAAATTGACTATAGGGTAGATTATAGTTTTTTTTGGTTATTAACCAAATTTTCTCTTATAAATTCGCGTATACCCGAAACTTTATCTAGAATAATATAAATATTTTTTTCAAAGAGAAGAGAGAAGCTACAGGAATTGAGCGAGAGCTCAAATTGAAAAAATGATTTCGCAATAATGCTTTCTACAAGCCAAATAAAGAGAAAAAAAAATTGTTTGATTGTGAATTAAAAAAAAAAGTTAGAGTTTGATTGGATCCATTTAAATCAACCATATATTTGTTTATAAAAACAACTTTTAAACTTTAGAATCACTTTTAATTTTGATGGAAATATTTTATTTTTTCTCATAAACTCATATACACTTCTTTGTCCTCCAATATTCTAAATTTATTTTTTTCACTTACCTAATTAACTCTTTTCAACAAACTATATTGTTAGAGTGTACATAATCATTTCCCTGCAAAAACATACATGGGAAAATCTTTTTGGTAACAAATTATAAAAAATCTTTTTCTAAACATATATTAAATATAAAATTACTGTTTTTAATGGTTATAGATATATCTAGTTTATCTTAGACCATTTTTTATAATAAAAATTATAAATCTTTCTTTTATGTAAGACAAAAGAAAAAACAATCATTTTTGGTATAATATATAACTGTCAAAAACATACATATTCTGAATTTGTTCTCTTCAATACCTTCTAGATTCAACATTTTGTTGTATTTTCAAAAATCAAAACTAAAATCTAAAAAAAACTAATATTGGCTTAAGTCTATGTAAGCATCAAACACCCAACCACATGCTAGTTTTATCTCTCCCTTAAAGTGTCTGTCTATTTATTCAACCAAAAACCTTTTTCACGGTTACTACAAAGTACAAACCCATCCAAAGATGGCTTCTCCTTCTTCTTCCGTCGGAATCTCCCTCTCTTTCTTTTTATGGGCTCTGCTAATCTCACCGTCTGTCTCACAAACCTGCAAGTTACAGACATTTTCCGGCTACAAAACCTACCCTCACTGCCTCGATCTCCCTCAACTCAAAGCCTTCCTCCACTACTCCTACGACGCCGCCAACACAACCCTCGCCGTCGTTTTCTCCGCTCCGCCGTCAAACCCCGGCGGATGGATCGCTTGGGCAATAAACCCAACTTCCACCGGTATGGTCGGAGCTCAGACCCTTGTCGCTTATAAGGATCCAGGTACCGGTGTCGCCGTCGTGAAGACGCTGAACATCAGCTCCTACAGCGCGATTATCCCGTCGAAGCTAGCGTTTGACGTTTGGGATATGAAAGCAGAGGAAGCGGCGAGAGACGGAGGTGGAGCGTTGAGAATCTTCGCGAGGGTTAAAGTTCCGGCGGATTTGGCGGCGAAGGGAAAGGTGAACCAGGTGTGGCAAGTCGGTCCTGGAGTGAGTCCCGACGGAATGATAGGGAAACATGATTTCGGCCCGGCGAATCTTGTTTCTAAAGGGAATCTTGATTTGAACGGCGATAATAGCGGCGGCGTAATATCCGGCGACGGCGAGGGAGATTCCAAGATCAAGAAGAGAAATGTCAGTTTTCTAATTAAAAAAAAAAAATAGAGAAAAACGAAATTGACGGAAAATAACATTTAAAATATAACAAAATTTTCCATTTTTATAATCTAATTGAAGCTAAAAATTTGGTTATAATTTTGCAGATTCATGGGATATTAAACGCGGTGAGCTGGGGGATTTTGTTTCCGATAGGAGCAATAATAGCGAGGTACATGAGAATATTTGAATCAGCGGATCCTGCCTGGTTTTACCTTCACGTGTCTTGTCAGTTCTCTGCTTACGTCATCGGCGTTGCCGGCTGGGGCACCGGACTCAAGCTCGGCGGCGAGTCCGAGGGTATTCGCTTCACCGACCACCGTAACATCGGCATTGCCCTCTTCTCCCTCGCCACCATTCAGGTAATTCGTTTTCAAGAAAATCTCGTTAAGCTCTGTTTTTACACTTTGAAGTTCATGTTCAAGATTCAAGCTTTTGATTATGATTCGTTCTTCTATTTGGATTTATTGAGAGATCGACCATACCAAAATTATGAATATTAGTAAAGATTTAGAAAGAAAATATTTCATCGGTTTCAAAAATATAAATTCTAGAGTTTTCGCACATATTAAGAAAATGATTAATGTTAATTATAAATGCATAAACTCTTTGTGTTGTTAAATTTTTTATGATTTTAAACCAATAGTAATTCATAAAATTCAATTATGTTCAATAAATATTTTTTGAAATCTAAAATTTGTTACCATTAATTAGTAGAAGATATATAGAAAACATAAAATTTTGATCTTTTTAAAATAAAAAAGCTAGAAAATATATCATTTTGAAACATAGTAGGTAGTAAATATCAGTATGATTTTCTAGATTTCTGCTGTTTTCCATAATTTTAATACGTATGTTCGATCTCCTAATAGGATTTGATTGGTAACCCTTACCGTTGACTTTTTGTTACTAATTTTTAAAAATATTAAAATCAGTACAAATATTATTTTTGTACCGCTGTCTTATCACTATCTATAATATTATTATTTTTGTCATTGTTTAGATGTTTGCGATGTTGTTGAGGCCAAAGAAAGACCACAAGTACAGATTCTATTGGAATATCTACCACCATGGAGTTGGCTATTCGATCCTCATCCTCGGGATCATAAATGTATACAAAGGTCTCAGCATCTTGAACCCACAAGACACGTACAAGACGGCTTACACTGCAGTGATCATTAGCCTTGGAGGTTTAGCATTGCTTTTAGAAGCCGTTACCTGGGTCATTGTGCTCAAGAGAAAATCGAACAACTCAACGAAGCATCTTAGGACATAAGCTAATCAAAGGTCTGGTTTTTATCTGATTTATTATGACCGTTGAGAGTCATGTTTAGAAGAAAACACATGTATTACTATTATTGTCTTGTCTTTTGTAGCTCTCTGCTTTTGTTTGTTCTGTTTTCTTTAGCTATATATTCTTGTAGGAGATTAATTTTTTGAAGTATTTTCTTATTCTACTTTCCAACTAATTATTTAGATTTATTCGCATGTGATTAAAGTTAAGACAATCAAATATGTCCACATGCATGTGGCCAATAAATATAATTTAATAAGATAAAATAGTCTATATACTAGTTTCAGACAAATTATGGTGCCAAAACATAATCATACCTAGGTGTCTTTCTCAAAAGATGTTTTATTAAATGTATTTGTCCACTCATTAGTCATCCACTTTTATTTTTAAGGCATTATTGTCAACATTTTGTTGAAGTCTCATATGAAAACTTTTTCAACGTTGTTTCTTTCTATGATTTATTTAAATTTTCATTTCAAAACTTTCTAGACGTTGCTTCTTTCTTTAGTAAAGGTGGCCGTATTAGAATATTCCACAAGAACTATCAAAACAAGTATGCCTAAAATATTCATAAAAGAAAGAGGACATTCGTCGGTCTTAAGAAAACTGGTTCGTCGACAAGGACGTTCCCATCTTAAGAACTCTCTCACACACTTATTCAAGAGAGGAAGACTGCATTCATTCGACTGATGTACATCCTCCTCTCTTAAACACGATTTTCTACGATTACCATCGTTTCTCGGAAGATTATCAACCCCATTCCAAAAGCTGACATTCTATCTTCTAACTACTTCAAAAAACATATTGGACTTTGAACAGTCTTGATCAAAGTCCATTGCATAAACCATCTCTTTCTCCTTACTCTATTCTAAATTGAGTGCCGGAGAATTCTTGAGAGAAGAATTCTATTTTTATCTTCTCATAAATCTTTTTGACCATGTTAATTTGACAGGAAGGCGACGCCAAGCAATGGTAAGGGAACCTTCACCAGACGTTCGCATGAACCTAACTTGGTTAGCTCCCAAATGGACTTACCCTATATTCGCTGGCGATTCCAATGCAGTCAACGTTCCCTACAAAATAGATCTAACCAAGAGAATCGTGATGAAAAATGTCCACCAACGTTTTTTGGTGTTCAAATAACCGCCAAATAGAAATAAGTTTTTGTTAATTTATTCAACAAAATTGTGATAACACAGATAAATTTCTGATGAATTTCTATTTATACATTTACGTTTTTGTCAACTCAAAGGTAAGACTGTCAACCATCAACCATTTTAAATAAAAAGTGAAAAAGTTATTTGAACAAACTAAATTTTCAAAACGTGATAAATAGCTAATTTTTCCTAAACAAATATTTTTTTTTTTAATTATGAAAGGAAGGGATAACCTAACAAATGTGGAGGTTGGGCTGTCGAATTCTGGATTTCTGTCATTGCATGGCTATTTTTTTTTTTTCTCTCTCTTTTAATTGGCTACATTTTGTTTAAAGACATGTCTTTTTCAACTTGTCATAATTAAGGATGTTAAAACAAAAAACTTTTCATAATTAAGGGAAGTTTGTTCCGCAAACTTAGACCCATAATTAAGGGACCCTACTACACTTATCAGTAAATTATAATAATCATCAATGAAGAATCTAATTTACTGATAAGTGTAGTAGGGGACCCTTAATTATGGTTGTTTGTGCATTATTTACAAAAACGGTCTAAGTGATTCATACACAACTTATGTTTTGTTGCTTCAAACTAAACACTAATTTAAACCCCAAAATGCTTTCTTTATTCCACAGTCAAATCTAAGAGCTTCTGCATTAGATATTACTAAACCCAAGATACTGTATATATCTTCACTTTGTGGATGTAACCTATCACCAAATTTAAACTCTGAAACCCTATTCTTGATATTAATTGATGACCATCCAGGCTCTTTGATCACACCTCTTGATTTCATATTCTTCCTCACATTTGCAGCCTCTTTCCATTTCCCATTGCTTGAGTACATATTGGCTAGTGTTACATGTGTAGCAGAACAAGCAGGATTCAGCTCTAGTATCCTCTCGGCTGCTCTTCTTCCTCGTTCGATATCTCCTTTCGCATTACAAGCTATCAGAAGAACGGTCCAGACCACATCGTCCTTCTTGCATTTCATCTCATTGATCATCTTCTCTGCATCACTTAGCCTTCCTGATCTACACAGCAGATAATTCATACATCCATAGTGTTCCTTGGCCGGTCTAATACTATACTTGTCTTGCATAAGTCGAAATAGCGAAAACCGAGGTCAAGCTGACCCGAATGAGAGCAGGCGGTGAGAACGTTGATGAAAGTTACTTCGTCGGGTCGAAAACCAAGCTTTAGACTCTTCTCAAACAGATGAATCGCTTCTTTGGACTTTCCATGTACTGCATATCCATCGATCATAGCTGTGAAAGAAACAATATCATACCTATCTGTCTCTTCAAGTATCTTTGAAGCTTCTAAGATACTTCCGCATTTCGAGTACATATTAATCAGAGAGCTACGAATCGTGGACTTCTGTATCAAACCAAGACGAAGAGCAAGCGCATGAACTTGCCTCCCCTGATCAAGAACTGTCATGTGTCCTGAAACACTAAGCAAAGTGGCAAGAGCATCATCAGTTGGTTTTGTCCCTTCTTGTCTCATCCATGAGAAATACTTAAACCCTTCTTCTCCAAAACCGGCTTGAGAGTAACCTACGATAACCGTTGTCCACGAGATAATGTCTCTGCATCTCATACCTCGAAACAGAGCAGAAGCAGAGTCTAACTTCCCACATGTTGAATACATCTTCATCATAGAGTTACTCACTGACAAAGAATCTCCTAGTCCCAAAGAGAAAACATTACAATGGAGCTGCTCTCCCCACACAAGCGTAGAAAGACTCGAACAAGAAGCAAACATCGACGCGAAAGTCTGCTCATTGGGAGATACTTCAGAATCTTTCATCCTTATGAATGTCTCAACAGCTTTTTCTTCTTGACCCATTCGGCTATAAGCCACGATAAGGCTTGTCCAAGAAACCACATCCCTGATCTCACTCATACTCTCAAACAGATACATCGCGTCTCTCATTTCGCCGCATTTCGCGTACATGTTAGCTAGGGAGTTAGCTACACAGAGAGTGGCACCAAAGACTTTCACCACTACATGACAATGAATCTCCTTTCCGTATCAAACTTGACGCAGACCGGCAGAAGCCTTTAAGGCGGTCGGAAACACGAAAGAATCGGATACAAGTAGCTCTTTCGATCTCGACATCTTGGAGAAATACATAAGCCCTTCCTTGTAACGACCAGCATTAACCAGACCGGATATGATTGTTGTCCAAGCAACAGCATTTCTAAAACGCAATTCATTAAAAAGTCTGAGACTTTTGTCAATCTCTCTAACTCTATTGTACATATCCAATAAACAACTTCCCACGAAAACAGAGCTAAGAAAAAACGTTTTCACCGCATAAGCATGGAGAGATTCTCCATAAGCAATGTTGGAGCTTTGACCACAAGCCTTGAGTGCAACGCTTAGAACATCGCTATCGGGTGTGACAAAAGGATCATCAAGCGCATCGCAGAGAAGAGAATCAGTGCTTCTTCAGAGTTTGATGCAGTTACGTATCCCTGAATGATTTTTGTCCACGAAACAACGTCTCTGTGCGGCATATCATCAAACACTTGGCGAGCAGTTCGTAAGTTTCCAGAATTGATAAGGTTTTGAAGTAGAGAATTCGTTTCGGAAGTAATCACCTGATTCTGTACAAACTTCTCGACCGGTTTCTCGGGAATTGAAATCGAAGCTGCACGAAACATTCGGATTCTGCCGCCATTTCTTACAGTCAATAACATGGTTTGCTTTTACTGGGATGCGCCTGGAGAAGGAGAAACATTGACTAGACGACAGAACTGGCCCCCCACACGAGTCATGATCTCAAATGCCCCTCCAGCTAAAACACTAATCTGAAAAACTCCCCCTTCTAATTTTATTTTGTTTTGATTTAAATTTAATTGAAAAAACATTACAATTACGGCAAACCCTACTCAAAACGCAATATTTACAGTTATACCTGGTTTCGGATCTGATCTAGCTAACCCGCCCGCCCATCCAAACACATATCGGATCTAACTAACCCTAACCCACCCGAAACTCCCTAAAATCCCCGAGAAATCCCCTAACCCGAAATCAAACTCGATCAAACTCAACTCCTCCTCTCTTACTCGAATTCAACCTGAAACTCCATCCGACTCTCAATTTTCAATTTCAAACGAAAATCGTCTCTCTTGAAATCGATCCGGCAATTTAATGGCGAGGACAAAGTGGACAACAAAGCGAAGGAAGAAGAAGACTGTTGCTGAAGATGTGAATCCGCCGATTGCTGAAGTGGAGAAGAATCAAAGCACTTCAGATCCGCCGAAGACTGTTGCTGAAGATGCGAATCCGCCGAATGAAGAGCTTGGAATGACTGTTCCCATTGGCGAAGTGGGGGACTCTACGGTTCGGAATCGCGAGAGACGTGAGGAAGACAACAAAAGAATGACGACGAAGGGAATGACGAGGAAGAGAATGAAGAAGAAGGAGACGAGGACGAGAATGAGAAGGAGAATGAAGAAGAAGGAGACGAGGACTCGAATGAGAAGGAGAATGAAGAAGAAGGAGACGAGGACGAGAATGAGAAGGAGAATGAAGAAGAAGGAGACGAGGACGAGAATGAAGAAGAAGGAGACGAGGACGAGAATGAAAAGGAGAATGAAGAAGAAGGAGACGAGGACGAGAATGAGAAGGAGGACGAGAATGGAGAGAGTGACAATGAAGAAGAAGAAGACAATGAAGAAGACGGAGAGAGAACTCAAGACAGAGAGGAAGAAGAAGAAGAAGACAGAATTGTAAGTATTTCGATTCATAGTTTGGTAGAACTAGGGGAAACTAAATTGTTTTTGTTAGGTAGAACTAGGGAAAACTAGTATAACTACATGTAAAAAGGTAATACTAGAATTTGTAGTTGTTTAGTAATACTAGTATAGTATAACTAGATAATAGTTGTATAACTAAATAAAACTACTCGGTTGTTACATGTAATACTAGTATAAGTAGATAATACTAGGATTTGTGATTGTTTATGTAATACTAGTATAACTAGACAAAACTAGGTGGATTTTATTTGTAATACTAGAATTACTTGGTACAACTAATCGGGTTTTATTTGTAATACTGGAATAACTTGGTACAACTGAATATTTTTGTAGGATTCCGAGGATGATTTGACAGCACTACAACCTATGAAAATGTACTTTCCACCGACAGAGTATAAGAAGAAAATAAAGATATCGACAAGATGTTACATCTACGAAGCTTTGACGACGTTGGAGAATTTGAACCCTCCGCTCACACCTGTAGAGAGGGGATGGTTTGAGAGCCATCCGCAATTCAAACACATATTCCACTTGCCAAGGGACAAATGTCACAAGGTTATGGGCATGTGGATGCTACTTCTCCGAACCGCAGGCATCGAGAAAGAAAAGGAAGTTTGGTTTGTTGTGAACGGCGTTCCTATCTGTTATGGGCTGAGGGAACACGCCTTGATGTCAGGGTTAGACTGCCGCAACTATCCAGTCAATTATATGCGAGAGGGCAGTATGAACTTTGTCAAGAAGCATTTTCACCGACCAACAATCAGATATCAAGACGTGAAGCAAAAGCTAGAGGAAATGCATTCTGGTCGAGATAGGTTGAAGATGGCTGTCCTCTACTTCTTATCCAGCATTGTTATAGGGCAGACAAAGACTGGAGCAGATGCTACTCCTGTGTTGGAATTCTTTCAGAGAGCAGTGCATGATCTTGAGTTGTGTAGGACATTTCCTTGGGGCAGATTGTCCTTTGATCACATGATAGGTGAGATTTCGCACACGATGTCTCGTTTTGGGGGAAGCGTCAAAGAGAGTGTGTTATGGCCGATTCCAGGTTTCTGTATTCCTATGGAGGTAACTAATAATTGTGGTATTAGTTATTCTTACTACTTGTTATAATTGAAGCATACTCTAACTCCTCTAACTATATGTGTGTTGTGTAGCTTTTAGCATTTGAGACAATTCCAGTTTTGCGGGATAGATTCCGAGAAGCTATTCCAGGCGCAGACATGAGTTGCCCAAAGATGTGCAAGACAAGGTTCAAGAAAAGCGAAATGAAAGGGTTTCCTCTGGAGAGTATAAATGAACACCTTGGTGGAAGTAAGGTTAGTTATTCTACTCGTACTTTGCATTATAATTATTTTGAATTGTTATGTTTTTAATCTTTAATTTCATTGATTTTGGATTGTTATGTTTTTACAGGATATTGATAGTATCCTAATCGCTACAGATGAAGAAAGCTCTCTTCTGACTGAAATCTTGGAAAAAAACGACGATGATGATAAGTATGATGTCGTTGTTGAGAGCTGGATGAATCGTATTAACAAAGGATATGCCATACTCTTTGAGGAGATGTACAAGGAAGATGTGGCTTCCTGATTGCGTGAGGAACTTGAGAATCCAGTGACCGGGGTCATTGCCGCCGATGACAGACTGGTAAACATGATATATCATGGTTTTTACCCGTTTTTAGGCCATGATATAAGTGTTTTTATAGAGTCTTTTGTTAGTTTTCGAGTCCTAGTTGAGTCTTTACAGGATGGAGAGCACTTGGAGCTAAATAGGAGAATCTGGAACGTTTTGGAGCACTTTGGAGAAGAAGCTAAAGAGACGAAGTCAGAAGAGAAAAATCACGAGCTGAGTGTCGATCGACACCATCAGTGTCGATCGACACCAAGTCAGAGTCGGGCAAAGCGTGACGGTTTCCAATCAGAAAAAGGAAAGAGGCCAAGGTTTGAGGAATTACAAGATTACCCCTGGACGAAAAATCCCCTTCTATAAATAGTTTTCTGGCATTGTTTAGCCAATTACACTTTCATAATTTAGAGATTTTGAGACCTAGAGAGAGATTGTTCCAGAGCTTTTAGGGAGACAAGTCTAACTCATCCGAGCCAGATTTTGAACCCTAGTATCATTCTCTTCTATTTATTTATGCAATTTATTTCAGCCATGATTTCTGTTCCATTAATTATGTCTGAGTAGTTTGCTAGTTAGGTTAGGGTGATTTAGGGTTTGATGAAAAGTCTGTAGAACCATTATCTTTGTTAGGGAAATCACTTAGATCTTCACCTTGATTTGAACTTAACTTGATTTCTGAATTGATCACTTAGGAATCAAACCTTAGGTTATTTAATAGATGCGAGAGCATTATTAGTAACTTGAACTAATCATAGGTGAGCAAAATAGCTATTCGCAAAGAGATTTGGTTTAGTTATTTTGTGAACATATCGAACCTGAACTTTAATGCTTGCTTAGATTGTTAGATTTCGCAAAGAGATTTGGTTTTCTGAAATTTAAGCATAGATAACTTCTGCAACGAGAGTTGATTGGTTTTAACTTAGTGATTCGAGTTCTAGACGGTTCTTAATAAATCCCTAATAAAAATAATATCTGCATTCTTGGATTCATCCTGATAATTTACCCTCACGTATCGTTTTCGTCTCTGAATCTTAAAACCGTTTTACATCACATTTACTTATTCGCATAGTTTAATTTACATTAATACTTATTTGACTTAGCATAATCTGAACTTAGAAACCATAGCGTAGTAACTACTTCTCTTGGGATTTCGATACCCCTTGTACTTCAACTGCTTTGTTGTGCACTTGCAGTAGAATATTTAAGGTAAAACCTGACCCCTATCAAGTTTTTGGCGCCGTTGCCGGGGAAGTAGATTAACTACCTACGGAATCTAGCATTAGGATTTTGACTAGGTTTTTCTTTTAATTTTTGGTTACTGATTTAGTTTCGAAATTCTTTGTTTTTCAGGTGCATGCTTAACCGCAGTACCAGGAGCAACAAGAACCAGGAACTAATCCCGTTGATCCAGGAGCTAGACCGTTTCGAACGTACGAACCACAAGTCTGCACGAGCGTCGATCGACACAACCAGCTTCGATCGACACCTAGAGCCAGAACCAGCGTCGAACGACACCAAAGGCATAGATCGACACTGCGCGTAGACGAAGATGGCAGACGTCGTGGTTCTAATTCCGGACGCCCAAGGCAACTTTTTCGACCGTCAGGGCAATAGAAGGAACGCCGACGGACAGAGACTTGATGAGGCTGGCGCCATCATAGTCGAACCAGCGAGGCAACTTGCACCGGGAGAAGATGGACGTGGAAGAACACTTGGCGACTACAACCGCCCAGATCAGTTCTATGCCAATAGAGCTGCGATCTGTCCTCCTGCGTTTCAGAGGAATGACTTCGAGCTGAAGCCTGCCTACTTCTCGCTCGTAGCTCAACACCCCTTCCATGGTCTTACCAACGAGCACCCTATGGACCATATCGAGAAATTCGAAGACTTGGCATCCAGCATCAAAGCCAATAGAGTTCCATATGACTATCTCTTCTGCAAGCTTTTCCCTTACTCGCTTGCAGGAGATGCATCATTTTGGCTGAAGCAGTTGGAGCCTGGCTCGCTAACTACTTGGGAAGAAACAAAGAATGCATTCTTGTGCAATTTCTTTGACGATGCGAGATCCGAGGAGCTTAGGACGAAGATCACCACATTTTCGCAGGGACCTAATGAAGCATTCAAGCCTTCTTGGGTAAGATTCAAGGCCTACCAGAGGGACTGCCCACATCACGGTTTCAGCGAACCGCAGCTGCTTGGTATTTTCTACCGCGGTATTGACTGGAGATACCAGATGGCCTTAGACGCAGCAAGTAACGGGAACTTCAACACTAGAGTTCCTGCAGACGCCGTGGTGCTTATAGAGAATTTGTCCTCTAGTAACAGCACCAAGAACGCAGACTTCAAAAGGAGACAAAGCGCAGGAATGAATGGAGGAAACCAGATTGCTGAAGTCAACAGGAAGCTCGACAACATGCAAAATCTATTGGTAGGAAAGAAGCAGGTCCATTTTGCCAATGAGATGGAGTTTTTCGAACCAGAGGAAGGCTGTGAAGAAGAGGATGTCAACTACATCAACAATGGTGGATTTCAAGGCCAAAGGTTTGGGAACCAGCAAGGAAACTATCAGAAGAGCTCCTTCACAGGAAATCAGAACTCTTCTGGTTACAACCAGAAACCCCCATTCCAGAGCAGTAATAACAACTACACCAGAAACTATGGTTCATCCTCCTACCAGAAACCACCTCCGCAAGATAACAAAATGGAGGCCATGCTTGAGCAACTACTGGAAGGACAGCAGAAGATGACAGTGAGCTTCAATGGCAAGATCGATGCACTGTATGAGGACCTGAATGGGAAGATTGACAACATACATTCTCACATGAAGAAGCTGGATATTCAGGTTGCTCAAACCGCAGAAGCTGTTAACAGGCAAGAGGGATTCCTTCCGGGAAAGACGGATACCAATCCCAAACGCCACGTGAATGCCATTGAGCTAAGGAATGGCAAGACACTTCCAACCGTGCAGAAGAAAGGACTTACCACTGCAGAAATCGAGGAGCTAGAAGACGTCGAAGATGCTGCAGAGCAGAGTGTCGATCGACACCACCTGTGTCGATCGACACCCGAGGAGATGAAAGACAAACCCGACGAACGCGACGCGAGAGATTCGACGCGAGAGATTCGACGCCCATCACGGACCACAACAGATCAACCTGCGACACCGAAGAATGAAGCTGAAAGGGTTTACAAGCCAAAGATCCCTTTCCCCCTGATCACGAGGAGGTCCAAGAAGGAGCTGCTGGAAGCCAGATGCAAAGCCCTCATGGATAGACTAGTGGTTGAAATTCCTTTGATGGATGCCATTAGGACTACTCCTATGATAAAGAGATACCTGAAGTGGATGATGACCAACAACATTGACATGGAGGAGGGCGTGATGATGATATCAGAGCAAGTCAGTGCTGTCATTCAGAACAGGCTACCAGAAAAGCTTTCCGATCCAGGAAGTTTTGTTCTCGATTGCTCCATCTTCTCAGACAAGTTTGGGAGGTCTCTATGTGATTTAGGCTCAAGTGTCAACTTGATGCCTCGTTCAGTTGCTCTCAGAATGGACATGACAGACTTCAAGGCCACCATAATCTCTTTAGTTCTTGCTGATCGATCTGTCAGGATCCCTCAAGGTGTCTTTGAAGATGTTCCTATCAGAGTTGGAGATTGTCTCAAACCCACAGACTTTGTGGTATTAGCCTATGATGAGGAACCCAAAGACCCTCTCATACTTGGTAGACCACTCTTGGCTACAGCTGGAGCTATCATTGACGTGAGGAAGGGCAGGATTGCACTGAATATTGGCGACCTAGTGATGAATTTTGACATGGAAAAGCTGATGAAGAGACCCACAATTGATGGACAAACCTTCTATGTCGATTCACTCACCAACCTTGCTGAAGAGATCTTCAAGGAGGACCATCCTACG
>JAHZTW010000001.1:184671849-184716463 GCA_020283515.1 Alliaria petiolata
TGAAGCCAGTGACAAATCTGTTGAAGATGTTATTCCTTCAGCAGAGGACACATCAAGATTGCAGAGTCAGCTTGAAGACTTGCAGATTCAACGTCAGCACGTTATTATTCCAAACCATATCCTTGTTCCAGAGGCTCAACGAACCAAGTTAAGCTTTGGAAGCTTTGATGCTGGCTTTTCTATACGCTCAGTAGCCTCGCCGGAGAATGAAAAGAGATCTGCACCTCTCTCTCAGAATTCGCAGGAAGTTGAAGAAACCTGTGAAGAGGAGGAATTTAGGTATCTACTTATCTCTACCTTGTCAATTATTGTTGACATTTTTGAGCGACTAAATACTCTCAATTTAGAGTGAAATGAGTTGGAAAGAAGTTGTTAATAATAGATTACTGAGGAAAGTAGGTAAAAGAAATTTCCTATTGTAGTTTGCTGGTTTGCTTAATAACATAGCCGAAACTTCCAAAGCACTATGGTGTACACTAGATTCTAGGTGTAACAGAGCATATATATATTTTTGACATGCTGTAGGCTGACAGTTGATCTAATAGGGTCAATGGTTAAGTGGGTTTTGTTTCTGAAAACAAATCTTAGTCCTGCTTTGCTCTTTAGTTCGAAACTGAAAGTAACAACTTTTGTGCATTAAGACTGTTTAATCTTTGCGGCACTGATTTTCTGAAAATCATAATTATCTTTCCATTATGAACACTTAGCGTGCTATATGAAACCTGTTTTTTTCATTTCTAGGTATTGAAATTTCTCTTCTTGTTTTCTCTTGTTTAGCCATGTCCTTATAACTTTCATGTCTTTATGTCTGTATTCATATTACCAGTGACTAAAGTGATTTTTTTTCTTATGAGTTCAGTCACCCAACTGTCCATTCGACTGGAAAGGAAGAGGACAATAATGTTTACTCCGAGTCGCCTTCACAAGTTCAAGATGATATGGCTGGTGATGACTCCAAGCAAGAGAATATGTTGGAGTCCGAAAGCAATCAAAACTCTTTTGACCATGTTCCAAGTAATATTATCGGACTTGTTCCTCCAGCTCCTGGGAGCCAGCTACCACAATTTGAGAATGCTGACGCTCAAGCACGTGATGCCCTTCGTATTCCCAATTTTGTGGTATGCCTTCAAAAATTATTTTAATTGACTTGTTAGGTTGTCGTATGCTTTATCGGCTTAAACCATTAACTATGCCTAGCTTTTACTCTACATTGATCAGTAACATTTTGCTCAGTACCTAGTTTATAGGCATTCTCATCTCTAATTTGTTTTCTAAATGAACTACACTTGTTGTTTGAAGGTCCAACAACCATTTGATACAGCAAGTTACTATGCTCAATTCTACCGCTCAGGCCCTGATAGTGATGGCCGTGTTTCTCCCTTTGTTTCCCCAGGGGTTGCGTCCAAATTTAATGGGAATGTTACAGTATTGCCTCCGCATTCATCTCAAACCATGCAAGAGGTTAGTGCAGTTTTTTGGGGGTTAACCTAGTAGTTTATTATATAATCCAAACCTTTGCGATTCTGATGTAATTTAATATGGTTGCGAGACTCTTTCGATTATACATTCAATCTTCCAACCATAGCAGCATAAATAGTCAAGTTTGTCATGTCAGACACTTGGGTTTAAGTCTTAATATTTGTTCTTGATAAAATTGAAGTGAATCCACAGTTTCTTGTTGGTCTAAATATATTTATTTATATATTCAGGTGCATATTACAAACATATATTATTGCTTTTCTGTGTCTAAAATGGTTAAACATGTTAATTTGCAGGGCGGAAACAACTTAGTTCTGTCCACAGCTAGTCAAACTCCACTGGTAACTCAAGCTGCTGGTTTGATGCAGAGCTCTATACCTGTCACGCAGCAGCCTGTTCCTGTTTTCCGCCCCCCGGGATTACATATGTCGCATTATCCACCAAATTACATGCCATACGGACACTACTTCTCCCCATTCTATTTACCTCCTCCGACGATGCACCAGTTCCTAAGCAATGGTGCATTTGCTCAGCAACCTCAGGGAAGCGGTGTCTATCCTGCTCCTCCACCCCCTGGAGCTGCAACAGGAGGCAAATACACACTCCCTCATTACAAGCCCGGGACTAATACAGGAAACTTGACTCATGTTGGTATGCCTGGTGGTTACGGACCAACATATGGTTCCTTCCCAGCAGGATATAATCCCACATCTGCTGCTTCGGCCGGGAATTCAGCCTCCAATGAGGATCTCAACACATTGCAGTTGAAGGAAAACAACGGCTACAGCACAACAGGGCAACAGGTATTTATCGCCTTTCCCTCCCTAAGCCAACGCGATTGAAAGATTAGTTAAAGTTCCCTCTCGTAATGAGTTATTGACTTTGGGTGGTCTCTGCAGAGTGAAGCATTGCCTGTATGGATTGCTGGACCAGGACGAGATGTGTCAAGCTCTTTCTACGGTTTACAGCACCATGGGCAACACGTGACTTACGCTCCAGCACAAGCTGGTCACGTCGCATTCCCAGGGATGTATCATCCAGGACAAGCAGTGACAGCTGCAGGAGTTCATCATCCGCTCTTACAACAGTCTCAAGGTGTTGCTGGAGCTGAAATGGTTGCACCTGCGCCTAACGTTTTCCAACAGCCTCAGCAAACACAGATGAATTGGCCAAGTAATTACTGAAATAGGAAGGAAGTGAAAAAAAAAGGAAAAGAAGATTTTGAGGATTCAACAAGTTTCTAAATTCCAGAGAAATCAGGAAGATATGGTGCGGGTTTCGTTGACTTGCGTCTGTGTGTGTGTGCCATTACCGAAGAAGTGAAGCTATGAAGTTGAATGCTTAAGCAAGAAGGGATTGACAGAGAATGATCATAAAGGCTAGGGGAAGGTATTTTTATGAATCCAGTGTTTTTTTGGTGTTTCTATATCTTTCTTTCCTTCTTTTTATTTTTCTTTTTAAAATGTTTTTAGCAAATTTTTTGCTTTCATAGTTTTAAGAGGTCTTCTTAGCTCTCTTTATAAGTTTCTAAAGCTTAAGCCAAGAAAGAACTTTGCTGCCTGAGTCTCTCTGTATCCGAAGACTCTTCGTTCGTTTCTTAGCTTTCTTTGGTCAATGTTTTCAAATCCGGGCCATCAATCAAATTTGGACAAGTATCTTTGATCGCTGCACAACTTGATACGTTGGAGTTCCTCGATTTTTTATATTTAACATTCAAAAGTATTAAAGACTAAAAACGAATGTGCTGTCCATATATGGATATGAACTTCTGTTGTAATAATAGTCGTGGATGAAAATTCAAAGTATAAATGTAAGTTGTAGTGTATAACTTATATACTGCAAGTATTAAAAAGTTGTCATAGCAATAAATAAGTGGATAAAAATATTGAATTGAGATCAATATAGTGTTTTATTTTAATTTATTTTCCTTTGTGAAATGCATAAAGGATATAAGTGTATCACGGATAACCCAATAGAAAAAAACAAATATTTATTTTGTTAGTTGAGATTATCGAAAATCTTTGTATATACATCGAAAATCTTTGTACATAAAAAAGATTTGTTTAAAAAAAACACAAATATATATCCTTGTTATGAATCGAGTGATTTGTGTTGTATTATTATGAGGACTAAAAATCTCTTTATATAGTGATTACACAAAGGATAGAAAAGGAAATAGTACTTTTTCTACTTCTACAAGGAAAAGGAAAACATCTACTAATCATAATGAACTTATAAAAACGTGGCCGCCTATGATCCAATGGGCTGGGCCGGTTATGGAGATCCAAACCTCAATGGATTATAACACTCCCCCTTGATTGACATAACCGGTTGTGATGATGGGATCATAGTAATACGCTTGGGGATGCTGCCTCATTAAAACCTTTCTAAGGAAAACTCAGTGGGACAAAACCTTAGCGAGGAAAAAGAGTACAACACGCATTACTCCCCCTGAAAAGATCATCACTCTAAGTCTCTTAATCGGCGCATGCCGATCTGATGCATTAGCTTCTTCAATGTGAAGGTTGGAAGCGACTTAGTGAATAGGTCGGCTGAGTTGTCGCTGGAACGGACTTGGAGCACTTTGAGTTCACCGGCCTTCTGTAGGTCGTGAGTGAAAAAGAACTTTGGTAAGATGTGCTTCGTCCTATCTCCTTTGATGTATCCATCCTTCAACTGAGCTATGCATGCGGCATTGTCCTCGTACATGCTGGTCGGTTTTTCTTTCCTTTCTATCATCCCACAATCTCGTCTAATGTGTTGAGTCATTGACCTCAACCAAACACATTCTCGGCTGGCCTCATGGATCGCCAATATTTCCGCGTGATTGGACGATGTAGCCGTGAGTGTCTGCTTCATGGACCTCCACGAAATGGCTGTTCCATCGTGAGTGAAGACATATCCCGTCTGGGATCGACCGTTGTGCGGATCCGAAAGGTAACCTGCATCAGCAAAACCAACTAAACCTTCATTGTTAAAGTTAGTGTAAAATAGACCCATATCTTTCGTCCCTTTCAGGTAACGAAGTATGTGTTTGATCCCACTCCAGTGCCTTTGGGTCGGACAAGAACGGAATCTTGAAAGGAGGTTCACGGCAAAGCAAATGTCCGGCCTAGTGTGACTAGCCAAGTACATTAACGCTCCTATGGCACTGAGATATGGCACTTCGGGACCAAGGATTTCTTCATCCTTCTTCTTTGGACCGAATGGATCACTGTCCAGACTAAGGCTTCTCACCATCATTGGGCTACTCAGTGGGTGAGCCTGGTCCATATTAAAACGCTTGAGTACCTTTTCTGTATATGCCATTTGATGCACAAGGATTCCATTATTGACGTACTCAAGTTGTATTCCCAAACAGAACTTAGTCTTTCCTAAGTCTTTCATTTCGAATTCCTTCTTTAGGTATTCAACCGTTTGGGATATTTCCTCAGAGGTTCCTAGGATGTTCAGGTCGTCTACATACACCGCGATGATTACGAATCCCTTGTCAAATTTCTTTATAAATATGCATGGACTTATGGGATCGTTTTTATAGCCCTCTTTTACTAAGTACTCGCTTAGTCTATTATACCACATGCGACCTGATTGTTTTAATCCATAGAGCGATTTATTCAGCTTAATACAATGCTGGTCTCGAGAACTTCTTTTATCTTTCAGCTCTATTCCCTCTGGGACTTTCATATAAATTTCGTTATCCAGTGGACCATATAAGTATGCGGTTACAACATCCATTAACCGCAAATCCAATTTCTCTCTTATGGCCAGACTTATCAGGAATCTAAAAGTCGTTGCATCCACCACAGGGGAGTATGTCTCCTCATAATCGATTCCTGGCCTTTGTGAGAATCCTTGTGCCACAAGCCGTGCTTTGTGTCTAACGATTTCACCTTGTTCGTTTCTCTTCCTCACAAAGACCCATTTATGTCCAACTGGTATAACATCACGAGGTGTCCGAATTATGGGACCAAAAACCTCTCTCTTCTTTAAAGAGTTTAACTCCACGTTTATAGCTTCTTTCCATTTATGCCAGTCTAATCGGCGAGTGCACTCTAAAATGGACGTGGGTTCTAGATCCTCATTCATGAGCTCAAGTGCTACATTGCATGCAAATATTTCATCAATGTCGACATTCTTTCTGTTCCATTGGATTCCAGACGAGACATAATTGATCGCGATCTCTTTGTTATCAGGAACTTCAGGCCCATGAAGCTTGGCGTCCCAAGCAACATTTTCCGGCACCTTAGGTTCATTTATGTCTGGAACGTCCACTATCTCCTCGGTCTGAATTTCAGCACCTTTCTTTAATTTCCGAGGAGTCTTATCTTTGGAACCAATTGGTCTTCCACGTTTCAATCGTGGTTTAGACTCAGTAGCAACTTGACTCGGTCCTTCTTGGACATCAATACGCATTGGTGCATTCACGGCTGGTATATGCGATTTCGTTACCCTCTTTGGGTCTGCAAAGGAATCTGGCAATTGTATAGCTAGCTTTTGCAAATGTATTATCTTTTGGACCTCTAAATCACTTTCATGAGTCCGGGGATCTTGCCATTTCAAGGATGTTTGATTCCATGCAATTTCTTTTATCAGCCGGTTTCCATCACCTAATGTTGGAAAAACGGATTCGTCAAAATGACAATCCGCGTACCTGGCCTTAAATAAATCTCCGGTGGTCGGCTCAAGGTACTTTATGATCGTGGGTGAATCATATCCAACATATATCCCCATCCTCCTTTGAGGTCCCATCTTAGTCCTCTGTGGTGGTGCAATCGGCACATAAACTGAGCAACCGAATATCTTAAGATGGGAAATGTCTGGCTCTTGTCCCGATAATAATTGGGATGGGGAATATTTATGGTCACTAGATGGCCTGATGCGAATTAGTTCGGCAGCGTGTAAGACAGCATGTCCCCAAGCGGATACAGGAAGCTTTGACCTCATGAGTAATGGTCTAGCAATCAACTGTATACGTTTTATAAATGACTCGGCCAAGCCGTTTTGTGTATGTACATGTGCCACGGAGTATTCAACACTTACCCCCATGGACATACAATAGTCATTAAACGCTTGGGAAGTGAATTCACCAGCATTATCCATTCGTATGGTCTTTAAAGGAAAGTCTGGAAAGTGAGCCCTTAGGCGTATTATCTGAGCAAGGAGTCTCGCAAATGCCATATTCCGTGATGACAATAAGCATACATGTGACCATCTTGTAGATGCGTCAATGAGGACCATAAAATATCGGAATGTCCCACAAGGTGGGTGTATTGGTCCGCATATGTCTCCTTGAATTCTTTCCAGGAAATTTATTGTTTCCTTAGTCACTTTCACTGGTGATGGCCTTACAATGAGTTTCCCTTGTGAACATGAGGCACAAGTAAGATTCTTTGGGATTACTCTCCTTTCTTTCAAGGCGTGCCCATAAGTATTGGCTATCAATTTTCGCATCATATTCGACCCGGGATGTCCCAGCCGGTCGTGCCATAGGTTGAACCTATCCGTAAACTCTTGGTTTACGGTGGCATTGGCCTCAATCATATTGACCTTAGTGCAATATAAGCCGGTAGCTATAGCAGGTATAGTCTCTAGGACTTTCTTTTGGCCTTGGACGATTTCAATTATTTGGAGGAACTCTCGGTTTCCTTCGTCCATTGTTTCAACATGAAGACCATTCATTCGAATGTCTTTAAAGCTCAATAGGCTTCTCTTTGAGCTGGGGGAAAACAATGCATCCGCAATCTCTAGATGCGTCCCCTTAGGCAATAGGACATTGGCCTGGCCGTAGCCTTCTATTAGGCCGGCCATGCCTGCTATAGTATTTATATTGGCCTTTTTCAATGTAAGATTTATGAAATATCTCTTGTCCTTTAAAATCGTGTGGCTTGACCCACTATCCACCACGAATTCATCCATGTTGCCTTCCATTTAAAAACAAGAATTATGTCTTAAAAGCCATTAACTATTAATTAAGCAAATCCAAACAAATCCAAAGACATAAATCCAAATGAAAACAAAACATGAATGCAATACAATTTTAATGCCTATTTTAAACAATCTGATGTCTCCATGAGATCATCCATAAGGTCATCACGTTCATGATCGAAGTCGCCTTCCTTATCATGCTGGATCATGTGGGCTTCTGGATTCTTCCCTTTAACACTCTCTTGATAAAGTTCCACAAGGTGTTTGGGAGTCCTACATGTCTTGGCCCAATGATTGTCCATCCCACATCGATGGCAAACAGACTTAGTCGGGCCGGACTGATGTCCGGTTTGGTTCCCGTGGCCACGCCCTCGGCCACGTCCTTGACCGCGGTTAAAATCAGATCCGCGACCATTCCATCGACCATATGGGTGGTAGCGACCACGCCCTTGTCTCTTTCCATGTCCACGGCCATTAAACTTTTGGTATCTCTGGACATGGTTTGCCTCGGTTTCCATCTTAGTGTCCTCGGCCACATGGGCTTCAGGAAGTGGGGTTGATCCAGGAGGTCTCATCTCGCTGTTTCTCATCAGCAATTCATTGTTCTGCTCCGCAAGCAATAAACAAGAGATCAAACTTGCATAGGTCGTGAAACCTTTCTCACGATACTGTTGCTGTAGCAACACGTTGCTTGAGTGGAAGGTCGAGAAGGTCTTTTCAAGCATATCCTTCTCTGTCACAATCTCGCCACATAGCTTCAATTTTGAAACTATCTTAAATAGGGCCGAGTTGTATTCATCCACGGACTTAAAGTCCAGGAGCCTTAAGTTAAGCCAATCATATTTGGCCTTAGGCAGTATAACCATCTTCTGATGATCATATCTCGCCTTTAACTCCTTCCAGAGATCAAGAGGATCCTCAAGCGTCAAGTATTGATCTTTGAGACTCTCAACGAGATGGTGGCGTATGATTAAAATCGCCTTATACCTATTTCTCTCGGATTCGTTATTTGCATCATTAATGCATTCACCGAGCCCTTTTGATTTCAGCATGATCTTTGCATCTAAAGCCCATTGCAAGTAATTATCTCCTGAGAGATTAAGGGCTGCGAAGTCCAAATTATTGACTTTCGCCATCTGAGATCAAGCATCGGTTTTTCTCTTAGGATTTTTAGGGTTTCTTTCAACCGCTTTTATTTTATGCACATATCATGCGATTTTAATTCAAGCAAGTTTCCAATTTTAATCCTAACATGTAATTCTAGGTGATAAAAGTAAACAGGAAATTTTCCAAATTCAAATAAGGCAATTTCCAATTTGCGATTTCTATGTGGTCAAACAAAAAGGAAATTTTCCAAATTCAATCCTAACAAGGAATATCTATGATTTTCGGTTTTGGCCAACAAAATTTTAATGGTCCGATTTTTATCATGCAATTCCTAGTTCAATTAGGATTTGACCAAGCAATAGATCAAACAACCAAATTTGATTTTAATTAAAGCATGCGATTATAGATTAGGGTTTTCAAGCAACCATGCGATTTCAAACAAATAGGATTTTAGGGTTTGATATTATCATGCAAAAGTTCAAGTTCGATTTAGGCCAAACAATCAATCAATCAATTTACAAGCAAATCCGATTTTAGGGTTTTATCTTTTCTTAAGTTCAATTCGATTTTAGGTTCTTAAGAGATCAAACAAGTGGAACAATCAAAATCGGTTTTTAGGGTTTGATATACATTAGGTCCGATTTCGATTTTATGGTGTTCTTGAGTTTTAGGGTTTTGATTATACCTTTGATCCTTCTTTTGGGTTGACTGGAAAAGAACCGGGAGCTAAAGACCTCGTAAAACACTTAGGATCGGATCGCACAACTCCGGCGTAGAACGGCGACGGACGGCGGCTACGGACGGCGGCTACTTAGGGTTTATCAGAGCAAGCTCGTGCTGATAACGTGTTATGAATCGAGTGATTTGTGTTGTATTATTATGAGGAACAAAGGTCTCTTTATATAGTGATTACACAAAGAATAGAAAAGGAAATAGTACTTTTCCTACTTCTACAAGTAAAAGGAAAACATCTACTAATCATAATGAACTTAGGAAAATATGACCGCCTATGATCCAATGGGCTGGGCCGGTTATGCAGATCCAAACCTCAATGAATTATAACAATCCTATACTTATCATCCCTATTATTTAGTTTTGGATTTGTTTTGTAAATTGCTTTTCCGATTCCCTTTAGGAGGATTATAAGCCTCCTCCACTTATAAATAGAGAGAGTCAGAAGACCCCTTGGTTATTCATTATTATATCTCTAATCCAAAATAAAAAGCAAAAAAAAAAAAACGAAAAGAGGTGAAGCTTGGAGAATGGAGAAGGTGATGAGTAAAAAAGATGTGATAGTATGCAGAGGAATATGGTATGCAATGACTCTTGTGTCGATCTTTGGCCTCTACATATCACTCAATCTTATCTGGCCTGGAGGAAAGCCATGGTCTCGATTTCTCAGGGACGGTGCGGTGAGTGCCACAACATTCTACGCAGTGACGGTACTCAGGTACTTGTTCTTCAGCGATACTCCTTCTCCTTGCTACAAGGTCTTTGCACGGGAAGAGAGGTCCCCTCAGATTCTTTTCTCGAGCTGGTCCTTGTGTGCAGTCATGTCAGGGCCGTTATTTTATACAATGATTATGAAAGTGTTTGAGGTGTCTGTGTCGTTATTCACCATCTCTTTGTTCACGGGAGGGATTGGGCTTATCCAGCTATCGGGTAAGCTTAGGATGGAGATTAGACATGCTTTGCTCACGCTCTTCCTCGGATGGTTGTTTTGTCTTTGTGGCATCTGTATTTGTTTATACGACCCCTTAACTCAGCCATGGGCATACTTAGTTGGTTTACCTTGTCAGATGATGATTGCCGTTCGTTTCACTAGGTATAGTCGCCACAAGGCGGTGGACTCGGACACTTAGTCCGCCCCTCGTCTTCCTGTCTGATATGGTTTACACATTCTATCTGATTTTATGTTTACTTTTTTTTTTTGTCATTTAGTTGAGAAGATTTCATTTTTCTATTCTGGAGTTTTATAACTATAATAATAATATGGATTTCCGAAGGGACATGGAGTTTCATGTTCTAGTTTGCGTGTTCATAACAGGTTAACAACACGGGAATAAATCAATTTTACAGAAAGATGACATTTAATTTATGGACCAACTACTACTCGAGACAAAGACACTTTCATAACATTGTACGCATCTATCCTCTGATTTCTTCTATCTATCTTGGTATATCGCATAGTTCCAATGTTTCAACTCCTTCGTTCAATTAATATCCACTATGGTTTTTTCCGATGAAATTATAAAACTTGAGATGGTTCAATCAAATATCAAAGAATGACATTCGCGCTTTACTTTGTGGATGCACTTGGCATATCAATGAGTCCAAGCATCAAACAAATGAGAAAAGAGTAGAGACAAGTGTAAACAAGTCGTTTGTCGTCCTTGGTTGCTGTTTTCAAAGTGTTGGTAAGCTCGAAGAGCCTATTAAGAGATCTGAAACAGAGCAGCAAAACGCCAATTAGTTTCTTTCTTTCTTTCTTTTTTGGCTTACAAATTGTTTGTATCTGCTGTAGCAGAGTTTGGTTACAGCCACGTAAATCCAAGTTGTAAGCACGTAATACGTTAAGTCTTTATCACTAAGCTACCCATTTGTCAACAGAGTTGATGTGAAGTTCAGAGTTGAAGTTGTAAGCATCCCGAACTTCATCCAAGGACGAAATACGCTAAGTCTTTATCACTAAGCTACCCATTTGTCAACAGAGTTGATGTGAAGTTCAGAGTTGATGTGAGGTTCTAGTGTAAAACAGATTTCTCATGAGCAAATTTTTTTGTCATGGGAAAGTCAAGTACCTGATGGATTTTCCGTTGAATGCTGATTTATCATTATGTATCGTGAAAGAAGTTATTGCTGAAGCGATGATGATGAAGCTATGAAGTTGAATGCTTAAGCAAGAAGGGATTGACAGAGAATGATCATAAAGGCTAGGGGAAGGTATTTTTATGAATCCAGTGTTTTTTGGTGTTTCTATATCTTTTTTTCCTTCTTTTTCCTTTTTTCTTAAATGTTTTTAGCAAATTTTTTGCTTTCATAGTTTTAAGAGGTCTTCTTAGCTCTCTTTATAAGTTTCTGCCCGAGTCTCTCTGTATCCAAAGACTCTTCGTTCTTTTCTTAGCCTTCTTTGGTCAATGTTTTCAAATCCGGGCCATCAATCAAATTTGGACAAGTATCTTTGATCGCTGCTCGACTTGATACGTTGGAGTTCCTCGAATTTTTATATTTAACATTCAAAAGTATTAAAAACTAAAAACGAATGTACTAAAAATATATGGGATATGAACTTGTGATGTAATAGTCGTGGATGAAAATTCAAAGTATAAATGTGAGTTGTATAACCACTAAAGCTTGAACCAGTGTGAGTTAGTTACAGAAAGAGAATTTGTGTGGTACCACATAACCTTGTCTGATAGATTCTGGATGATATCGTTAATTTACATGAATGCCGAGTGCAAAGCAGAAATGCATATGTGAGAGCATACATATACAAATAGAAAGGCATATACAATCATATTGTTTAAATTTACCCTAAATCTCCCTGCTTTTTAACTACCACCAATACAAAGAACAAAATTCATGGAACCCTGATCCGTGTAACGCCTGAAGCAGCAGAGACCCAAGTTGGATAATTTTTTTTCTTTTTGGTCAGAGAACGATCCCTCTGAACAACATTGAAGCTTCTGAGGCCAAAAAAAACCGATGGAATCCCAAGAATGAATGATTTGCTTACAATAATCAGTTTTAGGGTCTTTTTCAAACCAGATTAGTCTTGTTTTGTTGCTAACCCACAATTTCCAAGTTTCTGACTTTAGAACTCTCCACAAGTCAAAAACCTTCTCGTCTCGATTTTTGGGCCATGTGTATCTACTTTGTTTACCTTTCAAAGAGCCTCCTCCTTCAATAGCTTCTGGTTGGAGTGAGTGGGTCGTAGTCATAAGCTTCACCAGCTTTGACAAATCTCCCCTTTACACGCCGCCTCACATCAGCTCTTGCTTTGCGGGAAGCATACCTCACTCTTTTATCAAACCTGTAGCAAAAAGAAAAAGCCAGCGTCTCGTTAGAAAAGCCTGCACACTTAACAACTTCAATGACGCATCTATTGGATTTGCAAAGGGGAGAGCACGGTCACTTACTTGCGAGCCTTCTTCTTCTCTTTGTAACGCATAACCGCGTTATTACGTGTTACTGATTGCGAGCAAGCATTATTATCCTGTGATGTTTGAGGATACCATGGTGGCTCCCTCGAGAGCTGCACTGAAGATGATGCACCACATTCTTGGAAATCTCCAGCACTGCTTTCCCCGGTGACTCCAGAGAAAGAGATGTTTGAATGTGCTGGCTTCGACGTGAAGCATATTATTGGCTCCGTTTTCGAACTCATGAACGAATCATTGCTCCCAGCTGGCTGCACCGAATTCCCTCCCTGGATTAAGAAAGAAACAAAATCATCATTAGAGAATCACACACAAAGATGCAATCACGCACAAAGATGCATCCATTTTTGTTTAATCATTGCTAGTGAATCTAATAACAAGGAAAAGGGAGGAAGAAGAAGAAAAAAATATACCTCAGGAGCTGCTTGATGCTTCTGGAATAGACTATCGATTCCACCTTGTCCAAAGAGCTCTCCCGAGGGGTTAAAGGCTGTCCCAAAGAGCTCTTCATAGTTCTCAAGTGCCAAGTCAACTTCATCCATACCCAGGTTCCCATAAAAGTCATCTTCACGCACTCCAACATCCTTCAAAACAGAAGCAAAAACTAGAATTTAGTCACAAAGATAAAATCCACACAAGTAATAACAACATTTCAATGGGTAATTTTAAAAATTACCTTAGCAAATGATGATTTTCCTTGTGCTGCAGAACTGGTTTCAGGCCTTGAAGAGGAGCCAACGACGACATCTTTCTTATCCTCATTACAGTTCTTGTTGGTCTGACCATCATCGTCTATATTCATCATACCCATTTCTTGTTCACAAACGGATTGTCCGGCTAAGTCCAAACAAAAAGACCAGATAGAGGCGAGCTCCGAGCTTGAAGGGCAGCCAGAATAGCAACTTATGGTCTGCCTCTTATGGCTATTTGACGAAGAAGAAGAAGAAGAAGAATTGTTGTGGCCAGACCAATCGCAGTTTTGACAAAGTGAAACCCTTTCTTCAACACACCTGACTGTTGCAGGCTGAGCATTACATCTCTCGCAGACAAGTGTCCTAGAATGTCGTTTGGACAATGCATTAGCGGAATGAACACTCCGGTCACAGGAGAGGCAGAGACACGCTGCATCGGATCGACAGTACACCATTGATCTTTGTTCACCGCAGAAGTCACACATGTAACCCATCTTCTTTCACTCTGATTAGATCAACTTTCTGTTGTCAAATAAATTCTCGAATTAGATATAAATAAATAAAAAGACAGAGAGACTTGGTGTGCAAAAGCAAGCCCTGAAGAAGAAATAAAACGAATCTTTTGAAAAAATTCTGAACTTAGGTTGTGAATTCTATAAACAGTGGAGAATATATAACCAAAGGAGAAGGACAAAAAAAGAAACGAAACCTATTTTCATAAGATTTACTACTATTAACAAATCAATACAGAGCTTCCCTATGTGAACAGTCAGAGAGACCAGAACCCAGAAAAGGAAATAATCGAAATCGATATAAAAACAAATATCAACTCAAGCTTCAAATCCCACAGATCAGTAGTGAATCTACAGTTTTTGTTTGACTTGTAGTTCAAAATGGAACCGAATCCAAAATTCTCAATTCCCGATAAATAATCAAGCTTTTCTATCATACAGTCATCATCCTCAACCGAAGAAGTTAAAAATATCAAAAACCAAAGAAAGCACGAAAAGTCCTTAAATCGAAGATCCAATCATTTCAACACAACACATACAAACAAAAGAGGGAAAATCGAAATCAACCCTTCGTCGAGAAAGAGTGAATAACACTTAACACGAATTACTACAGACGGAAAATCAGACAAGGCAACAACATAAGAACACTCAAAAGAGGGTTTTACATCAGGAAAAAACAAAAAAAAAGACCGATTAAAGAGAAGAACAAACAACTCACGGTATAAAAGATCTTCTGGATTATCTTCTGAAGTTGAATCAAGCAAATTTTGAGACAAAAACAAATCCTAGAAACACAGAGCCGATTATTCTTCTGCTTCTCTCTCTCAGAGGAGGAAGAAAAAAAAGAAAAGAGAGATGAATGGATAAACAATGGGTGGGTGTGTCCGCAAAGGGACAATGTAGGCTTGTGACATAATCTGATTATCAAAAGTGCCTAATTTTTTATTCATTAATATTTTTTTTTTTTTAAAAGGCTAAAAAGCGCAAAAAAAGTTTTGAGTAGGGTATGGTGGGTCCCTGTCGTATTTATAGTGAAAGCAAGAAACTTTTTCTGGTCCCCACAGATATTTTTAAAAGAAAAGTAGAACAGATTTTAGTCACGCGCTCGAGAATACCGAAACGAAGGTACTCGCGACGTGGAAGTTACCAAGTGGCTCTTTTGTGCCATAATGGATTCTCAAGCGTTCGCTTTCGATGCTTTTGAACGAATCAGAAGACTCTCTCAGATATGTTTATTATGCCTTTGCTCACAAATAATGATAAAACTTCTTCTATTAAGTGCTTTGACCTTACAGAAACCAAAATACTGTACATCTTCTTCTTTTTCGGTGGGCGTATAACAAAATATCTTTTTGCTAGAAAGAAAATTAAAAAAATTAAAAAAAGAGAAGAAAGATATTTTTGACGGGAAAGAAAAGGGGAAACCAAAAAATATCTGCCAAGTTTTAGATACGTCTGTGTAACGAGGAGACCAGAAACATACTATTATTGTATGTAACACAGTACCTCCCCCCAATATTAAAAATAATGGATTTATTACGAAGGTAACAATTTCGCCTCTGGGAAATAAATCAATGATAGATGGTTTTTGTCCTCTTCTTCCTTACTCATCCTGTTTCTTTTTTATGAGTTTGGTAAGCGAAATTGATGATAAGACTTTTAATTAGAGCCATATTTGACTTAAACAACAAAAAGTTATAGGGATCCTAACAAAATAAACACACAGCGTGAACAGACAAAACAAAAAAATGATTGTATGATTCACAACTTTTAAAAGCCTGATTAGAAAACAATGCTATACAAGTGTTTTAAATTTTAATCACTCCCTACAGTTAGTATTTATATATATACCGTGGAAAATTACCGAATTTTGTGATTTGAGTATTCATCTATCTTCCATAATGGTTCGTTTTGAATTATTATTATTTTGGTTTGCTTTTCAATTTAGAAAAACAACAAAACTATTGCACAAGAGGGAAAAAAATCTTGGTTAAGCTTTTCGGGTTAATATCCAATTAAAACGATTGATGAAATTGAAACTTATTAAATAACAGCAGAAATCTCTTAATTTGATAATTATTAACAAATCTGCTTGAAAAAAACCAAGCGACAAAATAATATTACTAATCAGCGATAATGAAAGCAAAATGGAGAAGAAGAAAAAAAGTGGAAGATAAGACGCACCGAGAGATCAGAAAGAAAAAAAAAAGACACAAAAAAATTTACATATGATGCTGAAACGCGAGTTGGATAAGATTCTGGGACGATCCGAAGTTTCTTTCAAAACATCGTATTCTTATCGAATATAAAACCACCGGCTTAGAGCTGACGACACTCACTTATTTTTCCTTCAAGATAACATTAACTAATCTTATTACATGGTGAGTGCCTTTTATGCAACTTCACACCAATTTTTTTTTTTGTTCTTTATTATATGCCTCTCCCACCAATCATAACTCTAAATCATTAATAACATTAAATAAGGAGATCATCCCATGAGTTGACCCCAATCTAACCTTTAAACCAGAATCCCATAATGCTTTTCAATATTTTGAGGGTTTTAAGATTTGGTGGAACCAGAACTGTTGATTAAAAAAGAACCCTTTGTTTCTCGTAAATATCCTAAAAGGAAAGCATAGTGACATGGATTTTGACTCAGCTGGGCATAATAAGAGTCTTAACAAGAGCTACAATAGGGGAATATAGTGCAGGTCCGTGCAAAGAAAGACTGTAGCAGTGTTGTTGGGTCATGAAAAAAGACCTGACCTGAGAAGATTAACCATAAAGAGCACGCCAAGGACTTTCTTCTTCTTTTGCTGTCTTTGATGCGTTCCACTTGATTCTGTCCCTCGAGAAACACAGCCCGGCATAACTCGCCACAAGCTCCCCAGTTTCATGGATCACCTGTGATGACAATCACGCAGCTTAAATCGACTTTCTCTTAAAAGTGACAATAGATTTTGATTCCTGTCGATATTCTAGTGACCTAGCAGTGTATGACTGGATTTACAACTCCAGCAAAATAAAATAAAAATGAGGGCAGAAATTGAGACAATCTTCACCTTAAGCTCTTCATCTAGAGCTTTATGAGATATGCTGCTACTTCTTTGCCCTATGAGAATAGAGGCAGGCAAGCATTTGACACGAGCTAGATGAAGGAAGCATGACAAAGGTTCATAGTGGATTTGCATCAACGGTGGTGGTTTCTCGATGCGAGAAGCAAATAGCCTAGTGGTCTCTGTTTCTGGACCAACTTGAAAGTAATGAAGCCTAGCTTTTCTGCTACTTGCTTCCAGGGATCTGTTATTGAACTTGAGCTTAGATGCTGCCACAAGAAAAGGAGCCACAATCGTGGGCGGAGTGGACGCTTCCCTTGTAATTAGGTCCAGCAGTTCATTCATTGCACACACTAGTGCAGGAGGCTCATAGTTTCGAAGAAGAAAAACCGAGACCTTAAACAATGAAAGAAATAATCAGAAGGCTAAGCATTTTAACCATGGTATTCCAAAAATGCACATTCAACATGGAAACGAGAATACGTCCATCAGGTCTTGGAACACAGCCATGATGCTGATGAGCAAATGATACAATGGGGCTAAATCATTATCACCAAAGGCCAAAAAAATCTGATCAAGCATAGACAGACTGAAAAAAAGAAAGGCATTGTTATAGCTTTGACTCGTCATATCAACACCTTATATAACCCCTGAAACTTTCCAACCTAAGCAGAAGAAGCTTAGTTTCTTTCTCATAAGTCATTAGTTTAGAGTATTATTATAGAAGAAGGCATCAACTAGTTAAGTGAGAAATGAAATCAAATCACAATAGCAGTTGCATATCCCTAAGAATCAACCATCATATTCACATTTTTGCAAGTAAGCACAGTCGACTAATTATAAAGTCACTATCTTTTACAAGATATGACACATTAAGGTAACATACATTAACATTATTCAGCGTAACTATAGAACTATATAAATCTCAGTGCTCAGATCAATATAAAGCTCACGGAATGTTGAGCAGAAGAAACCAGGCAGCGACTATAAAGCCAAACAAACTCAATTAAACTAAGGAAAATCGATCCCTGCAAGTGCCCACTTAATCTCTAGATAATCGACAGTTGCCAGAATAAAAAAAAAAACGCGATTGAAACCCCGAAAAGGGGGAACGAGGAAGAACCTGATAATCTCCATTTCCATCGACGAAGTGAAGGACGCTCCCGCCGGTTCCGCCATCCTCGAGGCCATACTTACACAACGGAAGCTCGATCTGCTCTTCTCTGCAGAAAAATTAAAATGTTAGGCATAACGGGAGCCGGAAAAAGACGGCGAGAAATCGAGGAAGAAAGAATCAACTACAGTTTACGAAGAGGAGAACAAGGGTTAGGGTTTAGAGCATCAGCGACGGTTGCCCCAAATCCATCGGGATCATTCCAGAGGAAAACAATCTTCTCCGCTACTTTCATTGTCGGAAGTTGAAAACTCGAAAGAGTTTATTTAGCTTGAGGATTGAACAAACTGTTTCGGCTTATAGCGCAAGACGCTACTATAAACCTTTCTTTTTTTTGGTTTAGTCCCTCTTTTTCCCAATGTTTTCAAACTCAAACCGAAAAGAAATCGGAGGACTTCAGTGATGAAATTTTAATCAGCTAAGATGTATCAAATTAATATTGAAAAACAATTCATATCGTCTCTATCCTACCATTTTTTTTAAACATAAAGAAACACCATTGATAGAAATTATTAGTTGTATGCAATAACTCTCGCAAGATTTTCTTCTAAGAACGATGTAGGATTTTACCTATTTATGGATGAAAACACCACAAAAGTATATATGTTGTTTCTTCTTGTTTTTGGATATCTGACTATTCTTTTTTACTTCTACTAAAAAAAATGCTTATCATCATCTAAGGAAGAGACGATACAAAAGAGAAGCAGCAAATTAAAGACAGCTTTAAAGAATCTGGAGACGAAAGAGGAATGTCACGTAAGGTGCACCACCGGTGACCGACTCCTTGGACCTCATTTTATGGCTAGGCTCTTGCACCTCGGATCTGCGTTGTAAAGTTTTCTTACATTTTAAACTCTATTTCATATCATTATAATACTAATATATACATAATCTTCCTTTGAAATTTTGCTCAGTCAGATAGTTTTGGGCAAACATTTTACAACTAATTCAGGTGAAATAATAATTAGGTGAATATGACAGTCTCAGCGCCTTGCAATGCAGACGAACGAACTACTTACCAAGACCATATTGGAAATGTTTAGAGCATTGTTGTGTCCACTGGGTAGCTTCCCAGTACCCGCAAAAAGGTAGCAAATTCCTGCAACAACAAAACAAGAGCCTTTAGTCACATTCTACTTCACCAGGTTATGTGTTTTCAGACCAAGTAAAAGAACCAAAGGCTTTTACCTCAAGATGCCTAAGTGCGTTTTGAGCGACTTCATCTGCCATTGATGCTTCAAAGTCCACATAGAAAAGATAATCAAAGTATCTGTCAAGCCAAAGAGGGAGAGACTCCTTCATCATTGTTCTGAAACTGTGGGTACAGTAAATATTCAAAGCATTGGTTTTTGAGAGAAATTACTTTAGCCCTCCAGATGCTCGCAGAGGGTGTTTCCTTAGAGGGCGGCTTTCAATCTGATCACGGCATTGATTGTTAGCGAAGAGCACCAGACTGCTTATAAACAAGGCTGGACAAATTAAAAGGAAGATCGAGTGTACTAAACTCACCTTTGTGAGGTTGATTTCCCTAAGGGCAAACACAGCAAGTGCTTTGAAAAGTACTCCAGGCCCTTCCTCTAACGAGAAAACTATACTTGTCTATAAGAAGATCAAAGTAGCTCGTGCGTCAGAGAAAAAACAAAATAGCCAAATGTCAGTCCAGGCGTCTGCATTTCAGAAGATACATTGGGATTTCTTACCTTGAAAAGTCTGTTAGTTCCAGGGATAATGGGTTCCCTTGCGAGCATTAGAAACCTTGTAACGTTATCAGAGTCATCCTAAAATTGATTGAACTTCACAATCAAATAATCCCCAAGTGTAAAATTATGGACGAAAAAATGGGAAAGGCAATCGAAAAACTCTATAAACCTGGATATCTTCAGCAACTATGTTCAAACCATATATCTTTGCAGCTTCGGCGCTGGCAACTGCTGCTGCGTCACTTAAGTTTTCAAATGCAATTTGCTGCGAATTAAATCCATAAACTTAATAAGCATCAATTGTAATTTTTTTTTTTTATAATAATAATACTGGAAGCATAAATTTACCTTTGCAGCACCAGCAGTGTCATCTACTGCTTCTCTGACCAATCCCAATCTAGTTAACGTGTTTTCACATTGAGCGAGAGCCTGATCCAAAGCAACGACTAAGGCTTTATTTCATAATAAGAGACGATGAATTGGAAAATTTACAAAGGCATGTGGTGTATGTACCTGTGGATGGCTAAGAACCCTTTGCAAATCTTCAATACTTACACCGTGGTTAGCCAACATACAATGGCGAACAGCAAGCTTGACTTCCCCTACAATATGCAAATTGTGTCGCAGCAAAAGATCATAGTTTCTATGGATGCTTCCACCCAAAGAGTTCTCAATTGGCAAAACTGCTCGGTCAACAAGCCACCTCTCAACAGCCTAAATGAGAACAAAAGTTGGGAAATTCTCTAAGTAAGTTCTTGATGTAATATGATGACCAGACCACCTCTATAATCTAATATCCAAGAAAATTCTGCATGATCCAAATATTGGCTATTTATTTATTTCTGGTAAAAAACAACAAAACAAAATGCAGGAACTAGATTCTCACCTCAAATGCAGTGTCAAACTCCTCGCAGGGAACAGCTTCACAATTTGGATATGCCTTTTCAGCTGCTGATTCACTGTATGCACCTCGTACTCCCTATGTCCAAACTCATCAGTCAATTTATCACTCTTCTCCCATAACTATTCTCAGATATAATTCAAGTTGACACGTTTCTGTATGTTACCTGATAGGCTACACGAACACGGGAGCTGTTGGAGACAGTTTCTGCGAGCTGGTTTGATGATAACGGCTCTAATATTTAAAAACAGATAGGAAGGGAAAAAAAAAACCAAATTATCACTAAATCGAGGCAAACTCAAGCGAAAGTCTAGCTACTAAGATACATATACGTTATGTCTACTCCAAAACAAGATGGTTGTCACAGAAACTTCATTGATCGATCGTAGCCAAACTCGTAATCATCGTCGCAGTGTTACTAGCCGATACTAGAAATGTAGAAGATCTCTTTGATGGGTTTCGCTAACTACCAACGAATACATTCGCGGAGCTATACTAGAGACAAAATCTCAGTTTAGGAACCAGCTCACTAGAGATGAAAAGAATTGAAAATCGAATCCGTACTAGGAAGAAGAGGTGAGTCTTCCAGAATCTTCTTCACTTCCATATCTCTCACAGAGTTGTCTTTGCCAGGTTCGTCGCCTTCCCGGAGTGACGCCAATACGGAAATCAAACGGCAGCGTTTCGAAGATCCGCAACCGAATCGAATGACGGCGTTTGGGTTGCGATTGGACAGTGAGAGATTCCCAGAGATTCCACCGTGAAGCTGAGTTGCCGGCAACCGAACAGCGTGCACCGCCATTGATGTGAAACGAAACACACAGATGAAGAAGAGAAGAAACGAAGACAAATCAGAACGCACACTTTCGACGGCTTAGGATGAGAGAAGTGAATATATAGAAGGTGACAATGATAGGGCTCATTATTATAAGGTTTCTTTAATTACGTTAATGGATCACACTGATTTTCATCTGAAAGGCCCACGATATTTGTGGATTTTATACATTTAGGCAAACAAATCGTAAGAAAATTTTCTTTTTTTACCGGAAAAACAACTTAAAATTTTATGTTGACTTAGCAAAAGAAAAATATACTCCTCTTTCGTAAGAGTACCTCCAATGGTGGATCTTAACACAGGGTTCTTAGAGAAAAAATTAAAAAAATAATTTAAAACTAAATAAAATGTTAAGAACTGGTTCTTAAAATAGAATTTTTAGAATTGTTAATAACCCCATACGTGTCAGTTTGTGATAGGTCGGTACATTTTAACAAAAAAAAAAATTAAAATTTCACAAAACTTCACAAAAATTAAAATTTCACAAAACTTCAGAAAAATTAAAACTTCACAAAATTAAAACTTTACAAAATTTATGAAATGTAATAATTTTTAAGTTTAATAAAATATAAAATGTTTAATAATTTAAACAAATAAATTCTATATAAAATATTATAATTTCAAAATAATATTTTGTTATTCTTAAGAACCTCTAAAATGGGATTCTACCATTGGAAGCATAAAATTTTAATTACTCTCAAAGAGATTCTTAACTTGAACAAGAAACTTACAATTAAAATAAATCAAAATAAATTAAAAATAGGAGAGAGGAAGAACAAAGTTTCTTAAACAAGAGTTTTTAAAACCATTCTAAACTTTCATTCTACACATGTCACTTAACTAGCATTTTTATGGTTTAAAAATAATTGAAATATAATTATATAATTAAAATATTAATATTTTTATTTTTTTAGAGACTCACAAAATTTCTAAGAGCATCTTTAATGCAGAGACCTTTAAAGTTTCTTAGATTTAAAAAAAAGAAAAAAGAAAAACAAAATGAGGTGCTAGTAGAATCAACTCTCTGCAAAAAGTCGCTACAATCGACTCTTCCCCTGCTTTCTGACACATGGCGATATTTGATTCGGCAGATTTATTTTTTTTAATTTTTTAATTTTTTTTAGCAAAAATTATTTTTTTAATATTATAAAGAACTTCTTGTGAGGCTCTCTGTTAATGATGCCCCAAGGGATGGAGGTGGTCTAACCTACCTACCTAGTAAGCCTAGTATAAATTAATGCCATTTAAGACCTCATGAAATCATTTCCTACTCGAATGTCGACTAAGTTTATGAAATCATCCAATTAACATTTGGTTCTTTTATCAAAACCTTTTAATCACATATCAAATCTTTATTTTGAATTTTGAGAAAGAATTTATATGATAAGACCAAAAAACAAGGAGTGTATATTTGACATCTTAGTAATTATTTTGTAAATCGATAATATGTGAAGTAATTACGTCGTGTGGTGTAGAACAAGTCTCTTTATTTAATTAGCTCAGTCAAAATCTCCTTAGTTTCAGCATCATCTCTCTCTCACTCACAAAACACACAACACACAAACATATTAGTATCGGAATAGGTAAAAACAAAAAAAGAGAAATTAGGTATGAGAGATTACATTCCAAAATACTTGAACGCCTTTCTCTTGGCATTTGCCACTTTCGCTGTTGTCTTTGCCATTTTCATAGCAAAGGATTCAAAAACAACCTCTCATCTTTATTTCTCAACATCTTCTTCACTATGGACCTCTTCCTTCTCCTCCGCCTTCATCACGGTACGTATATCCATCTTTCTTCCCTTTCATCGATTTAGGTTGTAATCAATGTTTCAAATGTCATTTTTTTATTTTGGTATTATGTTTCTATGTACAAACGGTATCTGCCTATTAATGTTAAAAAACATTGTTTGGAAAACTAATAGAACATGTAAACGCGCAAAAGGAGCGGTTTCTTTTTTTCCATTTTTGACATTTGCGTTTTCAACCAATAATTTGTTTTCGTTTAAAGTACCAAATGTTGTAAACTCATTTGGGGGAAAAGAAAGAAAGAAAAAAAGGAACAAACGTTAATGTTAATGTAGATGCACATGCAAACAAATAAACGATGTCAGATGGGATCAAAATACACCGAACCCAAGACCAAGAATTGTGTTTACTTTTGTATCTTGAAGGAAAAGAGGAAGAGAAACGGATCAAATCCAGGTTCTGTATCATGGAAAAGAGACGGGAAGGTAGAAGCAGAATTAGCAACCGCAAGGGCCTTGATCAGAGAAGCTCAACTAAACCCTAATTCAACAACATCATCATCTCCCCTAAGAGACGAAGACTATGTTCCTCATGGCGACATTTACCGGAACCCGTATGCCTTTCACCGGTAAAAAAATATAGACTTATGTTCCTAAGTACTTGTCGCAGCATTTATCATATACGTAACTGATATGTTTACCTGTTGCAGAAGTTATCTTCTTATGGAGAAGATGTTCAAGATATACGTATACGAAGAAGGAGAACCACCGATCTTTCACTACGGTCTATGTAAAGACATATACTCCATGGAAGGATTGTTCCTGAACTTTATGGAAAACGATATTCTTAAGTACCGAACCCGAGATCCCGACAAGGCTCATGTCTATTTCTTACCTTTTAGTGTTGTCATGATCCTTCACCATCTCTTCGACCCGGTTGTTCGAGACAAGGCCGTCTTGGAACGAGTCATCGTCGACTATGTCCGAGTTATTTCCAATAAATATCCGTATTGGAACACAAGCGATGGGTTTGATCACTTCATGTTGTCTTGCCATGACTGGGTAAGTTGTTCTTGTTTGATTTATTAGTGTTTGGTTCTCTTTCGGTTAACTAATAACCGATGTTTGGTGGCCAAGATTGTTTTGGTCACATTCAAAGTCGCGCCTGAGTGTAGTAAGCAACTATATCGATTAATGCCTGGGACCTATGCAATATTCACGAAAATATAGGGCCAAAATTGTTAAAAGTAAACAGTAAAGAAATCACTCTAGTTAGAGATTTTTACTCTCTAGTTAGGTCCTTAACAGTTGTTATTAAAATTAGGACCTAATTAGAGTTTGTGGAATTTAAGTTACAATTTAGAAACCTTGTAAAAAGCTCAAATGCAGCTTTCCATTTTATGATATTTATTTTCTAGATTTATCTTAGTTAGAGACATTTGTCGTCTTTATAATAACGCGTTATTGACATTTTCTTGTGTTCTTTTATTAAATCAAAGTTACATTTATTATTCTGCCTACAGCCCTCTTAATAAACTGAAGCATGACTACATTGGTACAGGGACACAGGGCAACATGGTACGTAAAGAAGCTATTTTTCAATTCCATAAGAGTACTATGCAACGCAAATACATCAGAATATTTCAACCCGGAGAAAGACGCTCCCTTTCCTGAAATCAATTTACTGACCGGAGATATCAACAGCTTAACCGGCGGTTTAGACCCAATCTCTCGTACAACGCTCGCTTTCTTCGCTGGAAAATCACATGGAAAAATCCGCCCAGTTCTTCTAAACCACTGGAATGAAAAGGACAAAGACATTCTGGTTTACGAGATTTTACCGGACGGATTAGATTACAAAGAGATGATGTGGAGAAGCCGGTTTTGTATTTGCCCGAGCGGCCACGAGGTGGCTAGCCCAAGAATACCGGAGGCGATATACAGCGAATGTGTACCGGTTCTTATCTCGGAGAACTATGTTTTACCTTTTAGTGATGTTCTGAATTGGGAGAAATTTTCGGTTTCGGTATCGGTTAAGGAAATACCGGAACTGAAAAGGATATTGATGGATATACCGGAGGATCGGTACAGAAGACTATATGAAGGAGTGAAGAAAGTGAAAAGGCATATATTGGTTAATGATCCTCCAAAGAGATATGATGTGTTTCATATGATTATACATTCTATTTGGTTAAGAAGATTAAATGTTAAATTGCTATGACCCATCATGACTGTTGAATGCTCTGATGCCTATATGATGAGTTCAACAATCTTTCTTCTGCACTCGTAGATTAGATAACTAGAACTATTTTTTTTTATATAGATTTGATTCGGTACAAATATCCAAAAATCATAACCAAATAACCAATTTATTTGGTTCGATTATATTTAATTTTGAAATAGAAATAATGATACCAACCGATTCACAAGAAATTAGTTAACTGCTAGCATTTCATAAACTTTATAAACTTCGTAGAGTTAGTTGATTAGGAGGAGGAGAATATACAAAAGAAAAGTGCTAAAACTACAACAAAAGACGATCCTAGTCGAGATGCAACAAAAATTAGTAGTGGATCTTGTTCATTAGTTATCTGTCAATTTTTAGGCTTCTCACGTCTTGTTGTAACCTTTTCTGTCTTTTTCTTCACCGTCTGTGTCTTTGTCTTCTCTTTGGCTTCCGGAGAGCTGTCCCAACACAAAGAAACCACATCTTAAACAACAACAAACAATAAAAAAAAAAACTGACTTTGCTAATGTTTTCTGAAGGTAGCGAGTGAGAGGAAGTACAAACTCACTTCTTTTCATTTTGATTTAAGTAGTTGAGAGCCTCATCGATTGCAAAGACTACCATCTTCTTTATCTGTTAAAAACAAACACACACAGGGAATAAAACCAATTTTAGAGATGAGTTAGTCAGAATTGCTCAAAGCAACCAGGAATACGAAAAAGAAGCAAGAAATACCTGTAGCTTGTCCTCTTTTGAATGATGGTTCGGCGGAAGAAGACGATACTCATTTGTCAATCGGAAACACTCACCAACATTTTCAGGCGAGACGAAATCAACCGCCACCTTTGTGCAAGACTACATGAAACAAAACGATCAATTTGATGAACCTTTTTCCTGAGAGATTAAAATCCCAACTGTATCATCCTAAGCAAAAAGTATACGTATATAAAGCTTACCTTCAAATTCCTGACCTGATGAGGGCAACCTACAGGTATTAAAACAGCATCTCCAAGCTTCTGAACAAAGGTCCATGGTTCAATTCCTACACAATACAGCCCGAACAAAATATAACCCCCCAAAACTCCCAAGCATAATGTGGTTGGATATTGATAGAATCCACCATACCATATTCTTCTTTCAGCTTCATTTTATGATATCGCGTCAGATAGAAAGACTGGTCATGTATTGGATGAACCACCTAAAAAGAAGAAGATGGATGAACATGTAAGATAAGTACAAACATCTTCAATGTAATGTAACCACAGAAACATTTGGGCATGAGAAGGAAAGTATGAGTATGCAAAAAAAAAAGTGTACCTGAGACACGGGGCTACAGTAGATATGTCTGAACTCTTTGTGATGACTCTGAAGGTATTCTTCTAATTTTGGAACATCTTCTCGACGGAAAATGTCCCAAAGAGCTCCTCCATCAGCTTCAAGATTATTGACTTCGTCTTCACTAGTGTTTTCAAGAATCTCCATCTTTTCCTCGTAGTTAGGTACTGAGCAAAACAGCTCGTTGAGATCTTGTTCAGCATGCTTCTTTCTCAGGAATTCGATGTTGGATTGCTTTTCTTCCTCTTCAATGGGCGGCACTTCACATATGTGCGTGAGCACATTAACCTGAAATTACCAATACAGCAGCTATTAAGATGATGTTGAAAAAATTGAGACATACGAGAGTGAAACTATTATAAAATATAATGCCAGCTGACCCACCCAATCATGAAATAATGAAAACAATAGTATTTTATAAAAAAGGAGAGCTTTGGTAACTCCGCTGATAAATCGGAACAATGGAAAATCCCAGATAGCAAGCAAGATGATGCCGTAGACTTTTCACTTTTTCTTTTTCTTTTGCCGGGGACCATAACAGAAACATTATTATTGTAGGGAAATTGTTTTCTCTATTTTATTACTTGAATCTAATTTGTTACAAATTGATTGGTCCTAAACAAGTATAGAGACTAAATCGGAAAGAAAATAAGAGAAACAATTCGATAAATGTACCAGAAAATCAAAGTTATAGGTTCATTATTTGCCCTCAAGAGGCACATGGAGCAAGGATTATCGCATAACACCTATCTTGGCAATTACAATCCTTTGACTAAGCCAAATGAGCATTGGTGAGGTAGAACTAAGATTGGCATCATTAAGTATTCTCTAGCACAAAGTTTGACAATCAATTTCAATATACATTTTGTGTATTCAAGAGGTTATCAGTTGAACAATTTTACAGTTAGCAGTAGCCATGGCCCGATACTCAGCTTCATCAGCAGAATTCCGGAGAAACATGTTTTCATCTACTACTTTCAATTGCTATTTTCTTTAGATAAATATTCTTTTTTCAAAACACCTTTTCATTTCATAACTAGCAAAATCTGATTTGTCATCATTTCTTCAGCATAAGCTGGCAGCTGGCATTGCAAGAAATAGAACAAGTATTCTTGATAGAAAGAGTTCAACAACAGATTTTACCATTTCAGCATTGGAAATATTCAAACTCTTAAAGATGAACTTAGCAACCAAACGAGCTTTATATCATTCAACAAAAATTTGACTGTATGAATCTATTTGCATCCAGTAGCATATTTAGCGGTTCAAATTTTATTTCCCTCGGAAAAGTAGGTGGGTAATGATGGAGATTCACTTTTATTCTTAGCCTTAGAAGAGGAGGTAATGATGCAATAAATCTAAGGAGAGCTGGGAATAACTAAACTCAGAGCAGAAAAAGAGGATTTTCCACCCAAAAAAAAAAACAGCAAGACTAAATGAACCAAAGGGAAAAAAAAATCCTATACGCAATAAAAGTATTTATTTAGTTTGAAATGGTATCTGATTTCGTAATTACAATTATTGGTTTTGAGATCGTTATGGTATGTGAAATGGTGTCTAATTTCGTAATTACGATAGGTTTTGATATCAGTATGAGCATCAGAAAACAAAGGATAACAAAGAAAGGAAAACGAGCAAGAGAAAAGATAAATCAAATGAGTACTAACCGCATCAGACATGTCACAGTGGAGCTTGGTGACAGAATCTCCACGGCCAATTTCTCGCGCGAATCCATAAGCAACATAAGTCTTCGGCCCCATGTCTGGCTTCATTGAATTTTCAGGCAGTTTGATAGCGAGATTCAAAGGCCCACTACGCGGGTGAGTGTACTGCTTCATAGGCAAACTGCATAAGAACTCCTCAGAGTGACGTGGCAAGTTCTCTTTGAAGGTCTTCGTTGGAGGCCAATCTTTCAGTTTCAGAACTTGTGGCCAACCCATAATATCATAACGGCCCTTTGTATAACCGGTAAAGAATTCATGAAGTTTAACCTCTACCTGCATCCATAACAAGTCATTAGATAAATTAGAGCATAGTAAGAAATTCCGAATCTGAAGAGCAACAATAAATTTGCATTGCAACTATTTTTTCCACTTTTAGTAATAAAAGACATAAAAATTGTCGGAAGGAAAAGCAACAAAGTGATTAGGGCATATAAATACTTATATTATTATGTAAGAAAATATATGGTCCATAGACATATGCCATACAATTTATGGTGGAGAAAACTGACCTCTCAGAAGTCCAGACAATCAATAGCATTAACTTCTAGAAGTGTTCCATGCTTGGCGCTTCTTATCTGACGGCAGGCACGATACATTACCATTGGTTCCCAGCTTAAACCAACTGTAGACTCAAGCACATTCCTCACAACCACAGGCTCACCTTTTACCCAATGATGCTGAAAATGCTTCAGATCATCTTTTTCAACATCTGTAACACTTGGGAAATATAGTTAATTGTCTTCTGAACCTTCTCGACATGCAGCCTTTAACGATTTATTGTTGTCCATGTCAATATGACCTTCAGAGTTAAAACAAGGGCATCGCTCCCTAACTTTTTCAGGTAAATCCAAAAGCATGCTGGCTTCAGCATATTTTACTACCTTTTTGACCAAATCAGATACCCAACCATCAGGAAGTATGCGTTTCAACTCTAAATCCCCAGCACCACAGTAACAAGTTATGCTTCCAGCTTCATTTGGTTTCCACATAGATGGGTGCTTCACACAGTCTTCGCTATTCAGCTTATCATCCGTCGTTTCATTAACTTCTCCTTCATTTGGCAAGACTGGCCGTGTCCTTTTGCTGGATTGAGGCGGCTGTTCGTCTGATTCGATATCTCCATGTAGATACCCCACATCTCGGTTAATATGATTCCAAGACATCTCCTCCTGACATGTCTGAAGCTTTCCTTTGCGGATATCGAGGCAACATGTAAGGCAGATATCAGAATTACAGCGCGAGCAATTTCTATGAATATCAAAGATCGCAGTCTTGCAGTTATCGCTGTAAGCCCAAAGAGTTGAAACAAGAATGTTTATTAAAAACATAATAACATAAGAACTTGTCATATTCATTGAAACAAAAGTGTCAGAGTGATATACCAGTATAGTCTTTCATCAGGGTGACATTTAGCGTCTTGAGGCTTAACCTCTTCAAACTCTAGTCCTGTGAAATAAAACAATTCTAAGATATCCACTCACTTTGAGATTTTTTTTGGAATAAATGCAGGTATATTCATCAACATAACGCACAGACATACTTAAAACGTAATAGCATGAGAATGCCAAAAATGTGTAGGGGCTACAAAAACAATCATTACTTTGCAGCATAATTAAAAGCATGGAAAGTACCTGATATCTTTGCCTCGACCTCCTTCTCATAAATTTGTTCATCATTGATTTCATTCAGATGTGGGAGAAGCCTTCGCAAGATATATTTAGAGCATTGAATTTTTTCATCCTTGCTAACTTCAAGGTCTGAATTTAACCCCTACATAGTATTGGAGCAATCATTATGTAAGGAGGTTGAAAAAGTTTTAAGAAAAACAAAATCAAGAAAAATATGGTAGATACGAGAAAACTCACTTCCATTTTAGTATCTAGACGCAAGCATGATCTGCAATTGCAAGTATTCCAGCAGAAAGGGCATTTCTTGGCAATTTCTTCTTCTACTATCCGAGGGTACCTATTCATAGTAGTTAAACAAGCTTTTTCAGGATTCTGGTAAAAACAGTCCAGCACAAAACTATACTAAAGCCCGGTTAATCTATGCTGAAGTATATATGGTTATGTTTGTAAATAGATGAGATTATAGAGCCATCAACAGGAATTGATGCACAAAAGCTAAATCTTTGTCTTGATTCTGTCCAAAACAATACAAAGTTTTGCAGGACTCTAAAGCACCAAATTTTAACACCCATAAAAGGAAGCCAGTGGCAAAGAAACCAAAGTTATCAGTAAATGTAATGGTAAGAAGAGCATACCAAGTTTTTAAGCATGGGATGCAATAACGCTTCCTCTTGCAGCTCTGACACCGCACAACACGCCCATTGTCGTTCCGTTGACATTGATGACACATATTGGACTCGGAGTTTTCAGCATTATCCTAAATATACCCAAAAATATATATACAAATTAGTATGTAAGCTTAGGATTGATGAGGTAAAGAGAGAGGTTTTACAGAGAAATAGCCGACCTCGTGATGTTTATCGTCTTCCTTGCTAATATCTACAGCTAATTTCTTCGGCCTCTTACCCAGCTTCACTGAAACTTGGGAATCAATTTCATCTATCTTCTTCTTCTTCTTCTCCTTCCCTTCTTCTACTTCTTCTTCTCTCAGTACCCTTTTCCGAGACACATATACAATCTTGAACCTGGGCATGCTTTCATAAGCCTTAACTTGGTCAGCTCTCTTCTCCTTCTCTAAACAAGCGCCTCCGTGAGCTTCGGCGACCTTAGCAGCACCTTGGCTGATTTCATGATTATTATTCTTCTTTTGGACTTGCTTGGCAGACTTTTTCGGAGGCTTGCCCCTTTTTGCCGTTGGCTTGTTTCCGGGAGATTCGTCATCGTCAGTCGGAGGGTCTGTGTAATTCGCCTTCCAAGAAGCTTTCCGCTCCCTACGCGGACGTCCGCTCCTTTCGTCTTCAACCCTAACAGCTTTCTCTGTGGAACTACTCATCGTGTTGAATAATCAAAAATTCTCACACTCCTCCTCTTGGAATGAATCAGAAAGTACAGCGTGGAAAAGGAAAATGAATCACGCCAAAACCCTAGACACGATTTTTAACGCGGATTCGCATTTTTTATATATTGGGAAACTTAATCGTTTCACGAACAAATATAAGCAAGAATAAAAAAAGTTTGGGTTAATTGGTCAAATCAGAAGATTTCGCGAAATTCTGGGTTTATTTCCCGCTCCTTCTTTTTTCCAATTCCATTTCGCAAATCGAAACTAACTAAATATTTTTTTCTCTTCTCTGGTAATTAATTCGCTCACAATGATATTATTACAGCTTCAAAATTATACCAACCTTACCTTACCATTTATGATTTATCTAAATCTTTAAAATTCAAAGTCGATACAGGAAATATAATTATTGATAGGTCATTTGTCAATACCCAAACCCCATCATCTATTGTAATCATACGCCAACCTCTAAACGCTAATATGATATAAATTAAAAGCTTAAAAGACTAGAATTTCGAACATGACTACGAGTATACAAATTGCAAGTCAAGCATATAGTATTTGATTAATACATAATGTATGACAGATTAGCAGTCAAAACAATCTTATTTTCGAGTAAGTAGGAAGATAGAGGGAAACATGTACTCTAGAGGAGACCAAGACTTGGACACAATTGTTACGTATGCACAACTGGATGGTTAATAAAATAAGCTTATTAATCATCATAATGCAGATATTGACTTTAAAAATAATTCTCGAGCCATACATTTTTATAATAAATCTATAAGACAACGGTGTATTTTTAAAGAAAAAATATTACTTATGCATCGTCGTCGTTCATTATTCTAAATTTCTAATTTGTTTGACCCAATCAAATAAAGCTTTTTTAGTCTTTATTAATTAAAGAATTGACAATAAGCTTATACGGACCAGCAACTAGAACCAATTTTAAAACACGCAAGGAACGAAATGAAAGTGAAATTCAAACTATCCGATTCCGTTGGTGCATGACAATGACTCATGGAACAATTTTTTTAATTAAAAAAAACCAACCCCTTATTTATATTTCTTCACATTTGTGATCTTAAAGAAGACCCAGAAAATTTCAGAGCAATATACCATAAAACATTAAAGGCAAATTCTCACGAATACCATCTCTTATCATCTACAAAACCGGCCGTGAAGAAGAAGACAATAACATGAAGGTATGTATATATGTTTACCGAACAACATGTAACTTTGATGTTTATTGTATTTCACTTGTGATGTTAAGAGGCTTTCTTACCGTATGCAGCAAAAGATGCTGATAAGAGTTTCCATGACTGATAATAAAACCAGAGCGAAAGCAATGAGTACTGCGACTCAGTTTAAAGGTAACAACGATACAAACCCTTGAGAAGCCGATTCTCGTAATTCTTGTTGAATCTAAAGACTCTATGCAATGGTTTATAGGCGTGTCAGTTGTGGAAATAAAGGGAGATCACAGGAACCAGTTTGAGGTGACCGGTGTCGAAGTCGATATGATCGCTCTAACCAACACACTGAGGAGGAAGGTAGCCTTCGCGGAGCTTGTAAGCGTAAACAAAGTTGAACCACCCAAGAAACCTGATGGAGACAAGAAACCTGATGGAGACAAGAAACCCGATGGTGACAAGAAACCCGACGAGAAGAAACCAGAAGAGGAAAAAACAGAGGAGAAAAAACCAGAGCCATGTTATCCACCATGGCCTTATGGTTATGGTGTGCCATCTTCCTATCCCCACCCGTGTGATCCCTACGGGCATAATGGTAGGGATTATATCGGGGAACCCGTCTACAACCAGGAACCCAATTGCAGGATCTTGTGAGAAGACTAACGGAAGAGATAACAGTTTTTATATACTAAGCGTGTCAACATGTTAATGCTATTTTGATAGACAGATTTGTCACATGAATAAAAAGCCTCGAGCTCAAAAACCACACAAATTCTATATACTACTTGTACATGCTCTTATAACATGAAAAGCTAAATCTTCTTATCCATGGAGTCGCATTACATAGGTAACTTCCTTACGAGCATCAATCATACCATTTCTTAGTCAGATGTTTCCTTTGAAAAGAGTTTGCTAGATACATAATTCAGTACATTCTCCTACAAATCGAGACACCAAGGGTTCCCTCTTCCTACAAATTCAACTCACTTGCCTTAAAACTTTTTCCAGTGCACTGCTGCATCTAACGACCTCTGCCACGACCACGACCACGCCCACGCCCACGTCCGCGTCCAACAGGCTTCCCTAAGGAGGAAAGAAAGAAAGAATCAACTTTGATTGATAAAGCAGTGTTATGGGCTATACAGTTTACATCCGAATGAACGGAGCATTACCAGCAACAGGCTTCTTAGGTTTAACTCGAGGGGTGTCTTCCACAAGTAAAGTCTCCAGGTTCAAGCTATCAGGAAGAATGTAGTAGCGGATATTGTTACCCCTCAAGCTTAGATGATCGAGTGTTACTGGGTTTTTCCCCTTCAGGCTCATTTTAACTGTCTTCAAGTGAGTATTCATGCTCACATCAACACCTGCCCAAATCATCGAGCTTAACTTCAACAAATAATATACTTCTGGCGAGTCAATCTAATTGTGTGTTTTCTCAACCTAATATGATCACACGAATGCGATTAGGCCAATGGAACATCAAACTAAAATCTAGAGAACAGATCGCGACTTGTATCAGCAACAGCGACAACATTTAGAAACCAAGTAATCGAGAGAAGAAAGGTGAGAACTAGAAAGAAACATTAAGCTAAACAGAACGTACCAGTGATGGTTCCATGGACCACAGTCCCATTCTTCAGCTCGATCGACACGGTTTCGTTGTTCAACTTCATCAAAAACCTACTCGATCCAGTAAAACCAGATCGAAACAAAAATAAAACAAATCAGCTCAGGCGCTCAAGAATGGTAATTGAATCCCATACCCGGAGCTAATTAAATTAACACGGATTTTTGAAATAGAAGAACAAACAGAACTGAAACAGTACCTGACGAGCTTCATCTTTGGGTGTGAAGAAGAACGAACAAACAAAACAAACAAAAAATGACGAGGAAACTGCAAAAGCTGCGAAATCCTCAAAACCCTCGTCTTCGGCAGTGAGACCTCGAAATGGATACCTCTTAGCAGCGGGCACGGATCCGACTCCGATTTTGGATCCATCATCTAAATCACGATATAACACTTAAAAACAAATTTGGGCCGCAAATGTAATAAGGCCCATTATTCACTCGGAAAATCATATTCCGGGTCTGACCGGAAGCTAACCAGTGATGATGATTCAACAATCTGGCTTTTATTTCCGCTTGATTTAGCTAACCGGGAAATTGATAGAAGAGGACCAAACTTTCAATTCCAGGAGAAATACGCGAACCGTAAATTCCGGGAAAAGGCGTTTAACAAAAGCGCGCGATCGCTTGATAAAGACGCGCTAAAGGGTCCGCGCGTGGAGATTGAAATACTTAAATCAGAGAGACGACTCTTTTCTACGTTCTATGCGTTAAGTTGACGGATCTCCGCGGTTGAGATCGTTCTCAGGCGAAACTGCGTAAACCCCAACTCGTCAATGGCAGATCCGAGCTCCAACCCGGGAAAATACACTCCCCCTTATCAAAAGTAACTTCTCTTCTTCTCTACATCCTTGCTCTCGTTTTTGCTAATTTCGAGCGATCTTTACACTGCTGATTCGCTACTTCATCTCCGATCTTTCGTTTTGATGTTTCTTCGTCGCCTCGCAGGAAACGGTCTGGGAATCGCAAGAACTCAGGAGGTATGTTGGTTCTCTTTCTCTCTCAATCTTCTCTGCCTGAGTCGTTCTTGCTCGCTTCTTACTGGAGAAACGAATCTAATGGGTTCTTGATTCCTAGCGTATCTAGTTCGGTGGGGATCAGAGAGGCTCTAGGAAGCGAAGTAATTAGATTTTGTAGATTCACTAGTCGATTGCATGCGAATCTGTAAGCATGTGATGTGATTGTGGATAGTTGTTAACCTTGAGAATCGTTCTAAGAAAGTGAAACATAGGGTCTAGCCTGAAATTCAGATCTCTCTCTCTCTCTCTTTTTATCCGCTAATTGATTCATTTCTCCATATGTGTGTGTTTTCTTGAGAAAAGAACATCGTTCAAGCTTTAGCAATAGAAGAAGCGGTATCAGATTTTGCTTGCTATGTTCCTGTTCTTGGCTAAAGTTAAGAGAAAAATGCAGATCGGACAAGTAGCCAGCAGAACAAGGATGGTGGGAGAAGTCAGCCTCTGGCTACTGGTTTTCAGGTTGAGAAAACTTCCCAAAGGATAATAACTCTAAAGGACTGCTCCAGGAGTGACGCTTCTCAGCTTTTACGCGAACGTATGTATGAATTAACTATTTAAGCATTTATGTGCTATCATCTTTGTTCCGTGTTAGTGTCTGATCGTTCTAGTTCTGCCAACTGTTGCTATGCTAGACATATGATGAGTCAGTTCTGGTTTATTGGTCATGCTCCCTGTAGAAATCTCTGAAACTTTATGAGATGAAGTGCTTTAAAGTCACTGCTTATGCAATCAATTGATGTGTCTGTCGTATTGATGGACTCTTGATTTGTCAAATGAACAGGCTGGGCAGCTGCAATGCGTCTATACAACGACCCAACGGTGGATTTATCTGGTGATTGTTTAAGGGCATTCAAGTTTTCCTACTTTCCTTTGTGTTAAACTTAAACCCTCGCAGTCTTTTAGAGTTCTTCTGCTTGAGTTTCCCGGAATATAATCAAATAACACTTATGTTCCCACCTTGATCTCTGCATTCCATTCAAAAAATTAGAAGTGATTTTCAAGTTCTCCGGTTTTTTTTTTTCTATTTCACAGAACGACCAATCATGTACTATGGAGGGAGTGTTTGGGGTAAACTACCTCACCAGGTTGGACCATCTTCAATCTGTTTCATATGCTTTTAGCTCTTTTAAGATGTGTACATGAATGAGACCATTGTCTGATACTTTGTGTGACGAAACAATTACAGATCTTGGCTTCAGCAAACAAGACATTGCCTCCACCGATATTTCCAACGGATTACAGAAGTGAAGTGCGCCGAGGATTACTGACTCCAAGATCATCTTCAATTTCTAACAATTGAATGGTCCTCGTTCTGCCCATGTAGCCGATTTAGACTAGTGAAATGGTGTTTTGGTGTGTGTTGAGATTGCACAGGCGATGATGTGTCAATATGACTATTGTTTGTGTAGGACAAAGAAGATTACTTCTTGTCTCGGTCGGTCGTTTTCTGTTGTCCCTGAAAGTGTAAAAACCCAAACCATGGATTTGACTAACAATCACGTTACCATCTCACTTTGCTTACTTAGTTGGTTTACAAAATAGTAATACATGTTTTACGAAGTTGTTAGTGAAAGATGTTTAAAGTCTTATTTGATTGGATTTGCTAAAAAGAACGTCTAAAAGAAAATAGGTGTTAATATTCACTGTACTTGAACCAAAATACAAATGAATACTAATTTTGTGTGCTGGTCTGAAAAAATATTCAGTTTAATTGATCAATTAACACCATGTGGCAGATGCAATCAATAACGAGTACTTGAAAGGTTAGACCGAGACTGGTTGTGAAAAAAAGTTAGGAATCTTGGCAAATAATTTGTGAAAAAAAGTTAGGAATCTTGGCAAACATCTACTGGTATTTGTCAACGCCCTGATTGACAACCCGAAATTCGATTCGCTGAAACAAACATTATCGAGTCTTGAACAGATCAGTTTTGGGTCTAAATACCAACTCTCATATGGCTTTTTGGAGAACAGTATGGTTTCTTCATCTCACTTAATGGGTCAGTGATGTATCTGGTTTCTACAAGAGTGCTTAAATCTGCTTTGTGTTTTCGATCTTTGTTCTAATCGTGAAGAAATCTGGAGTGATAGAGAAGTTGCTTTCACGTGAAACTTCCACGCAGAGCAAAGAAGCTGGAGGGGAAGTTGAGAAAGCGAAAACTAAGAAGCTTCAAATTGATAAACTACATGATGCAGTAGCTCTAGCAGGTATGAAACCCACAAATGCCACACTGATTTTGACCGAGGGAGACTCTGCTAAGTCTACAGTTGTAAGTTCCTCAACTTTAACTAATACTCTAGTTCGTTCACACTTAATTACGATTTATACTCTTTTAAAATTTTATTTTCAGATGGCAGTGCTCCCAAGTGTGAAAGATTCTGAAAAGTTTGGCGTTTATCCCTTTCAGGTTAAGGTTATGAATGTGAGGGGAGCCCGAAAGGAAAGAATCAGAAGTAACCAAGTCATTCAGAACTTGAAGGTGATAATTGGACTGAAAGATGACAAGACCTACAATAGAACAAATTCCCTACGATACAAGCATGTGATGCTAATGACATACCTTTCCTTTACGAGAGTAAAAGTTCGTAGCGGAACCGCATTTTATATGATCTCAAACCTTACATCGGATCCACAAAAAAGCAAACAAAGACTATCTAGATCCACAAAAAGGAAAAGATGGTTCAAAGTTGAATGGCAAACACATTTGATTTGTTAATTTACACTATGTTTGCACTTTTTTATTTGAGATGAATTAATTTTAAAACTTGCAAAAATTTTAACATCGATTTCACTTTCACAAAATCCATTGACCAATATTTTTGTCTAGGTTCCGATATATTTAATGAGATTTCTTCAAAAAAATTCAAGTGAAACATATGGTACCTCTCATTAAATCTCTCCATTGTGGATCTACATAGTTTTTGTTTGTTTCTTCGTGTACCCGATGTAAGCTTTGTGATCCTATAAGATGATATTATGCTACGAACTCTTACTCTCGTACATCTTTTCGATCGTCATATTCGCAACATGTACGAATTTTATACTTACTTAAAGATCTATTGTCCATCATTTACATGTTTTAGTTTAACCTACTTCATATTTGTTTCTTTTTATGTAGTAGATGATTTTATTACAAATAAGTCAATTTTTCTTATAGATATATGTTCACAAATGTTTTTGTTAAGAAATAAGTAATACTCCATCCATGTGTTCTTAGAAAATTTGATATTTTGAGTTTTTCAAACAAATTGAGAAACAATTAATGTTTAGCTATTAATGCATTACCTTTTCACACTAAATATTTTTCAACCCAATGATAATTCAAAAATTTAAATATTTTTAGTTAATACTTCTTGAAATTTACAATTTGTTAACATAATTAATAAAAGTATAATATATTTGTCTTCTTTCACACACAAAAAAAACAAATTCCCCAATTATTAGAAGTAAAGTTTATAGAGCATACAAAAAAAAAGAGTTGATTTAACATTTTCATTGGTCCAAATGGAACAAATCAATTTTCATTGGTCCATATTAAACATGTATGAGAGAGAACCCAAATATCCACGAGAAAAATGATCTCAGTCTTGCAATTTTGCATCGGCCCATAAGATCAACCCCAATTAGACCTGTCAATTTGAGTCACAATCCGCAGGTCCCGCCTCGTTTAATCTGCCGCGGGGCGGATGCGGATCTAGTAAATTTCAACTCGCAAAGAAGCAGATTTTACGGGGCGGGGATTTTAAAAATGCGGGGCGAATGCGGATATTGAAATTTTATCCGGCGGGTTCACGGGTACCCGCTAATTTAAAAAAAAAAAAAATTTAATATTTATATTTTTTTGCAACATTTTTAATATTTATATAGTAAATATTATTAATATTTTGAAATATTATGTTATATATAAAAATAGTTAACAATTTCTTTTAATTTTAAAAATAAATTATGTATTTTTCGTTTTATTATATTGATTTTTCTTATTAAATATTTTTTTTTTAAAAAAAATATATAATTTATTTTATTATTATTATTTAAATATTTGCGGGTTACGCGCGAGTATCCGCAACTTCTAGCGGGGCGGGTACGTGTCGAATATTTTATGATCCGAAATTTTGCGGGGCGGGTATATGCGGATAAAAAAATATTGTAACTTATTGCGGGCGGGTCTAGCGGGGCGGGTTTGATCCGCTTGACAGGGCTAACCCCAATGCACAACTTAGGAGATCTAAATTAAAGTATCTTATGAATATAAGTGAATAAAAAATTAATTTGAATGTCTTAAACATAAGACTAGTGTCTAATATTAGATACTTATTTTGAGTGTCTTAAACATAAGACTAGTGTCTAATATTAGATATTTATTTTGAGTGTCTTAAACAAAAATCACAAAAATATTATTATTTTATTATTAAAACACCTTTATGGGTGTTGCCATTGGTGTTGCTCTAAAGCCCAACAATTTTTAAAAAAAACTAGAGCGAAGGCGATTTCCCTATGATTTGCTGTTGAGCTGCATCGCATGCGTCCCGAGGTTGTACTATCCGACCCTCTCCCTCGTCTCCAAAAGCTTTCGATCACTCATTGCTTCACCGGATCTTTACAAGGCCCGCTCACTCTTGGGCCACGCCGATAGTTGTCTCTATGTGTGCATACAATTCTGTGGCGGTCACGGCCCTATTCATTTTGGTCACAAATAAGCTTCGCCGGAGCTTTACAAGGCCCGATCACTCTTGGTTGTTGAATATTAAGCTTATTTTGTGACCAAAATGAATATGTGTTTGATGTTGTACTCTCTTTACATTCGTGAAAACATGAACGAATTTAGTCTTTGGATGATTAATTCATTGATCGTGGGTTCCTAATTTGCGTCAGAGTCATTTTAACTTGAAAGTTAACCTAATTAGATACATCATACATCTTACTGCATTTTATTTTTATTGATTTATCATTTGCTGAGTTCCAGTTTATTTGTAGCGTTAGTTGGAGTGACTGGTAGCCAAATGTCTGGGATTAAAACTACCGGTTAAAGGTCAAAATGCGTCTCAAAACAAAGTCAACGTAAATATAGTACACATATTTGCCATCATGTAGTAAAACTGTGGAACCACGAACATAGCGCCTGAAACCAAATCACTTTGGCCTTTCCATAAGCTTCTTGAAAGAATGATCCATGTGATGCAAATGTATCATGTTCCAATGAGTGTGAAAAGATCACTCCCAAATAAGAGCCTTGTTCCTGTAGTTGGATTACAGAAGATCTCTAATTCAGCATCTCAAGAGGGATCCTAAGACCAACCACCTGCCCGACAACAGAGAACCATGAAACCAAGTACATTTCAATAATTTTCCACATCTTAAGCAGAGAGAGAGAGAGAGAGAGATAACAAAACAAGCAATCCACGACATAATTACTTACTTACTCTTTTGTTCACGTAACAGAAACAGAGTACTTTATTCTACCGATTTAAAAACGAATTCTAACGACACAATTATTTATAATTTGTTGAATTCTCAACTGCTTCTTCACACACTTCTTTTTTTTTTTTTTTAAAGAACCTTCTTCACACACTATCTCATAAACTAGATATATAATTCATTTGTCGTCGTCATCATCATGATCCTCCATTACTTTCCTCTCTCATTCCTCTTTCAGATCCGGACACAGAGAAAGAAGGAAGATGAAGCTTTACTCCGTCTCCATCATCTTCGGCTTAATCGCTCTCCAGTTTCTACCTCTCTCCACCGTAGTTAATGCTCAGCAAGCTGGAGATACCTGCAATTCAACTCTACCCCTCAACGATCTCACCTTCAACTCCAGCCTCCTTCAATGCGTCGAAGCTTGGAGTGTCCAGAATTACATCCTCCGAGTAAGTCGAATTCTCCATTTTCCAATTTCGATCCTTAAAAACTCAAAATCGAATTTTTGAAATCTCGCACAGTATGCTAGAACGGATGACAACACATGGAGCTTCATCTTATCGGCGCCGGATTCAAGCGCCTACATCGGGATCGGATTCTCGACCAACGGTCAGATGCCCAGAGCCAGCGCGATCGTCGGGTGGATGCCTTCCGACGGCGGTAGTGGACAGGCGAAACCGTACTTTCTCGGAGGGAAATCGCCCGGTGAGGTGATACCTGACCGAGGAGATCTGAAGATCGTCAACGGTTCGTTGAAGATCGAGTCAGTGTCGTCGCGTCTCTACGTGAGTTTTCAATTGACGGCGGAGCTGCCGCGGCAGAGCATTCTCTACGCTATGGGACCTGCCGGATTCTTTCCATCTTCGCCGGACTTTAGGTTGAGAGAGCACCGCTTCATGACCACCACGACCATCAATTATATTACAGGTAAGCAATAGCCATCTTTCTTTTTTTAAAATTCAGCTTGTTTAATTTTATTTTATCTCACTAATTAATTAAGAGAAGTCAGTCAATATTGAATTAATCCATTATATCTCCATGAACTAGCCTGGTAACGACTCTATATACACAAGTTTTGTATCGGCAGCATCTCACAACGTCCTATTTTAATTTAATCAGGTTTTTAATATATAAACACATGTGTGACGTCAGAAAAGAACAAAAAAAAACACATTTGTGATGATGGGGATTAGGAACGAGTACAAAGATTTGTAGTACCATTCTTCTAAAACCATTAATGTTGGCGTCATTTTCACATCATACCGACCCTCTATTATTATTCTACTCGATTTTGTCCAACTACTTCTAGTTTCCAAAATATTTATTACTACTAATTACCAAAACAAACTTTAGTAATTTTCCAAAACACTATTCCCAAGTGTTATTTTAAGATTTTGTTTTTATTTCACAAAAATGTCACTTTGTATTTACAATGCAATTTTTGAAATAAAAATCCAGTTTTAACCTTATTATATTGATGTATTAATTAGAAAGAGAAATTTGTTTAGTGTATTAATAAATGGTAGAATATAACTTTTATTAGTTTTTTTTAATTTGTGTGAAAAAGAGTAGAATGACATTTTTTATGAAACAGAAAGAGTAGTATTTACTAATTTTTCAAATTATTATTTAATTCTCTTGTCCAGCAAACAAACAGTGTTGCTACTATGAATATGAGATTATATGACTATTCTACCTTGGAGTAGTAATTAAGTTTAGTTGATTTTTGTACCAAATTCCAAGCAACACGAAACGGTTTCCATAATTATTATCAAATGTGAACAAACCATAACCGTCCATAAACATAGTGTGTTTGCGGGTGAAACGAAAGAATCAATCAACATCTAAATACTATCATGAATCAATTTAATTCCACCATTATTCCAGTTAGGTTAATTTTCTTTGTTTCAAACACAAAGGATTGATTTTAGGCTAACCCATCTGATTTTAATGAACTTAAAATATAATATAGATTTTAGAAGTCCTTCTAAGACAATAGAACTATCCTTCAAACTCATTCACTTCTATTTGGTTCATCAGATATTTGAAAACAAAATTGGAAGATTTCCTTTTTAAGAATCCACTTTTTTTGTTACGTTGAATTAAAAAGAATCTAGCAAAAATCAAATGATACCATTCTCATTAGTCAGTTCAAAGTCACTCATTCAAAATTAATTTAAATGCTTTTATTTTATCTAGTGGCAAATATAGAAAAACAAATACTATAATGGTGGAGCGAGCATTAGACTAGAAAAAAATGAATGCTGTTCTTCTGGTTTCAGAGATTGATGTATGCTCTTTTCTTTCCGTTGATGAAAAAAAGGTTCGCAAAGTGTGGTTAAGGGTTCACCACACTTTAAGCTAAGGAAGACACATGGGCTAATGAACATGTTCGGCTGGGGAATACTAATCATCATCGGCGCCATAGTGGCTCGACACATGAAGCAGTGGGACCCCACTTGGTTCTATGCCCATATCGCTCTCCAAACCACTGGATTTCTGCTTGGTTTAACTGGTATCATTTGCGGTTTGGTTCTCGAAAACCGGACAAACGCTAATAATGTTTCCACGCACAAAGCCCTTGGGATAACAATACTCGTCATGGGCATTCTCCAGGTTCATCTTCTTTCCACACTCAAAATTCAAGTATACTACTACCCCCTAAAAAAAAAGAGGGTCAAATGAATATCGGTTTTGTTTATCGGTATTGCAGGTCCTAGCGTTGCTGGCTCGACCGGACAAACAATCGAAATACAGAAAATATTGGAACTGGTATCATCACAACATAGGAAGGGTTATGATAATACTCGCTATTTCTAACATCTTCTATGGTATTCATTTGGCTAAAGCTGGCTCTTCCTGGAACGGCGGTTACGGTTTTGCGGTTGCTGTCTTGGCTCTGGCTGCTATTGGTTTAGAAGTTAGAAAGTTCTTGAAAAAGTAAAAATTTTATTTACGTTATCTCTTTTTATGTTCTTGCTACGATATTTATCTTGGATAGTAGGACAGTGTGATGTATTGAACATTTTATTGACTTTTTATCACTTGAATGATATGTTTTTCTTCTTGTCATTTTTACTTTCTACTATTTGCTATTTCAAGAATTAATTTGTGCTATCTTATTTTTCGTTATTAATATTATTTTTTTCACGATCCCACCAATCACGAACCTTCGCTTCACTGTCGACCTTTTTTGTCATTGTAGTCTGTAGATGTTTTTAATAATAAAGAAAACCCACTACAAGAAAACATACTTTTTACGAGGGCCGAATTCGTGGCAAATTCGTGGCAAATCGACAGTCCCAACGAATTTGTTACGAAAATTCAATCGTCGGTAATCGATCGTCGCGAAAGCAAATTCGTCGCAAATTCCTCGTTAATGTTGGGAGATCCAGATTTCGTCGTAAAATCGTCGTTAATAGTGTCGTCGTAAATTCGTCGTTAAATAGCGAGACACATAATTCGTCGTAAATCCGTGGCAAATTGAGAGGAAAAAAATCGTAGTAAATTCGTAGCAAAATAATAATCGTCGTAAATCCGTGGCAAATTGAGAGGAAAAAAATCGTAGTAAATTCGTAGCAAAATAATAATCGTCGTAAAATCGTGACAAATTGAGGGGAAAAAAATCGTAGTAAATTCGTAGCAAAATAATAATCGTCGTAAATTCGTGGCAAATTGAGGAGAAAATAATCGTAGTAAATTCGTGGCAAACTTAAAAATCGTCGCAAAACCGTTGCAACAGAGTTCGTCCTTAAATCGTGGCAAACTTATTTTCGTCGTAAATACCTAGTAAACTTTTAAATTTAAAATAAA
>JAHZTW010000001.1:184737911-184932504 GCA_020283515.1 Alliaria petiolata
TAACAACTCAGCATCACTTGTAGGAAGGATAGCACTTGTAATCTCAAACCTTTCAGCTTGAAACCAATTTTATACAGAGACTTTTACCATACCAATTGAAAGATATTCACATCCTAAACGACAATACAACCTACTCGTGTATCAATTAACCATTTGCTAAAAACATTCAGAGGCGACTGAAACTGCAAAAGAGACTAGCAACTCTATGAGTCAGGAGAAAACCCGCATTCTATCATCATTACGAGTGGGAACTCTCTAGATCCCGCGATTTATTCCTTTCTTCATTGATCCCGCGATTAGAGAGAGCTTTTTTTGGGTCAGAACCAACCATCGATCAGCTCTATACGATCCATCATGACTTCATTTGATGGGGCGGGCGAGGGAGGATCGAATTTGCCAGCTCTTCGTTCACCTTCACCGGAAGTGGTGGCATCTGCTTCATCACCTCTGGCATGTCATTCAAGCTGCAACCCGATTGTTCAACCCACAGAGCAAGCAAATATTTGAGTTAATACATTATAATAGCGACAACAACATATTTGTTCTCCCAAAGAGATGATCTATAGATATATATATATATATATACATGGGTTAATGTATTACTCGTTCAAGATTGCGAGGATATTGTCCCGAGCTTTGCACAAGATATTGACGTTCTCATGTATCTGCAATGGGAAGAAAGAATCTCTCAGAAGTACACAACTGAAAATAACTAGCGCAAACTCAAGCGGCAAATATTTATCCATCATAAAACCTAAGGATAACTTAAAAGCCAACAATCATGGCAAAAAGAACAAATCAAGTCCAAACAAACACAGGGAAGTATACAAAACTCTACAAGCTGAAAAATGGAAGTTGCATTCACCTGGAAAGCTGAGAAATTTGATGAAACTTGATTGAACATCTGAGCATTTTGTTCGAGAAGATCTCCACTCACACCACCAATAGCTGCAAAGAAGCCAAGCCACTTATGTTCCTTCTGACCCCATCTAGAAGATTTAGCCTCGGAAGAAAAAAAAAAGATTTTCGGACAAACCTTTATATGAAATGCCATCATCCGTATCTATAGGCATCATAGGAGGAGCATATGAAGGACCATTCGGATGCACATTCAAATGAGACGAGGACTTGGCTGAAGAATCCGTAGTTTTTTCCTGCCAAACAGATATGCAGAAGAGATTGATTTGCTGATGCAGACTTCTAAATGCATCATAAGACGACCTAAGAACTTTAACCCGTCCAAAATCACAAGTAAAATGACTTAAAAGTTCAAGCTAGTTACACACCACTCATAAGCTAATTTATGTTTTTCTTTTGTTTGAAGCTTTACAAGTATCAAAATTGCATATAGGAATTGAATTCCACATACTTTCTTATCTTTGCTTTTCCTTGACGAATGGTCTTCTTTCCTACGCTTTCCGTTTTCCTTTTTCTGTAATCCACCAGCAACCACATAAAGGTTAAAAAAAACCATCAGTGTACGCTTACTAATCAAGAAGAAAGAAAAAATCGCCGATTAGCAAAATCGGGAAACTTACAGTCATCCATCTACAACGCAGCGCAACATCTCTGACAGTTTTATCCTTCATTTTCATCGCAATCTTGGCATAACGAACAATTGTAGGTTCTGACGCGTACCTGTACAAAACATCATTTGTTCAAAGGCTCATACAAAACTTGCAACCATTCATAACCGATACTTAGACCACTCATCTTCCAATCAAATCCTAAAAATACCTCATTGCTCACATACAAAAAAAATATATATTATATAACATGAGCTAGTCATTTTCTTCATTTTTATAGCTTATAACTTTGGCCTGTAACCACATATGAAACTCAGGACAACTGCTTCTCTACTCGGTAAGGTATAATTAAAAGAAAACCCATGAAAGCTAACAATTATCACACAATTGAAGTCACAACATCAGCACATTCGAGCGACCATGTTCAGAGAACCAGACACAGGATGCTTGAAAATCCCAAGGAAAAGAAGATAATTTCAAAAAATATACTGCCTCATGTCAGGAAAAAAATTCCAAAAGTTAGAAAGAACATTGGATAAAACAGCAAATTTCAAATCTAAAAGGAAGAGATGGAGAAAGAGAGAGAGCAAGAAGATACTTGGCGAGCAAATCTTCCAATAACGATTGCTCCTCATGAGTCCAATCGACAGAGATCCCCGGATTATGCCTCAACGCGCTAATCGTCTGCGAATTATCGGCGGCGGCGGCGGAGCCGCCTGTATTACCACCATTATCGACCGAATTTACAGCAGCACCATTCGTCGCCGCCGCCGATGAAGACGATACCTTCTGCGCCGCCGACGAACCTTCCTGATTGTTCCCCGGCGGATTCGCGCTCGCCGCCATCGATACCAAATCTCTCGATAGAAAATTGGCTTCTTTTTCTCGAAGATTTACAGAGATTTTCACCGAACAGTGACAATTTCGGACAATTCCGGGATTCGGATATATGACTGCGCCGGGATAGGAACAGAGAGAGATGGGGAGAAATCCGGCCGCCGACTGAGCTTCCCTCGAAATATGGAATCTTGTTTATAAAAAATCATTTTTCTTTTCTTTTCATCTTTATCCTTTTTCGGTTTTTCTTTTCTATTTTGAGATGCTTATTACGCAATTTTAGTTATTAGGAGGCATTTTGGGCAAAGATTGTAACTATAGGGGCTGAAATATAATAACCTAAAAGAAGAAAGTAATCCGTTTGTTTTTTCCTCTCTTTTCGAGGTCCCTCCTCCTTTGTCCTCTTTCCCTGTCTCTCTCTCTCCGCGCTTGAGGTAGGCGTCGGAGATTACCAAGAGCTTTCGATTCGTCTCGGCTATGGCGACGAGTCAGCCATCAGGTTAGTTAATCCCAAATCTTTTGGCTTTTTAAATATTTTGCGGATTCAGATTCTCGGGTCTCGATTATTGAATTATCCCTTCTGCAATCCTGGTCGGTTCGATGAGACGCCTCAATTTACCCGCTTTTTAAAATTGTGAAATTAATTAGCTTCGTCCTATACTTGAATCAATTGGGGTTGTAATCAAACGATGATAATTTTATCTCTTTGATTTGGTGGATTTCGCAAGGGTTTCCCTGTAACCGGTCTCGCTGAGCAACTTCAGTTCGATTTCGTAATCTATACCTTGAATCATTGTTTTGTGGCCGACGCATCGGATCGTTGTAGCCATTAATTATAGATTTCAAATTATGAAAGCTCTTTGGATAGTCTAATCGATCATGGATGCTAAGTTTGACTCTGGATTTCCTTGGCCTTGGCTGCTCTTGATTTAATAAATGTTTTGTTTTTTTTCGGATTGCAATTTGATGCCTTTTCTGATGGAACTTTGCACTGATGTTATTAATACTGTTTCTAATCATCCTCACAACTTTTTTTTCTTGCTTCCTCAAGTCTCTCTAAATGGGTTTTGCAACATGTAATAACTTCAATTTTCTGCTGCTGTAGGTGGCAGTCCTCCTAAACCCTGGGAACAAGAAGGAAACACATCTGGTCCTAAGCCTTTCAGGCCTCCTTCAAATACGAGCACGGCTGATTCTGTTGAGGCTTCAGGCACAGCAAATCCCGGTGAACTAGTTTCGTCCGTGAATAGGACTAATACAGCTGCTAATATGAATGCATTGAGTAGGCCTGTACCAACGAGACCTTGGGAGCAGCAGAACTATGGGAGCACCTACGGAGGTATGTTTAGATGTTATATTAATGATATTTGGATATTATTTTTTTTGGTTTTGAGAGGACATAGAGTTTACTTATTTTTTATCGTATATAATGCAGGCTATGGTTCAAATCTAGGTGTAAACTCTGGGTATGGGTCGGGTACATATGGTTCAGCACTAGGTGGGTATGGTTCGTCATATGGGGGTGGAATGTATGGTGGTAGTAGCATGTATAATAGAGGAGGTTATGGTGGTGCTGGTGGTCTCTATGGAGGTTCAGGCATGTATGGTGGTGGCACGATGGGTGGTTATGGTGGCACGATGGGTGGTTATGGTGGCACGATGGGTGGTTATGGTATGGGTATGGGGACGGGAATGGGAATGGGAATGGGTCCTTATGGTGGTCAAGATCCAAACGACCCTTTTAACCAACCTCCATCTCCACCAGGGTTCTGGATATCATTTCTCCGCGTGGTATGGTTAATCCCTTGGTGCTTATTTTGATTAAGAAATCAAAGAAGATGACAAGTTTAAAGAGTTCTGTATAACATAAAGTGTTCATGTTTTGCTTGATGACAGATGCAGGGTGCTGTGAATTTCTTCGGCCGTGTAGCGATGCTCATTGACCAAAACACACAGGCCTTTCATATGTTCATGTCTGCCCTTCTTCAGGTTTCTTCCTTTTTTTTTCCCCTACCAACTTGCTCCTTGAATGGTTTAATTGTTCTTGTGGTAACCATTCAAACCATTTTTCCTCTCAGCTATTTGATCGTGGTGGTATGTTATATGGAGAATTAGCAAGATTTGTACTGCGGTTGCTTGGGGTCAGAACAAAGCCTAGAAAGATGCAGCAGCAGCCACAAGGGCCTAATGGACTCCCTTTACCCCACCAGCCACATGGAAACCAGAACTACATCGAGGGGCCTAAAGCCGCTGCACCAGGTGGTGGCGGTGGTTGGGACAATGTATGGGGCAACTAAGTTACTTCTCTCTCTCATTTCCCAAATCTTTCTACATTGCTCTATATACACCATGAAAATCATCTGATTACGAATAGAAGACCAGTCATGCAGCGGCCTCCAACGCAAATTGGGATGTACGAAAGCCAGATGTTTGGTTACAAATCGAGTCTCTTCTTCTCTTCTCGCTATCTCTCTCTCTATCTCTCTTCTCAGATTTCTGGTTGTGTGCTACACAAGTTGCAGATAGATGTTGAACTCAATAAAATGGAAGTGAAGTTTAAATGTTTAAAGACCTTTTCTGGTGATATATTAATATAATATTCGATTCTATTCTTCTTTAACTGGATCTGAAAAGTGTTGACCGGCGAAAGATTTTGATACTTTATTACAACACTAAAGACTTTTCTCGAGTACGTTTTGTTTGCAGTTTGCCTTTGGGCTGACCAACAAATTGGTCTAAACTTGACAGAATTAAATACAACAAATTGATGCTTCATCCTCATGCGTAGAGTCTCCAGTCTGGTCCTATAACCATCCCTTCTTCTGCCTTGAGTATGATATCGGCTCTGTGTAATTTGAACATCTCAATAGCTGTTGGGGTCAGACTCGCATTCCCGTTCATGTAGAGAATCTGGAGGTTCTTGCAACCGCATCGCAGAGCAAGCAACCCTTGGTCACATAAGTTCCTACAACGGTTCACATGGAGTCTATGCAAGTTACGGCACCACTTTCCTACGGCTTCCCATCCCGAAACCCTGACTTCATGACACAAAGCCAAGTTCCACTCTTGGAGCAATGGGCAACCTTTTGCTATAGCTTTGATGGATTCATCGCCAACCGTTCTGCACATCCTCAAGTTCAAGATCCTAAGTTTCGATGCAATCCCAGATCCAATAGGTACCAACCCATCTTTGCGGATGTAGCAGCTTGCACCTGAAATGTTTAGAAACTCAATCCCGCCTCCGCTAATGATCCCCGCTATACCCTTGGGCTCAAGCTCACAAGACTCGGCATCCACATAGCCTAGAGTTGGGGAACAGCCATTAAAGCCAACACCGGTTATGCTCTTGCAGTTTGAGATCTTCACTGACTCAAGCTGCAAGCATGCTTGTGACAATGCTTTTACCCCAAAATCAGACACCAGAGGGCAATGCGAGAGATTCACGCATTTTAAAGGCAAAGAAGCCCTGGCCAATGTTTCTAACCCAATGTCACTGATATTGCATCGGTAGAGACTAACCACTTTTAGATTAGGACAAAAGCTAGCATCTGTGGAGATGCCATTATCAGAAACCCCAAAGCAACAGTCTAAGTAAAGACTATGCAGTTTTGCACCCGGATACCTGAGAGAAGCCAGACTGGAATCATTCAGCACCGTGCAACCAGAAAGGGAAAGATGCTCCAACCGCTGAAACCGAGTGAGAAGACTATGGAGATGATGGGAATTTACATCAGGATTTGTCTGCGACAGACTTGAAGGGCTCAGGACAGAGAATGAACACTGGAACTGTAGAGATCGACGGCTTATGTTTTGGATGTTGAGCCAGCGAAGGCAAGTCAAACCGAGTGAATCACGGTCAGCAACGTTATCAAGTCGATGGAAAATAAAGGAAAGGCAATCATCTGTAAGGTGGATAATGGAGCTCTCAACATCTGCAGCCTCGGACACGTCCTCCATCTCTCACTTCAATTCCTAGACAACAAAAACAGAAACTCAAATCTGTTTGTCAAGAATCCTAAACGAAAGATTTTATCTGAAATCAAGTCAGATAAATGAAGCAATCCGGAGCACCTTGACTTCAATTTAAACCTGATGATAGCCTTCACTTGTCCAAGGTGAAGTTCCAAAATGGGCCTACTCGGATGACAAGAAATCAAGAATTAGGCATCACCAAACAAGAACAGAGAAAATTATACATTGTAAGCTTAGATTCCAACCAATCTCCATGAGAAACCCAAAAAGGCGAAACTTTTGAGACTCAAAAATTTCTGGATTTGATTAGATTGAGCAGAAGCAGAGACGTCACGGAAAAGATTATGCAAACCAAGGAGAAACTTATTCAAAACTTCAAAGTCTATAGACGAGATCGATCGTAAAGTAGACGATAATCGTTCAATCAACGATCCAAATGCCAAAACAGAGATAGCTGAACCAGAACTTTTTTTTGCCAATTTTTAAGCTTTTTTTTTTTTTTAAATATTTAGTTGTGTCACCGTAGCGTACCTTAGCAATCCCTTGCGTAAACCGAAGTATCTTATCCTAAAACGTATCGTGGCCGTTGATTTTAAGATTTCGTTTTCTCCCCTTTCCTTCCCTGCTCCGTTCTCGCCAAGACTTGTCACGTAGCTCGGCGACCTCACTGATGACTGATCCTCCAGCCATGTGCCATGGTAATGATTCATTCTCTCTTTCTCCGACTCTCTTAGATTTATTGATTTTGTCGACTGATTAACATATTCGATCATGTATTAGCTAATTAATGCACAACGTATTTCTCGCCAAGACTTCAGAAGATTAAAACACAGGAAAAACATTATTTTATTACCTTCAGTTGAAGATGTTAATAAATGCCAAAAGCTATATTAAGGTATTCCTTAACCGGACTCAATCATGGTAAACTGTTTGTCTCCCCTTGCAAAAATAAACATGTCGAATTGATATCTGCATTGTTCGTCCTCATTCTTATTCACATAAGCATATTCAGAAATCATACATTTGTAAAAGCAAAAGCAAGGGCAAAATGCTTAATTTATGAATAAAGTAACAAGGTTCAAAGATAATTAGGATTTTACAATAGACCACACATATTTTCCATAGCATCAGACCATGTCTTTTTCCTTTCGATCGTCGCTTCCCTTATCGTCCCACCTTAACGAGGTAAAGAGATGACATGATGGCAATGGTCACATTTGATTACTGATTTTGTTTTTGCCTTTTTCCCCTTGGCCTCATGTTCCGGTTCATCATCTTTTAATACCTTGTTAACCTTATAAGCTTAACACAGAAAAAAACACAAATTACAAGCTGATTAATTCGTCTAGAGAAAATAATCAAAGGGAATAAAATCTCTCTTCCTCTCCATACCTATGCCATATCCCAGTGCGAATGGTACGAGTTTCACCACGAGTTTCCCGACAGTCTCTCCTGCAACAAAAGCTGACCAAAGAAAATTTGATTTTTTTAAAAAAATTTCCTTCCGTATACGAGAATTTGACAGAATTTATGCGAAATCAGAAAGCGTTACCATTTTCGGGGGTAATGATTGACGAGAAATTACGGCGAGAGGTAATGGATCTCCTTCCGCGGTTGTAGCACTGTGAGTTTTTTTTTTACAGTCAATCAACCGCACAAAGAAATGGAAAAACAAAAGAATAATCATAATCAGATTTTCGATTTACCTGCTCAACGATAGATCTTAGAATCGGCGGCGCCATGATCGGAAATTAGGGCTCGCTGCTCTTCTCCTGTGTCTCTCATTTGTGAATTCTCCTGTTTTTTGTTCGAATATTGAAATTTGTCAATTGTATAGATTACCAAATTATAGGTTTTTAAAATTTAAACTTATTGTAGATTGAGAGTATTAAAGATCTCTGTAAATTAATACACTACTAATCAGATTTTGAATTCAAAATATATCTAAATAAAAATAAAAAGACACACGCATCTTTACCCTAAAACGTATCGTGTCCGTTGATTTTAACATCCAATCACACAGAGGTCACTAGGGTTTAAGTATTTTAAGATTTCGTTTTCTCTCCTCTCTCCTTCCCTCCCTTCTCGCCGAGACTTGTCACGTAGCTCGGCGACCTCACTGATCCTCTCCAGCCATGGTGATGATTCATTCTCTCATATTCGATCATGTATTAGCTGATCTGGAATTAAAATCCAACTGTTTTAGTTAGGCTCTTTTTTTCGTGTTGTGGATTCGTTGTTCGTAGCTCAATCTGTTTCCAGTGATTTAATGAGAGAATCTTCTTGTCAACGATTTCATGCCCAAAGATTTTAACAGTGCGGAGTAGTGTTGTTTGTGTTGAATTGGCTCTCATTTTGTTTAATTTTTTTCTGTAAGGTGCATGTGGTAGCCCAGAAGAAACAGGCTTACTTCAAGAGGTATCAAGTGAAGTTCAGGAGAAGGCGTGGTATGTTATCATCTTCGTCGGTTCTCTGAATACTTCTCTGCTTTTCCTTTGCAACTTCTTTTTTTATAACAATTTCATACTTGTGATTTCTTAGAGGGCAAGACTGATTATCGTGCAAAGATTCGTCTCATCAATCAGGATAAGAACAAGTATAACACACCTAAGTATCGTTTCGTTGTGAGATTTGTAAGTATCTAGTTTTGTTTTTTTCTTCTTCTCATTTGGTGGTGTTTCCTTTCGCTATTTTAAATTGGTTTCAATTAGACCTCATTGCTTTCTTTTTGCCAATGGTAGACAAACAAGGACATAACCGCACAAGTTGTCTCTGCTACAATTGCTGGTGACATTGTTCTTGCATCTGCTTATGCTCATGAGCTCCCTAGATATGGCCTTCAGGTGGGGCTTACAAATTATGCTGCAGGTATATATGATCAAACACCCTTTTTCAAGTGCTTATGCTATTTTGCTCTTTGTTTTTTTTCTTTATCTCCCTTGAATGATTATGAATCTCACTATTTCTTAATTATTCCAGCTTATTGCACTGGTCTCCTTTTGGCTCGCCGTGTCCTCAAGATGCTCTAGATGGATGCCGAGTACGAGGGCAATGTTGAGGTGTGACTCCTCGATCGGGTCTATATATATATATATGGCCACTGCTCTATCATCTCTGATTCAATTCTGTTGGGATCAAGTTGATCCGATCAATAATGCAATTAATTTCTCTGGATACAGGCTTCAGGAGAAGACTATTCTGTTGAACCGACTGACACAAGGAGGCCGTTCCGTGCCCTCCTCGATGTTGGACATGTGATGACAACAACTGGAAACCGTGTGTTTGGTGCGCTTAAGGTACTTGTCTTTTTTTTATATATTGTTGGTACCTTTTTTTGGTTGAGGAGACCTCTTTGTCGAATAATCATCGATTAACTAATTCTGCTGTTTGTTTTTGTTAGGGTGCTTTAGATGGTGGGCTTGACATTCCACACAGCGACAAGCGGTTTGCTGGGTTCAACAAAGAAGGCAAGCAACGTGACGCCCAAGTTCACAGGAAATACATATACGGTGGCCATGTTGTCGATTACATGAGGGTAAATCATTATACAGAGACATGTTTTTCACATGATAAAATCTCTTGAAGAGGAACTATTTTCTGACCAGAAACTCTTGCAGCTACTGATGGAGGATGAGGCAGAGAAGTATCAGACTCATTTTAGTGACTACCTTAAGAAGGGGCTTGAGCCAGACAACATAGAAGAGATGTACAAGAAGGTACATACAGCAATAAGGGCTGATCCACTGATGAAGAAATCAGAGAAAGATGGTCCAAAGGAGCACAAGAGGTAAGTAAAATTAGGAACGATCTCGCAGGATCAAACCAGCAAGGGCTTTACGGTCTTTTGGTTGAATCTCATTGTTTTGTTTTGTGTTTTTTTTTTTATAATGGGCAGGTATAATCCTAAGAAACTGACTTATGAGGAGAGGAAGGCTAGTCTGATCGAGCGCGTAAAGGCCTTGAACTCAGCTGGTGGTGTGGCTGATGACGATGATGATGATGAGGACGACCAAGAGTAAAAACTGGCTTTCGTCTATTTTATATTTAGAATCCAAGTTTTGGTGTTATGTAGACACAAGTTTTGCATAATTTTTTTTAATCAGAAATTTTCACACGCTCATGTTTAGCACTATTACTTAAATAAAATTAACTTTATTAGGTAAATTGGAACTGCCATTTCCCATTTACCAGCTGTAGCTCTCTCGTTCGCATCGGTTATAAAAAACATTAGCACAGTCACACAAGTGCTGGGCCCCTCCATTTAAACGAAAATGGTCACTGATTAGACGTATTCGGCTGTGAAGCCAGCTGATATATATATATATATATTATGACCTATGAGATGAGTTGCTTTTGTATGGATTCGACATTTGGTCACGATTTTCACTACATTTAAAATTACGTCAGGTTATTTATCTTCTTAACTACGTATTTGTAGCTTCGGAGATCGTACTATTATGTTATCTGGATTATTCATGACTATTTTTTAACTTGCAATCTTCTTAACGCGCATTAAAAAAAAAACAGTTAAAAAGCAGTAAAACCTCTAAAAAGTGAAATTTGTCTCAAAGCCAAGGGTAGTTTTTAACCACTCAGGCCCTCGCAGAAAAAGAAAACAGACAAATCTTTTAAGTACTAGTGAGTGTCTCCTTGGATGTTGTGAAGTAGCTGGACTTTTGCATATTAATGTCTCCCCACCAGTGTAGCCCAAGTCTTCAGCTAAAAGTTTGTGTTCACATATGTTTCGTCTTGATAGTTGATCCTCTTACCGTAACTCCAAAAAAAAAAAAAAAAATTGCAGTAAAAACTAAGAGAGATTGATAAAATACCATATTAACTTTAGAAATAGAAAATACATGTGGTGCAATATATCATGAAACACATAAGAAATTTCGAAATTGAGAGCTTTTCATCTTTTTTTTCAAAAACAAAAAGTGGATTGTTGTTAACTTTACCATTTTTTTAAAAATAAATATTTTTAATGACACCTCAAAAATCGATCAGAATAAAACTTTTCAATGAATTGAACATCCGATAAAACGACAGTGACAACTGTTTCGTTAAAAATTTAAAACACAATCATTAAACAAATCTCCTAAAACTGTATCCTTTGATAAAGGAAAAACATTGGTTTTGCAAGATTTGGGATGACCAGTAAATAAATTGTTGTAATATTCCGTCTGTTGGATATACAGTCGTGGTAATATTTACGTAAATTTATCAAAAAATTCCAAAAACCGAGGTAAATGACCACCACATGGTGTGTTGTTGTAACAATCTTAATATGGGCAACCAAAGTCTTCTCCGTTTCTATTACATAGCGACTTAACTCTTCTCATTACCATTCGCCATAGCCTCTTTGATGCTCTTGCATCCACCAAAAATTTTGTTGATTAAGTTTGTTATTATCATTCATCCAAGCATTTATCAATGAAAGTTAGATCAAATTTTAAATAAATAAAATAAGCAATAGCTTAAGTAATAATTAATAAACTAGGTGATAATCCGCGCTCTGCGCAGAGTGAAAATTTTATAATTTTTCTGTTAAGTAAATTAGAATTTAAAATATAATAATTTCTAATTATTTAAATAAATATTTTTCATTAAATTCTTAATGGAATATATTTTCGAAATCACCAAGTTTATGGTAAGACATATTTTTTAAAGTAACTTGATTGATTATGAAAAAGTTAGAATAATAACTTTCCTTTTTATAATGAAAACACAATAAATAAAAATTAGAGGTTTGCTATTTTGGTAAGTTTTATTGTAATTAATGAATTCGTACATAATAAAATAAATTAAAATAAACTTATTTTGGGACTCGTGAAAATGGCAGCGAAGGAATATATTTTCGTCGATTTGTTTCCCTAAACTTATTTTGGGACTTAACGAAAGTGCACATACTTAAATCACTTAATGTAAATAATTTCGTTGGCCATTATTCCAAAATTTTGGAATAAATAGAAGTAAGTTTATATTATTTTATTTTATTACTAATGATGCATAATAATTTTTATATAAATATAAAATTTCTGGTTATATAAAAAATACTTAATGAAAAAACTTATTCTATTTTTATTACTAATGATGCATAATAATTCTTATATATATTTTCTGGTTATAACAAAATACAGAAGGTGGATAATGGCATATAATGTAAATAGTTTATAATTTTAATATATAAAGTAATTTATAGATATCTAAAAGAAACTGATTGGGAAACATATGAAATGTCTTTGTGAAAATGGTTGTATACTTATTATGTTGTCTTCGATGTAATTCCCCAAAAGCAAAATTAATATTTTTTGATTTAGAGAGCATTAAAAGTCAAAAAGATTCTTCTGAAAGAGAGGACCCAGAATTGTTTCACGTAATTATTGCATTTCATATACGTTCTTCCCTCCCTATCTATAGTTTCGCTATACACATATTTTATTTTTTAATTCAATCATATTTAAATTCTCTTCTTTTTAGTTTTCTTATATAAAAATTTGGAAACTATAGAAGAAGAAAGAGTTCACTTCACTAGTAGTAGCATAGCTAGCAATAGTGCCATTAACTCAGATAGTGCGCATTGCAGAACACACAAACTCCCCAAGAAAACCCCAAAAATGGATGGATTATGCTACGTCATCATCTTCTTCCTGCTATCATGCGCTTCCTCTCCCTTTTCATTCGCTTCGCCGGCCAGTTTCAGCCGCCGTCACCTCTTACAAGCTCCTCTAACCGATCCCTCCACATCGACCCCTGGCGGCTCGCCGTTCTTCCCACCTTACAGCTCCTCCTCCGCTCCACCTCCCCCTCCGGTTCCTCTGCCGCCTCCCGCCCCCACTTATGCCACTTTTCCGGCGAACATCTCCGCCCTCGTCCTCCCTCGCTCTCCCAAAGCGCATACTACTCCCCGGACACTCCTTATCCCTGTTATCTCCGCCGTGCTCGCCGTCGCAACAGCAATCGGCCTGGCCTTGTTTCTCTACGGACGTTGGCGAGGGCAAATCCGTCATTTTAAAGACGAATCCAAGAGCGTAGCTTCAGACATTAGCGCATCCGAGCAAACTCCATGTCCCCTTCCAAGAAACACCACTGAAAACAAACTCTCTGTGGCTGCTTCTACCTCCGATGTTCTCTATCTCGGAAACGTCGTCACTTCCCGGTCGGATTTCGTCAAACCGGAGTCACCGGAGATCCGTCCTCTCCCGCCATTACCTGCTCGTAGCTTCCTGCAACATAACACTGAAGCTAATCCTCTCACCAGTGAAGAAGAGGAAGAAGAAGACGACGACGACTTCTACTCTCCTCTCGCGTCTCTAGCTGGTCAAGAAACCGGAAGACAGAGAAACAATCCGTACAGTAATTGCTCTTGCTCTCCCTCCTCTGCCTCGGACTCTCCGGCAATGTCACCGTCCGTTACGATTTCTCCGCCGATTAGCTCAACGGCTCCACATTGGTCAGCTCAAAATCCCCAGTCTCCGTCGCCGGAGAGACGGGTTAGGAACAATAAGAGATATGGGCCTTCTCTGAGGATGTTTAGCCTCTGGAATCAGAACCTAGGGTTTCCGAGAATCTCTTCTGCTTCCACTTCACCGGAGAGAGTTATGATCAGGACTCCCGACGCATACGCTCGTTCTTCTATGTACTCTTCGGTCTCCACAACGCCGGATCGGTTTTTCCGGAAGGTTCTGGAAAGTTCGCCGCCGAGATGGAATGATTTCAGTCGAAATGTCAAGTCTTTGTTCGTTTCCTCCACTTCTGCGTCGCCCGCTAGAGATTTTTGTATCAACATCTCTGAATCTTCTAGAAATTTGAATTCTTCTTGGGAAATTCCAGAGTTTACCACAAGTGAGCAGAGCGAATCGGCTGCTCCTCCTCCTCCACAACGGCCACCGCCTGCAGTGCCGGAACCGCCTCCTCTTGTGCCGCCGTCACAGTCTTTTATGGTTCAGAAATCTGGAAAAAAGCTATCTTTCTCCGAGTTACCACAGAGTTGTTGGGAAGGAGCATCAGAACGACCAAAGCCAAAGCTGAAACCTCTGCCCTGGGACAAAGTCCGACCAAATTCTTGCCGGAAAAATACTTGGGACAGTCTTAAATTCAACTCTTCATATGCTAGTTCAAAACAGAGAAGTCTTAGCTGTGATCTTCCGATGCTAAATCAAGAAAGCAGAGTTTTAGATCCAAGAAAGTGTCAGAACATTGCTCTTCTGCTTACATCACTTGAGCTCACCACAAATGATGTTCGTCAGGCCCTTCGAGATGGTAAATCACCAGTTACAAAGCTTATTTCTTCTCTTTTTCGATTGTATTGAGTTGAATCTGAGTTGGCATTTCTTCGAGTTTCTGAATCAGGTCACTATAAAGCACTAGGAGTTGAGCTTCTTGAGAGTTTATCAAGAATGGCTCCGAGTGAAGAAGAAGAAAGGAAGTTGAAGAGCTATAGTGATGATGACTCAGTGATCAAGCTTGCCCCATCAGAGAGGTTTCTCAAGGAATTGCTCAGTGTGCCTTTTGTGTTCAAACGGGTTAATGCATTGCTCTCTGTTGCTATTTTTGACTCCAAGGTTGAACACTTGAAAAGATCACTCGGCATTATACAGGTATAAAACAGCCAGAAAAAAATATGTACGTGTATTTTGTTGTAAGCTTATGTCTCATAGAGCTGTCTCATTCTTTTGCAGGCGGCTTGTGAGGAACTAAGGAAAAGCAAAATGTTGTTGAAACTTGTTGAAGCCGTCTTGGAGAGAGAAACGAAGAGCGGGAATGCTCATGACTTCAAACTCGAGGTGCTCCTCGAGCTTGCCGATATCAAATTGATAGATGGAAGAACCACTCTCTTGCACTCTGTTGTGAAGAACGCCATAGAATCACAAGGCATCAAAGGGTTACAAGTTGTCGAAAATCTCACTTCAGTACTTGTAGATGTCGGGAAATCTGCAGAAATGGACTATGGTGTTCTAAGAAGCGAATTGTTGTAGCTTTATCAAGTAGTCCAGAAAGTTAGTGAGGTTCTGTTGCTGAAAGATGAGAATGGACATAATGAAGAAGAGCAGTGGTGGAAATTCAGGGAGTCGATGACCCGATTCTTAGAAAGCGCTGTAGAGGAGATTAAAGAGATTGAGAGGGTAGAAGGTTCCACGCTCTCTGCAGTGAAAGAGATGACAAAGTATTTCCATGGAGATTCAGCAAAGGAAGAAGCTCAACTATTGAAAGTGTTCGTAATCGTAAGAGAGTTTTTGTCCATTCTTGATAAAATATGCAAGGAAATGGAGGAGGAGGTGACTAGAGGAGAGAGTAGTCTAGCTTAAGTTTCAAGTGTAAGGAAGATCCTAGAATCTGTCCAAGACTGATGATGCATTGCGTTGCCTCTTAGTTATGTACTACTTATGTTTGTATGAATGAATCGTTGGGAGATATTTAGAAGGATGCAGCTTGAAGACCATATAATATCCCAAACTCAGATTAACCAAGTGCATATTATTAATTTGGCCAATTGGATGTTTGGCAACAAAACATATTATATTACAAGATATATTCTGTTCCATCATATCTCGTAATGAAGTGAATGTAAGCGTTTCTGCTATAGTAATAAAATTTGCAAGGATCAGGTGGTTGCCGCTGGTTCTTCTGATCCGAAACTTACACAAATTCTGTATACAGTCTCAAGTATTCATAGTGATATTATACAAGATGCGTTGGAAAAGTTATCATGGTGGCTATCCAGAAAATTAAAGGAGATGGTGCATCAAAGAACCCGTGTATGTCTTCTAACTCCAAAGTGTACCAAGTGTTTACTTGTGTGCAAAACCGTATTTCAATCTCACATTTCGTTCTCTCGCCCCTGAAACATTAAAAATACGTGGATTTAGCTACAAATATCATCCAAATAATTGTTGATAAAAACACGCTTTATTAATTAATCAGTATTGTAGTTGTTATGAAGAAAAGTCTTTCAATTTGTTCAATGGGTCATTAATTTGTTCTCTATCTTTGTTTGACTCGTTCTTCTTCTTTACTCTCTGGAGTATTATTTATTAGATCTTCTTATTCTACTATTTATCTAAGACTCCTTTCTTTGGTTCATAAACATTATTCCAAGGCGTGTGGGTAACAAAAAGCAGCAACAAGGTTCCCTCTGTTTCATTCTTAGTATTGCTATCGTATTACCTCAGGTGAGTCGAGTCGTTTTGTTACTTGTGCTCGTCTTTTTTTTCCAAGTTTATCATCATCATTTCCAAGTTACTTGCTATTTGATTCTGTGTATCTACTACTACTTTTTGTCTTCTTTTATGTATGTTTTGTTGATTTAGTTTGAGGATTAGATGCTGCTTGGGTTAATCATCTGATTTATTGCAGGATTTTGGGCTATATATGATGGTGGCTAAACTAGTTAGTGCCATTCTCATCCAGACCTGTCTCTGGGTGTTGCTGGTCTCTAGCTTGACCCGTGCGACCGAGTCCTCCGACATGAATTGCCTGAGAAGCATAAAATCCCAACTCAAGGACCCCAATGGACGTCTGTCCAGTTGGGTATTTGGAAACCACACCAAACGTATCCGGAAGTTCGATGGTGTCAGTTTCTGGAATACTGACGAGGATATGGTGAGTGACATCGATCTTGGTGGTTTTGGTCTCGAGGGAGAGTTTCCCAGTGGTGTCAAGGAATGCTCGTCCTTGCAGGGTCTTCATCTTTCTCGAAACAACCTCTCTGGCGCTCTTCCACCACACATTTCTTCCTTTCTTCCATTTCTTGTTGCTCTGGACCTCTCTGACAACAGATTCTCTGGTGAAATCCCTGCTAGTTTTTCAGAAACCGATTTTCTAAACACTCTTTTGCTTGATCGTAACCAGTTCACCGGTCGGATCCCGCCAACCTTAGCCTTGCTCAAGCGACTCATACGATTCTCAGCGTCCCACAATCATCTCGAAGGTCCAATTCCAAGATTCACCTATGCAAGCGTCACTCGCTCGAGTTTTAGCCACAATCTTGGCCTCTGTGGTTTCCCGCTGGATCCCTGCTCTGATTTACCCTTGTTTTCCTTGGCTATTATCACAGCCGCCTGCGCGGCAGCTGTCTGTTTTCCTCTAGGAGCAGCCATTGGTTGGTTCTGCGTCAGACTCCCCTTGTTTCAGTGAGTTTTGTTGTATCATGTTTATGCCATAAACAAAATAAATATTCGTAATAGCCAAACTATATTTGAATCTGATTGCATAATTTTTACAGTCAGTCTTGGAAACAGTCAACAAGTGGGGGTTGTCTTGCATCTTTACACGTCCACCCTTCGACGGTGTTGACCTTGACCCTCACCCTCGACTAACTCCTGCATTAACCTATCTTTAATTTCAGGATCATTCCAAAACACATAGAATGATCGTGTTCCAGATAACGGAAGTCACTTACTATGACTTGATTTGAGTCACTTTGTTAATGAGGCTGCAAAAAGTTTACGCACTGGAAGATCTGGTGAAAATAAACAGACGCTTCCTTTAAATTCCGTCAAGGATTCCACCAATCGCCAGGAAGATCTGGGAGGCTACATTCTCATCGTCTGTAACTATAGCAGTTCCCATCTCTGAGGTCTCTACCAGGCCACTGCTAGGATTTGTTATATGGATTACTACACTCTTGTCTTCTGATCCATTCTCACCTGTGCTGTGTTCTATGGATCCGGTTATACCCATTTTCATTAACGCCTCTAAAAGTGTTTCCGGAGCCACAGAGCCCCAATGCCTCAATGCCCGAGCCTTCTTCCCTGAACTTTCTTCCTGCTCCAACCCGGAAACTAATCTGTGTTTCCCATCTTCCATCAGAAGCTCGCCTTTCAATCTTGCAATACCAAAGTTTTCACCTTGTCTCAGTTTTCTCCAGCTCAATTTGGTGGCCAACTCTGCCATTATCTCCACGTCTGCATTGTTTGCAGTTCTTGGCACACGCAACGTCTTGTTCTCAGAGTAATTCAGGATAGATACTGTCTTCATCGCTGCAAGATTGATCCTCTGGTTGACAGCATCAGGGACCTATTCATAAAATGCTATTAGATTGATGAAAATACACAGACAGAAGCAAGTTGGAAAGATTTCTTCAAAAAAGCAGAGGAAGACAACTCCGTTACCAAAACAATCTTCGGCTGCAAAACGGAAACAAGTGTTGGGAGCTTCTGTAGCCTGCAAAAGAAATTAGATAATATTGAGCAATGGTTGACAAGCAAATTTCAGAGCACACGTTTTTCGGGCATGTGGACTACATGATAATGTGTGAGCACAAGAACCCATGGTTATTCCTCTTCTGTGCAGACACAACTCAGATTCCTCAATCCAACAAGACAGAGATCCCAAACAAAAAGCTGCACATATTTAAGAAAAACACAGCTACTTAATTATACAGCCAGGCAAACCTTACCTTATTCCAGAAAGAAATGAACATTGGAGAATTTTCATAGTGATCGGTCTAAAGGGGAGAAGTCCTAAACCTGAACTTATCCCGTCCTGCAAAACATATTTCTCATCAGATATCTCGACTAGAGATTCACACTGGATTATCCGATGGAGCTAGGGAGGAGAGAGTGAGAGAGGTTAAAACCTCAAGAACAAGCAAGGATTTTGGATCTCCACGCCAACGCTGAAGAAGTTGGACAGAAGGGCCAAGTCGCAAACTCCAGTGAGGAGCAAATATGATGCATGGTTCCTGCCAATTCGATCTGTTCACATAACATAAATAATTATCGAATGTTGTAACATACGTCTTGTAATAGAATCACTCCATCCCTGCATTTAGGTTGCAGACTAGGTGTGAGCTATTTTACTGATATTTCTGAAATAAGCAATGATGAAAGGCGAACCGTGATGATATTTTAATTTACAGATTAGCAATGACATGTGTTTGCAAACTATGAAAATATGAACCCTCCCCATACAAGGAACCTAAATGGAATTCTCACATTAAGTTTGGTGAGTGAATGGCAGGAAATATATGGATCTTCTTGTCTTTAATGAATTTATGATGGCCAAATGATGGTTCTCCTGAAATCAACTGCGACACCAATCAAAACATAATAGAACATATACTATTTGATTCACATTTCAAATGAAATTTGCACAATGCGTAAGCAAGCAATTCGTAGAAGTATACCTTCTCCTGGCGTTGCTCGCACAGCCACTCTGGTATGGTGTTTGTGTATGCCAGCAGCTCTTCTGCCACAGAAGATACTACAAAGATTGGAACCTAAGAAAGACCATACTAAAGTGATTAAGTCATACAAAGCTAAGAATAATGTCAACTAAGAATCAATTTTCTTTTGATGTGCTTCATATCCTCAATAAAGTAAACTATAGATTAAAAAGAAAGAGAAATCAAAACCTTCAGAGATGAGGATTCAAGAGAATTTGACATTAGCTCTAGGAGCTGCAGAACTATCCCAATTCGAGTAATCGTTATCAAGGTTGAGCCACCAGCATCAGCAGATTCTGTGGCACACGAGCAAACAAAAGCTAGTTTCTCCACCTCTTCTAAGCTGTCTTCATTGTCTAGTAATGAAGCAGCCAAGTTTTCGTCATTCTTGTCACTGCTAAAACAGGTTAACAGTTAAAAAAGATCATTGACTTTAAGATCCAAACAAATAACATCCTTTCATAAATGTAAAAAAAAAACGAGTCGTATATGATGGTACCTGATTGTTGATATATAGTTAATATCCTGGACAGGATTCTCAGTCATTTCTGCTGTTCGGAGGCATGAGAAGTCAGAGTAAATCATCACATCGGTTCCTTTGAGACCATGGAAATCGAAATTTTTCGCATGATGTGAAACGAAGATGGAGCCTGACACATAACTTAGACTTCCATTAGGTCCATTGATCAGCCAATTGCAGGCCCCAATATCTAGACCTGAACTTAGGGCCTTAACGATCAAGGTCCCATTATAACATACTTCTTCTGCGAACTTTACGGCTTGAACCTTCGTCATGCAACGCTTTATGTCATCTAAACTGAAGAAAAGAATGAAATAAGTAAGCAATGAAAACTATATCAACTTGAAGTGCCGGCGGGGGGAACTTGATAATGGGGGAATCATACAGTTTAACAAGCCCATAACAGTTACCTGTACAGACGCATCCAACTACCCAGATCATCACCACTCTCGCCGAAGACAACGTTCTTAAGCAAGGCTGGTACTTGTTCACCATCTAAATTCTTTGTCCACCACGGAAAACCGGAGTCCTCAGGTCCATGGAAGCGTCTGAATTCCATGTGCATCGAGACAAGATCTTCCATCATGAGCTGTCCAATCTTTGCTGTTGCTTCAGTCATATATACCTACATCTTAGAAGTAAGAGCTCAGCACACCAAAGACAACAAGTTCATTCAGGAAACCCCAAAACTAAAGGTCTTGAAAACGTTTACCTTGGCACAAAATCCAGGGTTTTGGGTAAGGAACGGCAATCCAAGCAGTCCCATAGGGTTGGAGACGAGAACTATATCAATTAAAGAAACCTCCCACAGATGCAAGGCCTTGACAGTTTTGTACCACGGTTCAGCGCACACCAAATCATCAGGAGTCATCTGTCTCACCGGTTTTTGCTTCTTTTGAATTGGATTGTGAGCATCCAGAACCACATCAGATGGATATTCAGAAGCTTCAAAACCCACATCACATGGAACAGGAGAGAAGATTGTGATTGCCAAAAGGTCCAAAGGACAGTCGACCAAAATTCGGAAACCACTTAGATTCAGCATATGACAAGGCGGATACTGAAAGCCATCTCCTTTGCTCAGGCACGTCTGCAAGAACACACAAAACTTTCATATTTACCAAACCCGAGGTTTTCAACACTAAAAATATTAGACTTTACATAAGCAAGAGAAACTCACCAGTTTCATGGAGGTAAACAACAGTAGAAGCTGTCGAAAGCGAATATCGTCAGTGCTTATTATACGAACTGCTTCGAAAGGAAACAAAAGCAGAGGTTCAACTTGACAGCTTTTCTAAAACCACGCAACCACCAAACTCTCGACTAACGGCGGATGCGACAGAGTGTGAGAGAGAAAGTGCGGAGGTTGATGGAAGGCGGCGGTGGAGGCGATTTTATTTCGATTCGGTTCGGGTTGGATTAATAAAGTTTTGGGTTATCTGGTTCGGTTCGGTTTGGTTGTTTTGATTCGATGTTGCTGAAATCGCAAACTCAAGAGATTTGGAGATTTTTTTGATTTGCTCCTCCGATGGATTCAGTCAACTACGATGGCAAAATCACGCTTGAGGGTTTCTCTGTAGCTGCTCGAGCTTTTGCCGATAAATGGAAAAGACATAACGAATCGCTACCTCCCTGGTCATGGGTTCCTCTGATCAACCGAACTCTACTTGTTCCGAATAAGGTTAGCGTCAATCAACTCTGTTCTCGATACCATTTTTCCAGATTCCTTGGTCTTATTGTGTTATTTATTAGCAGGAGGAAGGTTACTTGTCGCTCGAGAAGATCATTCTCAGTTCACTTGAGGTAAATTCAAAACTCTTGATCTTCTTCTTCTTCTTCTCTTGTGTCTCTCACCATTATCTTTGTGTGTAGGAAATTCCAGAGGAGGAATCTCTAGATGTAACAATTGATTGCTCGGAAAACGTAGAATCGATTGATCACACGATCTTGGTACATGGCCTTTAAGCAATGTATCTTTGTAAAAACATCTATGAAGCAGATTTCTGAAAAAATCTCTGATATTGGTTATTTCCCTGCTTCTTGCCGCTAGGTCCAAAACGTTGAAAATGAAGCACACTACTATGATTTCCATGTGGTTTATAGTGCATCATATGGGGTTCCTGTGCTATATTTCCGTGGATACTGCAGCGGTATGTCACAAATCAACCTGCAAATTTGCTTGATTGCTTTTTTTTTTTTTTTTTTTAAATTGGTTTTTAAGATAAATCATCTTTAGGTGGACAACCTCTTTCTTTGGATTTCATAAAAGAAGATCTGCCCTCATGCTCTGTTAGTCTTTTGCTGGAAACTAAGTGGACCTTTATAACACAAGAGGTATCCTCCTCTCAAGAACAATAACAATGCCCGTTTAATAGAAGTTTCTGGTTTGAATCTCTCTATGTAACATTCAATTCCAGGAGCATCCGTATTTGAACAGGCCATGGTTCAAGCTACATCCCTGTGGGACTGAGGAATGGATCAAGCTGCTCTCCCAAAGCAGCAGCTCTGCTGGTTGTCAGATGCCAGTTGAGCTGTACTTGGTTTCATGGTTCTCTGTTGTCGGGCAGGTGGTTGGTCTTAGGATCCCTCTTGAGATGCTGAATTAGAGATCTTCTGTAATCCAACTACAGGAACAAGGCTCTTATTTGGGAGTGATCTTTTCACACTCATTGGAAAAAAAGAAAACATGATACATTTGCATCACATCGATCTTTCTTTCAAGAAGCTTATGGAAAGGCCAAAGTGATTTTGGTTTCAGGTGCTATGTTCGTGGTTCCACAGTTTTACTACACGATGGCAAATATGTGTACTATATTTACGTTGACTTTGTTTTGAGACGCATTTTGACCTTTAACCGATAGTTTTAATCACAGACATCTGGCTACCGGTCACTCCAACTAACGCCGCTACAAATAAATTGGAACTCAGCAAATGATAAATCAATAAAAATTAAAATGCAGAAGATGCATCTAATTAGGTTAACTTTCAAGTTAAAATGACTCTGACGCTAATTTGGAACCGTAAACCCATAGACCCACGATCAATGAACAATTATCCAAAGACTGAACTCGTTCATGTTTTCACGAATGTAAAGAGAGTACAACATCAAACACATATTCATTTTGGTCACAAAATAAGTTAATGTTCAACAACCAAGTACATTCATCATAAGAAGACACGCATTCCAAAATAACAACGATAGTGTATAAACCAAAAGAAGAGACACTTTGACGCATTTATTCATTCATCAGACAGTAGCAGCAAGAACCTTCACGACCCGAGACATTAAAGGGACTTTAAGCACAAGATCCAACCACTCGACTTTCCCCCAAATTTCACAACTGTTGCGCCTTTCAAGCGCAATCTCCGCACACTAAATAGTGTTCTTAAAGCATGCCCAAGGCCGCCCAAAACGAGGCTCCTTCTCTTCCCACAAAACCACCATCTTTCCACCATAATCAGCCAACTTAACACGAGATTTACCAGTAAGCTTAGGTAGTCCTACTAAACCCGTCAAATTTCTCCACATTCTTACCTGAGTATCATACCATCCGAACACTCCCTTTGAAGCAGAGTACAAAACGTTGTCTATCTCGCAAAAAGCTTCTGAATCCAGATACCAACCCATCCGTCTTCCAACAACGTCCCATCTACCTTCCTTGGGATCGTAAGCAACCACCTCATTGTTAGTTTGCACGTGGAACTTTCCTTCAATAGATGCGGTGAGGTAGCAAACTACTACTCTCTCGCTGCTGGGCACAGGATCCCAAACTTGGGCTTTTGTGTCGAACACCTCGGACGAGTTCTTCAAACTAGAAGAATCACCATCTTTGCAGCGACCTGCTATATATATCTTTCGATCAATGACGCTTGCAGAAAGTAAACGGGGCTCAACCCGCAAGCTTGGAGCCTCGCTCCACGTGTGAGACCTACAATCCAGTATCGAGACCCTAGAGTAGGACCCCTTGGCCTTGGATTTGATTCCGGATCCGCCAATGTTGTAGATATTGGAACCAACGGCCACAAGACCCGAAAAGAGCGCACGAGGAGAATCGGGAATTGGGACTCTAGCCAAAACATACCCACTTGACTTGGTTCCATTGGTTAGGGTTTTATTAGGTTTCCGGCAGAGGGTGTACCAGTTTGGACCGTGAACGCCACAGGGTTGTATGCACACATAGAGACAACTATCCGCGTGGCCCAAGAGTGATCGGACCTTGTAAAGCTCCGGTGAAGCAATGAGAGATCGAAAGCTCTTGGAGACGAGGGAGAGAGTCAGATAGTACAACCTCGGGACGCGTGCGATGCAGCTCAACAGCAAATCATAGGGAAGTGACGGATTTGGGGTCGATTGCGGCGTCGGCGACGGCGACGGCTCCTTCTTCCTCCTCCTTTTTCTCTCCGGGGACGACATCGACGGAATTGACGAGACGAAATCGTTTTTTTTTTAATTGTTGAGCTTTATGGGCCGATGCAAAATTGCAAGACTGAGATCATTTTTGTTTTTTCTCGTGGTTATTTGGGTTCTCTCTCTCATACATGCAAAATGGACCAATGAAAATGTTGAATCAACTCTTCCTCTTTTTTGGGTATGCTCTAAAAACTTTATTTTGGTGTGTGTGAAAGGAGACAAATATATTATACTTTTAGTAATTGATGTTAACAAATTGTAAATTTCAAGAAGTATTAACTAAAAATATTTAAAATTTTGAATTATTATTGGGTTGAAAAATATTGGGTGTGAACAAGTAATGCGTTAATAGCTAAACATTAATTATTTTTTAATTTGTTTGAAAAAACTAAAATATCATTTTTAGGAACACATGGATATATATATATATTTTTTTTTTTTTGACATCTGATATTCATTTACTTAATTGATCGAGTTAGAGAGTATAAAATCAAAACGACCATCATCTTAACAAATCAGCAACAATATCCTCCTCCAAATTAGCTATTTCAAACCTCTTCAGGTCTGGTTTGAATGATACTTCTGTAAAACTTATACCCTTATTCCGGTGGACGTGGACTATCGTGAGCTTAGACCTAGTGCACATGTTTTTTCCAAACTTCTACAAAATCACCAGAAAAAAATAACAATACTTGGTAAAAAACCTTAATATATGGAATCATATTTTTTTAAAGATTTGTTCATACCTGCTTGTAATATATCTTTTTCTCCTCATCCCAGATTCGGATGGTGAATTGAGTTGAGAATAGATTTGTAAGCTTTGCACCATACTCATTTCTTCCAACAATGGTTTTCTTCACGTTATCTCCAAAGTTACCGCTCGTGTTCAATTGACCAAAAAATATTTCAGGCACATAAACGCGTTTTTCCACGACGAGAATTCCAGCTCCTTTGTTACAGACCCTAATGAGGTTCTTTTCAGCATCGATTTTCACTGTGATAAAATCCATTGACGGATCTCTCACTCTCTCTTTCTCTCTTTCTGGTCCCATACATTTAATAGGAATATTTCCTCAAAAAAATTCAGAAGCCTGGAACATATGATATCTCGCTGTGAACCATCTTTTCCCCCATTGTAGATCTAGATAGTCTCCGCTTGCTTTTTTGTGAAGCCGATGTAAGCTTCGGGATCGTGTAAGATGAGGCTTCACTGTGAATCCTTACTATGTTACATCTTTTCGATCGCCGATTTCCCATGCGAGGTAGGAAAGTGTATTACGAGAGAATGGATAGTGTGATTTTGATTTCATAAATATCTAAATTATACTCACCAAAAGTCACTAAAGTCATGATAAATTTATCAAAATTCAAATCATCCAAGCATTTTATTGAATATTTTAAAAACAGCTTCACACCAACAAACGAAAAAAACAATCTAAATTGTGAGTTTTGTTCCTAAAAAAAAGAGAAGAAATTTTGAAAAGTCAACAACTTAATTTCAGTTGACTCCGATGTTTGAACAAAAAAAACTGGTTTCTAGAGAGAGAGAGAGAGAGGGGGAGAGTATTTGCGTCATTTCTTCGTCTAAAAGCTGTCTTTTAAGACAATCCATCTCACTTTCTTTCGATTCCAACTAATCCCCGACCAAAAGCAAAAGTATCGCAGAAACTAGATTCCTCATCGCAAAAGCTAAACCCTCTCTCTCTCTCTCTCTCCACATTCTCGATCTGCCTTTTTTTGGTATTCGCTCATTTTATCCATTTTCTATTCCGAGCAGATCTGAGCCCAAAATCGAGTAATGACCGGCGTTGAAACCGCCGTCAGAATGACGTCACCGGCGACGTCCTCCGTCGCCACTACAAGTGTCCACGTAAGCGCCCTTGACGGACTCGTGAACGTGAACTCTCTCTTCACCATCGCCGTCTTCGTAGGTCTTTCCTTAGCGACTCCAGGACAGCATAGCCTCGAGCAGCGATCCAGCTGCGACGCAAGTGCTGACGTGGCGAAGAAGCTAATCGTCTTCGAAGTCGTCTCCTTCAGCTTCTTCCTCTTCTCCTCCCTCGTAGCTCAGGGTCTCAAGCTTGCCCTCAACCTTCTCAACAGCAAAGACGTCGACGAGATTTTCAGAGCTCATATCAACATCAAGGTTTTGAGATGGGGAATGATGGCATCTGCTGTCGGATCTGTTATGGGTTGTCTGTTCCTGATGCTCTCTATGGTCAATGTGATTCAGATCCGTCTCGGCTTGCTCTCTTGCGGCAGCAAATCCGCGGCTCAGGCGGTTACAACGCTCGTGACGCTGGTTTCCTCTGCTCTCTTGGTTTACATCTCTACTGCCATGTACGCTTTCTGGCATTGAAACCGATTTGAATCAGTTCCTCAATGATGAGCCTCGCAGGTTCCCAAGTCCTTGGCTTTATTTCGATTGGCCAATGTAATTTATCCGTGTCTTTTGTTTTCTGGTTTAAAACAATTTGTTTCTTTCGGAGAATGAACTAAAGGACAAAGATAAAGATCATTGGATTGAGACTTGAGAGAGTATGATTCATAGCTTTTATGAACACAAACGAAGCTGCGTGTTTGTTGTTTTATTCGCTGAGAGGTTTGGTGAAAGTATTGTTGGACTCTATTTCTCTAACACTTTGGATAACATTATTGATGTTAATGGAGAGATGGTTGGAATGTTCTTCCATCTCCTTTAGCACTATATCAAGCTGTTGTTGCAACGCAGCACAACGCCTTCTCTCTCGGCTCAGCTCTGTGCTCAGCTCCCGAATCTTTGCGTCTTTCTCGTCCTGAAAAGTTTGTTTTGTACAAAGATTATTCAAAGCATGATTCGTGACTTCAGAGCAAAACAGACCGAGCTTTATGTTCTTGGCAAAGTCATATAGATCAATGTCAAGCTTGCTTTGTCCAAAATCATTTTAAATTGAGATAATAATGTTAAGAATCTTAAAATCCTATAAAAGTAAAGCATTTCCTCTTTTTCAGTTTGATAAGTAAACCTCTTTGGACCAAAAGGGAAAGTCAAGTGTGTGCCGTACCGGTGTTTGAGAGACCTGAGAACTCCGGCGAGCATTAGGCAGGAGAGGCAGGAGAGGATGATTATGATCTTTCACAAATTTGGTGACGGCCCATTTTCCGGATTTCTCTCTTTTCACCACGATCAAAGCCTTACACCCTTCTCTTGTTATAGCCCGAGGTTTCCTGTTCTCGCTTCTCCGTGGTCTCAGTCTACGGAATCCTTCTTTGTTACACACGAGTCTGCGCCAAACCACGGTGCCATCTCGCATTGACCGCCTGAAAGCATCCACTCGCATAACGAAACCCATGCCTGTGGCGTAATTGTCATAGAAAGACTTTACAGCCTCTTCTGAATCAAACTCCATACCAATGAACGGCTCCACCATTGAAGAAGCTTCATCTGTGGCTGTATTCTTTCCATCTGAGTTCTCCATCATCTCTACATCTTCTCCGCGTAAAGAGTTCCCTTCCACTGCCACACAACACACAAGCATCTCAATCCGAGAAAAAAAGATGCCATGCTTTATTGAGAGACTCTCAAGTCTCAGCTCTAGACCAAATGCCCAAACCAACCCCTCTAGAAAATCCTTATAAACCAAACCCTCGCTAACTGCTCTCTAACTAACTCACAACAGCTCTAATCTGCTACATTGAGTCCTACGCTAGACATAGTAGACCCAAGAGTTGAGTTGATGAACTACTTCAAAGATGAGAACAGAAACCCTAGAATATGCATCTGTAAAAACCCTAATGAACGGGCATAGAGTAGCAATTTCATCGACCTTAATCAAACTCTGAACTTCACCGAAGTGGATTCATAAAAGAAACAGAGCAAATCGAGTAGATTAATCCAGACAAACGCGAAAATTGAGAATTTCGGTTCCATAATTTGATACACGGAAGCAACATAGACAAAAGCCCAAAATCATCGGAACAGAAGAGACGAGAATCTCAATAAAAGATTGAATAATAATAATAGAACAGCAGAAAGGGGATTCAATTGAAGCACTTACTTGGATGCAAGATCAGAAATGCAAGATCAGAAAACTCCAAATTGTGATTCTTGGAGAGGGGAAGTGATGATCCTTGAAACTGAAGTTAGTGAGTGGGAAAGAAAGGGAAGCGGTGAGGAAGAGGACAACAAAACAGAAGTGGAAGATATCTATCTGGTCATAATTTTATTCTTATACGGTTGCTGATGACTGATTTTTGGTGGAGCACGTGTGAACTTCATCCACATTTCCAGTCTCGTCCGTTTTTACTACCACCACAAGTGAGAAACGGCATGTAGTTTATGTGTTTTTTTGTTTGTCTTTCAGCTTACGAGTTAAACATCATGTGATTTTGATTGTTTGTCTGTGTTTGCGTTTCTTTTCTTCTTTCGGACAATTAAATTAACCAAGTTAATTAAACGTCAAAAGTAAACGAAACCATCTTTTTTTTGTTTGTTTTTGTGTTAGCGTTTGTTTTTGCACTTTACAAAAATATCTGATGATAGATTAAAGAAAGACAAAAATCGTTTAGAAGAAAATAAAGATTAAAATTATATGGTATGGCATGATCTTGTGAGCGTAATTTAATAAGTAAAATTCATCACAATCAATTGTTACAAATAATAAAAGAATCATCAACAATTCGAAATCCTCAAAATCAAAACAATAGCGGATTGTAAGATCCGTGGATTCATATGGTTATGTTTCAAAATCCCACAAAGCAAATTCATCAACAATATTTTTGGAGGAGCATTCAAAATAAAGCTCACAAGTTAAGATTGTTGAGCTTATTCTTTGCAAATCCATTTGTCATTTCTCTTTCGAGGTTTTGCCCTAATCATTCCGAAGAAAAAAACCAATGATTTTGGGTCTCAAACCCTAACCCAAAAATGGGGGTTGTTTACAAGTTTGATCCTAAGGCGGCAAATCCACCACCTTTCATCATTTGCTTAAACTCCTTGAAATTCACCATTCCATCTCCATCAACGTCCACTTTGCTTATCATCCTCTTGCAATCTTCTAGGGTTCTTCCTTGCTTGAGACCCAAGGAAGCTAACACCGATCTCAGCTCTTCCACCGTGATGAACCCGTCCCGGTTCTGATCAAACACATTAAAAGCCTCTCTCATGTCTTCCTCCTCGTCTCTCTCCTCCATTATCGTCTGGTACAACCCTCCAAACTCTTCGATGTCCACGTACCCATCACCGTTTAGATCAATCTTCTCAATCATCTGCACCAAGTCTTTGTCTGGGATGTAGATTCCAAGATTCTCCAATGAATCGTTCAGCTCTTGCTTGGTGATTTTGCCGTCACCATTCCTGTCGAACATTTGGAATATCCGGCAAAGCTCTGCCTGGTCCATCTTAGTTGGGTTTATAAGAGGATTAATTTGAACAGAGAATGAATGAGAACAAAAGTAGAGGATGGGTTTATAGAGAAGAAGAGGAGATTAGGGCAAGAGGAAGGAAGAAGGACTGGTTCTTAAAGAAAAGGAGTGGTTGCCATTTTAGAAAATTCATTACAACTGTGATCGTGGTCTGCACCAGTTTTCTGTTGAACTGGTCTAAAAATAGGGGTTTTGTCCTTTAAGAATACAGATACACACGGAATGTACACATTTATCTCATCATTTCATTATCAAACAGTTTTCCGTTAGGATGGTTATTTCAGGTAAAATCTTTTTAAAAAAAACTCACAGTTTCTTGTTAATTAGGATAGTTACAGAAATAGAATTTCATTCAAATGCTTATCAGTTTGAAAATCTTTATTACTCAAATTTGTATTATGTGATCTTTCTAAGTGATTTTTTTTTCCGATATACTTTTTGTCAACTTGAACACCACGCTGTTTCAAAAATAGAAGAGACAACTTGAACAATTAAAAAGAAAGAAATAGATGGCGTTTAAATTTTTTAAATGGATAAGGTCTTAATCACTTGTAAACAGTTTGATACTAGTAGTTTATTTACTTAAGTGGCGCCACACCACACCCAGAAGTTACAAATAATTAAGAATTCTCAACAATTTAAAGTCCACTACAAGAAAACATGCCATTTTCCGACAAATATTTCCGACAAACGAGTTTGTCGGAAAATTCCGACTATATTCCGATAAGTTTCCGACGATTTTTCGACAAAAGAAAATTCATCGGAAATTTATCAAAAATTTACTTCAAATAAATTTTGTCGGAAATTTGTCGACGACTTCGAGACAAAAGTTATTTTTTTTTAAAAGATTATTTTTAAAAATATTTCCGACGAATTTCCGACAAAAAAATATTATATTTGTCGGAAATTCGTAGGAAAATATTATTATTATTTTTATTAGTTTTTAAAAATATTTCCGACTACAATATTATTTTTTTATTATTTTTTAAAATATTTCCGACAAATGTCCGACAAAAATATTTTTATTATTTAAAATATTTCCGACAAATTTCCGACAAAAAATTAATATTATTAATTATTATTTTTATAATTATTTTCGACAAATTTTCGACTAAACAATATTATTATTTTAATAATATTTAATTTTTTCGACAAATTTCCGAGAAAACATTAAAATTATTTTAATTATTTTTAAATATTTTCTACAAATTTTCGACAAACAATTAATATTATTCGTTATTATTTTTTAAATATTTTCGACGAAAAAATATTATTATTTTAATTATATTTAATTTTTCTGACAAATTTCAGAGAAAAAAATTAAAAATATTTTAATTATTTTTAAATAGTTCCGACAAATTTTCAACAAAATTGTTTGTGGAAAATATTTCTTATATAAAGACCCCTTCCAACCCAATATCTCTCATTCTCTCAAACTCTCTAAACTCTCTCAATCTCTCTAAACACTATTTATTGTTCAACAATCTCCACACTCTCTAAATCTCTACAAATCTTTTTCACTTTCTCTTCTAACTCTTTAAACATTTTCGCTTAATTTTGAATTTATTTTTAAACCTTACGTTTATTTAAATTCAAATCTCCATTAATTTTGGAAAACAATATAATCTTTTTTTTGTAATTTGTAAAGAATATACAAATTTGGAAATAATTTTTTTTTATTTTTTTTTTAAAACATTGTCGGAAATTAATTAATTAATTATTTATTTATTTTTATATATTTCCTACAACTTTCCGACGAAATTTTATATAATTTTTTAAGTTTCTCGGAAATTTGTCACAAATATTTTTTTATTGTTTCTCGGAAATTTTCGACAAATTTCCGACGAAATTCCGAGAAAATGGGATTATCGAAAAATTTTCGACAAAATTCCGACAAATATGAATTTCCGAAGCTCAAAATCCGACAAATCTTTGTTTATCGGAAATTTGTCGGAAACAAATTCCGACGAATAATGTCCTTGGAAAATGACATGTTTTCTTGTAGTGGTCATTGTATCTATGATCCGAGGATTGACATGGTTATAATTTTTTATTTCAATGTTTGGAGTATACCTGCGCATTCGGTTTTTCAGTTCAGTTTCAGGTTTGAACATTCGATATTAAGGTTGATTTCGGTCCGGTTTCAAATACATAATTTAAATAAAATAGTAAAATACAAACAAAAAAAAAAGTTTAATTAATACTATATCTAAATAGAATAGTTCATCATAATACATTTCGACTTGATTCTTTTGCAGAAAATTTGGTTTCACCGCAAACTCGATCCATTTGATTCTGTATAAAAGTTTTCTACTGTTCCGATTTATTATAAAATTTGGTTCGATTTTGGAATGACTAATTTCTATTTGGTTGGGTTTGATTTATATGCCCACTCGAAACTATCAATATATGTAAGCCAGCCATGATGAACCTATGAAGTGATCCACTAAGAATCCATAATCAACGTTGGATGTTCAATTTTCCAAATTAGTTTCTAAACAAGATTCTAATGGAGGATGTTAGATTTGAGATCCTCGATTTCACTAAAACTCACCCCACAGATACAAGTTACAAGTGACGAAAAAAAAAACCCCGGCCAAAAAGAGACTTGATCACACTTGCACATATGCAAATCAAATGGAGGTTTTCTCAAATTTATTGATCATAGCAAACTTTGATATAAAAGGAAATATCAAAACAAATTCAATCTAAATCAAACAACATACGATGACTTTGATAATCATGATCTTGTGAAGTTAAAAACTTAAAAAATTAGTTGTAAGAAATTAAAAGATTGAATAACTAACAAGATTCAAACAAAAATCTGCCAATAGTGGTGGTAATCATCTTCTAACAACGCCTAATTCAACAAAAATCACATCATTCCAACAGCGTCTAGAAAACATAACCGCTAATTAGAACAGCAGTAGGAAAATAATAGCTAACCACTCTATCCTCAATGTTGCAATTGAATCACTCTTCCACACAAAAAAAACCAGTACAAGAATAGATCCTACAAACATAGTTTGCAATCAAAGCAAATCTACCAAACCATCGGTATAAAGATGCCATATTCATTCTACCTTATTCCTTTCCCTAAAGGCAGAATCTGCGATTCTAAAGCTTCAGGGTCCAGATAATGTTATCTCAGCATCACCACAGATGCACAAGTAGTAATGAGAATGATAGAAAAGAAAAGATGGCCTTTTAACCCTAAGCATACTGAAACTGAGAAGACCGTAACTATATGTTCCGTAAAAAAGAATCTCCTTCCTGTTCTGCGAAGGCACATCATTCTATATCTCTCTCTCTATGCCTAATGTTCTTGGCGAATTGAGCTTGAGAGACCAACCAACAGAAATCAAAAGACATAATCTGTCCATTAAACACCTTGAACTGCTTTTATAAAGCTTTAGATATAAACTCCATAACTTCTAACCCTTCATGCGTTTTTACTCAAATCTAAAACGGTGAAAGAAGCAGAAAGCAACATCACCTTAGAGAGCAACCATATAATGGGAGAGGGAGCAACGACAATGAAATCAAGAAATCAACATTCAATTGCAAGGCAACCCAAACTTGAAGCTGGGAATCGTTTAAACAAGCAAGTTCTTTACCACATTACAAAATTTTAAAAGTAAGGAAGCTATAAAGGGAGATTACAGATTCAAATCCAGTTATCTGCAAAAGTACCGAAGTCTCCGAAGCGAATTATTGCCAATTTGAGAAGGGAAACAACAATAGAGAGCCTTAGAGAAACTTACGGAATATCCCAAGGCTTCGCTTCAGGGACGGCGACGACCATACCTTGGAGCTCCTGCGTTAGCACAACTTGGCAGCCAAGGCGTGAGTGCTTGTTCAGGACACGGGACCTAGAGTTACGCCTCAGCACATACTCCTCGTCGTACGTACGCGGCGGGAGCTTCTCGAGCCATTCCTCTGCGATCTGGACCTCGCACTCCGCCGAGCAAGCCTCGATATCATCCAACCGATGTGACGCCGGATCGATCAGACCAGTGTGGGTGAGCGCGCGAAGGAGAGTCTGGCCAGAGAGCCCAATGATTTCCTTCTTGTATCCATCCGGATCGATCGCGGATAGCTTGACGATTCTGTCGGCGACTTTCTTCGATCCCGATGACGGAGAAGGGGCGACGGAGACAGGAGCAGATGTGGCGGAGGTGCGGACGATTAGGGATCTGGCAAATGGAGACAGACGGTGGATTTGGGAGGAGAGTTTCTGGAGCTGCGTCGCCATCGTCGTTCCTCAGTTCGGTCGTTGCAGAGCTTTTTGTAGAGAAACTAACAGCGATAGTGCTTTAGCACTAGTCCAAGACCGTAATACCCGAGAGATCCAAAAAAAATAAAAGACTCTTTAAGTATGAAGAAAAATATGGAAGAACACTTAGAGAGACTTATGAAAAATACTCTTTATTAGCTTGTTCAACTTCTTGTATTTGTTGTTGTTATATTTACAAATGAGGAGGTGAGGAGGTATTTATAGCCTCCCAAAACTATCTTACAAAGTTCTAGACTCTTCTTTTACAACCTCTTTACTTCCTAGATTTTTTCTAATTCTCTAGAGTTTTCTACACAAATCTTAAATTAATTAACTAATAGAATTCTCTAGAAACATTTAGAGAAGATGAATATTTTAATGATGTTTCTAAAGAATTCTAGAACTTGTACTCAACTTTGGGTTTAATAATTTTATCATCAAACCCAAAATTAAGCTTAACTCAAAATCAAGTTTAATTTCAATACTCCCCCTTAAACTTGATTTTGTCCATCATCCCGAGCTTCGAGCGAAGTAACTCGAATTGCCCTTTTGGTAATGACTTGGTGAAGATATCTGCAACGTTATCCTCGCTTCGAACTTCCAAAGCTTCAATTGTTCCATCAAGCACCTTCTCCCTTATGAAGTGATGCTCTAGCTCAATATGCTTTGTCCTTGCATGGAACACCGGATTATTAGCCAGCTTGATAGCACTTTGATTATCTCCATAGATTGCAACTGGCTTGTTGATTGGCTCAAACAAATCTCCAAGGAGCCTTCGAAGCCATATACACTCTTGAGCTGCGAGTGTTGAAGCTTTATACTCCGCTTCAGTGGTAGATAGTGACACTGTTGCTTGCTTCTTGCTGCACCATGAAACACTTGTGTTCCCACATAAGAACACATAGCCTGAAGTTGATTTTCGATCATCTAGATCTCCACCAAAGTCAGCATCCGTGAAGCCATAGAGAGAGACCTTGGCATTATACTTGTACACCAGACCCATGCCAAGAGTTGTCTTCAGGTACTTCAATATCTTCTTTGCCGCTTCTAGATGTGGCTTCCTTGGTGCCTGCATAAACCGACTTACAAGACCTACCGAGAAGGCAATGTCCGGTCTCGTAATGGTTAAGTAAAGAAGACTTCCCACAAGAGAGCGATAAGGCCGAGGATCAGGTAGTAAAGACCCTTCATCGCGCTTAAGCTTTATGTTGACATCCATCGGAGTAGAACGTGTCTTTCCTTCATGCACCCCGAACTTCTCAACAATCCTTCTTGCATAGCTTTGTTGGCCGATGAATATTCCGTCCTTTACCCTTTCCACCTCTAAACCGAGAAAGTTGTTGAGCTCACCCAACTTCTTCATCTCAAACCTTATCGACATATCCTCTTGTAGACGAGCAATTTCTCCATCATCATTCCCGGTAATGATCATATCATCCACGTAAAGAAGAACAACCACGTGGACTCCTCTATTCTTCTTAAAGAATAGACTCGGATCAGAATTTGATGCCACATAGCCGCAGAACTGAAGAAACTGAGCAAGCTTTCCATACCAGGCTCGTGGGGCTTGTTTTAACCCGTACAAGGCCTTCTTTAGCTTGCACACATAATCAGGATGCTCTCGTGATATAAAACCAAGTGGTTGCTCCATAAAGATTTCCTTATCAAGCTCTCCGTATAGAAAAGCATTCTTCACATCTAATTGCCATAACTTCCAACCAAAACTTGCAGCCAAAGATAAGAGGGTGCGTACCGTTGTCATTTTAGCTACAGGGCTGAAAGTCTCTTCATAATCTTCTCCATACTTCTGAGAGAACCCCCGAGCAACCAACCTTGCCTTGAATCTATCAACGCTTCCATCTGTTTTGCGCTTGATCCGATACACCCATTTACAAGAAACGGGTTGGACATCCTTGGGTTTCGGAACCAAATCCCACGTTTCATTCTTCATGAGAGCATTCATCTCCTCCTTCATTGCGGTCTCCCACTCATCAACGTCTTTTGCTTCATCATAAGATGATGGCTCATCTTCATCTAATGGAGCTGCAAAGTAGCATGAGTAGGTGGTGACAAATCTTTCATCTCTGAACCGAGCAGGTTTTATAATGTTCCTTTTAGGCCTTTGAGTAGCCGTGGAACCGTGATCTTCCTCCTCATCCTCTTCTTGACTAGTGCTCCCCCTTTCACCTTGCTTCTCCGTTTCAGGACTTCCACTCTCACTTAGAATTTTAAGAGCTGGTTCAGCAGTCTTGGAGGAACTTCCACCTTCTTGATCAACTAAGATTTGAGGTGGCCCATAGAATGAGGAAACTTCATCAAAAACAACATCTCTAGACACCACGTACCTGTGTGTCTCTGGATCCATACACCTCCAACCTTTTCTTCGTTCGTCATACCCAACGAAGATACACTTCTTCGCTTTTGCCTCCAACTTTGTTCTTTGAGAATCAAACACATGGACGTAGCAGACTGATCCAAATATCCTGAGATGTTTCACTGATGGCTTCTTCCCGTGAACCATCTCATAAGGAGACTTCATATTGTTTGGACTGAGTGGCATCCGATTGATGACATATGCTGCACATCTCATACCTTCTGCCCATAAGGCCTTAGGTAAATCTTTTCCATATAACCAGCTTCTACATGTCTCGGTTAGATGCCTGATCTTCCTTTCAGCTACTCCATTTTGTTGAGGTGTATGCGCACAAGTAAACTCTCTCTTTATTCCATGCTTTTGACAAAAAGAGAGAAACTCCTTGGATATGAACTCACCTCCATTATCCGTCCTTAAGGTCTTGATTTTCTGACCTAACTCCCCTTCCGCGGTAACCTTGAATTCTTGAAACTTGGAGAATACTTCTGATTTTTCCTTCACAAAGTATACCCAAGTGTACCGTGAGAAGTCATCAACAAACAGCAACATGTAGCGAAATCCGGAATACGAGGGTGTTCTTGTTGGACCCATTAGATCACTATGGATCCTCTCCAACGGGGCTTTGCATCGTGAAATAGAGTTGTCAAATGGAAGTCTATGTGATTTTCCATATTGACAACCTTCACAAATTACTCCTTCATCTTGAATCTTCAACTTCGGGAGCCCGTTAACCAAATCCTTATTCACCATAACCTTCAGCTTAGTCATATTTATATGACCGAGCCTAGCATGCCATATAGAGGCATTATCATTCGTGCTCATCTTCTCCACATAAGAATTTGAAGCAGATAAGACATATAGATCCTTAACCCGCGATCCGGTGTGAACCACATCCGCCTTTAACTCTTTAATATTCCTCAAGAATTTAACGTCTCTTGGGCCAAATAAAACGTAGTTACCTGAGTCTACCACATTCGCCACGGAGAGAAGATTCTTCCTTACTCCAGGAACATGGTATACGTTCTTGAGAGTGATAGGGCTTCCATCATCTCCTTCAATGACAACAGTCCCTTCCTTCTCCACGCGGTGGGTTGAATTATCCGCAGTAATGATGGCTTCTTTTCCGTCATGATGTTGAAGACTAGAAAATAACTTCTCGTTTCCGGTAATATGATGACTACAACCCGAATCCACTATCCAATCATTTCCAAGATTTTTAGTTGTGGATGTACCTGAAGATGCAGCCTCCACCGTGAAACATTTCCCCCATTCTTCGTCTTCATTATGACCTTTTGATTCCGCCATATTTGTTTCCTTCAACTTGACTCGGCAATCCTTTTTAAAATGCCCAAGCTTTCCACACCGGTAGCACTTGAACCGCTTCTTTTCTCCCGTAGAAGATCCTTCACGTTCATCGTTATTTTTGGCACCAAGATACTTGGATTTGGCTTTGAAGCCTTGTTGCCTCCGAGCTACAAAAGCGCTCCCTGAATCATCATTGATTTTAACTCCAGCCATTTGCTTGGCTAATGATTCTTGCGAAGCTAGCAGGTTCTCGAACTCCTCCAAGGAAGGTTGTGTAGCCCATCCTTGAACCGAAGTCACAAACGGTGTATACTCGGGTCGTAGACCTCGAATAATAGACCGCTTTAACCGTGCTTCCGAAATTGATTCCTCCGGATTTAGAGTATTAATCTCAGAGCAAAGATTTTTTACCTTGATGAAAAACTCTGAGATTGAAGACTCCCCCTGCTTCGCATTTGCCAGCTCGTTCTCTAACAATTGTAGCCGAGCTTCATTCTTCTTGTTGAACAATTGATCCAACGACTGCCAAATGGAACTGGCGGATATACACCTTGAGACATGCTCAAATATTCCCGAGGATATTGACCTCTTCAAAGCAAACTCCGCCTTGGCATTCTTCCGGATCCACTCCTTTGTCGCTTCCGCTGTTGCAGCATCTCCTCTTGGTGGTGATGTGCTGCTACCGCCAACGACATCCCATAAGTCCTCACTCACCAAGTATGACTCCATACATGACTTCCATAACCGGTAATTAGATTGGTTTAAGATCTCCATTCCCAATCCAACAACACGACCCATTGGCTCCATACTTAGAGTAAACCCGAGCTCTCTTTAAACCCCGATCTTGAAAAGAACTAGATCAGAATGGCTCTGATACCATGTAGAGAAACCAACAGCGATAGTGCTTAGCACTAGCCCAAGACCGTAATACCCGAGAGACCCGAAAGAAATAAAAGACTCTTTAAGTATGAAGAAAAATATGGAAGAACACTTAGAGAGACTTATGAAAAATACTCTTTATTAGCTTGTTCAACTTCTTGTATTTGTTGTTGTTATATTTACAAATGAGGGGGTGAGGAGGTATTTATAGCCTCCCAAAACTATCTTACAAAGTTCTAGACTCTTCTTTTACAACCTCCTTACTTCCTAGATTTTTTCTAATTCTCTAGAGTTTTCTACACAAATCTTAAATTAATTAACTAATAGAATTCTCTAGAAACATTTAGAGAAGATGAATATTTTAATGATGTTTCTAAAGAATTCTAAAACTTGTACTCAATTTTGGGTTTAATAATTTTATCATCAAACCCAAAATTAAGCTTAACTCAAAATCAAGTTTAATTTCAATACTTTTTGTGTTACGGTAGTAAGCTTTTCGACTATACGATACGGAAAACCGGAAAATCGCAGCGAGTGTGAAACGCTAATTTGAGCTGGGCCTCTTTATAAGCCCAATCACAATTCCAGGTCCAAGAACACGAGGAAAATAAAAATCAATTTGACGACGGTTCAGTCGAACCGGTTCAACGGTAATTCAAAAATTCGTTTGGTCTAGTTTTTTTTCGTTAAACAAAGCCACAAAGGGTTTGAGTTAACTTTGAGTCTTTGACTATGCCACTTGATGAACTTTTTCATTTATCCCATGTTGCATTCGACGAGGTTTTGTTGGATGAATCTCTTGGCATAGACTCATAGGGTCATCGTGTTCTACTGTTCTTAAAGAAAGAAAGTCATTGAGTAAATTGGCATGGCCAACTGAAATTCTCTGATCCATAAATAGTTTCTGATGATGTTTATTTCGAAATAAGATGAAATGATATACTGTAGATTTATATTGGTTCAAAGTCGTTACATAAAAGCATATATAATTGTCGCACGAGGCTTTTAAGACACAAAACCTAGATAACATTCGGATTGCCGCGTCTAACACATGCCTCTTTTTGTTCCCATGTGATAGGGTCCACCTACTTTTCCCAATGACGCACGCGTTTTGAAGTTAAAAGTTAAAACAAGGCTTAAGGAAAGTACGGCCCACGTTTAACTAAAATTGCATAGGTGGACATAACCGACGTGGCTCTCATTGGGTTTGTTGTATGGTTTGAGAAGCAGAAGATCACTGCTCCATCCGAATTCCGCCATCAATAATAATTTTGACAAATTTCTTTGATTGATCCATCCACTCTGTTTCAAGCTGTCACCAAAATGTCGTCTTCTTCTTCTTCTTCCTCGCTTAAACCCATTAATTTAATTTCCTGATACCGAACAGAGAAATCGGCAGAGAAGAAACAAAACAAAAATCCAATCGTGAATTCTCGGGTGGACAAAGTGATGCTTCGTATTGTGCAAATCGCGATTCATTGTTTCCTTCTCGCTGCCGGGATCTCGATCTCCACGGCGATCTCCGAGAAGGAGACTATATATGAGATCCTTCACGACAACGGATTGCCGTTGGGGATATTCCCGAAAGGCGTGCAAGAATTCAACTTTGACGGCGAAACGGGACGGTTCTCCGTCTATTTGAATCAGCCCTGTGATGCCAAATACGAGACCGAGCTGCACTACGACGCGAATGTTACGGGAACGATAGGTTTTGCTCAAATCGGGGATTTGTCGGGAATCTCGGCGCAGGAGCTCTTCCTCTGGTTTCCGGTGAAAGGAATCCGAGTCGACGTCCCGAGCTCTGGCCTTATTTACTTCGACGTTGGTGTTGTTCGCAAGCAATACTCCCTGTCTTTGTTCGAGACGCCGAGAGATTGCGTTGCTGTTCGTCGTGAAAACGAGGTATGGATTCAAGTGTATGGATTATGACAAAATCTCTGTTTGCGAATTGAGTTTCCAATTGGAATATGAGTATTTTGTCTCTCATATGGCTTTGTTTGTAGAAATGGGTTCCAAGTTTATGAAATTTGTTCAAGGATACTAATTTGCTATATCGCTTGAATGAAGAAACATCGGAACACCTTAAAACTTTTCCAAAATAATCTTATTAAGAAAAGTGCGTGCACATGAAGATAACTCAAATCTGCTTTACTTGTATAGTCGCAAGACTTGGATGTTTTTCAATGTCAAGTTGTTGCTGTGTATTCAGAAGTTGCATTCCATTCCAGGGTCATTTTCTTGAATTTGTTGATATTCTTGATTAGCTGAGGAACTGAAAATCGATGGAACTCGGAAAGATAGTTTCTTTTTTGTTCCAAGTGTTTGGATTCATTGATATAATGGAAAATGAGCTAATTTGTCTACGATGGCTTTTGCAGGTTCAGTATTCTATGTTGTCGTTGTATCAAGTAGATCAAACTCTTGGGAGAAACAGTATTTAGCCGGAGTTTAAGAAATGTTGTTATACTATACCAGAAAGATAGACAGATGTTCTCATCAATTCTTGAAGATACTTGTACTGTTTTGGTCTCAAAATCTTTGGCATGATCCAAGGTCAATGCTTCATTTTTTTTTCCCTCCCCGTTCTAATTTTGTTTCTGTACTGCATTCTCGTATCGAGCGGGGACTGAACTGAGAGAATCTGTGAGTGGAAGCTAGATGGAAAGAACACTATCTGGTTTGTTTGAAAAGAAATGGTCCATATATGGTTGAAGTGATTGATGATAACAGTGATGTGAGGTGATGAATGTTCTCTTATTGTATTTGTGTGTCATGTCTAAACAGATATTATCATATATATATATATATATATATATAGCCAAATAAGTGTTATAGGAAATTGACAATCATTTCCCCTTCACAGAATATCTGGTTGCTTTATTTTTAGTAAAAGGAACCTAGAGTTTTACAGTCCAATCAGTTGTGACATAATAAGACTTTGTCATTCTAAAAACCTGACCCTGAAGTAGAAGACTGTCTCCAGCTGGCTTCGGAAGTCACTGTCCGAAATTATTAGATGGATCAATGAAACAGTAAAAGTAGTCCAATTAGGAGAGACTTTAAAACTTGTCGAGCGCCATTGTATATTGAGGCAGCCAGTTTATGGAGCAACCGAGCTTCTTAGAATAGAATAATTGTGGTTATTTATGAATAGAATAATTAGGGTGTTCATGTGCAATTTATTAAAACTATGTGGGCTAATTGTTATAAATATATTGTAATGTAAAAGCCCAATTAAAGTACAGGCCTTTTCTCATCGCTGTTTAAATTTGAAATAAACGTTGGAAAAAAAGGAGCCATTTTTCTGACGGTGAAAAAGGAGCCGTTAAAAGAAATATTTTGAGATTAAAAAGTAAAAACTAAAGAAAAAGTTTTTTCGACAGTGAAAAAGTAGTTATATCTCTCTTTTATTCCACCTGTTTGTTTTCTCCCAGTCATTTTTCTCTCTCATACTTCATCTTCCACCTTTAAACAACAAAAAGTCAACTTTTTCTCTCTTTTTCTCTGTAATTCTCCTCCCCGTCATCTTTTTCTCTCATATTTCATCTTCCACCTTGGAAATCAGAGGAAATGTAGAGAGCGAGAACACATCCTTGAGACTCTGAAAACAGAAGAAAACCACTTCTTGTCAGCCCTTCAAAATTCTAGACGAGCAAATAGTTTTAACTGTTGTATGATACAGTCTGGCGTTTCAATCACTCTGCACGACCACTGGTCCTTCAAAACCCATAGCCGGTGGTTTCCAGCAGACTGTAGAAAGGAAATCCCAACTTAAAAGTCATACTCTAGATATTATTTGTTAAAAATCCAGCCTTTAAAAAATCTTGATGTTGTGCATCTCCGCTACTTTCAAATTTTAATACATTTTATGAAATGAAATCACGGTTTAAAATTTATTGAAAAAGTAGCTCTCTCTCTCTTATTCCACCTGTTTGTTTTCTCTCCGTTATCTTTCTCTCTTGTACTTCATCTTCCACCTTCGAACAAAAAAAAGTAAACTTTTTCTCTCTTTTTCTATGTAATTCTCCTCCCCATCATCTTTCTCTCTCATACTTCATCTTCCACCTTGAAAATCAGAGGAAATGTAGAGAGCGAGAACACATCCTTGAGACTCTGAAAACAGAAGAAAACTACATTTTATGAAATGAAATTATATCTCCGCTTCTTTCAAATTTTGATACATTTTATGAAATGAAATTATATTTCAAAATTTATTGAAGCGATTATTTGATTAAATATAAATGTGGTTATTTATGAATAGGATAATTAGGGTGTTCATGTGCAATTTATTAAAACTATGTGGGCTTATTGTTATAAATATGTTGTAATGTAAATGCCCAATTAAGGTACGAGCCTTTTCTCATCGCCGTTTAAATTTGAAATAAACGTTAATGGAAAAAAAAAGAGCCATTTTTCTGACCGTGAAAAAGGAGCCGTTAAAAGAAACCGTTAAAAGAAACATTTTGAGATTAAAAAGTAAAAATCAAAGAAAAAGTTTTTCTGACAGTGAAAAAGTAGCTCTCTCTCTCTCTCTCTCTCTCTTATTCCACCTATTTGTTCTCCCCCGTCATCTTTCTCTCTCATACTTCATCTTCTACCTTCGAACAAAAAAAAGTCAACTTTTTCTCTCTTTTTCTCTGTAATTCCCCTCCCGTCATTTTTCTCTCTCATACTTCATCTTCCACCTTGGAAATCAGAGGAAATGTAGACTTGAAAATTGGAGGTTTCCGTTCTTCAGTGATGGAAACCATCGGCTCTGGGTTTTGAAGAAGGACCAGTGGTTATGCGGAGTGATTGAAACGCCAGACTGTATCATACAACAGTTAAAGTTGTTTGCTCGTCTAGATTTTGAAGGGTTGACAAGAAGTGGTTTTCTTCTATTTTCAGAGTCTAAGGATGTGTTCTGGCTCTCTACCGTTGCAACCCTCTGACATCAACAGTCCATAAGCACCTGATCGCCAGAGTGGGCTCCTCTCACCGCATCACCTTTTGGGGTTTTCACAAGAGCCGCATGTTCATCGACTCAGAATAAAGAACATCTGATCACGCACAGGAAAATAGAGTTCTGGATCTTCTCGATCACGTTTATTACACAATAGAAACGTATTATAGTTTTGATTACGGTGTAATCCTCCCCCGTGCTCATGGTTCCACCGACCCTGAGTGAAAGATAGCTCCATCTCCTTGGCCCTGAAACTTGTGAACCAGTTCATGTTTCAGAGAACCAATACAGCTACATTTGTTTCAAATGGCATAGCAAACATAGGTTACTTCCGAAGCTGCCAAGTCTACATCAAAATAGAGTTCTGGATCTTCTTTTATTACACAATAGAAACGTATTATGGTTTTGATTACGGTGTATCAAACAGTTCAGTTCGGAAACATACGACTTAATGCATTCATTAAACTCTTTTTTTTCTCACCGTACAGTTTTCCTAATTGTCAATGCTCAATGTGGTTTTTGTGTTTGATTTGGTTCCGTCTTTCAACTTTTCAATGTTTTTCTACAATTCTCCAGCTTGGTACTTGCCGCTTAAAGAAATTCAGAATGATATGTTTTTGCATAAAAAGAAAGAATATCTGAAGTTATTGTATTTGAATTAGGGAAAAAACGCACACACTTTTGAATGTTACATCGGTTCTCTACCTTAAATTCTTCTTTGAAATCTAAGCTTGCATGATGATCGGCAAAAGCTTATCAGAGCCGATGGAATGTAGAATCCTTGGTCAGCATCGGGAGGATATTCATCTACACGTAGAAACCTCTGTTTCAGAAACAAATGAGTAAACAAAAACAGTCTTCTGACACTCAAGATCCATTCATTTGGCGATCAGATTATGAGAGGTGAAGAAAAGTACACATGGGAAGTATGAAGAACCAAATACCGCCTTATCATATTCTATGGCTGCAGATTTCACTTCACATGCTAGTTCCACCATCATCTCCATCATACCAGAAGACATCTTTGTAACAACCCATTTCCCACATTTTTTTTTTTATTTTTCCTAATCTTCACCTAATTTGCTTCTCACCACCTACTTATCAACTAAACCACATGTCTTTTCCTCTCCCAATTTCCCTATAAAAGGAGCAATTCCCTCTTCACTTATTTTCAAACCAAAAACCATCATCTCCTCTCTAGTTAACCTCTCCAATCATCTTCTTCTTGGTTTTAAGCTTCGTGCGCTCAAAGTGTCGCAAGTCCAAGGTTACCATCAGATTCTAGACGTCGAGACGAAGCCGTGGACGCTGAAATCATAGAATTTCGAAACCGGACGCGCCGCCACGCGCCCTCCGAAGATGGCGCGTGTGTTTCACGCGCCACCGCCGTCAGCCGGAGCAACCGCCGGAGCCGCCGTCCACTACCGCCGGAGCTGCCACCGCCGACCGTCGGAGCCGCCGCCCGCCGTCGCCGGAAACCGCCGCTCTTCTCGCCGCCGGTTATAGTCGCCGGTGATCGTTAACCGGCCGGTTCAATCCAATTCGGTTCGGTTAGGCCGGTTTGGTTTGGTTCGGTTCGGGTTGCCGGTCAGGTTAGCGGGTCGGATCGGGTTCTCGGTCGGGTCATCTGGTCGGGTTACTGGTCTGGTTCGGTTTGATTTGGGTCTGAGTTAACCGGATTTGACCGGGTTAACCAGATTTGACCAGGTTGATTGTTGACTTTGACCGATTCGGCCGGTTATCCATTTTCCGCCGTTCGAAGGCCGTTTCCACTTGATTTTCCATGCTGGTTCCATCTTTGGCGTCCGTTTGAGCATTCAGAGTTCCGATCCGCAGATATCGGGATTTTTCCAAGGTGAGGACTGGTTGTGGTTTATCTCTCGTATATTCGTAGTCGTTTTAGACCGAGTAGTCCTTTGTTAATGCGCGCATACCTGCGCTGTATCTATATGAATACACGTATTTGATTGTTGTATGAACCGGACTAGTAGACGCGTTATTATCACTATATTAATAATTGTTGTATTGATGTTGTTGATTGTTGGACTTAGTAAAATAGATTGTTAAACGGAAAATGGTTGATTGATTTGTGAATAGTGTTTGCGGGTGTTTGTATTGTGTGCGGGAAATCACTTGTGCGGGTGGGATTAGCTGTAGGCTATTGAGGCGGTTTGGCCTGTGTGACGACATGGTAATTGATGTGCGATTCTTTACTATGTCTGTGTGCTGGATATGGTTTGGCGTGTTCGGGCACCATATTCCATCGTCTGTGGCCTGACGAGCCAAGCGTCCTGGGGACGGACAGCGTGTGTGCCGCTATATGCCACGGGTGTGCGCTGGTATTGAGCGTGGAAGCACCGGTTAGGTCTAGAATGTCATTTCTTGGTATATGAGTGTCTTCGGACGTGATTGCTGTGTGTATTAGCTTAGAACTTTCGTCTAGAATGGTTATGCATGTGCGAGATGTATATCGTGGGTCCCTAGCGCCCACACTCACTGAGCTTGTCGAAAATGCTCATCCCTCTCCTTTTCAGGTGATCGCGCTGGTTTACCGGAGTAGTCTTTCAGCTCGGTGATGGTTTTGGGAAGACACGGGTTTTTATTTTATAATCGTTATTTATTTTAAAAACATTGTTATTTTAATTCGGATTTGATGTTTAATTCTAAAATGGTATTTGTAAGATAATTTGATACGATTTGAAAATGTGGATTTTTTCGATGTAATAATAAATGGAGTGTTTTGTAATAATTCGAGTAACTTGAGGTACAAGTTAGGTCTCGTGGCACGCCGTACTCGGGAGAGGATGAGACGGGTGTTACATTTTGGTATCAGAGCCGGTTGCCATCTCGGTTCTGACCCGAGAGGCGATTGGTGGATAGAACGATTATAATTTTTAAACGGTTTTCAAAGTTTGCGGAATTTTGATCTATATAATTTTGCATTTTCAAATTGTTTCGAAAAGGGTTTCAAATTATTTTCGGATTTCAAAAAAAAAAAAAATAAATAAATAAAGAAAACCAAATTTTTGGGGAAGGGGTATTTAAAAAAAAATAAAAGTACAAAACATCACCTAGCTAGACTTAATCTCTGTGTTCCTCGTGTGTTAGGTTTTTCAGCGTTGGGAAAGAGAGTGACCGCTTGCTTCTTGTATGTTTAGGATGCCGCCAAAGAGAGTACGTGTTGTACGAGCCCCAAGAGTTGTGCAACCCGTAGCAAGGGCGGAAAGTCAAACTGCTTCGACCGGAAATGTTCAGGAAAACCATGCTGAGAATGAGACAGTGGGTGCGAACCCAGCAGGGATGGCCCCAGGAGTTAACCAAGCTGATGTTCTTGCAGCCATGATGGAAGAGTTGCAGAGGTACCGTGACCGTTTTGGAGATCAGATGCGGAATGACCCAGGAGTGGGAAACGTGAATCAGCAAGCTGCGCCAGTGAATGACCAGAATAGGGGAGCCCGGTATTCGCCACCACCTCCACCAGCGGCTGTGCATGTGCAAGTTCAAGTACCTTCGTACTGGGGATTGATGAGGCTCATGAGGGATATGCAGACGGATCACTTTGACGGAAAAGCGAGTGCTATAGCTGCCGATAATTGGAGAACGAAGCTAGAGGAGAACCTTGATGCGATCAGGTGCCCACAAGAGTACCGTAGAGATCTGGCTGTGCAATACCTGAAAGATGATGCCATGATTTGGTGGAAAGGTGTGGTAGAGTCTACACAAGGGCGGTATGAATTGTCTTGGACCGACTTCAAGGACGAGTTTACTCGGGAGTATTTTCCACCGGAGGCCATGGATCGCATGATGATTGCGTTTGATGAACTTCGTCAGGATAACCAAACCGTTCGAGAGTACAAAGAAGAGTTCAACCGTTTGAGGAGGTTCACAACCAGGCACTTGAATGAGGAAGAGCTGATTCGTAAGTTCAAAAATGGACTGAGAATCGAACTCAAAAACCGGTGTACGATCAGGAACTATGTTAGTATGGTGAAACTGGTAGAAACTGCTGATGTGCAAGAAATTGGGCTCCAAGAAGAACTCATGTTGTCTAAGAATGCTCAAGTCAAGAGTGGAAAAGGTGCTGAGAGTCATAAGAGGAATTGGGACACTGCTAACTCGGCACCAGCAACAGAAACGGGTCTTAAAGGTGTCTTTTGCTACCGATGTCGTCAACCGGGGCATGTGAAGAGGGATTGTAATGCTGACTTTGCGCCGAGAGAGGTCCAACCATTGAGGAGCACATGTCATCGTTGTGGTCAGATCGGACACTTTGCAAGGCAGTGTATGTTTTCGCTTCAAGGGCAGCAAGCAAGAGGACAAAACCGTGAGCAGCTTCAGTTGCCGCCGCCACCAGCGGGGCAAGCGGTACGACCTCGAGTCTATATGAATGGAGACCACGGTAGAGGAGGACCGATTGCGGGTATGTGATCATTGTTTCTACTCGTCTATATGTTTGCTTACAAGTCTTGTGTGGTCCGAGTATAGTAGACTTAGTCGTAGTAGAAACCGAGTTATTTGGGGTCGCATCATATTTTTGAGCGAATTGGGGCAGTACCCTATCGTTCGGGATGATCAGAGTTGTCAAGCTTCCCCGACGTGTTTCTTGTCTCAGTTTCTTTTTGGGAAGCAAATCATCCCGTCAGTGGGAGTCTGAATTCGGGGACGAATTCCTCGTTAGTGGGGAAGAATTGTAACAACCCCTTTCCCCCTCCCATGTGCAACCACCTCTTTTAATCTCTCTTTAAATTTTTTACTTAACCCTCCACTAACCATCACCTAATTTCCCACCTTCACCTACTAAACCACTGCATAAACCCACGTTTTTCCTCTCCTCCTTGCCTATATAAACACTCCCTCTTATTCATTAATCCTCACACCAAACTCCTTTCCTCCTCATCTTCTTAAACATCACGTTTTGCCTTCTCCTCCTCCTCTAGCCTTGTGCGCTTAGAATCTTGCGAGTCTGAGACTTCCATCAGATTGTAGACGTCGAGACGAAGCCGTAGACACCAAAATCGTCCAATTCCGACATCGTACGGGACCTCACGCGCCGTTTGAAGTTCGGAGAGTGTGTCACACGCGCCGCCGCACACAGCCGCCGGAACCACCGTCGGACCACCGCCGGACCACCGCATGCCACCGTCGACCACCGCCGGACCGCCGCCGGAGCCACCGTCCACCGCCGCCGACCGCCGCCGGAGCCACCGTCCACCGCCGCCGACCGCCACCGGTGACCGGAATTGACCGGCGTTGACCAACCGTTGACCAGCGTTGACCAAACCGAACCAGACCGTTGATCGAACCGAACCAGACCGAACCGTTGACCGTTGACCGAATCGTTGACCAAACCGAACCGTTGACCGTTGACTTTGACCGGTTCAACCCGTTATCCGTTTTCCGTCGTTCGAAGGCCGTTTCCACTCGATTTTCCGTGCCGATCTCAGATTCGACGTCCGTTTGAGCATCCGAAATTCAGATTCGTAGTTATCGGGATTTTGCCAAGGTGAGGACTGGTTGTGGTTTATCTCTCGTATATTCGTAGTCGTTTTAGACCGAGTAGTCCTTTGTTAATGCGCGCATACCTGCGCTGTATCTATATGAATACACGTATTTGATTGTTGTATGAACCGGACTAGTAGACGCGTTATTATCACTATATTAATAATTGTTGTATTGATGTTGTTGATTGTTGGACTTAGTAAAATAGATTGTTAAACGGAAAATGGTTGATTGATTTGTGAATAGTGTTTGCGGGTGTTTGTATTGTGTGCGGGAAATCACTTGTGCGGGTGGGATTAGCTGTAGGCTATTGAGGCGGTTTGGCCTGTGTGACGACATGGTAATTGATGTGCGATTCTTTACTATGTCTGTGTGCTGGATATGGTTTGGCGTGTTCGGGCACCATATTCCATCGTCTGTGGCCTGACGAGCCAAGCGTCCTGGGGACGGACAGCGTGTGTGCCGCTATATGCCACGGGTGTGCGCTGGTATTGAGCGTGGAAGCACCGATTAGGTCTAGTGTGTCATTTCTTGATCTATGAGTGTCTTCGGACGTGATTGCTGTGCGTATTAGCTTAGAACTTTCGTCTAGACTGGTTATGGATTGTGCGAGAGGTATATCGTGGGTCCCTGGGATCTGCACTCACTGAGCTGTTGTCGTTTTGCTCACCCCTCCTTTTCCCCTTTTTCTTTTCTTCGTTTTGTTTTGCAGGTTCGGATCATGTTGGTGGGTTTTTGGTCAAAGATTATCCTGGGGTCCTACTCTGTTAAAAGACATGCTGTCTGGGTCCGTTGGCTCGAGACAGGTGTCATGATGCCGCCGACTTTTTCAGCTTTGCTGGGTCGGGTGTCACAATCTTATCCGTAGATGGTGAGACATCAATCTTCTTTACGACCTCAATGCCTGTCTTCTGTTGTTGGTCCACAAAGATTTGAAGAGTATGATAATAAACCTTGATATTCCATGGGAAAATCTGGAAAATGTTTGCTTTTATTGTACCCCGATAACTTCTCCTGCGATTCTGTCGCTTTAAACGAGATGGCTATTGCGCCCCTTTCGTTGCCGCTTCCCATAAAAAAAACGACTCCCTTGTAATGGAGCTTGTTGGCATGACCACTGTGCGGGAAGCTTCCAAGTAAGGCCGAGATCAAATGGCTCCCTGTCACTAGATTTGTCAATATCAAAGACAAAAAGAAAGCTGTTGATTTCTCATAAAGAGTCCTGTCTGGCTTAAGGGACAATTCAAAGTCTGCGCTTCTTCCAGAGTTCTGTGTGCTTCTATTTCTGTATCCACGCTCTTTAATTCGTGACCATCCATTTGAAGATATACATTACTTGACTTTGCAAGAACACATCTTCCAACAACTTTTCCCCCGAAGAGGGAGCTAATGGACCAACTTGGCTGTATATTTGTTTCAACAGATAGAGGCTGAAGAACAACAGTACGACTCTGCTCCAGCACTGTGCCAGAACCCAATCCCTCTTCACCAGATTCAACCGTGGATAAATGCAATCTCTGAGAATGATAAAACCCTCTGTAAACGGATGGCCTATTCGTTAACGCAGAAAGTCCGTCCTTGTCTCTACAAGAGGGATTATTAGTTTAATATGGTGTGATTAAAAGAGGGATAGTCAGTTTAATTTGGTGAGGCACTCGGATATTTTAGCTTTTTTTTGTTTCTTTGTCTTCTAGTCAAAGTGGCAACAAGACCACTTTTAAACACCCATTACATGGCTTAGGACACAAGTCACACATCAACTCCTGGATGGCGGTGAGATATTTCGTTTAAGAAGGTGATTAATATTTTATGACCCAGGACTTGGATGGACATACTGTATGTTAAAATAAAACGAGGCTATATAGTATGTATTCTATTTCAAAAAAAATTGAAAATAATATACATAAAAAAGGATCCAGATATTTGAACTTTGAAAGTCTAACTAATTGAATAGAATAATGTGGCCCTACGTACAATAAGCCTAAGTTTTAATGATCCATCTAATCAAACTCATACAATCATTCACGTAGCTCTCCTACTATTACATATGTGCAGGTTATGAGTTATGTGAGCGTCGCCTTTTAAGACATTTTCAATTTACGAATGAGATGATTGTAGCGAAAAGAATTTCAGGTTCTTACAAAGATGCTATTAGTTATGGTTTTGGTCGAGTCAGGTCTGGTCAATGTGGGACACCCATGTGGTCGTACATTTTTGTCGGCTTTGGTACAACTTGCGCCGTGTAGGCTCATCTTACATAGCTTCCGCATGTCTCGATCCACACTCTATGATCCAACGTGGTACGGTCCACCAGTATTTTCAATCATGCGTTAGACATAAGGCTTAACGAAACTGCATTGGTGGGTATATCTGACGTGGCTCTCATTCATTGGTCGCTCTAACGAAAAGCAGAGAAGAACACTGCTCTATCCGAGTTCCGCCATCAATAATTTTGATTTTTGATCCACTCTGTTTCAAGCTGTCAAAAAAAAAAATATAATAAAAAAATGTCGTAGGATTTGTTATTCTTCGTTCCTAGCTTAAACCCATAAATTCAATTTCCTGATAACCTGGCGAAAAACCCTGTCGTGACTCGTGATTGATTTGGGGACGAGAGCAATAATGCTTCGTAGTGTTCAAATCGCGACTCTAAGTTTCGTTCTCGCCGCCGGGATCTCGACCGTAGTCGCCGAGAAAGAATCAATATACGAGATCCTCCAGGCGAACGGATTACCTTTGGGGATATTTCCGAAAGGCGTGAAAGAGTTCAGCGTCAACGGCGAAACCGGACGATTCTCGGTTTATTTGAATCATCCGTGCGATGCCAAGTACGAGACCGAGCTGCATTACGACGCGAATATATCGGGAACTATAAGTTATGCTCAAATCGGGGATTTGTCGGGGATCTCGGCGAAGGAGCTCTTCCTTTGGTTTCAAGTTAAAGGAATCCGAGTCGACGTGCCGAGCTCTGGCCTCATATTCTTCGACGTTGGTGTTGTCCGAAAGCAATACTCCTTGTCTTTGTTCGACACGCCGAGGGATTGCGTTGCGGTTCGTAGTGAAAACAAGGTTCGAAATAATGAGAGTTTCTCCCTGTCATCGGGATTTGTGGAATTAGCTCAAGGATTAAGTGTAACAATAGCTTGAATTGAGAAAGATTGGAACATTTCTTAAAATTGTTGATTTTTCTCAAAACAATCTTTCTTCGAAAAAGGTGTTTTACACATGAAGATAACTCAAAATGTATGTGCATGGGTTTTATAGTCGAATGGGTTTTATTGTCGAGATGTGTGTTGCTCTAGATTCTCACAAGGTTCAGGATTGCCAGAAAGAATTTGGTTTTTTTTTTTTGTTAAGTATTTAACAAGTTTTGTAGCTTATCATTTTTTTTAATGGTTTTTAAAAGCTTTTTGTGGATAGATCAGATTCACCGATATAATGGAAAATGAATTCATGTGTATTCAATGGCTCTTGTAGGTTCAGTCTTCTCTGTTGCCACTGTATCAAGTAGCTCAAACTCTCGGGAGAGACATTGTTTAGCCGGAGTTTGAAAGGAATGTTGCTATACTAGACAAGAAAGATAGATAGTTGCTCTCATCAATTCTTGAAGATTCTATTGTTTTTGGTTTCAAATCTTAGAGAATGATTCAAGGTTCGATTCTTTCCCTCCCCATTCCGGTGGTGTTTCTGCATTGCATTCTCAGATTGTGCGGGGCTGAACCGAGATAATCTGTGAGCGGAATTTAGACGGAAAGTACAAATATCTGGTTGGTTTGGTTGACGTGATGAATGTTTTTTTTTTGTTACTACTTTTTTGTCATTTGCTCTGTTTTGAACTTTGGATGTAAGCACAGATAAAATTATAATCATGTAATTAGCAGAATAAATGTCATATAAAATCTGCATCATTTTTTCTTCACCAAATATCCAATTAATGGTGACATTGTAGAGCGACAGAGCTTCTTAGCTATGCTGACAACGTAGGTCATTAAGATAGATCATTAGTCTAATAAGATGCTGATTTAAATTGGGACAATTAGTTTGAGACTGTGATCAAGACCCATGATTTGGATGGGCATATGTTAAAATATAAAAGAGGATAGAGTATATGATATTTAATAAAATGTTGACAATTCTTTAAGCATGTAAAAAAATTGGTTGTACGTTACACTGCTAATGCCGTGTCTTTTCCCCAAAACCATAATCTCTATGGTATAACTCAATATTCCGAGAATTGGACATAAATTAGAGATAGGTGAAGAGTGAGAGATGAGACCTAAATTTTTTTTGTTATGAATATGCATGTAAAATCTAATTAATTGCGTAGAAAATGTGAGCCTAGAAACAATAAATCCCAAGTTTCATGATCCATCTAATCCAACTCCATTAGGTCACTCATGCGATCATTCTCCTTGCACTACCATACTGTTATATATATGTATGTACAAGTTATACATGAGCCTCACCTTTTAAAACATTTTCGAAACTAGAAATTAAGAAATTATAATTATTATGATGAAAAAATCACAGGTTCTTACACTGATACTGCTTATGGTTTTGGTGGAGTCAGGTCTGGTCAGAGAGACTATGGCACACCCATGTGGTCGAACATTTCTGTCGGCTTTGATTCAACTCGTGCCGTGTATACCATCAGTGGCGCCGTTTAGCACATTGTCTCCGAACGAGCTATGTTGCGCTGCCATCAAGACGCTTGGTCAACCTTGTCTATGCGTTCTTGCCAAGGGACCACCTATCGCTGGCGTTGACCGCACACTCGCTCTCCATTTACCGGGAAAATGTTCTGCCAATTTTCCTCCGTGTAATTAATTTTTAAATCTTTTGTAATAATTTTCCTAGAACATTACGAATTGCTTCGGTTTTCAATTAGACTTAAGAGACTTTTCAGACATATATCATGCAATTATGTGTTCTTATTTTAGTAGCAATGTTACTATATAAACGTCGAATTTCGGTCAAATATAAAAAAAAATTAGAACTCCGAACATATAGTGTCGAATAAAAGATGTTTTCATTTAAGCTAAATTAAATATATAACTAGCGTATTAGTACCGACGGAACCTCTTTTTCAACAGTTTTGGTGGAACATGTTACATACTGTATTTAACTAAAAATATACCATATATGATGATGAGCTTTGCTTTTTAAATTTAATTTATAACTATCAAAAAGATTTAATGCAGGTGATATGTTAAAATAGAACCAGTCCTGGGTTGCATTACGACGCGAATATTACGGGAACGATAGGGTTTGCTCATCAAATCAGGGAATTTCGACTGAAAGTTTGAATATCTTGTCTCTCATATGGATCTGTGGAACTGAATACCTTTACGTTTATGGAGTTTATTAAAGAATAATAATATGCTGTAGCTACAAACTTAATTTTGAGGTTTTTCAATGTCAAGCTGCTATATTGTATATATATATTCAGAAGTCGCATTCCTCAAAATCTAGAATCTTTAGGATTATTTTTCATGCCTATATTCTCCATTTTGAATTGGTTGATGCTTTTGATCGGTGAGGAACTGTTTGACATATGACACTGGGAATATCCATCAAATGAGGAAAGATGGTTCTCGAAAGTCTTTGGATTGATCAGTATTCTCCACTCCAAACACCTTAAATCTCATGCGTCTATGATCTGGATCAGATACAAATGATGGAAACTAGTACCTATCAGGGATTCTCAAACTAACATGTCTCTTCTTCCACAGAACTAAACTTTGTGGTTTCTTAATCTAATATCAACAATCGAGAGGATGCAGAGAATCCATCACAAATAACTGTAGTCTCTAGAGTATTGAACCTGTAATCAGGGGATGATCAACAAACCCAAAATCTCATTATTCAGAATCAAATTCAAAGAAACGACAAAGCTCATCAGTCTCATTGTGTATCCAACATGAAGAAAACAACAACAACAACATCAAATTCCGATTTTGCTAATGTTGGGAGCAAAAAAAAGGAAATGCAAACTTCCCATTCATATATTCTAGAATGTTTATTAAAAAAAACAAAAAAAAACCATTAAGTCGAAGATCTTACAAGCCAAATTGCAGAAGAGACAAAAAGAAACCGAAGGTGTTCTTCTGATCAAGGACTTAATCAACTCTTCTACCCCGTGCTGCCGTGAACAATCGATCCGAGGGTGCCCAGGACAGCGAAAGCAAGCAACGGACTGACATCAAGCGTGTCGAAGATGGGAGGAATGATGTTCCTGAAGAGATTCAGGTAAGGATCGCAGAGGTCTCTAATGGCGGACAACGGCTGTCTCTCCCAAGGGATATTGGGGAACCAACTCAGCAAAACCCTAACCATCAAAACCCCACTGTATATATCTAGCCACTTCTTTATCCCCACCGCGACCACCGTGAGCGGCGTGTTCAAGTATCCCGGCGGCCGATCCCGGAGCGATGCGAAGAAGACCGGACCGGCGGTGCGGAGGGAGAATCGTAACGCGTCTCCGATTCCGGGGCTCGATGACTGGATTGCAAGAGAGAACTTCTGGGCTAAGGCTCTGGTTACAGCGATTGTCAAAGCCGCGAGAGTGGCGAGAGACCGAGTGGACCCGGTGAGCGCGGATGGCCGAGTAGTGGCTTTCGCCGCCGGTTTGAGCGGAGTTATTGGGGTACAGGTGGACGGCGAAGCGGATGATGCGGTAATTCGGATGGAATTAGGGTTTCGAACGGATAGAGAAGGAAAGGAATTGGTAGGAAAGAAGAGACGAGGCTGTGGTCTCTTGTTGATGCCATGGAATCTAGGTTGTATAGCAGATGATGAAGGAGGAAGGTGCACAGGAGAGCGGAGAGCGAGAGGTGTAATGGCGGCCATCCCCGTTCCTCCGCCTCAAGATAATGACGATAGGTTTTTTTTTTTTTTACTTTCTCGGAGTCTTTATATGATATATAATTTCGCATTGAACCCCCAAACTCCTTTTCTGAAAAACGGAATTCTGAATTTCAAGAGATTTGTTGATCAAATAAAATTGAAAAAATGTTTCTCGCTTAAATTTTGTATGTGGTTTATTTATCAACTAAATAAATAGCTTTATATATTACATATTCATACTTCAAAAAAAAAAATTGATCAATTAGCTTGTATCATTTTTTAATTTTTTTATAAAGAATATAATTTGAATATCGTCGTGATTCATCATGGATCAAAAATAACTCAAAATTTATCCATGAATACACACAAACAAAAATAACTCAAAATTTAGTTGTTTAAATTCCAATAAACTTCCACTAGCAATAAAAAAAACTTTATTATAAAGACAGTTATTTAGACTCAGACAAAAAAAACAAGAAAAAGTATTACAGTTTTACAATTAGAGTTTGGTATTATGATAAATGGTCTAACATAGTGGGAACAACTGAGGACGCAAAATGGGTAATGACCATAGATAAGCATCTAAGACCTTAACATTTCCACCATTTGAGATGATTCCCAAAATAATATTTCTCATCATCTTCATCGGCTTTCCGATGTTCATCCTCCATTTCTGCATCACCGTCCGCGGTTGCCCCACCAAGAACCCTCGTCGCCGGTTTCCTAACCGCACCACGGCCCGTTTTCCTTTCCTTCGTTGCTGAGGCCACCACAGCCTCGACGGAAGACTTGAAATGGCATGAACTGCGTTTCTTCTTACCATATTAATTTCCCTCTTTTTTTCTTTGTCTTTCTGGTTTTCTGCATTTGCAAGTTCTTGAACGTGGACTTATATAAGCAGGAGAAGAGAGCGAGTGATGATCGATGATGTGTAAAGCTTAGAATCAAAAGAGCTTTTAATCATTGAAGAGGCAATGATTATGAGCATCATTAAGGCCTATGGTGAGTAGGAGGGAGGAAAACCTTTTTGAAAATATTCCGTTTCGATCTCCTAATATTATACTAGTAGTGCTAATCAAGTTTAAGATAGATCAGACTCAAAGTGATCAAGAAAATGCTTAATACATAATATATTTGAGTTTCACAAGTAATAATTTTTTTTTTTACTACTATTGAACCGCTATTTCATCAATTTCAGGGATATAAATTAAGAAACTTTGAAATTTCATAGTTGGTGGTAGATCTTCTTGGACGTCAATGACTTGGCGATTTCTGACTACTTTATACAAAATTTTCCAGTAGTTTAATTAGACGGTATAGATATTTGGCATTTTGGTCGATCATTGGCCACTCCATGAGAAGCCTATAGAGGTTAGTTAGGGTATAATAATTTATTTATTTACAATAGGGTATTAATTAAACATGTTGCTTTCGTCTGCAAATTCTAGACCTCAAGTCTACGTTTAGTTGGAGGGTAATACTATTTTCTGATTTAATTTTTATTTAAAAAAAAAAAAAATTTGTGATTTATTCGGCTTTAGGTTGTATAGCCTCGTGGTAACCATCATTACCATTTACAGGTGACCCGGCCCCATTCATACTCTTACTTTTAGTCTTTCAACTGCGCTTACTGACGAGAGCGTACCTAATTACAATCTATACAACCGGCCGTTTATTTCAAAATATTTGTAACCAAATAAGGTCACAATCGAAAACAAATTTAAAATGAGATATACATTTGGCGAAAAGAAAAATAAAATGTAGTAGAATTTCACAGATCATCTATATTTCTCGGCACGATTAGTATAAATCATAATATTAATATTGGTATTATTAAGCGGCTGATTCCAATCTAAATGGGTATCTATTGGGCCATTTGGGCCTCAAAATTATAAGTTTTGTATTTTAAATATCCAGGTTTAAAAATATAATCCCTATCATCATCATCTGTCGCAGTTCCCGCGAATCTAAACTTCCTTGAAGAATACCAAACCTTGTCTTCTCTCTCTTTCTCTCCGCAAGAGAAAAACAATCCTTTTCCTTCTTCCAACAGTCTAAGCTTCCTCTAATCTCTCTCAACCGAATTTATCTTCAAGCAATCATGTTTATATATACTCTCTTCTTCGCTTCTGATTTTTCCAATCCAAGTAACCTCGCTACACTCATATCTCCCTCTAAATTGCTTCCATTCTTCTTCGTATTTTCCGATTTGTCGGAGATTATAAACTACCCAAAATGGATTCTCACGTTAAAACCCATCAGAAAGAGCAGGACGACGATGTCTCTCCGAATCCCGTTACGTTGTCAAAGTATTCGAACAGGGTCGAGTTAAAGACTCTGTTCGAACGGAGCGACGGCGGCGCAAGATTGGCCGGGAAAAGGGTTGTGATCGGTGGATGGGTTAAGTCTTCTAGAGCGGTTAAGAAAGATTATCCTCCGCCGCCGCCGCCGGCAATAGCCGTCCCTCCGCCGTCGAGTGGTGGGAATCAAGCTTCTACGACGGCCAACATTAGCTGCACGGAAATCATCCAATCGAAAATGAATATTTTCAGAAAACTTTTCGATGTCTTGAGCGGCGGTGGAAAGACCTGTCTCTTATACACATCTAGATGTGTATAAGAGACAGGAATCAAGCTTCTACGACGGCCAACATTAGCTGCACGGAAATCATCCAATCGAAAATGAATATTTTCAGAAAACTTTTCGACCTGTCTCTTATACACATCTAGATGTGTATAAGAGACAGGTTTAGGGTCACTACTCTTTTAGGTAAAACTGATGATAAAGAGGAGAAGAAGCATGTCAAAGAAAAAGATGGATTTAGCATTGACACAGTAAAGGCTGCTATAAAGGAAAAGACTAAGCTGATTGATCACCTTAAGAGATCTGACAGCAACAGAGAAGCTGTGGTTGCTGCCGTACACGACTTGAAGAAAACGAGTGATCTTGCATCGCAGCTTGAGATGAAACAAAAACCAAAGGCAGCAACTTTGATCAAACCGGAGAAGCTTGATTTCTCCAAAGATTTCTTTGGTCGTGACACTTATCTGACTGTTTCTGGGAGGTTTCATCTTGAGAGCTATGCTTCTGCACTTGGAAAAGTTTATACCTTTGGACCAAGATTCATAGCTGATAAAATCGACTATGCAAGGCATTTGGCGGAGATGTGGAATGTGGAAACGGAGATGGCTTTCTCCGAACTGTGTGTAAGATACTTAAAACATTGATATTGGTAAATGCCATTTAATGATTATTGGAGAAATGGTAACTTTTTTCTTTTGGATATTACAGGATGCTATGGATTGTGCTGTTGAATTCTTCAAGTTCCTCTGCAAATATCTTCTGGAAAATCGTCATGAAGACATGAAATTCATATCTAAACGAGTTGACAGGACCATCACCACACGTCTCGAAGCAACAGCTTCCAATTCTCTTTTGAGATTCTCCTATACCGAAGCGATTAGTCTTCTGCAAAAGGTTTAAAACACTTTCGAATCCCATATAGTTCATTATCTACTGATTGTGTTGCTATATTTTTAATGATCGGACTCTCTTAAAACAGGAATCCATTAGAACTTTCTAAACCAAGCCTGAGTGGGGCGTTGCTTTAACAGCGGAGCATCTCAGGTATACACTGTTTTGCTTATGACAAATGCAATTGAGTCTTTGTTTCAGGATGTGATACTGAAATTGTATGTTCACCGTGTAATGTTGCAGTTACTTAACTGATGAGATCTACAAGGGTCCTGTAATTATACATAGCTACCCGAGAGAGGTCAAACCGTTTTACATACGGTTGAATGATGATAAGAAGACTGTAGCAGCATTTGATCTGGTCGTACCAAAGGTAGATAGAGAAGCCAAACCAAACTTTGAAACTCAAAATCGCAGAATGTTACAAAAGTCCTCAACTTTCTTTGCAGGTTGGTGTTGTGATCAATGGGAGCCAAAACGAAGAACGGTTTGAGGTTTTGGATGCGAGGATCAGGGAATTTGGAATCACAACAAGGGAGCAGTACGATTGGTACTTAGATTTAAGGAGGCATGGGACAGTGAAGCATTCAGGAATAAGCCTAAAGATGGAACATATGCTTCTGTTTGCGACCGGACTTCCTGATATCAAAGACGCAATTCCTTTCCCAAGAAGTTGGGGCAAAGCAAACAATTAAAGCAGCCTAATGGTTTTATGTACAAACTCAGTTTCATCGTTATGTCATCTTTGTAACCAACTGTATCACAAAGTGTTCATAATGATTATGGGTATTGTATATTTAGGAGGAAGTTTGTAAATAAATAATAAGACAAGTACAAATTTGTGTTACCCAAACTAGGCATGAGCAGGTTATTTAACAGCCGATTACAAATTTTTTTAACCGTAATCTTAACTAAACCAAGAGTCCTTGGTCTAGTGGTAATGGGGCTCCGGCTGGAGCTTCCGCCCTGGGTTCGAGGCCCCTTGGCCACCCGGAGACGCCTTAAGTGGTAAGAAAACGTGGATTTTTCGCGGGCCTCGTGGGATTAGTCTTTGGGCCTAGACAGCCTTTGGGATCCTCACAGTTATTAAAAAAAAAAAAAAAAAAAAAAAAAAAAATTAACTGTTTAATATATCGTTATGGTTTGTTAAATACGGTTATAGTTATTTGATTATTATAAAATAATTAATGCTGTCAAAAAAGATTATAAAATAATTAATATCATTATTTAGTAATTAAATATTTTTATAAAAATGAATAATAAAACATAAAGATAAACTATTTTAATGGTGATAGTTATAATAAAAAAATTATAAATAATTTAAATTACAAGTAAATATATATATAAAAAACAAATTTATTGGCACAATCACAATGGCATCCACATTTGACGTCACGACGAAAACAATTTTATTTTTTTCAATTTTTATTTATTTTATTTAAATTGTTGTCAAATATTATTTACACAAAACTAATTATTTATATATTTTATTATATTTAAATGGTTACGGTTATGGTTTTGATTTGATTATAACTAATTAACGGTTACGGTTAATAAATTTTCGATTAGCAAACAAAATCATAATTATCAATCGATAATCAAAACAATACAGTAAAACCTTTATAAATTAATAATGTTGTGAATTCAAAATTTTATTATTTTATAGAATTATTATTTTATAAAAATATTTTTCGATTTGAACTATTAATAATTATCAAGAGACAATAGCAAATTGAAAAATACAAAATTTGTTCAGGAGAACTCAGAAGTAAAACTGGCTTGGTAGCAAATTTTGATTTTTTTTTATAACTTTTGTTGTTGTAAGCTTTTGGAATAGAATTTGAATCTCGCGTGAGTTCAATACAACGTTTCATACACTCTTCTTTCTTTGTACGTGTGAGGTTACACTTTTAACTTTTACGGGTCTAGTGTTTCGAATTAAGCAAATGCTTTTGAAACGAATTCAGCTTGGTATATATCTGAATATCCATCCAATGCCAATGGTTAAATTTGGAACCAGAGTGAATTGTCCGTAAAGTATACAGGAAAAGGTAAAGGAATAGCGAAAAATAACCTCGAGATAACTTTTGCATTAATTAACTGCCTTAAACGTAATTAATTAAGAATGAAATGAAAGGTCTATTGGAAACCCCGCCAATCACGCAGCTTGTCTGTCACCACTTTACCACTTATCAAAGCTGCAAAATTCTCCACAATCCACAATCTACTACTACTGTTCCAGAGAAGAAGAAGAAAGAAGAAGATGGGTAAGGAAGATGATCGAGGAGAAGAGTATTTGTTCAAGATTGTCCTGATCGGCGACTCCGCGGTCGGGAAATCGAACCTACTGTCTCGGTTTTCTCGGGACGAGTTCGACACGAACTCGAAGGCGACAATCGGAGTGGAATTTCAGACGCAGTTGGTGGAGATCGAAGGGAAAGAAGTGAAAGCACAGATCTGGGACACTGCTGGTCAAGAGAGGTTTAGGGCAGTCACTTCTGCTTATTACAGAGGTGCTTTTGGTGCGCTCATCGTTTACGACATCACCAGAAGCTCCACTTTCGAGAGCGTTAAGCGATGGCTTCAGGAACTCAACAGTAACTCCTTTCCCTTTTTTCCTTTTTCTTCCTTTTGTAATATGGGGAAAAAATTGATGGTTTTGGTTGAAATTTACGTAAATTTGATGGATTCCGTAAATTACTATCGCAGTCAATTCAATCTGAGCCATTCTTGAACTGTTTTCTGCTTTTAGCTTGTGGCAATGGAATGGGATTGGTTCTCTCAGCCAATATGTGCTCTCTGTTTTTGAGTTTGAGATTATTTTTGTGATGCAAAACAAAACAATGTACCCTCTTTGTAACAATTTTGTTTTTTGTTGTTACCGCAAGCTCATTGTGACACGGCAGTGGCACAAATGCTAGTCGGGAACAAATGCGATTTGGAGGATATCAGAGCTGTGAGTGTGGAAGAAGGCAAAGCTCTCGCGGAGGAAGAAGGAATGTTCTTCATGGAGACATCCGCTCTCGACTCCACAAACGTAGACAAAGCCTTTGAGGTTGTCATCAGAGAGATCTTCAACAATGTCAGCCGCAAACTTCTCAACTCCGATGCTTACAAGGCCGAGCTTTCCGTTAACCGGGTCAGCCTTGTTAACAACACCGATGGCACCCAGAGCTCTTGGCGGAACCCGTCTTGTTGCTCCCGATAATTTTAGAACGACCGTCTTGTTTTCATGATCTTGTTTTTACCCGAGAAAAAAACGTTATTAAGGCTAATATTTATCTATTCGGACTTATATTAAAGGTACTTGCAATCTGTTTTGTTTTGATATTATAGCGGATGGATTAGAGCAAATGACCTCACTGAATATCAGAGAAAATTGTGAAATCACAACTTTGAAATCCACCTCTAATGGAACTATATATGTACATATAAATCGATTCAATGGCTGATTGGTGTGGTACAATCAGGGTTTTCGTAAAGCAGAACCCGCACCCATCACTACTGCTAAGACAAGACCAAGACCGGCTCCAAGCGAAGCACCCACGGCTGCTGCTGACATGGACGATGACTTGGCCTTTGGATCATCTACGGCACGGCCTTTGGCTAGTTCCACCAACAGTCTGTCTCTAGCAAATTCCTGAAAGTTTGGTGGAGAGATGAAAACAGTCGTAGTTGTGTCTTGGTTTTAAAGGTTAAACCACTCATAGCTCAAATATAGGAAAGCTAGGAGAGCGATAATACCTGAAAGCAAGTTTCTTCTTGAGTCTGAAGGACGCGATGGACAAGCTGGCAAAGGGAATTCACGCCGTCCACAGGAAAAACAGTGTCTTTCCTCTGAAAAGGCTTTTTGACGAGGTCGAGTGGAGCGAATATCAGCTTCTGAGCGCCTAGTGATCCTTCATTACCGGCATTCACAGCTGCCCAGGGCAATGAGGAACTCCCAGAGCCAGATATAACATAAGGGATAGAGTTGACAATTCCGGTTGTGTTTGGAGACGCCTGATACGCCTGAAGAACAGCTTCTATCATGGACTTCTGCTGATGGGCACTGACTGAGAACTTGTTTGTAATGGCCAGGACCCAAGGGATCCCCAGAGATTTAACATCCTCTAACAGAAGACCAAGTGCTGGTTGTTGTTGCTGTTGTGTTGCTGAGTTCTGGTAACGTGGTATTCTGTGAGACAGATTGTGCACAAGAATAATTAAATCTATCTTTTTACTTAGGTCACGAACTCCTTTCCATACTTCTTCTCTAAACCGAGAAGCCTCTAAGTGCAGCTCCTGCATCAGAATTCCCAAACAAACAAAAAATTAATAACTCGGGGGAAAAAAATTGAACTTAGAACCAAAATGTGAAGAAAATGACCTGCAGGTTCACGCCCACTGTGTCGGAGTAGCAAACACCACCAACAATACATTCTTGAACATCGGACTGTATCTGCAGATTCTCCACATGGGTCATCGAACTCAGCATGCTTTGACCCAGTATTGCCCTGAACAGAGAGGTTTTACCAGCACCCTGCGCAGACAAAACGATCCAGATTTTATAATTACATGCAATGTCTGTGAGCATGAAATGTGTTATTCCAAAAGAAACAAGAAACGGCGGTACCTCAAGCCCGAGTAATCGCACCCTCCGTGTTCTGACCTCAACCTCCTTAGCTACAGTAGCGAAATCACTAGTACAGAATATATACAAGTCCTCCAAACCTTCAGGACGAACAAACTTGTCCTCTTGAAAAAATCCTAAACCGACTCCTTCCTTCAGCAAACCGGTGTTTGAATCAACAGACGAGAACATAGGAACTAAAGGATCTTCAACTATCTGGTTGCTTGGAGGTCGTTTCAGAGGAGTTCCAATGGTCACCCTAATTTTCTGTAGTTCTGTCTGTTCTACATTATCTAAAGAATAAGCAGGTGTTGAAGGGAAGGATTCCACAGCGGTTGCGCACCTAAAAGAGAGTTAATTACTGATATTTAACAACTGTATCACACATATTTGTCATAAAACAGAACAGGGAAAGAAAAAAAGCGATAACGGATTATACCAGTTGCCATTCACTTGTGCATGGACAAAAGAACACAAATGCAAGCCAAATCCAGTGATATCAACTTTAAGAGGTTCTGCATTCTTATCACCAGGAACGCCATTCCAGCCAAGAGGAGCGATAGAAGTGGCGGTTCTAATGACCGGTGCTTCAACGATATGCCCAAGTTCTACACTACCACCAACAGCAAGTCCTAGCCACTGTTGTAAATGTGGAAACTGCTTCTGTTGATCCACTACGAAAAATCCATCAATATCCATGCAGAGGTCATGTATTCTGCAGCACGAAAAAGACATGTCAATGAAAAAGATATCAAATCTAGGTCACCTGCCTACGCATGAATCAAGGAGGAACCGGCCTAGGGTAAGAGGAACTCACCTCTGGAAGCGAGACCTATAGGATTTCATAGAATGCGACTGAAGACGTTCCCTCAGTTCGGTAATCACAGATCTGACCTGAAAATATCTTTGCCAGAAAAGTGCAACCAAATAAGAGAACCTCCTAAATATGAAGATAAGCGTGCAGTGACAGACAGGACCCAAACATACTGTAAAACTGAGCTTCAGGATATTAAGCATTCAAATATACAAGCACCTAAAGTTAGTAACAGAGCCCCAAAATCAGAGCTACTTGATCTAGTATGCCTCAAATTGTTTGCATACGTTACAGGATGAGATTAATAAAACACTTGTTGGCATATTTATAAGCAAAGGAAGCTCGTACCGATGTCAATTTAGAGTACTCTCCTTCTGAAAGTGATTCCACAGATGCAGTTCCCAAGAGATAGAGCTGTGAGATACGCAGAATAAACTTATTCGATTATTTTTAAGGAACCACAAATCTTCTCTACTGAAGAAACACAGTATCAAAGCTGATAATATGTAATTGACAGATAACTAGTATTAGCATTGCCAATCTTGGCATATTGCTCACAAATTCAAGTAGATTAAATAAGACAGTATTTCTAAAGCTTATCACATTTCTGTATAAATTATAACATTTACCTGTCCAAATGGAACGTAAGAAGGTAAAGAAGGAACCCTGCGCCAACTATTTCCAAACCCATTGGATGAATCGCTCTGTCCATCACTCCTTCCACTAACTGTTTGTCCGTTACCAGTATCTGGCAATGGCTTGAGAGATATACCATCCCTACCCTCTTCTATTTCAAGAGATTGTGGTTCAATAAACACGTCCTCAATAGGAGCTGACACTAAAGATTCATTTGCAGTAGAACTCTCTGCAGGATCCACTTTCTTTCCTCTATACCTATCTAGTTGTTTTTTAACAGCCTCAAGGGGAACAAGTCTTGAAAGCCTCCAAAATGAGTTCTGAACAGGACCAACACCAATGACTAACTGCTCGTGTTCTTTGCCTTTTGTCTTTTCTGCCTCTGAAGTTACACCCTGCCCATTCTTTTTAGACAATGACGAATCTGTGGCTTCAGCCTCTCCAGCCATTGACATTCTTTGCTCATTGTAATGATGAAAATATGCAGGAGATAATATCCTGGGGACCAAATCTTCAGGTATACAGTAGCTCTTGAAATAGTGATGCCACCCTTTTTCATGTACGTAACTGCAAAACGAAATAAACGAGGGAAAAAAAAAATGAGAATGCTCTTGCTAATCCCAGCCGTAAGTTTAGTACTCCAAAAACATACTCTCGCAACGCAGCATTCCCAACAGGAGGCTGGGAAAAGGTTATTCATTTGACATGAATATTTTCATTTTCTTTCTTTGTAGAAGAGGCAGCAACAACCCTCAATATGGCGAGTGTAGCTAACGCAGCTACCTACGCAAATTAAGAAAATATATAGAAATCCCAGGTGTCAACAACGAGAAGTAAGATGTACAAAGGTAAGAAAATTAAAAGCAATCAGACTTACAGCTCCACCAAGTGAATGTCCACATAAAACAAGTTTTTGTTTCTTTTTCTGAGCAAGTCTATACAGTTCCAGAGCAGGTATCCCCTTAGCACGAGCCAAGAATCCCTAGTTGTTAAAATGCAAGGGGATATAACTTAAACCTTGCATAAGATAATAGTGTACTGAAGATACAAAAAATAAGAAAAAGAATTTTGCTCCAACGGCGCCACAAGCATACCCGATGAGCAGCAGGTTTGGGCTTCTGTCTACGTTGCTTAGCCTGTGAATCAAGAGGATTCCGTAGACCCTCTCCATTATTCTTCTGTGGTTCACTTTGCATAGTTTCAGATGCTGCGATGCATTCATCCTCTGCGACATCATCTTGAAATATGTGACCTTGAAGTATATTTGCATCGGCCATGATGTCCCTAGAACACACCCACGAATGAAAAACAAATGTTTTACATCTGACGTATTTCGTTTTCCAGGGGATAGAAACTCCATGACTTACTTATATTGCTTAGTTCCGACAAAGGATGCAAATAATGTATCACCAGCCTCAGCGAGTAGATACCTACATTAAGATATTTCCCTTAAAAGTTATTTTCAGTTTGAGCATTAGGAAGGAACCACACCCATCTAGTACAAAACTTAATTATCACTTCAGTAAATTTATAATTTCATGATAAAGCATATGGATTCTATTAACAGACAAATGTATAACGTAAGCACACATTGAGATTATTCTTGTTGCTGATACAGCCTATATCCGTATTCTGACTTGTGTATCCATCAAACTAGGACACAAATGCAGGCATGATTCGAAAAATCCAGAAATAAACTCGGATAATTCTGTAAAGTAGAAACCGAAGAGCGAAAAAAGCAATTAAAAGAAGTTCGAAAATCTCTCCAACCGCCAAGAGATGTAAAATAACCTGTGAGGGACGTGATCTGATGAAGGTTGAACTCTCTGCAACGAAATAAACTGGCCGCCAAAGTCTGCTTTAAATTTGTTTACAGCTCGAACCATCTCACTCGCAGGTCTCTATCAGAATACAACCTCCGTTAACTCAACAAAGCAATAGCGTAAACAGAAATTCTCGAGATTTAGCAACTTTCTCATTACAACGTTACATTTAAGTAAACAGAGAGATTGAGAAAGAGAGAAAGATCATGGATTGAAGTTCCTCTATCCACTGTACACCTAAGCTAACCTTGTAAGAAACTAACTACGTGTTGGCCCTTTGCAGAACGCAGATGTTCCTCGTACCGTAATCGGAGACTATTAGATTGAATTACATTAATAGAAAGTGCTAATGAAAGTAAGGATTAATCACCTTGTAAACACACTCGGAGAGTACCATGCAACAGAGTAAGTCCTGCAAATCATCGACCGACTCGGATTTGAGGGCGATACAAAGATCCTGAATTTGCTTTTTGCGCTTCTCGTACTCCCGGCGGATCTTAACCCTCTGATCGGCATCTTCTCCGTTCCATGGCGGCCACCGGAACCCCCATTGAAGTGGGCCCCACGAGACCCGTAAGAGCCTCGCCCTCTGGTCCCTGATCCACGATTCCACTCGGCTCTGTATCGACTCCATTACTGCCTCCGGTGTAATAAATGCCCGATGCTCTGAATCGAAACTCAATAACGCGGTAACTTTCGAGCATTCGGGTTTCTGGAAAACGCGTGGAATTTCGAAAATGGAATGTTGAGAAGATGAGAGAGAATTGAAGGAGAAGGAAAGCGCCTTAAAATGGAGTAATGTTATGTTTATGTAACAGAGGGAGGATGACTGATGAGCGTCCAAAGGCAGGCATATGCGCCTCCATCGCTAAATTCATTGGGCCATGTAAGTTAATATCCAAATTTGGGCTTTAAGCCCATATGTTTTAGAGATGCTCTCGCGCGGAAATTTCATTTATTTTGTTTTGTAGAGATTTGTACACTATAAAAGTTTTGTTATCTTACTGTACTTGGTACTTAACTATGTTCAGTTGGTTGTCGCCGGATTATCAACAACACACCTGTGACCAAATATTTGATACGCCAAAAGTGTTAAAAAGTTTTAAATCATTAAGCAATATATACTGACGACAAATGACACGTTGAAATTTTGTTTCGTTTTATATTTTGGATTAGTAGTAATCTGTCGCCACAATATGTTGTTGAACGAGCGATGAGAAACATAAAATGAATATAATGTTGCTTTTGGAGTGTTTGTTGGTCAGTTTATTTAAGAGAAAAAAAAACATTTTCAATTCTATTTCGATTCACTTGAATTTAAAATTGAAGGACAAAACAAAACAAAATATCTATAGTCCACCACTACTGAACGGGGCTGCAAACGCAGTTATTTTAAGCAGATAAGATGATAATAATAGTAATGGTCCATACTCCATACAATCCAATAATAAAAACTCTGAGGTGAAAAGTAAAATGACTCTACGACTAAAAAGGGTAAAAAGTATGTGGCTCCATTATTGTGCGGGGAAAAAGGAATAGAGAGAGAGAGAGGATCATATTCAGAAAACAAATATGCTAGCCAACAAAACCGAAATTCCCAAATTGACCCCGAAATTTACGCTTGTCGTCAGCGATCCAGCGTTCCCTGGGCCTCCCGCCTGTCCGGGAGTAGTCGAGCCACCGGTTGTCGGCCCCGGCGAAGAGCCTGGAGCAGAGGTCGGAGCGTCAGAGCCGGTGAGTCTCAGTATGGCTTTGGAGGCCAAATTGGCCGGAGCGGAAGGATGCACTCCAGGACGACCGTTGGTCACATTACCGCCGATCTGCCACACCTGGTTCACGCTAGCGGCTCCCGGAGGAACCTTAACGGACGTGAAAATGGCGATCCTGCCGTTGCTCATGGACTCGGCGCGTAGATCCCAAGAGTCGAAGGCAAGTCTCCCTTCGATGAGACTGAGGCCACTGATGTTGTACGTGTTCACGACGGGACGCGCACCGGCTCTAGATCTGTAGGCGAGGAAAGCCTGAGAACCGCTCATCCCAGTCGCCGTCGGATTGATAGCCCAAGCGACCCAGCCGTCGGATCGAGATGGAGTGGCGACGAAAGCGACGGAGAGAGATGAATTGGAGGCATTGTAAGTGTAATGGAGGTAGGAATCGAGTACGGGAAGGTCCAGGCAAGCCGCGAACGGAGTTCTCTCGGCGGAGCGTACGTTCTGTGTAGCGCAGGTGGTTTGTGAGATCGCCGGTGAGATTAGAGAGACGAAGCAAGCAACGGCTAAGACAAGAAGAAGAGAAGAATGAGAAGCCATTGCTGAGTTCTGGTGTGGTGTGGTGTGGTGTTTGATAAGACACATGGGGCAGTGTAAAGGTTTATATAGACGGTGAGAGTGAGACCCTAAAGATATGGAGTTTGATCCAGTGCACCGCTTCAACGATGAGGGAATCAGGGAAAGCCGTTAGGATGATGCCACGTGTTGAGTTGACCGCTAGATAAGAAAAGTCACGTTCACGATGTGAATTGGTGTTTTGTTGAAAAATGTCGGAGATGGTTTAATATGGAAGGAGGGATTTGGGTAGAGCATGTGGAGAGTGCGTGTTCTTGTGGAAGTTGACCGCAAGTGGCGTCTCTGATATTTTGTTATATTTGTCAACTTATTTCTTTTTAAATTTTGTTTTTTGTGTGTGTGTGTATATTTCAGTCAAATGAGTTGAAATGGTATTTTATTTGTTTATATGGATGATGACTTTTACATGAGCTTCTCTGGAAAACCGCTGTCGTATTAAAAACGAGAAATATAGGGGCCTGAGATAAAAACAAACTAAAATGGAATTTTTAATATGATATTCATAGAATGGGGAATGTGAGATAGGAGATGAGAACGGAATTTTTTTTCGTTTTGGAAGTATTTTTTTGTTACAATCAACAATCCAAATTCAAATTTGAAAAGGAATGTGTATGGATGAAATTTTTATTTGTTTCCAAATGAGAATGTCGATAATGTTGAACAAGAAGGGTAACAGCGGAATTTTCTTTCGTGTGAGTTGGAAATGAGCCAAATTTCATTTCTTTGTTATTTTTGTGTTTTCGCTTTTCTTTAATTACCTAGTTGTTGGGCAACTTTGAATATATTACCAATGCCCGTCTCTCTCAATTACTCTTTTTGTTTTCTCGTTCGCCTTTTAATTTTGGTTCATTTTCTCTTTCCATTATACTCTAGAATCATTTTGTAATTACAATTAGGCCTATAGACCCCAGATGATCAAATTGTCAATACCAAATACCTGCAAAATGTTCCCGGAATTCTCTCTTTTTTATATATATATATATATATATATCTCTCGGTGAAAAGTCTATCTTCTTTTCGTTAATATAAGAATGTAAGTGGTCCTCTCTTTTTTCCGATTTTTCATGAGATGTAGACGAAAGATAGAGCAGAAGAGTAGAAGAAGACAATAACTATAAGAAGGCTGCTTACATAAGCATTATTGCATACGTGACGTTTATACTTTATACAGCTCCTATGTGTTTCTTGTTCACGTGGTTTGTGGAAAATATAATATTGTCCTCCTATTTTTAGTATATTCTTATATACATCGGGGTTACAAAACAAAAAAATTATATTTTTGCCTAGATATTTAAATATTTTTTTATATCAGATATTTCCAGTACTAAAATATCTTAATCTACAAGACTACAACCCAATCATGAAATTAATTTAACGATACTCATACTTCGAATATATTAAATAACAATATTCTTTAATTAAGAGGTATAAGACAACAAGTGACAAACATCTGTGTTTTACCAACAAAAAAACAAAAAAACCTGTGCCCCAGTTTACGAAATTTGGCATTGGAAAATAAATTATACAAATGGAATTTGTCAACAATTGTGTGTTCTCGATTTTTTTATTTTATTTTACATTGTTGACCTGTTTTGCTATTATTAAACATAAATTCTAGTTTACACTAGACTTTTCCAAATTGTAGTGCAAACATTTTCATTTATTCATTTGTGTTTGTATTTCACTTAATATACATAGAAAATATATTCTGACCAAAAACTAAAATATATTTAGAACATATATATTAACTTCTTCTTTTTTAAAGAGTATGTGTTTTAACTTCTATATATGTATTTTTATACATCAAATTTTTAAAAATAAAAAGAATTATAGTATCTCCAGTTAATTAATATAAACAGTCAACACCTAATTATATCAAAAGTATTCGCAAATCTCATGCAGAAGAGAGTAAAGACGTAAGGTAAAGGAAGCATCCAAATTCGTGGGAAGAAGATTGCTTGAAAAAGGGTTAGAAGAAATTGCGCACGCTTAAGTCCTTAAATTCGTGTGTGAACGTCATTAGTCTTTTTTTGTTGTTAAAGAACGTCATTAGTCTATAATCACCTGATCATATGGCTACCCACTCTATGGACTAAGTGCCCAACACATTTGCATGGATTGTCCTTAATTAATTAATTTAATTTACATTATTTTAAGCCTATTCTATTGGGCTAATAGCTCATTCACATATAAAATACAGTAGGCTTTTAGGCCCATATATTCGTTATCCTTGCTCTTACGAAACGATATTAAAATTATAGGCTTTGGGCCCATATATTAAAACTTAAAATGTAAAATTTTCAAAATTCGCAATGGGAGGAATAAACCTTTAAATTCGCAATTGCCCCAGTGTGTGTTTATTTGGCTGACCCGGTAAAGAGTCTTCCATGTCCTTTCGAGAACCGATTGTTTTAAAATTTCAGTGACCTTTTTGCTTTTATTTTCTCCTTCCTGGAAAAATTTCGCGGCTTCTTCTTCTCGTCTGCAAAAGCAAAACTCCGGGAGATTCAACGCACGCGTCGCCGGAGGAAGAGAGAGAGAGGAGTAGAAGAGAGAAGCGATTCAATTCTGTCGGATTGGCTTAGATGGTGACAGACGCGGCCTCCGCCATGGCGGCAAAACAAGCCGAGCGGTTAAAGGAAGACGGCAACAGTTGCTTTAAGAAAGAACGCTTCGGTGCCGCCATCGACGCTTACACCGAGGTACATGGTTCTCACTTGCTTTTCACTCCCCTTCTCTTATTTCATCGTTAGGGATTTTGTTTCCCGGGCGTATCCCTAGAATTTGATTTAGATCTGCGTGGAGGAATAAATCTTTTGATAGAATCTGGATATTGGAAAATTCGCTTATAATCAAAGCATAATATCATCAAAATTCGGTTTTAGATGGACTGTATTCGAGGATATACAATTGCTTATAGTGTTTACAGTTGGAATCGTTATGTGTTCTCGATGACTTATTCCTTTTCCTATTCTTGATCATCTTACCATCTTTGTGTGATTTCAAAGGCGATAACCTTATCTCCGAAGGTTCCAGTTTATTGGACAAATCGAGCTCTTTGCCACATGAAGCGAAAGTATGCATGTTCTGTTAAATAAATTTATACTTTTGATCAGTTCTTATGCATAAATAGTTTAAGTTTGGCTTGTGGGTCAATTTCAGGGATTGGACTAGGGTTGAAGAGGATTGTCGCAAGGCTAGTCAGCTTGACCACAATTCCGTCAAGGTTTGATTCTTTTGGTTATATCTAGATAGCTCTCTTTTGCACGACGTGCTATATCATGGAATCTATCAAGTTTTGGTTTGTTTTGCTCTTCTTCTTGTGTTGGCATTCTTTGGTCCTTTCTCCTCCCTGATATGGGGATTTTTCACTTATGTTCTGTGGCAGGCCCACTACATGCTAGGACTTGCGCTATTGCAGAGGAAAGAATATGCTGATGGAGTCAAACAGTTGCAAAGGGTATGGATCCTTTTTTCATCTGCACAATTTATCTGTGGACATGAATTTTTTACGCCATAACCTTGAGACCTAAGTAGTGTAGTTTCCAAGCATCTTAAAGAAGCGTAAGGGATCACTTGAGTCTCCATCTTTTTCTTTTGAAAGTTGTCTTAGTGGATATTTTTGACACTGGTTTTAGTGAGAAAAACCACGAGGGATGCGTTAATTTGTTGAAATCATCAATTACTTCGAAACAATGGTTTTGATAACTTCATGTGGCTACGTTTCATTCAGGCTTTAGATCTTGGAAGAGGTGCAAATCCAACAGGATATATGGTAGAAGAAATATGGGAAGAGCTTGCTAAAGCAAAATACATGGAGTGGGAACTGATTTCTGCGACGCGCTCATGGGAATTGAATAGTTTGAAGTAGGTTCTCTCTCTTTTTTATTTCGGTGCGAACGTTTTACTTGGAACTATGCTTCACTCTGGCTTTATGGAACTATTCGTGTTCGTCTTAGGGAAACTTGTGAGGCTGCTCTTAATCAACAACGTGCTTTAGATATGTCTCGAACAGAAGAGTCCTCGGAAGAAGCCTATTCTTCCCATATCGAGCAATTGAAAGCTCTTGATCGAGTGTTTGAGAAAGCTGCAGAAGACGACAAACCTACTGAGGTGCATTAACTTTTCTTTAAAAGCTTTTTGTAAGAGCCCTCTTCTGTTCAAATATGAGGTCAGTATCATTCTGGGTCTTTTTTTTTCAGGTGCCAGATTATCTGTGTTGCAACATTACTCTTGAGATATTCCGAGATCCTGTGATTTCTCCAAGTGGAGTTACATATGAAAGAGCAGCAATCCTTGAACATATCAAGAAGGTTGGCATTATCATCTCTCTTTGCTGTAGCGTTGATCTCTCTTCTTCTTCTTTTTTGTTTTTTCAGTCCTGTAAAGGTTTGGTCGTTTAAACCACTTGCTAGGTGGGGAAGTTTGATCCTGTAACGCGTGAAAAACTCGACCCATCCAAACTCGTTCCGAATCTGGCTATCAAGGAGGCAGTGGCTGCTTATCTAGACAAACACGTCTGGGCTTACAAAGTGGGTTATTGATTCAAATGGGGCTTAGCATACACACAATGAAGCGGAAGAAAGATCGAGTTTAAACTACTCAGTGACTGAACAAATCAGACTTTTTTTCAGTTCCGTGTGTTTGCCAATGTTTTCAGTGTAAGATTCTCTGCCGTGTATATATATCTGCTTTTGCACACATTGACAAAACGGACCGTTTAGCCCATAACACACACATACACTGAGTTTGTCCATGACCATGAGTCTCTGGAAATTTATAGCCATCATCATCTGCATTTTTCCTTTGCATGGTTTAGAATTTAAATTTCTAAACTCTATTGTATAAGCTCTTTTTTATCCATGGACCAATCGGTAGGCCAATACTTGTCCGTAATTAAAAGTTCTAATTCAACACACAATAAACCACACAACACATTTATACCCTTTTTTGGTCGCCAGCCCAAAAAGATTATTGATTTAAAATATGGAATTTTTTTTATATAAAATAGGAAAAAAATACTGATTTTTTTTACGACAAAAAGAAATACTGATTATAATTAGGGAAATTTGGTTATAATTACTATTACTACTATCGTAATCAGTATTTATTTTTCTATTTTTATAAGTACAGTAGTAGTAATTATTGTTCTTATTAGGCAACTAATAAAATGCGGGGACTATATATCCATTCAAAGTAATTATTGTATATTGTATTTTGAATAAGAAATTTTGAGGGAATGCAGTAAGAATACCGGGCCCAGTGTCAACAATGTAATCACTCAAAGACTACATTTGAACAACCTAAAATTGTGTCTTAAACTTTGTTTATTTCAATCTTTTGTATATTTTTATTTTGTTTTGCAAGAACTAAAAATAAAAAAGACACGAGTCTCACATAACATTTAGTGTCCCCATATTCTGAGATTTGAAGACTTTTTCATCTAAATCTCCATGTATTTATATTAAAAAAAACAATATTGTTTTAGCAACAAAATAATATCCAAAATTCCAAAGGTAAAAAAAACATATTTTTAAGTGAGAAAATTGATAATTATAACATCAAAGTCAATATATTTTTTCTTTAGTCAATTTAATTTTGTGGCATGTTATTTATTTTGTTGAATATGTTATTTTTGCATGTTAAATATTTCTATTAATGTTATTTTGACGCATTATTTAGTTTTGCTAGTAACTTAGTTAACAGTTTTTAATATTGTTTTTTGAAATCTAAGGAAACAAATATACAATTTTGGGGGAAAAAGCTATATGATACATCATAATGTTGACTTTTATCATTCTCATCATGTTGGCCAAAATAAAAATATGTTTTTGTATTTACAATTATTTTGAAGTTTTATCAAACTTCAGTTTTAAATTTTATTATTCTACTTTAAATTATGAAATATTTTAAATCTAATTTTGAATTAATGATATTTTCCGAATAAATTAAAGGCAATTTTTTAAAGAGCACAAAATGAAGTTTATTTTTCAAAAATAACCCTAGAAACTCGTTTGTTCATAAATAGCATTCATTAAAGTTAGGAAAGTCTTCCTAAATGTATCTAATGTATTCCTAACGGCTTCCTAAATTTTAATTTAAGTTAGGAAAGCTTTACTAAATGTGTCTAACAGCTTCCTAAATTGAGTTATGACGGCCTTCCTAAATGTGTCTAACACTTCCTAATAATGCTAAAAGTGATTAACAAAAATTTTAGGTCTATTATTGAACTGAAACTTAAAATGGGGCTGTTTGAGGCAATTTCTCATAAATTAATCAATGAAAACAAAACAATAAAAAAAAGGTTCTAACATCCTTAAAGGCTTTAAAAGCTTTATAATTGTTTTTTTGTTTGTTCAGGTAACAAAGCCATAAGTAAACCGACTGCTTCATGGGCACTCCTAAAGGTAAACCACTTGGTTAAATTAGTCTCTGACTTTTACCTATTAGCATTGCTAAAACATTTGCTGAATAATATGTTGTGTGTCAGAAATGGACTTATCTTTTCTGCTTCTTCTTATGTCAATAAATAGCCAATTTTCCTTAGAGAGTATTCTAATTGATAAACCTTACTTGAAGCAATTCACAATGAACAGGAGCACTTCTCTCAATGCCTGGATGGCATTCTAAAGTTGCATGGGGACATTATGGATGTCTTTACTGATATCGCAATGTTTATTGGAAACATAATTCTTTCACTTATATGTTTTCTCGCACATGTATTCTTATTTAACTCTCCCATTAGAACACACCTGACCATTATGTGTTTCTTTTGTTTTCCAGGATTGAGCTTTTTGCTACATCATTCTCAACTGACCGCTGCAATAATACAATCTCTGAAGGGATCTGTTGATCTGAACAAGGGGAGTATGTTCCTCTCCGCTATGCTTCAGTTTTTGATATCCAAGGGTTTTACTTGCAGCTTAATCTTCAAGTGCAATTGAGGGTGGTGGGTTCAATTTACCATAAAGGGCACATGCTTTACATACGTTCCTAGAATAATTTCCCCTTTCTTCCGATGTGTGTACGTAAAACTGATATCGTCCTCATGTACATCAATTTGACATATAATTTAATACCAAATGATAAAAGCAACTTCAGACCATGATCTCTCGGTAAGCTTACTTCACACAAATGGAAAAAACATGGGCATGCTTACTTAACTTGCATATCAAGCTAACTTTAAACCCAAAAACCTATACAACCTGTTTGTCAGGGAGCCACATCAACGGATTCTCAAAATCCGGGTCTTTCTGTTTGTCGGAGATTTATCTGTGGTGAAGGATAAAGTGCGGAGGAGGAGATGTTGTTGTTGTTTTTGAACCTTGAGATGTTGTTGTTGCCGGAGGTAGAGAAGAAAGTATCAAGAGGCGAAGGAGGAGAGAAAATTTGCGGAGGAGCAGGTGGTGTTATCACCGGAGTTGTGGGCTGAGATGATGATGGAGGAGGCGCAGTGGTTGTAGTTGGTGGCGTTAAAATCGACAAAGGAGAAATCAAACTCATTCTTTTATCAAAGTTCAATATAAATTTAAAGCAATAAACTTTTTTTCTATGGTTTGAGTCGTTTGAGTCTTTTCTTTTCAAAAAAAAAAACCATCATCATCCTCACCACCATCATTCTCAAAATCACCAAAATTTCTCTAGTTCTTCCTCAACGGCAAACTTTTCACGTTAAGCCATTATATATTTCTTCCACTTGCTTAATATTATCATTTTCGATTTTAGAAACTCCACTCTGTTCCTGCCTTGGGTCCAAAGGAGACACGTAGCTTCCTCTGCATTCTAGTATGAAAATCTTACACCTCCTCTAACTATTTTTTTACTTGGTGATTGTGATGGTAATTCAGCATTTATTTCCAGCCAAATAGATACGACTCCATCCCAACCTTTTTGATGGAATTTAGTACATGTGTGTGTATTAGTCCATTTCATAATAACTATAAGATATCTATCTATTGTCTTAATTATCTCAATGTCCATGTATTTCTCACTGCAAGAGCGATATTCTCCCTGAAGAAAGGAGTCTGGTTCTGGAAGAGTGGCATGCCCTTGTTAAGTGGTCTCAGAAAGTTGGCGGTTGGGACATTGATGGGTCCACAGAAGGAGAAACAGATCAACTGGTATCTGGTCTGGTCCCCTCGAAAAGCTGATAAACCTTTTGACACCTAATATTGACAAGATTGCAAAGATTATCCAACATCATGCAGTATCTGTATGTTCTTCTATTTCTTGTTAGCTTCAGTGTTTCTCTGCTGCTTTGGCTTTTGGTAGCATCCTGTTCAGCAAGATTTGGAGTTTGATGGTGTTATTTTCAAACAGGCATTGGTTGTCATATGCTTCGGGTTTTCATTGCTAATTGCTGGGGTTAAACCAGCTGCACTTGTTCAAGATTTAAATCGTATGGGGCCAACGAAGCTGGAGCTCGAGCAAGCATTTTACCGAGGCATGTACATTTCAACAATCACCAAGAACCTCAACGTACTGCTTAGAGGAACCAACGAACCGGTTTGGTAATGGAAAATGATATATAAATATATATTAAAAAAAAAAAAAAAGGAAAATGCCTACTGCTCTTGCAGATTGGCATAAGAGGTGCTTTCGTTTTCCTCTTGGAATATATCAAAAGAGGGATCACTTGTTGATGTAGCACGGTTTAATGTTATTGTTGTGACTCAGCCAATAAATGCTTTTGCTGAGAACAAATAAGTTTTTATGACTTTGTGCAAATAAATAAATAAGTTTTTATGACCTTGTCCTGCATAAAGCAGCTCAAAAGAAAATCAAATATGACGACTAGATGTTTATTTGATATACCTGGCATATTCGAATTCAACACACTTGCTTCCTTTATATCTGAATTATCTTCTTTAAGCAAACTAGTCTTAATCTTCTTTTAGCAATTTTCAGAGATACGGATGTGTTTCAGTTTTAGTTTTGTTTTTCGACTTGAAAGCAGAAATGTTCCATGATCAAGCAAACAAGGAACAACATTTGAAAAACTTGATAATAAGATTGAAACAGTAAAAAGAAAAAAAAGGGATTGAAACAGTAGATCTTAGATAGAAACAAAAGACAAATCTCAGATGGAGTGATTCAGCAAATGCAATTGATCTCGAGACACAGTCAAGTATTTGGACAGGCACAAAAACTTGAAAGTAAAGACCACCCTAGATATATTCTCAAATGGACTGATTTGGACACACACACACCACCACCACTACATAGAGGATATATATGGCGAAAGTAACTCCCTAGTTGCAGCAACTGCATCGCATCACATCCCTCAAGAGTTGTCTCCACCACATTATCTTCCAGCTGCTCATTTACAATGGTGACAAACTTCAGAACTTGTTGCACAATGGTGACAAGAATAATATTTCATGCTTGTACTGGAAACAGACAAAAAAAAAGAATAAAAAGAAGCTAACCTCAATCTGCAGAAGTGGTCGCCACTTCTTTCTCCCTGCATAAAGGGACTTGTAAATCAAATTCAACACAAAAGATAAGCCAAAAGTCTAATCCTATCTTCTAATCGCATCGGATTCAAACGGATTCCCTAATATTCACTCTCGAGGCATTAGCTACAGTCTCAATTAATATTGGAAACAATCAGCTCTAGCGAATTGCTTCAAATCTCCTTTTCCAGAGATTATAACACAGAATTTCTTACCTAGCTCGCAATGTCTAGTTCACCAAAACGCGCAGTTACATCTGCTGATTCTATGAGATGAGAAATCATGGGATGCATATCATCCCCATTATTCTTCTCCTTCTCCGGCTCCTGCAAACAAACAACAAACAAGTGATCGTCGGACTTTTGTACCTTGTACCTCTTTATGCTTACATAAAGACTACATATAATGTGCTTATATAACAACTTACATATAATGTGCTTATATAACAACTTACATATAATGACATGACGGCTCCACAATGCTTGAAAGCATTAATATTCTGGAGGCAATTATCGTTATCGCTCCCACGTCCTAAACCAAAGTGTAGAGCAAGTTTGGCAAGCTGCATATGCATTGGTTAAAAAGAACTTGTTAGATGTTGCAAAATCAACAAGTTAACAAAGGAGAAGACAAAAACAGAGATACCTTGGTGCCGGACAAGGAGAAGGAAAGTGTATCGATTATAGATGTGGCCCTAGGAGCCTTTTGGCCGATTTCTTCAAAGGCTTTGTTCAATCTTTGAACGTCGGATTTTATGTCATGGCCAATCCAAATCCTTTCGTTGAGCATGTCGTGGACCGTATCGGAGATTTGAAGGAATGTAGGTGATTCGCTAGTTTGAAGCACACTCCAGGATTCACCAATCTGCCCCAGCGTCTGAGAACAAACTTCGATCACTCCCAACTGCAGAATCCCAGAACGATCTACTTTGAAATCAAAGAAAGCCATTACTTCGTCGCTCATGATTTTAGATCTGAGAAATTAGGGTTTTTTTTTAAAAGATTTGGAAGCGAGAGAAGAAGACTTGGGGTTAAGAACTGTTGTCACTAATTAATGCCCTTTTTATTTCAGTATGCTTTAAACGTACCGAATCATACAAGGGTTTTGTTGAGTTGTGCGTATTAACACGTGGACCATATCTTACACAAATGACAAATTATAAAAAGGATAGTACTTACAAAGTCTTAAGGGCGTTGTGTATAAATTAACATGAAAATTTTACCAACATTATCGACCGATATATACGCACGTATGTTAAAAAATTTACATAACAACGAAGATTAAAAATGCTTCTTATTAATATAGGAATTTGTATCAATTTTTATGTTCGTATATATTTTCATTATCCCCCAGTTCAGAATGATTGAAAATTATATAAATTAAAAGAAAATATAAAATTAGTATCGAAAATGTAAAGTAACACACAAAAATCCAAAGGGTAATTGTTTTATTGTAAATACATAATGGATTATTAGGATTAATTTTCAACCCGTAGAATAAACAGTTGGAAGAATAAACAGTTTTATTGTAAATGTTACTTCTTGTGGATAAACAGTTGGAAGAATCAAATTCTTTCTTTTTCTTGGCTTTTCTGTGAAAGTTGTTGGGTGAGGAAACATCAAAGAGTGGTTGAGGACGAATCCACATTCTATCCTCTCTATTAAATATTCGATTTCCAACTTTCATCTATCGACCCGTAGTTATTACGAATCACGAGTTGTGGCAATTTCGCGATTCAATATTAACCTTCCAATCAATCTAACAAACGAAGTCCATGTGATTTTATCCTTGCTTACATTCTTTTTTTTTGAACAACTAGATATCCTTGTTTACATTCATGCCTTTTCTGGTGATGTTTGGAAAAAAAAAAAAAATATATATATATATATATATAAACATATTCCGTCCAAATATTTACATACACATATTTAAAAAACAAAAAAAAAAAATCAAAAATTCATTTTATCAGTAATTTTTATATTAGCGAAATTTTTGTTTAACCAGAGTAGCGTGCCCCCATCTAATTTTTTTTGTTTTCGATGTAATTAACACAAATTTATTTATATATTTTAGCTAAATATTTTCATAATATAGATGAGTGCCTCCGATTCAATTTTATCTACAGTTGAATTTTATATAAATTTAAATTGTTTATTAAGTTATACTACTTATTTATAAATAATCTTGTAAAATGACTTTTTTTTTAATCAAGGTGAAATGACTGTTTTATAATTAAAAAATGACATACGGCAAAAGGAAGAGGAATCACATTACGTTACATAGAGTAGTATAAACAGAAATCACATCATAAATAATGAAAACTCGTGACTCTGTAATCAAACTCTTTTTCCAGAGAGTGTGGAATAAAATAGATTTGTTTTGTGGTTCCGCGTGATGTGAAGGACACGACATGACAGCCTTTCTATGTATTTTAATATTGTTTTTATTATACAAGAAACAGAATAAGGCCACACAGTTAGTTACTTGTTGACGAAGGCGTTCACAGCTGAATAAAAGCCAACATTGATTTTATTGATTCCCCAGAAAAACATCAAACGGAAAAACTATTCACACGGATTTTCTACTTACAAACTCATATACGAAAACCATACTGTATTATATTATTCAGATCCTAAAGATATGAATAATTTACAAAAATTCTTAAAGCCAAAGAAATAGAACAAAAGAGCAAGAATTTAGATAATTTACATTGCGGATCTTTTAATGGGCATTCTCTCAGGCTGTGTGAGTGAGATTCATAGCTTTTCTCAGTCTGTCCAATATCCCATTTGCTTTCCTCTGTGCCCTTGAGGTTCCTTCACGCGCAAGCTTTGTTATGGTTCCATGTGTATTCTCCTCTTCCTTGATCTCCTTCCACTTTGTCCTGTCGCTGAAACATATAGTATGCAGTATCACAATCGCATTCTCTTTGTTTCGCTTGCATTCGCTCTCTCGAGTTATCCTCAGCAACCAAGAAACCCCACCGAGCTCACCCAATTCCTCCACAGCCTTCCAGTGAGTAACAAGCATTGCCAATATAGCTAGAAGCTCGTCGACGTATAGCCCATTTGAGATTTTCTTACCTAAAACCCTAACAGCTCCGTCCTTTACGGCTCTACTCCTGTTTTCATGGGCAATGCACAGAGTGAAGATCGCTGCAGCTACGTCTTTGATAGCCAATGGATTCCCTTCCTCCAGGAGATCGATAAGCGGTTTCATGATCCCGGATTTCCCTATAAGTACTTTGTTCGAATCGAGCGCAGACAGAGTGAAGATCGCTGCAGCTGCGTTGCTTCTCGTGGCTACCGTTCCACGCCTCAATGCATCGATCAGGAGAGGAATAACATTAGGGTTTTCGCAGACGAGCTTTTTGTTGCTGTCATCATGTATGGATATGTTCAACAATGTCGTGATCACATCTTCCTGAATATGCTCGTCTGGGTTTGACCCGTGCAGCAAGGGATTCACTAAGCGGGTGATTTCATCGGGAGACTCACCAAAAAGGGCTCGGAACTCCGGTCCTTTCTTGGTCACAAGTCTTAATTCCTTTGCAGCTGATTTTTGGTCAGGAAGGTTCGAAGACGAGACTTTACAGAGCAAGGCATTGAAAATCTCACGATCTGATCTTGTGACAGCTTTCTCTTCATTAACAAGGTTGGATTGATACTGGTTCGTCGTCTCTAGCCCAACCTTCTTGCACCATTTTGAAATCATTTCACGGACTAAGAGATTGGGAGTTAAAGCTGTGTGAGGCAGAACTTGCTGAGTCTTGGGACATGTTCGATTGCCTGAGCTCAACCATTTCTGGATGAATGACTTATCGTACGTCTGCAACACACACACACACACACACACACACAAAATGTAAAATTTTAATTCAATTTTAATCATATTCGATATCCAGGGGTATTATCAAACAAGCGAGGCACTTTTAAGAAGAAATTGCAGAATTATCATCTAAAAGATCAAATCTTTTGTTCATTTCCATGAAAGACTCTCCAGATTCCCTCATTCTGAGGTTCCGATAGGTTCGAATATCAATTTTACTGATTGTGTTCTTTCCTACCGACACAAAGCAATAGTTTCAAGAAACCCGAGGCGGATCTTCTCCGCCGGTCGAGAAAATCAGATGAAAAGTTTCAAGCCAATCAAAATCCCCCAAAAATCCATTAAAAAAAATCAGTCACCAGCCAAACAGAGAACAAACTGAAACAGAAGATTTCAAAACCCTAGACGAAGAAAACAAATCAGAATGTGACGTCACTGACCTGACCAGAAGCCAAAACGACGGGATCCCGCATGAGCTCGTTGGAGAGAGGACAACGAAACTCCTCAGGACAAGAAACCGTCTCGAGCATCTCCAGCGAAGATGATTTCGCCATCTTCCTCATCGTCGCCTGTTTAAACGCAGAAAGAGCCTCCTGCAACTGATCGATTGTCTGGACGCCCAAATCATCCTCTTCCTCGATGTTCCTCAGCAGTTTCTTCATCTCGCGCTTCAGTTCCTTCGCCTTCGCAATCGCCGTCGGATCCGAATCGAAAACTCCGGTCTTCGCCATCTCCGTCGGATCCACCGCCGATACTCACCAAACCCTTCTCGGATTATGCTGCCGAATTTTTTGAATTAATATCTCCTCCGGGCCATTAATATTTTTTTTTTTAATTTTCTTCTCTCTGTGAAAGAGAGAGAGAGAGAGAGTTACAATAAATATGAGGAGGAGGAGAGAAGAAGGGGAAGTGTTGTAGTGTAGTGCCACTATAATAAAATTGTGTGGCCTGCACCGAATTGGACACGTCATTACTCGTTCATAATAAGTAATTAAAAAATCTAAAATTTTAAAATTTAAAGGATTTTAATAATGCAGCACGTATGACCTACCTCGCGACTAAGGTGTCAAACTACAGCCGACACGAATAGTCTCCCTTAAGCTCATATACACGTTATGGTCATTTTCCGAGTTATAATTAAACCGCTGCTGTTTTCTTCATTTTCTAACAGGAACCAACAAAATATCGAACCATGTTTATATATATAATGAGGAAGCAACCGGTTATATATGTTACTTGATAATCTTTCGAATTGATAAACACTAAGAAAATCTATTAAAGTTCATTCTTATCGCTAATGGAATTAGAATAAGCATGTGATGATATCTTATAGGTAAAGAGAAGATAGACAAAATCTACAACAATACAAGAAAAGAGAAACTTACCAAAATCTCTATAGCCAACAGGCCCAACACCAACCTAGTTTTAGAAGAGTATATTTCCGCACTTTACAAATTTTGTATATTTTGATCATTGTTTGCTACATTTTATTCTATTTATGGAAAAATATTTTGTTCAATAGTTGGGGGGGGGGGGGGAATGATTATTTTTGGACATTTTTTGTCCAAAAATATGAATATGTACAGTGTTTTTTTTTAATAACTAGATATATATGACATTTAAATTCCTGAAAAACATTAGTTTTTTATTTTCCAAAATATGCAAATTGTATAAATAGAGAATGTGCTAAAAAAATTAGAACGAAAAAATGGTAATTAGAGAAGAGGTGGTCTTGCGGTAATATAAAGAGTTGATTTTTTTCTGTTTTAAATTCAAATTTCCTTTGAAATAGAATTTTAATTTTTAAATTAAATTATCTAAAGATTGATTTTTGGTATTATGGATAATTATATATTGAAGCCATAAAAATTGGAAAGTTTAATTCAAACTATAATTTTAAAACTAATCAATTTTCCTTTTTCTCTCTCTATTCTTATCTCTATTAGAGTATTTTGGTGAGTTTATAAATTTTATTTTTTTATGGTTTTTTTTTTCGCCTAAATTTGAATTTTATTAAGATAAGAGTGAAGATACTTTATGAAGTAAAGGAGTCCATATAGGAGGATATAAATTACTAATTTTAGTTTTTTTATGGTTATAAAATATATTTATCAATAAAAATTTCACGGTTTAAAAAATAAAAATAAAAATAAAGAAGACGGTAAAGGCGGCGAGTAAGATTGGGTGAGAAGAATTTGGCATTTGGGAGAACTGTGGGAGAGAAGAGTGGGACCCATAGAGTTATTCCAACATGGCAACATGGGAACAGCTGTCTTTCCGCGTGGATTCTCTTGTACTCTTTCCCTCTCTTCACTCTCTGACACTCTATTTTCTTCTATGACCTTTTTACCCCTGCCGTTTTTCCGCACTTTCTCCTTTTTTTTTGTTTGTTTTTTTGTTCTTGTCAAAAAATATAAAAAATAGAAAAGAAACAAGGTTTATTCTATAGCTTTCGACGCGTGATTGGATGAATTAAGAACGCTGACCAGGACTGGTCAGATCTTGAATTTAACTTCTTTTTCAAGATTCATTTTTCAACTTTTTTTTTTTTTTCATTTTTTAACTTTTTATAACATTCTGCTAAGGAACAAGAGAAGAGATAACACCATTGTAAAACAAAAGTCAAAAGTTCAGAGAACGACCTTTTCCACCAAGATATGAAACTGTAATTTGCAAGGGTAGTTATTTTTCTGAAAAGAATTTGCAGACTTATTTGCCACGAAATTTTACGTTGGTAATTTTGTCTACAGTTATTATCTGTTACGAATTCCATCATAAAACTTTTATTAAAATCACCTAAAAAGTCGGCTTAGCTAACCAGCCAATAACCACAAGAAGGTGGGTTGATTGATTGACGTCCATGCAAAGAATCCGGGTTAGAATAGTGTTTTAGGTTCAAAACTGAAGTTGTTCTAACGAAATTAGAAACGTGTATGAATAAATAACAACGTGTTTCTGAGAAGTGGGGACCATTCATCTGCAACACACAGAGAATCTTACAAGTGCCAAGTTGGACTGCTGGTCACAAATCAGCACTTAGCCCACGTGTCGATATCCAATCCCCTCATCATCTTCCTGCTGTCATTTTTTTCCCTGCTTGCGAGACACCTTTGCTTTCTGACATTATTGTTTTTGTTTTTATTTGTGTGATAACAACACTCTTATCTAGAACAATGAACATGTAATTTCCAAATGTTTGGTAACAAAGTAATTGAATCGTTTGCAAACAAATAATTTTTTTTATGAATCTTTGTGTAGCCATTCCTCTATTCGTAGAATTGTCGATTCCATACAATGCAATAAGGTTTATATCATGCGTATAATGCAAATCTACAAGATGATATTTTTAATTTAAGCATTTTTTGGTTAAAGAGATTTTAATCATTTTATACAGTATAAATTCTGGACAATTTTAATCTGTTGGCATAGTTAATGTAAGGACATGTTATTAGTGTTGAACGCGCGTAAAAAAAAAAAAATAATAATATATATATATATATATATATATATATATATATATATAAAGACACGTACTGTACAGCTTGACATATGTTTACACTTTTGGATACTTTTGATGTTTCTTTTATTTGGCAAAATATTTGTATTTTTTCAATTGTTCCTCGCCATTGTCGGCGGAATGTTGATTCAGAACGAGTTGAACCAAAAATAGAGTTCAGAATGATTGAAGAGTCAGTCAATTGGAAACGTCCATATCGATTGTTTTTTGCATTTGAAAATATCAAGATTTCAAGTTCGATTTGGTTATTATTATAAATTGAACGCACGTCGAAATTGTGTTCATATGTTATTAAAAGGTCTTAAACCTGTTAAAAAAAAAAGGGTCTTAAACACTCACGACGAAAAGATTGTAACAAAGCTCAATTTTTACTGGTATTTAGTAATTTGTACCATGTATGCTTCAAAAGCCGAAAATCTTTTAGATTGTTGTTTCTCGATGTCAGATTCGTATTTGTATATTTTATTTTACATTATATTTTTTCTTCTTTTAAAAGCAGCATACATCAATAGAGAAGATCATTAATGCGGTTTGGACGTACTTGGAAACCATTTGAAGTGTTGTAAGATAGAAGACAAGACCAATAATTGAGAGAAACTAAATATAATTGTCATATTATTATTATGTTATGTGGAAGGAACATACATAAAGGAGGCCTATTTGACACGTATGTTTTTCTTTGTCAACAACCCATATGTTTTGTTTTTTTCTTTTCCTTTTTACAAACAACCTACGCATATATATAATCTTTACGTTCACTTCGTTCGTTACATAATTTTCAAATAAATTTTGACGTTTCTTATTAATTAAATGTATTAACATGGTTCATAGGGTTGGATAAACTCGCATCGTTAACATATGGTATTGCTCTTGTTTGATATCACAGATATATTATTCTACACTTTATTTTAGTGATACTAGATTGATGCTCTTCATATTGTTTTCCATTTAGTAATGCGAATGCAAATGAACGAATACATTAATAAAATATTGAAATTGGCAACAATACCTAACTTAAAACTTGATAAAAACAATTATTTGTATTCATGTGAAAACGATTCGAAAACATGATTTCGTCAAATTTATACAATTTACAATATAGTGAGCGTAATTCTGCCGAATACATATCATTCACAATATTAAACAAGTAATGATTAAAAAAATAAAAATTAACAAATAATTTTTGAATTCATACTGCACGCAATGCCGTGCCTAGATTCACAGAAGGTTAAGGCAAAATAAAAATTGGAATTTTTTAAATATATATTTTTCTAAAATATTCTAAACTAAAAATAAAAAAATCTTGGTGTAAATTCACAACTGTATCATTTTTATCTTTTTTTTTTCTATGTCTCCACAGATATTGATAAAATAATATAAGATGTCAAATTAACAAATTTTGAATCACTAAACCATAACTGCAAGATTCGTAACTTTTTTAGAGATAAAGAAAAATTGAAAAATATGAACTTTTAAAAATAATAAAAAATTTGAAAAACATGAAAAAAAGAGGATTAGAATAAGAGGTACCAAAACATGACAATGACATGGCTCGAACTCTGGTTCATAGTAATAAACATTATCACTAATGTCACTATGATACACCAACTTTCCAAAAAAATTGTGGCGTTAAATGCTTTTATATAATTCACGTACCTGAGGCAAATGCCTTTTTGAATGTACACTAGATACGGCTCTGACTGCACGTTTTAAAATTATAACTAGTATAGACAAAAAGTTATTTTGGCGTATTAAATTTATCTAGTTTTAAATTTTTTCATTGATTATGCTATTTTACTATTCAAATATTTCGTTATTCTATTCTGCTATTCAAGCCCTATAAATTTAATGCTTTAGTTAGTGGTTTCAAAACTTTTACTTAGATATTTTACATGTATTATCAAATGCTAGTTCTGTAGAGAGTAAGAACAATGCGCATTAGAATGTTTATGTCCAGCAGATATATATATATTCATAAATGGGAATGAGAATATCGATTGAATTCTCCGTTTTTAATCCTTATATAGGTTGAAGTCATAGCCTCAGTGAAAAGAAAATGGTGTAAAGCCCAACAAATCCAATTGAAAAACAAAAAACGACATTCGTAGAGTTTGGATGACTAGGAAGCTCTAGATATGATACAAACACCTCGAGGCCCATTTGCTAATTTAAGCAAACCTTGTAGTAGTAAGTCTAGAACTAGAGGATATAAAAGCTTTTTGATTATTGAACCCACATGACTCATTCAAGTGAATGGAAGACAAATTAAAAGCATCGGGACTGAATTATCAGATATCCATCCAGAGCTTTTAGCCTTTTACCTTCCTAAATAAATTATTTTGACACTCTCAAGTCTCATGTAAATATTAAATAAATAAAAAATTTAAATGTTAAAAGAAATATGGAATTCGTGATTTGTATAGTTTTGACACAGATATATTTAAAAATCTAATGGTTTAAAAGCGTTCAACGTCAACAACATTTATATAATAAGATATATGTGGGCAAGTGTCGGTGGGCATAACCGGTTGAAGCCAATAGCCAATTGTAAAGACTAACGACTAATCAAATATTTATGGCAACAGGCACCCTTGGTTCGTGGGGTATAGGACGGTCCACTTATAATTTTAACATTTATATAAAGAAAATAAAATCTGAGAAGATCAAGAAAACATATTGATACAAAAGATCATAAAGGGTAAAAAAAGGTATGTATGTATGTATGATTTTGTTAAAATTGTAACTGTATGTTTTCGTAAATAATAAAACTTGGATCATAGGTGTGTGTGGTTTATAGCATTTGAGCTTTTGTTATTTTTTGAAATTGATATAAAAATTAGTTTTTTTTTGTGAACTCAATAATCATATTATTAATATGTTAGATAAAAAGAGAGTTAACAGATAACGTATGTTTCTTAAATATTATAAAAAATATATGATTTTGCAAGGTTTGAAATTACAAGTATTTTTAAAATAGTCATAAACTAATTCAATATTTTGTAGACTATTAAGAATTAAAATCTAATTATTATATTTTTAATGGTTAGGAGTTAGAACAACAAGTGTAGCATAATGGGATGTACCTGGCTTGTATAAGCGTTGAATGCAACTTATTTTACATTGATTATTATTCAATAGAAAAATACGATATTTTGTTGACATATACTTATAATATATATATTCATCACTCTTTCGTTTGTTTCCTAAGAGAATCATTAGAATTAGAATTATGAAAATAATAAGAAACAAATAAAAAAAGGAGACCCAGACAATAAAAGTAAAGAAGGCGAGGCGAAGAGGCAATTAGAAAAATAAAAACGTGGAGAGGTGAGAGAGACCCCACTGCTTGACTGCCCCATCCCTCATTGGGCCACTTCAAATTCTTTCTCTCCTTCTCCAAAGGCCATATCTCTTTTTCTTTTCTTTTCTTTTTTTTCTTCATTCGTCTTTTCCTTTTTTGGTCACACACATAACCTATAGTATTTTGCTGTTTAAGTCTTTAAGAGGTAGATATCCGAGAATGTATGCATATATATATATATATATTATTATTATTTTTAAGTAAAGAGAGTGTATTTGCATAACTGACTCTGGCTAAGAAATATCAAAATTTAAAACATATTTTAGAACAAAATGTCTCTGTGTGCTTGGTAAGACATTTTTTGTGACGATGTTTCCTGATTTTGACCAAAAATTGTATTAAAGCTGCTTTTAAATTAGTTTTAAAGTTGGATGTGTTATTTATCCGTCATATTTGTTTAGGTGGTTAAATTAAATAAGAAATTCAGCCACAAAGACTCAAGCATTTACCATATTCTTGAGTCTACAAAAAAATATAAGTGGATCATCATCATCACTAGATCCATAGGTATTGGTTTATCAGTGACACTCAATTCATTCTTTGCCGCTAACATTCTTGTCCATGCGATTTTCCAGGTGTGTGTAATTTGTTTCGTTTGAGATATCAAAACAATAAGCAAATTTGGATGATTTCAATTCTCAAGGGTGTGGAAAAAAACCGACTTTTCACACTGCTAGAATATTAGACCAAATTATTGTTGAATCTCTAACGAATCCACGTTTTTTTTTTATTCTTGACACCAGATTTGTCATATATGGGAATAATTAACTGATTAATGATCATCCGCCGTTATAGCGTGGCCTCGGGACAGTAGATCAACTTTAACAAATCTTCCATCATGTTTAGGAACGATATTCCAAATCCCTTAAGATGTGAGATTAAAGGCACAGTTGGAATAACTCAGGAATGAGGAATGAAAACATATCTAGGATTTCCGGAGAAGATCCATAGCTCAAAAACCCAAGTTTTTGCATTTGTTCGTGATAGACTACAAAATCGAGTTAATTTATGGCCCTCAAAATTTTTCTCGAAAGGTGGAAAAGAAGTTTTGATTAAATCTCAAACTCAAGCCCTTCCGACATATGTTATGTCGTGTTTTCTTCTCCCAAAAGCTATTTGCTTAAAGTTGTGTAGTGCGATTGCAAATTTCTGGTGGAGCTCTAAAGCAGATTTCAAAGGAATTCATTGGATGGCTTGGGAGAAGCTATGTACTCAATTATCTGATGGTGGCCTTGAATTCAGGACTTTGAAAGAATTTAATATTGCACACCTTGGCAAACAATTATGGCGGCTTCTACGATATCCAGAATCTCTGCTTAGCCGTGTTCTTAAAGGAAGATATTACAAATATTGTAGCCCTCTTGAAATCCAAGTATCAAGTCGCCCCTCATATGGATGGAGGAGTATAATGGCAGCAAAGCCCCTTATGCTATCAGGTATTCAAAAGACGATTGACTCGGGATTTGGAACTCAAGTTTGGTCAGAACCATGGATTCCTGACAAACCGGCGCGTGCTCCCAAAAGTCTAAATGTGGTGACAAACCCTACCTTATATGTCAACTCGTTGATTGATTTTAACACCAAACAATAGAAGATACATTGTCTCCGTACCCTATTCCCCCCAGAAGAAATTACCCTAATATTGGGGATACGTCCGAACCGGTCAAGTTTGAGAGACGGATATAGTTGGCCCTTGACTAAATCCGGTAATTACACAGTAAAATCTGGATATTGGGGAGCGAGAAGAGAACTCTTTCTCGTCGTATCTGTGACCTCCCTTTTCAGGGACCTAGTACTACGGTACTTAAGGCACAAGTATGGAATTTGAAAACTACGCGAAAAGTAAAACATTTCGTGTGGCAATGCCTTTCGGGTTGTCTGGCTTCATGCCAAAATCTCTTTTATCACCACATAGGTTGGGAAAAAGAATACCCTCGTTATGGGGCGGAGGAGGAGACTGTTAATCATATGATATTTGAATGTCCTCCAGCTAGACAGGTTTGGGCTTTATCGGTAATCCCCTCGGCTCCGGAACATTTCCCTTCCCCGGCATTTTTCACCAATCTCGATTTTCTTTTCTGGCGAGCTAAAGAAAGAGTTGCGAGTGAGGAGTCAATCCGGGCCTTCCCGTGGGTTATGTGGTTTATTTGGAAGGCGAGAAATAAGAAGGTTTTTGAGAACGGGGTTGAAGATCCCCCAGACACCCTTGCACACACTATATAGGAGGCAGAAGAATGGAGAATGACTAATTCTCGAGATGAGACTACTGAGGAGGATCATGCGGGTCTTACTGACATAAGCCCTTCTTGTCCGTCGGTCCCGGTGTGCCAAATTGATGGCTCTTGGGTTGACTCCGACACTCGGAGTGGACATGGCTGGATTGTGACTTTTGGAGAAAACCTCGTAAGATTAGGACTGAAGGGATCAAGGAGAAGTTTATCGCCACTACATGCCGAGCTTGAATCTCTTTTATGGGCAATGAAATGTCTAATCTGAGAATCCATGACAAATACTGTTTTTGCGACGGATTGCACGGATTTGATCACTATGCTCGCAAACCTTATGGATTAGCCGACTTTTGCATCAGAGTTAGAAGATTTTAGACTCTTTAATGAATCTTTTGTATCTTTTTATAATTTTTATATTCCTAGATCTGAAAATATCCGTGCGGATTTCCTTGCAAAATGTGCAAGAGCACGTGGCTACTGTTTCTCCCATGTAAGTTCGGCGGCTCCTTCGTGGTTTTCCCTAGAGAAAAGTTTATTTCCGCAAACTTAATAAAATGGTGATTTTGATGTTAAAAAAAAAAACTTAACTGATTGATGTATACTCCAAGATCAAGAGACGATCCTGGCTTTGATTTTTTGTTCCCCCTTCCTCGTCATTTTCCGTATTCGTGACAGCATACAATATGTTTTTTTTAGAAAACAGAAAAAAATACACAATATGTTTTGATTCAAAGCGAAGAAACCATATATGTGTTAGATTGCTATTTTGTAAGCGTTATTAGCTCCTCTTTCAAAACTCCAAAAAAAAAACAAAATTAGATAAAAAACCAAAAAAAATAATAAAGGAAGAAAAAGAACCATTGTATCGATGAAAAAAAGAATATATATTTTAGTAAAAAAATATATGTTGTAGCGATAATAATTGAGTATTGTGTTAGTTTTGTCGACAAAGATAAAAGAAAAATCAAACAAACAACAACAAAATTCATTTGATATTAATTGATCCAAATTGTGACAAAGTGGCTTGTTTGCAAAATAATAATACTGTATGATTTTTTGGGTGAATTTTTTTGTGATACATAGCATGTTGATATAATACATTTTTCATCGGGATATTATATCAACATGTTTGAAATTTTGACTATCTAGATTAATAAACAATTATTATTTATCATTGAGTAGATGAGATCAATTCCGACCAACTATATGGAATGACTCGTTCGGCTCATGATTCATGATATTTGAGACCTATACTTCTAAAACTTTCTTGGGGAGTATAGAATTCCATTTGCAGCATCACATGATTAATTAATGGATAAGTGGACCATCAAATTTTGAATCATTAGTTAATTAATTAACGATGGATATAAATCGTAAAAATATCGAGACAGAAGGGTTAGGTCAGTTCAGCTATGTGGATTACAAAAATCTGGTCTGAAAAAGAAAAACCGAATATTCGCATATAACAAAAGAATAAAAACAAATATATAAAATATTGATAAACCTTATCTTATTCCACGTGCTCCATTTTTTATCCCACTTTTCTTCTCTCTACAGTGGCTTTTATCAGGTGTAGTCGATACTACACGACAAACCCATGCGCCTAGACCTGGACGTGACTTCTTACGCCAAGTCACATTCAATGTACGCGAGAACTACGTTACGTGTTATTGCCACGTCAACACATAATTAATATAATACATTATCCTCTACATCGATCTTCACGTCCATTTGATCTGTCTTTTTTCCTCTTCTACCTTTGGATCTGACTGTTGAACAATATCCGACGGCTATCAATTAGAACCTTATCTGTGTTTGTGTCCCTGTCGCACTCGATAATTGCTCGAAACATATGTGATTTCTTCACGATGTTCATTTTCCGCGTAGAAATCTCTTCTTCGTAAAATCTGGATTTTTTTTTGCTTTAATTTGTTTCTTTTGTCTCATTTTTTGTATTTTAAATTATTATTTCAAACGGGAAAAATTATAAATAATGGATGATTATATTATTCACTAGAAGTCTAGAACTAACTACGAAAGATTTCCGAGTTAAAAAGTGACACGTGGCTTTATCCTTCAACTTTATCGAGTCCACACAAATAGACGGCCACCGACGGCGCTATCGAAACCGATGGCACGACACATGACGGTGTTAACGGCGAGAGATGACGGCGTTAAGTTGGTGGTGCGTTTGTATGCACCAAGCCACCGCGTCTGCATATAACGGTTTTTTCTCCACGGCGGAAGCATGAGGCCACGACTCTTAAGCGAAATCCTCGCCGCGTCGCACACGAGCCGTAAGATCCGCTTGAGATCTTCCCCTCGTCCGACGAAAACCGCCGGAAGTGATTGTAGGACACGCGCGTACTGTGCCGTCGGTCTGGCGATCTGAAACTGCGACGCGAAATCCAAATCGACGATGTAACGGACGGTCTGAGATGAGGCGGCGCCGGGTGTGTGCACGACGTCGATAAATTCGTGGTTACCGGCAGTGAGGCCGCCGGAGGATTTCCATTTGGTTTTACAGATCGCCGCATTGTGTCCCAGCTCTCTAAGAAGGGACATAAGCTTGCGCCGCAAAACGGCACGCTGTTCGTGATCGGATCCCAGAGACGACGACAGCATTTCCACCGCTCTCGCCACGTGGAGCAACACCATTCTTCCGTAGGAGTCTTCCCTGAGAGAGCCTCTCAGAAGTTTCGCAATATCGCCGGCAAAATCAGGGAGCTCGACTCGTTCCGAGTCAGAATCGGAGTCTGATCCTGAGTCGTGATCACACCAGCGTGGCTCTTCGTCGTTAGCTGTCTCGACTTCATCTTCCAAGAAACCTTGAACCAGATCAGAAAGACAAGGAGAATCATCGCCGTAGTCTTCGATTCCGTCGCCGGTATGCTCGCTTCCGCTGCTGAAGCTGCATCCAACGAGACGAGCCCTAACCTCGTCGGCGAGGGGATCGGTGACACGTTTTGCTCTCGAAAAACTCATCACCTGTCTGCTAGTTAAACCTTTGAATGTGTAAAGAAACCTCGCTCGGATTTTCGCAGAGGAGATGGAAATCTCAGGTTTGAAGAAGAGGTAGAAGAGGAGTCGGGTTTTTATAAAAGGAGAGAATTTTCTTTTTGGGAACGAAAAATGCGTGAAGAGAGAGAGAGACAGAGGAGTTGGGCTCCGAATATTCGAAGAGAAGCGAAACTTATTTATATTAATTTTTGATATTATAAAGAATATTAAATAATCAAATGGAAGTGATGTTATTATATAATTAAGGAGACACGTAGTAATGGTGTAAAAAAAGCAGAACCGGAGGATATACCACTTCTTGGAACGACGACTTTTGGCCCGATGGGTTAGGCAAAGAATGGCATATCCCAACGGGCAACGGGTCTTTAGGGGTTTATTAGCCTCCTCGAATTTACAGTTTTCACGCTTTGATTATTATTAATTTCAGCTTCTTTGGTAAAATTTAAAACCTACGGACATATATAGTCGTAGTATAAACTGTTCAATTAAATATAACGGAGGGTAATCAAATACAATGGAGTAGACGTAGACGTTACGTAATTAATCACTTCACAAGATTTTGTTGATATCATAATTTTATTTTGTCAAGATATAACACATTGGGCTGAAAGGTCGCGGATTCAAAATAAGTTTGTTTAACCGATCGCATGCACTAGAACGCTTCCGCGTTTATGTGATGGAAATGGCTCCTGAACGATGCTGTCACAAGTGATTCGATATTCATGTGTCACGGTCTATATTGTCGAGATACCTTATACACGAATTTACACCCTAACAAAAAAAACTTTATAAATAATTTTGAAACAAACTAAGTAAAATATATATAAAGATGCAAAATAACACATACTAAGTTAACAGACACATTTCACGGGATCTAGTTTTTAAATATTTATAGTATATTGATTTTGGATATAGAATCTCATTAACATTTTAAAAGTTTTTTAAAGAACGTAAAACTAAGAGCCGCCAAAAAAAAAAGAACACAAAACTAAGAAATCCTAGTTAAATAATCGAAACAGATATTTAAATGGTAAAAAAAACAAATATTTAAATGGTATTTCTTTATTAACAGAAAAACAACTCCATGACCCATGGTAAACCCTGATTCGATTTGACTCAAAAAATCAATTCATCTTCCGGGTTGATTTTTAAATACAATGCATTATGCATAGAGATGTTAGTTCAACACAAATATATTTAACGAAAAATCATAAAATTACCTGTTCAAACAAAAAAAATCATAAAATTATAAATTCAAAAAAATAAAATAAAATATCACGAAATTATAAAATATTTCAAGATTTCTTTATCCATTAGCGGGGAAAAAAAACCCACAAAATTTACATGATGGATTCGGGGTTACAAATTTGCTCTATTAATTTCTGAGGATGAATATTATATGTTTTTTTTAATCTCGACCCGACGACCCCTATAAACCATCTTAAATAGTTTTTTTTTTTTTTTGCTTAACAACCATCTTAAATAGTTTTAGAAACTTTCACTTACAGATATAGATTTAACTTTGATTTCAGTTGAAATTTACTCGATAGAAAAGAAAAAAGGAAAAAAAAAAAACTAGACAGATGTGATAAAATTTATCACAGTTTGTCGCTATTAAAATTATTACAAACAGAATAGATGATAGGAAGGAAGGATTATCCAGAGAAAATAAAAGATTGGAATTACAGGAAAAGAGGACACGTGACAGAGAGAGAAGAGAGAGAAATAGGAATACGAATGTGGTGGGGCCCGTAGAGGTCTTAGAGATAGATGATTGCGAAAGGAAGCGTAGGGCCAAGAACCAACCTAAAGAGCAGCCCTTTCACCTTTGTCTCCCTATCCTGTTCTATCTTTCATTTAATCCATTTTCTTTGGCTCTTCATGAAAGGGAAAGGTGTAGTTCGTAATTAACTACTGTATTTTTTTTAATTACGAATAATCTCGGCTGTTTATAGGCCAAGCATAATTAATTCCCCGAAGAAAATTATGGTTGAAACCGTAGAACAAGTCAATTAAAGACTCGATCGGTCTTTACTCGTTAGTAGTCGTTGAACATAATACGTTATTAGGAAACAAGGAGCAGGAGTGATGTTTTTTTGCCTATAAATTAAAGGCATTGTGGACTAGAAATATCCAGCTTTTAACGATTCTGGACCGATCTATACTGTGGAGACCATGAAAATGATGTTGGAGTTTTGATTTTGTTAAGTCTCAACCTTAAAGAAGATTATCGTCTTCCATCGACGTTACCGTCTTCTAAAACAAGAAAGGAAATGAGTTGGAACAACACAGAGGTCAAACGAACAAGAGGTATGATAAAAAGCACATCCGCGTAAGCATTTCCATGTTAGAGCTGCTTAAAACTCTGCTTATTCGTGCAAAGGGATGATTTTGTGGACTCGCGCCAGGGTTCACTCGTGAAAGAAAGATTCAAGCGTTAAAATTTTTTTAAAAACTAATATATTCTTGCTTCCTTATAAAATCTATTTACCAAACAAATAGTACAAATAATAAAATAACTTAAATCTCTCGAAGGGCGTAAATTAACGTAATCAAGACAATTTAGTCCACAAAACCATCAAAAAACAAAAAGAGGCTCTACAAAACACAGGCCGTGTCACGTTTTTAAAAACTCGCTATCAAAACAACGCCCCCTCCCCCCGCGTCGATATCGTAATTAATTCCCCATTTTCAGGCGCCTACAGAAAGAAGTACGATACAGCTTTACTCTAGCGATGAATCAATACTTTTCCACGTAATCTATAGTGTGTTACTTAATCAGTAATTACTTCATAATTAACGAGAGTGTCTAATATATCTTGCTCGACGGTTGATGTTAGAGTCAAACAAAACACGTCGAACAGCTTTTATTTAATTTACTTGAAGAAAAAGTTGGAATTTGGGAGGCGTGAAGAGTTCTCTAAATGCAGTAACGAACAAGTGACAATATCTAATAATCTTTTGTAAGAACCAGAACGTGACAAGTGGTTTTTTTTCTTTGGGTGTCTGTTTATGCTCGTTGTCCCCATGCAGGTTGCGATATATTATTATATTTCTAAAACGACCTAAATCCATTTATTTGTATACTATTGAAATCTTATTTGAACGCGAAGCGTCAAGGGACTATTAGTTCATCATAAGTCGTCTTTCCTAGTTATTTTTTATTCTTTTGGTGTAAAATATTAGAGATAATGCGAGGAACCAAAAACACTCGACTATAGCAGTCTATCAGAAAACCAAGCATCTTTCGTAAACCGTGTTGTTTATAATGCACTAAAACCCAGAATTTTTTTTTGCAACTTTTGGATGGACGGTTCACAGTTCTATCAGGAAACATTTTTTAGTTTTAAAATTTCAAATTTTGAACAAAATCAAAATGAGCTCTTCTTGTATAACAAATCAGACAGCTGATATACTTCTTTTACAGTAACTATAATGGACGTAAACTAGTGATACATATAATTATGTCTAAATTAATCTAAACAAATGACACAAGTATTTTCATTTAAATTGAGTGGAAGAAGAACCCATTTAAATTGTCAGGTTTGGGTGGAAACCTGTAAAATTAATTAGCGGGCTTAGAAGTGGAAGGCCCATCTGAGTAGAAGTCCACTAAGCAAGTGGCTTCTATTCTATTTAAACAAAAAAAAAAATTTCATCATGCGTGACGTATGAGTGGAAACACAAGTGTTCTGGATCCGTGATCCGGTCCGAGTGCGAATATATTGTTTGAATGCAGTTGTATGGAAGGAAACCTTAACGTTTAGTATGTATATTCTTTTTTTCATCTTTTCCTTTGTGATGTAATTTATTCTTTCCCTGACGTAAAGTAAACATCGATGATTTGTTCTTGAAACTTTAACCTGTTAGAAACCAAGTTCTTCGATTCAGCTCAGCCAATCTAAAAAAATTTCAGGTTGCAGACTGGCGAAGGTTCAGGAGTAATAGTTTACATGATACTTGACAAATAGCTAAGCCCCAGAACCAAAGTTACCCACGCTAAGGTAAAACTCGAAGGAAGTAGACGATGCGATGGATCAGTATTGGTGATTACAAAGTAGATACCGTTTAGTAGCTCATATCGTATCTTTTTGCCAAACTGTTTTTTTTTTTTAATTCTTAGACTAATAGCTTATGTACACTCTGATCACTCATAAATCTCACTAAGTATAGAACGGCAAATCTTTCTAATCGATCAAACCTTGTTAGATACATGTTAGTATGAGATTTTTAACTGCAAGTGACTGGATTTGCTTCCCTATTTGCCGCAAAAACAAAAATGATCAGAATCTACAAAAGACTTTTATGTTGCTAAAAAGAAGTCAAGAACAAAACCATATTATCTAATAACTCATGTATGATGTATTAGTCGCCTAAACAAACGCACTCGCCTCATTCAAATTACTGCCGTCTTTAACAAGTTATAGGATTAGTGGAATTCTATTTCATTGTCTCTTCCTTGGTTCGATCACAAGCTTTTCGAGCATCAAAGAAATATATTTCAAGATCAACAAAAGACCCGGCGATGGTTAAGGGACATCGACAAGGGAACACATTCGTCAAAATTCGTTTTGTTATAAATATTTTAGATTGGTTTGTCGGCAATCAATAGTATCCAGATTTGTTTTATACTTTTTAACAGAAGATTTAAGTTTGTTCCGTAACATTTCATATTGCGAAGGCATGTTCCTCACCGCGCAAGTAGTATCGTCGTTAAACGTCCAAGGCACAGCAAATCTCTTCTCCTAACCACTTCCACCCGTTACGGTCCGACACACAAATTATTATATATTTTTAATTTTTAAAATTTTATTTCCATTTATCAGAGAAACTCATTAAATGATACTACAATTTATTAATATGACTATTAACAACTATATAAACTCTGCATTACTGCATTAATGAGTTCCTCTTTTCCTCTGTTCTTCGCTTTCAGAAAAGTTGCAAACGTTATCCTCTATTTGATGAGTCTCTCTGATCTCGGTTTAACTAATCACGCTTAATTTAGGAGCTTTTTACCCGAATTAAGATCTCTGCTTTTGATTTCATTTCCTTCCCCAAGAGTTGAGCTCGATGGACAACGAGCTGTTTATGAATGCAGGAGTTTCGCATCCGTCGGAGATGACGTCACTCTCTTCTTCTTCGGCGATGCTAAATTGGGCTTCGATGGAGACTCAGCCAGAGGAGGAGCCGAGTCTCAGTCGCAATCTTTTGCGGGATTGCTTTTTCTGGGAAAAGTCAACGGAACAGAGCATCTTCGATTCGGCTCTGAGCTCGCTCGTCTCTTCTCCGACGCCGAAAAATGCTGACAATTTCGTCATCAGAGAGCTCATCGGAAAATTGGGCAACATAGGCGAGATCTACGGAACTCCGGCGAGCAACGGAAACGGCACCGGCTCGTGTTACGCAACTCCGATGAGCTCTCCACCGCCGATACCGATGTCGGCAACGAGGACGACGTCACCAATGACGGAAATTTCCGGGGATCCGGGATTCGCCGAGAGAGCGGCGAGATTCTCGTGTTTCGGCAGCCGGAGTTTTAACGGCAGAGCCAACTCGCCGTTTCCGATTAATAACGGACCCGTTGCTGCCACAGTGGGAACCAACGGGAAGCTGCCACGCGTCTCGAGCACTCCAGCTCTCAAGCCCCTCGCGCCTCAGATTCCCGCCGGCGAATCGTCCGGTGAGTTTTCCCGGAAAAGGAAAGCAAAACCCAAGGAGAACTCTCCTTCCACAGCTTCCCCATCTCCCAATTTATCCAAGGTTCGTAAGTTAAAAGGGGAATAAAAGTCTCGAGCTTTTCAAATGTGAATACGAAATTCGAAGAACTCTAGATATATTTTGTATAAAAGTTAAAATAAAACTGTTTTGTCGTTTTTATTTTCTCAGGAGGCTAAAGAGAAGGAAGAAGATTCGGATTCGAAGAGAAGTAGAAAATCAGAAGACAGCGAAGAGAAATCGAAATCAGTCGATCCTTACAAAGATTTCATCCATGTCAGAGCTCGACGAGGCCAAGCCACCGATAGTCACAGTCTCGCCGAACGAGTCAGTAAATTTCTATTTTCTTACTTAAAACGATCAAGTTTATTGAAGCTGTTTCTAGCTTTAAGGTTTAATTATGTCCTGATTAGTTAGGATTTGGGTTGGAATTTGAATTTTATATGTTGTGATTTCGATTTTACAAAAAGGTTCGAAGGGAGAAGATAAGCGAAAGAATGAAGCTGCTTCAAGATCTTGTCCCTGGATGCAACAAGGTGAGAGCGAGTTTGATTGATTGCTTAACTTGATTAATCCACTAATTAATTCGTTTTTAAGTTGTATAACTTGTAGTGTATAGTTGTGATTAGTTTATTTATTTATTTCTTTGGAAAAGGTTACTGGGAAAGCACTGATGTTGGATGAAATTATAAACTATGTTCAATCATTACAGCGACAAGTTGAGGTAATTCCATTAGATTATCGGTCCACTTTAAACTCTTTCCATTATTTCGTAATCACTTTTTAAAATTAACTACACGATTTCGAATTTTTCTTTATTTATTTTAATTTCATTGCTTAATAATGGGCAGTTCTTGTCGATGAAGTTATCGTCAGTGAACACCAGGCTGGACTTTAACATGGAAGCTCTCGTGTCAAAGGATGTAAGTCACCGTCACACTTAAAACAACATTAATAGGGATTTATAATTGACAACAATTACTTTGTGAAACAATCGTGTGTGTGTTTAAAAAAATACACTAATTTCTCTTGTTTTCTGACAGATATTTCCTTCGAGCAACAACCTAATGCATCATCAGCAAGTAGTTCGATTAGAATCTTCATCAGAAACCTTATTGGCTAATCATCATAATCAAACTTTACAACTAAACCCTAATATTTCTTCCAATAACATAATGGATCCTTTGGACACTTCTGAAACCAGAAGCTTCATTTCTCAATTGCCAACACTTACCCATTCAACTGACTCTATTTCTCAGGTCTTTAATTCTTTTATAAAAAATAATTATGAATCCTCGTGTTTCCATTTGAAACAATCTTAACCACTTTTTAGTTTTGTTTTTCAGCATTCAACATTTTCTGAAGATGATTTACGTAGCATTATTCATATGGGGTTTGTGCAAAACCAGATCCGTGATCCGAACCAAGTTCAATCACATAATAAGGTATGGAAAGTTAAACCAATACATTATTTCCATTTCATTTTTTTTTTTTTAATAAAACACTAGAATTTGAGATGTGGAAATTGCAATATGCAGGTCCATCAAACCAAGTACCATCACACATGAAAGAAGCTGAACTTTGATCAACCATTATTTGCATTTTTATAAAAATATTGGAGTTTCAACTAAAGGTCTCGAGGATAGAAAGCAAGAAAAGGATTGATGGGTGTACATAACAAGAAGCTTGAATTGGACCACACCATTTGCAAAAATCGTTTCTATAATCATCTTCATATTTATCAAATAACAACTTCTTTTTTACTCTTTTCTTTTTTTGTGCCCTTCTTTTAGTTGTATGTTCCGATTCATTTGTGTGGGGGCTCAACTGTATTGTCATCCGCTATTATTATTATCGGATTTGTTTATGCTTTTTTAATTGCTTGGATTTCATATCGTTGTAAGTTTTAACCCCCACTATAGAATACCATGGCTATAATTTGATTTATTAGCCTCCACCATATATAGCTAATCTCTTTGATTTATTTAATTTTTAATAACATTCGGCTCAATGGTCTTAGATCTAAGACAACCATTTGGTGTTTTGAATTAGGCAGCAAAAATTCAGGTTGACATAACAACATTTCCTGTTTTTCTTGGAAGTAAAAAGTGGAAAAAATCATATTCTTGGAAGTAAAAAACGAAATTTTAAGCAGTAGACGAGGACAAACATTTTTATAAATTCATTTTTTGTTTCTTGGAATTTTAGTTTGTATGGTTTTCCGAAAAACAACAACATATTGCATGAAACTTATAGATAAATAAAGAGTTGATAATTTGGTGATATTACAATGGGATATGTTTTTTTATGCCTCATATTAAAATATTTTTGAAGCGAAAAATTATTTTTTAAATCGAAATATCTAAAAACTGAATATGAGTGTTGAGAATAATTATGTGCTAAAGATACGAAACTCCGACGAGTTCATTAAAAAAAAAAAACTTATAGATGCTAAGCAAAATCAATTTTTTTAGTTTTGATAGGAATATAATTCAATATAAAAACCAAAAAATTGTAAATGTATTATTAATTTATTTCAAAATTAATAACAGGTGCTAATACTATAAGTAGCTTATTCATGACCAATGAAGCAACATCAAATCTTAGCTAAGCTTGATTTTTATGTTTTACTAGAACTCGTAAACGTCAAATTCAATGTTAGATCACGTTATTTGAAAATTTGATTTGATCGCTGCTAGTGTTAGCCAGCTGTGTAAGGTGTTCTGTCATTTTCTACATTGTGTGTTGTGGCAAGTTCTTCAAAAGAAAAAAACGCATTCAAAAAGTCTAATATGAGTGGTTATAAGCTAAAAACCAAATTTAAATAATTAGAATTTGTATATAATGGGATCACGCCGTGATTTATGGAAACTATATGGATCCAATTGTAATTTTTCAAAGATACTTCAGAGAACACAGAAGCGTCTCTTTCTGTTCACCTACTATGGAAACCACAACCCGCAACAACAAAGCATGCAACCAAAAAATGTATAATCAGTAACCAAGTCTCCAAAATTTGATGATAATGCTTGACACGATCCATAAGAAATTATAACAAGCAAAACCAAATGTTTGACTTAATCCCAAAGCCGATCTAAATTACAAATATACTGTTCCGGACGGAGCAGATCATTATATCTCAAAGTTACAAAAATATACTGATCGTGCACATCGACATCTTACTGAATATTGCACAAAGTTGTAATTTTTCTTGGAAAAATAATTCGAGGGAATGGGCCACAATTAATCCTGCTAAGGCCGAACTTAGGAACCTTAAATGTATAGTGTAGGCTAGACTAAAACTTCCCAACTTATTATATATGTACATATTAGTCAATATAAAGATAACCATTTATGTTTCTCTCACATTGGGCTAAAAACTTGGGTCTTTTTGTTGTGCAAAAATTGTTGTTAGGTTGTTGATTTTGTTGGATGCTGAGCTGAGGCGGAAGCAGATTAAGATATTTGTTGTAATGCCCCACACTCAATTCTTTTGAGTAATTTGTTGTTGTTTCTTTCTTAAGAATTCATTGATACTTTTGAAATGGATTATACTTTTGGTTCATTTTTTGCAAATTTTTTAAGTCTCCCCATGTCTGATTTTTTTAAACCAATTTTGGGCCTTTTTGTATTTTATCGTTGACGACTATAACGTGTCTGATCATCTCTTGAATGATTTAAGGCCCAAGTTCACTTTACTCTCCCAATCTGATCCAGCACAAAGGGATTCAAGTTTGGGTTTGAATCGTAAACCCAGACTTACTAGAACTACCGCGACATAGAAAAAGTATCTAACAAAGAATAATTCTTTCAGAAAAAAGGGACAAAAGGACAAAAGGACTAAAAGACGAAAAGAAAGAGAGATTGTAAAAGAGGGGCAGAGAGAGACACTTTAATGTTTTTCTTTTCTTTTCTTTTGGGCCCAATCGTCGTTTTTTCATATTTATAATAATTTGATGGAAATTCAGATGTTCGTATCTATATCGGACTCGTACACGTATCCCACCACCATTATCACATTGAGATATTGATTCGAATCGAGCGGCTATCGAAACCATCAGATCTATAAATTTTGGATTTTTCCGGTTGACTATGGGTCGGTTTACTCGACCTGTACCCGACCTGCAATGTACTGACTGCACTTATGATTATTATTTATAATGAATAATGAGATCTAGAGCATAATGTCACGTCACACCATTAAAGCATGAGAACGTTACTTTTTCGTTTTTCTCAACTCTCATTGAACTTTTAGTTCTTTATTACAAGACGACCGTTGAGATTTGTCTAGAATTAAGACACCAATTCAACACTGTCTTAGAGTATTTTATTCATTGACAACCTTTTTCATCACATAGCTAGCTCTTTGAGAGAGATCCTGGTCAATCATATTTATAGTATAACTCTTCTTCTAGGAATCAACACTAATTAATACATTTCTTTAATGAACAAAGAGGGTTTAGTGAAAATTTGTTGAGAAAAATGTTCCATTTATAAAAACAATGAGAGTTGAATTAGAATCCTTTTGATAATAATTTTTCATTTACCCATCTGCCTGATTACACAATAAGCACGAGGCTCCCATAAAATTAAAAATATCAGCTAGACTGAAAGGAAAAAAAACTAAAATGTGATTTCCAAAAACAGAACGAGTAAAATATGTTAGAATTTCAAGTATTGGCAGGAAACAGAGTCTTTTCAATTAATACGGAAAACCCCAGTTACACATATACACTTAACATCAATCATTAAGACGGAAAATGTAGTAGAGTTCATAGTACGCTTAAAGTTGAATAATCTGGTCATACATCATGTAAATACGATAGTAATTAGCAACTACAAGATACCAGTTCTTTAATGTATACGAGATGTTAATTACATTGTATACAAAATTTACCGATACATTGTACTACTATCTTGTTAAATACTCAAAACCAGAGTGTTTTTTTTATTGGGAACACGTAACACTACCCATTAAATATCTCCACTCTTCTCTCGTCTAACCAAATACTCAGTACTCACATCCTCTCTGTTGCTTCAGAGAAGAAGAGGAAGAAGAAGAAGAAGAAGAAGAAGAAGAAGAAGTGTTTTCAATTTAATTATTCATCATGAGTGTTCTACATCTCCTTGCTCTCTCTCTGCTCATCTCTGTTTCAGGTATAACCTTTCTCTCTCTTGAACAACCTCCATTAGTGGCGGTCCTTACTCCGTACCGAATGTTAATCCTTTCTTTCTCACTGTCTTTTCCACAGGAGCAAAGTTCTCCGGCCGACCAGGAATCAACTACGGCCAGCTCGGCAACAACCTCCCGTCTCCGTCCGACTCAGTCAACCTCATCAAATCCCTAAACGCAAAACGCGTCAAGCTCTATGACGCTAACCCAACCATCCTCGCCGCCTTAAACGCCACCGACATCGCCGTCTCCGTCATGGTCCCAAACCAGCTCATCGTCAACATCTCCAAGTCCGAGTCCCTCTCCGACGACTGGATCCGATCCAATATCCTCCCGTTTTACCCCTCCACCAAGATCCGTTACCTCCTCGTCGGCAACGAGATCCTCTCTTCCGCAGATTCCGAGCTCAAGTCCGCCCTCGTCCCCGCAATGCGCAAGATCCAAAGGTCATTGAAGACCCTCGGCGTCAAAAAAGTCAAAGTGGGGACCACACTCGCCGTCGACGTTCTCCAATCGTCGTTTCCTCCTTCGAGCGGCGAGTTCCGTTCCGATATTTCCGGTTCGGTCATGAAACCGATGCTCCAGTTCTTAGACCGGACCAAATCGTTCCTCTTCGTTGACGTCTACCCGTATTTCGCTTGGGCGCAAGATCCGACCCACGTGGATCTCGGTTACGCGATTTTCGAATCTAGCAACGTCACAGTCACGGATCCGGTCACGAATCTGACCTACCACAACCTCTTCGACCAGATGATTGACGCTTTCGTCTTCGCCATGAAACGCCTCGGGTATCCGGATCTTCGGATCTGGGTCGCGGAAACGGGTTGGCCCAATAACGGAGATTACGACCAAATTGGAGCCAACATCTACAACGCCGCCACTTACAATCGCAACGTCGTCAAGAAACTCGCTGCTGACCCGCCCGTTGGCACTCCGGCCCGACCCGGAAAGGTCCTCCCTGCTTTTATTTTTGCGCTTTACAACGAGAATCAGAAAACGGGCCCGGGCACGGAGCGGCATTTCGGACTTCTCCATCCGAACGGGATTCAGGTCTATGAGATCGAATTGTCGGGGAAGACGACGGTGTACAAAGAGTCGTTGCCGGCGCCGGTGAACAACGAGGTGTACAAGGGGAAGATATGGTGCGTTGTGGCTAAAGGAGCGAATTGGACTCAGCTTGGTGATGCTCTATCGTACGCTTGCTCGCAGGGGAATAATACCTGTGACCCGATCAAAGCCGGAGGCCCATGTCACAAACCCGACTTGACCGTTTTGCACGCCAGCTACGCCTTTAGCTCTTATTGGGCCAGCTTTCGTAAGACCGGTGGGACTTGCTCCTTCAATGGCCTCGCCACCCAAACCATCAAAGATCCAAGTAAGTTGATTTCCAAAATCGAAACCAGTTCTTATAATATTTGAAATTTAATTCCGGTTCGGTAATTCGTGGATGTTTAAACCGGAGATGGATTTTATTTTTTCTAAAATGGTCTACTCTGTTGTCGTTGACCAGGCTATGGACGCTGCGAGTTTCCGAGCGTGACATTGTGACGACTTACGAGTTACTACAGTGTCGAGAAGAGAGAGACATACGAGGAAAGACCGCACGATGTTACGGCTTGATTAGTAGACACACGGCACGTGAAACTGCACGATGTTATGGCTTGATTAACTACTAGATAGGGCACGTGATTACGATCCGCTGTTTTAATGTTCCACTCCGTATTTATTTATTCCCCCCGCCCTCCCGCGAATAATAAAAATGAGTAATAAATTCGTTTTTAGTAACGTAACCGGTTCCTTATGTCTAAAATTAAATTAATTTTTGTGTTCTTCAATAAATAAATAAAATTCTGTTATTTATTTATCTATTTGATTCTCCAAATATGATAGTGAATTAGTGAGTAATCAATGTTAGAAATTCCAGCGGCTAGTGTTTCTCCTATGGGTTATGGTTTCTTTTTTCTATTTTGTTTGTTTCTCCAATTTCTCAAAAGATTTTTAGTTAGTTTACATTATAATGTGACAATGGTGATAGTATATATATATATATTTTTTTTTGAACCTTTGATAGTATATATATCTTTTAAATAAAATGTAGTCACTGATAAACTGATGCCGTGATGATTCTCCAGAGAATATGATACCATAGCTCTTTTTCACTTTGCAAAAAGTCAACCGGTGAACTTTGTGTCTTTGCTTTTCCCTGTTATACAAAAGGTGAAAGGATTGTATTTGTGTGAGACTTATGAATTCACAACTTCATAGACTAAATCTAAGACTCGAAGATACAACTTAAACAAAAAATAANTAGTTTACATTATAATGTGACAATGGTGATAGTATATATATATATATTTTTTTTTGAACCTTTGATAGTATATATATCTTTTAAATAAAATGTAGTCACTGATAAACTGATGCCGTGATGATTCTCCAGAGAATATGATACCATAGCTCTTTTTCACTTTGCAAAAAGTCAACCGGTGAACTTTGTGTCTTTGCTTTTCCCTGTTATACAAAAGGTGAAAGGATTGTATTTGTGTGAGACTTATGAATTCACAACTTCATAGACTAAATCTAAGACTCGAAGATACAACTTAAACAAAAAATAAATACTAAACGAACAATATATGAATTAATTTTTTTTTGTAAAGAATTTAAATCCAACATATATATTTAACATTCTTATGATAAATCGAACATAGCCTTATGTAGTCTTGCATCTTAGTCACTGTTTCCTATTTCCACATGTGAATCCAACTTTTCTAGTAAATGGGTTTAAAGTTTAAACTCTATAGCAGGTTGTGGACCCAGAGTGACAACAGACAGTTAATGTACTGAGCTATATGACAGGAGCTAGCACCACTTATCCTAACAATCAATTATTCAATAACACGATTCAGGAGTCATGGCTCATTCAATACGCTGAATCTACCCTGTATAAATGTGTATGTTTCCTAAACAGGAAATAATTTTCCCGAAAGTGGAGTTCGATGTCTTGTGTGTTGCAGCGGAATTTGTTTCTATGATTATGATAATGCTACGGGTCAAAAGTTTAATTAAAATCAAAACAGTTTAATCCTTGATCTGTTATTCTTAAAAGAAAAAATAATGCTTACTGCTATTCTAAAAATGTTCACGGTTAAAATAACGAGTAGTATTAGTTTCAGTCTATTATTAGTCCATAATATAAACAATTTTTGCTTCTACTACTGTATATCCAAATCTTGTTCAAGTGAAATCGACGTGAATCGTGATGATTGTAAACTTACACTATTGCTAATGTACTACAACAAACAATCTAATTGTTATACGTCAAGTGATGATTGTAGACTTTGTAGTTAAGAAATTGGGTGTATTTTAAATATAAGTTGGCTTTAGAAAACACGAAGAGGTCTCCAATGGCGCCAAAAAAATGGCGGGGAATCTTAAATTTGTTTTAGATAATCGTCAATAATTGAGATTAGGTGCCAATCTAGACGGGAAGACTTACCATACATTATTATAATCTATGCGTTTATATATAAAAATATCAACCACCTAACTATCATGAATATGAAATTTGTACGACTAATTTATAAGGACTTTGTAAAGCATACGATTCGGAAACAATTATTCTCGTAGGGGAAGAAAGAGTTTTGTTTGTAAATTTGATCGTTGACTAATCCTGTGAAATTCAGATCACGATTCGTTAAACGACTTTTCCCGAGTCCCGTTTAAATCTAGGAATCTTGAAGTTTCTCACGATTCGTTATTTTATGATTCAAGTGGGTCAATCATAGAGCTCAGTGATAAGAGAGAGGATAAACTTGAGAAGAGTAGTGTTTTTGTTTTTTACGATAATAAGATTTACGTATAAATTAATAAAATTGCTTAAAAACCAATGACATCTATCCACTTGGCAAGTTGAAGATAAAAGAATAACCACACACACCGACTTAAAAGGAGCCCATAGAAACTAGAAAGAACAGAATCAGATATTTTTCTAAATTTAAAAATACAAAGGAATATAATAAAAGATACTCTCTACCTTATCCAATCTTCGCCACTTCTCCCACTAATCCGCTAATCAATCAATCTCCTCCCTCACTCTCTCATTCACAATCCGAAATTCTCTCAATCAGAGATCCTTAGCTTTTTTTTAAAACTGATTCTAGTTTCTCCGCTCAATCTGATTATGGACAGTTATCTCCCAAATCAAGCGGCGCTCCGGTTTCTCCCGTCGCGTTCGAGGAGACAGAGCGGCGATGGAGGCGGCGGATTTGCTCTTCATGCGATGCGGAAGGTCCAGTATAGATCGATGGCCGTGGTTGCGGCGGCGGGGCCGAGCCGGTGCGAGCCTGGGAGCAGCCTTAACGCCCCGCTCGAGCCGCGATCGGCGCAGGGGAGGTTTCTGAGAAGCGTATTACTAAACAAGCGGCAGCTCTTTCACTACGCCGCCGCTGATGAGCTCAAGCAACTGGCCGATGACCGGGAAGCCGCTTTAGCTCGTATGTCTCTCAGCTCTGGTTCCGATGAAGCTTCTCTCCACAGGTCCGTTAACCTTTTACTTATTCTAATGATATCTTACAGTACACACACCCGTTGTGCGTAAAAATTCGTAAAATTGGATGCATACACAGAAACCTGTGTAAATCGTTACATACATACGTACATATGGATTAGTGTATTCACCACTTAAGCTTGCAAATTCAAATCACAAGTTGTCCGGTTCTTGTGTGTTTGAGTAGTTTGATGACGTTTATGTTGATCAGAGGATGATAAGGCTGATTTGAAACAAAGAGAAGCCTGTAATTGTGTTTTTATGGTGCTTTGACTTCTTTCTCATTCTATGCCTTGTGAAGCAAGTTTTGTTTTGCTGTTGGATAAGGCTGGTTTGTCTAATTAAGCTCCTCTTCATGTAAAGGCTTTTCTTTTGCAGCGTTGATTTAGTATTGTTTAGCCAACTTCATTTTGTGTTAGCTGTTTGCTTGTGTTTCTTGTCCTGTTTTTGCAGCTCTTTGTTAAGCTTAACTTGCAACTCAGACCATCTTATACTCTGTCTGTTGATGGTTTTTTGCTGCTGCCTGCTCTTTTTACGAACCCTGATTTTCTTTGTGGTTGGCAGAAGGATAGCTCAACTCAAGGAACGTTACTGCAAAACAGCAGTCCAAGACATAATGTACATGTTAATATTCTACAAATACTCTGAGATAAGAGTCCCTCTCGTTCCAAAGCTCTCTAGATGCATCTACAATGGAAGACTCGAGATCTGGCCTACGAAAGACTGGGAGCTGGAGTCAATTCACAGCTGCGATGCCCTTGAGCTCATCAAGGAACACGTAAGCGCAGTCATCGGATTACGTGTCAACTCATGTGTGACTGACAATTGGGCGACAACACAGATACAGAAACTCCATCTCGGGAAAGTATACGCTGCCTCGATCTTGTACGGTTACTTCTTGAAATCCGCTTCCCTCAGGCACCAACTCGAGTGTTCCTTATCGGATCTCCATGGAAGCGGATATCTGAAAAGCCCAGTCTTCGGATGTTCTTTCGCAACGGGCACTGCACAGATCTCCACCAAGCAGCAGCTGAGACACTACATCTCAGGGTTCGACCCGGAGACATTGCACAGATGTGCGCAACCAAGGACAGAGGAAGCAAGGAATCTGATAGAGAAGCAGAGTTTGGCCCTTTTTGGCACGGAGGAGAGCGATGAGACGATCGTGACATCGTTTTCGAGTCTGAAGCGGTTGGTCCTCGAGGCTGTGGCGTTTGGGACGTTTCTGTGGGACACGGAGTTGTATGTAGATGGTGCATATAAGCTCGAGGAGAATGGGAATGCAGAAGAACAAGAAAATAGAAGCATATGATGAACCAGCTTGGTTTAAAGAAAAGAGCTTCATGATCCTTTCGTGTATATATAGAGAAAAGAAAGTCTCTGCCGAATCTCTCAGGCAATTCTTTAGTGTATAGCTTTTGCTTAGTTATCAATGTTTTGACGGCAGAATAAGAATGTGGTGAGTATAAGGAATAGAGAAAGTGGGGTTTTATTTTATCGCTTTTTGCAACACTTTTTAAATTCGCAATACCGAAACCGAAAACGAACCACCGTGAAAATAATTTTATTTGACATTCTAAAAAAATCAATAATGTAATTTATTGAAGTTATAACTGATTTTCTAAAACCAAAACAGAATCATTCAGCCATATTAAAAGCGAATGAAAACCTGAATGATCAACCTTCGCTTATTTTGGAAGATAGATTTTCTAGAGAGGCTTTCGATTTGGGCTTTTATTTTCTCAGAAGAACATGGCCTTGTTTTGGCCCAAAAACTTAGACCTATCAAACCCCCACAATTCTCACTAGAGTGAATGTAAAAAAAAATCTGGTCTTCCTTTTCAATTCCGTTTCTCTCTCGCCGGAATATTTCGTCTACTTCATCTCCTTATCGTTCGCCACCGTCACACACTCACCGGTAAGCATAGCCCTTTTGCTTCCCTATTTTTTTAATCTCCCCCATTAGATGTTTCCTGGGAGGCATTTCCTTCCTTCTCCTGCCGCAATCGCGCGTGATTAGGGTTTATGAAATTTGACGCCTCTGGTTTCGAAATTTATCAAGTTTCTCGGTGATTTCAGATAAGGAAGATGCCAGACGTCCAATCAACGGTGTTGGAATTTGTGAACAAGCTCAGAAAACGGTATATCTTTATTGCGGCTTTATGTTCTGTAATTTCGTTAAACCCTTTTGTTAAGAGAGAGTCTCTGATTTGATCATATACTGTACAGAAAGATTGAGGGCTCACAGGCTACAGCCAGATACACCGTAGAGCTTCTTAGGTCAGTGATTTCGCAGCATCGGGTGCCTCACGCAAACCAGGCTTCAGCTCTTATCGATGCTGTGAAAGCCGTTGGTGAGCAATTGGTCGCTGCAAATCCTGTTGGTATGCCTTCTACATATCTCCTTTTGCTTACGTTTTTTTCTTTCTACCTGTGCAAGGAATAAACGTTGTTGGCTATGATTTTGTAGAGCTTGCGGTGGGCAATGTAGTTAGACGAGTTTTGCATATTATAAGGGAGGAGGACCTCTCTCTCACTACAGCAGCTATGGGTGGGTTGGACTTGCTGGATGCAAGTGATGATGATGAAGATGATAATAGCAAAGGGATTGGGTACCCTTCAATGTCTGCAGCAGTTGTTGCAGCTGCAGCTAGGAGTACGTTACGCCCTCCATCTTTGCAAACGCTTCTCGAGGGCACTCCTGAATCTGCAACTGTCCCATACACATCTTCATCCGGTGCTGATTCCGAAAGCAAAAGTAAATCTTCTTTTTTGGCTCTCCTTTTCCAGATGCTATCTTTTCAGTAGACCTCTATGCTGCATGTCCTTGATAATAAGCCATGAAGAGAAGTATTATAGTAGGAATAGAATAAACTTAATTTACATTCTCTTTTACATGTCGATACTCATGGTTTTCTTTTGGGAACTGCCTTAGACGGGGCCTATAAATTGACAGTGAATGTAACAGGTTTAGGAAACTCTACAAAGAACCTTTGATCCCTGGTTCTGGTAGTTTTGTTTCTGGAATTCTCTGTGAATCTGTGGCTCTGAGTTACAGTGATAAATTAAGCGAATCAATTCAATAGTCTGGTTTTGGGTGGTTCATTTCGCTTTTATTGAAATTATCTTGGATGAATCATAAGACAAAATTTTCTTTGGCAGCTATATTAGGTTATATAATTTTAGTTGATATTAATGGTCTAATGTATTTTTTTAGCTGCCGATAAAAGTTCAATAACTCGGAAGCTGAAGCATGATGTTATAGAAGGAGTCAATCAACTTATCCAAGAGATTGCTGGTTGTCATGAGCAGATCGCTGAGCAAGCTATTGATCATATACATCAAAAGTAATTTTTCGTCTCTATATCATTATTTTTCTGTAACATGCAATAGATGGGGAACCAAAATATTCATTTTTTAGTTGGTTTCCTTGATGTCAACTTTCTTATTGCCTATATTCGTTTTTGTCAGTGAGGTGATTCTAACCCTGGGTAGCTCAAGAACAGTGCTCGAGTTTCTGTGTGCTGCAAAGGAGAAAAAAAGATCATTTCGTGTTTTTGTTGCCGAAGGTGCACCAAGGTTTGGTTTTTTTTTTTTTTTTTTTAATGTTTCATCATTACCATCGTTAGTGTCCATCTTACTCAGCTGTATCATTTTTTATTGTCTTTCTTCCAATTCCATTCTATTATATTGTTAGGTATCAGGGCCATCTATTAGCAAAAGAATTGGTAGCTAGAGGTTTGCAGACCACTGTGATCACCGACTCTGCAGTGTTTGCTATGATATCTCGAGTGAATATGGTACATGTTCAATCTTGCTCAATTCTATGTTTTCTCGTCCTTGGCTTCTACAAATAGATTACAAATTATGTGATAATGCACAGGTTATAATTGGAGCTCACGCAGTGATGGCTAATGGTGGGGTTATAGGACCTGTTGGAGTCAACATGGCTGCTCTTGCAGCACAAAAGCACGCAGTCCCATTTGTGGTTCTAGCCGGTAGTCACAAGGTTGGTTTCTGAGTTGTGTTGTTTTCTCAAACCATTGATTGCCCTCAAGAACCTCAAAACTTGACCTAGGGTTTTTAATGTAATAAACAGTTATGTCCACTCTATCCACACAATCCAGAGGTATTACTAAACGAGCTGAGGTCTCCTTCTGAACTGTTGGATTTTGGTGAATTTTCCGATTGCCTGGATTTTGGAGCGGGTTCTGGGTCTCCCCTTCTTCAAGTTGTCAACCCAACATTCGATTACGTCCCACCAAACCTTGTTAGTCTCTTTATAACCGACACGTAAGCCTCCTATGTATATCCTTGGTTTCTTCTAGTTATTGTATTTGTAAATTGGTTCATTTTCATGGCGTTACTTTGTTTGGCTAAAGAGGCTGATGATGCTATTCCTGTTTTGGTTACAGAGGAGGACACAACCCATCGTACATGTACCGTCTTATCGCCGACTATTACTCTGCTGATGATTTGGTGATGTAGCAATAAAGGACTAGTTTTTGGTCACTTGACCACACAACACTTCGCTTGGTCGGTCATTCACAGTTGGAGGATATATGTACATTGCACAAAACACAGTTGCTCAAAGGGTTGTGAATGAGAGAGAGAAACATCTTTTGCCTCTGTGAAATTGGTCTGGCCAAGTTTATTTTTTGCCGTGTTCTCGGAGAATTAACTCCTTTAGCTCAGCCTCAAACTCTCAATGGTGTTTATTGTTGCTTGATAAAATTTTCGTCAACACAACATTTTCTTTCTTTTGTCTTTTTGTATTTGCCAATTTACTACCCAAGGTTGACATCTTATTAATTAAAGTTTTGGACTTTCTTTTCCTCTATTTGTTCCGAGTTCTGATTAATAAATCCACGACTGTGAGGCGATGCACTGACTGGTTCTGTGCGGTTTCAGTTTCAATTAGCTCATAACCGGGTCCTTGAGAATCGAGATGCAAACCGATAACACCTGAATTTCGCTGCATAAAACCATCATCCATTGTTCTATATTCAGAGAAAAAACCCTAAACCCCGTAGCTAAAGCAGTCGTTTTTAGTGTTTCTTCTCCGGCCCCGGCTCCTTCAATTTGTGCATGCTGATACATATCAGAGGTCCTCGAAAGATCTTGGCTTTAGCTCGTCATGTTTTTCCTTCTTCTAATGCGTACTTCTCCGTTTCTTCTCCACCGTCTCAGTTTTCCCCGGACGAGGTGGCGGCTCATGATGTCGCATCTTTGCTAAAACCCCCCAATTGGGAGAAGAACAGTTCTCTTAAATCCCTAGTCTCCCACATGAACCCACATGTCGCTTCGCAGGTGATTTCGCTTCAACGCAGCGACACCGACATTTGCGTGCGTTTTTTCATGTGGGTCTGCAAGCATTCCTCCTATTGTTTCGACCCAGGTCAGAAAACCCAGCTTCTGAAACTGATTGTTTCTTCCGGTTTGTATCGAGTTTCGCATGATGTTATCGTCGCGTTGATCAGGGAATGTAGTAGATGCGAGAAAGAGATGTTGGAACTAGTGGGTTGTTTTGACGAGCTGAGAGATGATGCTGGATTCCGGTTAAATTACCCTTGTTACAGCTCTCTTTTGATGTCCTTGGCTAAACTTGATTTAGGATTCTTGGCTTACCTGACTTACAGACGAATGCAAGCAGACGGATTTGTTGTTGGCCTGATTGATTACAGAACCATTGTCAATGCTCTGTGCAAGAATGGATTCACGGAAGCCGCTGAGATGTTCATGTGTAAGATTCTTAAAATTGGGTTTGTGTTAGATTCCCATATATGCACTTCGTTGTTGCTGGGCTTCTGCCGTGGACTGAATCTTAGAGATGCACTCAGGGTGTTTGATGTAATGTCCAGAGAGGAAACTTGTGCACCAAACTCTGTTAGTTACTCCATTTTGATTCACGGGTTGTGTGCAGTAGGGAGACTTGAAGAAGCCTTTGGCTTAAAAGATCAAATGCGTGAGAAAGGTTGCCAACCAAGCACACGTACATATACTGTGCTTATTAAAGCCTTGTGCGATAGGGGTTCGATTGATAAAGCTTTTAAACTGCTTGATGAGATGATTGCTAGAGGGTGCAAGCCAAATGTTCACACCTACACCGTTTTAATTGATGGGTTGTGCAGAGACGGAAAGATTGAAGAGGCTAATGGGATTTGTCGAAAGATGGTTAAAGACGGGATATTTCCAAGTGTAGTAACTTACAATGCGTTGATAAATGGTTACTGCAAAGATGGACGGATTGTTCCTGCTTTTGAACTTCTCACTGTAATGGAGAAGAGGGCTTGCAAACCAAATGTAAGGACTTTCAATGAGCTTATTGAAGGGTTGTGTAGAGTCGGGAAATCGTTCAAGGCCGTGCACCTTTTGAAGAGAATGGTTGACAATGGCCTGTCACCTGCCATTGTGAGCTATAACGTTTTGATCGATGGGCTTTGTAGAGAAGGCCATATGAATGTGGCTTACAAGCTACTTGGCTCGATGAACTCCTTTGACTTTGAGCCGGATTGTCTCACATTTACCGCTATAATCAATGCTTTCTGTAAACAAGGGAAGGTTGATGTAGCGAGTTCGTTCTTGGGTTTAATGCTGAGAAAAGGAATAAACCTAGATGAAGTTACAGGTACAACTCTTATAGATGGCTTCTGTAAAGTAGGTAAAACCCGGGATGCATTGTTTATCCTGGAGACGTTGGTTAAGATGAGAATATTGACAACTCCTCACTCCCTGAATGTGCTTCTTGATGTGCTCAGTAAAGGTTGTAAAGTGAAAGAGGAAATGGCTATGCTCGGGAAAATCAATAAGCTTGGTTTAGTTCCTTCTGTGGTGACTTACACAACATTGGTTGATGGGCTGATTCGATCAGGTAATATTAGCGGAGCCTTGAGGATGCTAGAACTGATGAAGTTAAGTGGTTGTTTGCCGAATGTCTATCCTTACACAATCATCATCAACGGTCTTTGTCAATTTGGAAGAGTCGAGGAAGCAGAGAAGCTTTTTTCTGCTATGCAAGATTCAGGGGTTTCACCAAACCATGTAACTTATACAGTTATGGTGAAAGGATATGTCAATAATGGGAGACTAGACTGTGCTCTTGAAACCGTTAGAGCAATGGTTGGTAGAGGATTTGAACTTAATGAGCGTGTCTATTCTTCCCTGTTACATGGTTTTGTCTTATCTCAGACGGGTATTGATAGTTCAGATGATAGTACTGTTTCAGATATTGCTCTTAGAGAAACCGATCATGAATGTGTCAGCAAACTCATATCTATGGTTAAACAACTCGGTGGGTCTACCAGGGGATTATGTGATTTCTTGGTCACGCGATTATGCAAAGAAGGAAGAACGGATGAGTCCAACGAATTGATCCAAACGATGCTCAAGAGCGGTGTTTATATTGAGAAGGCCATAGACACCATCGTGGAGTCTTATTGCAGCAGGAAGGAACACACCAACTGCCTGGAGCTGATCACACTTGTTCTCGGAACCGGGTTCGTCCCGAGTTTCAAATCCTTCTGCCTTGTGATTCAAAGTTTTAAGAAGGAAGGAGATATCGAGCGGGCTCGTGAGCTCGTAATGGAGCTTCTGAGCTCAAATGGGGTTTTAGAGAAAACTGAAGTGTTACCTTATGTTGAGTGTCTCATGGAAGGAGATGAAACAGGTGATTGCAGTGAAGTTATGGATTTGGTTGATCAATTGCACTGCAAGGAAAGACCCACCTTCTAAATTACACTCTAGATTTTGTATAGCATTTTCTTCGTTTCAAGAAGTTATTTAGAGAACTGTATCATTTTTCTTCCGTGGGTCAATGATAACTAAGGAGAGTTAATTTCGGGTTGAGCCCAAATGTTGTTACTTAAATGCCAAAAAAGCCCCTTTCTTGTTTCTCTCTAATTATAAATACCATTCTGTGCCATCATCAGACAAAAGTTGCTTTTACTTGGCTGGGGTTTTCCTAGAGAGAGGGATTCTTCTTCGTCTTGTCCAAGATCAAACCCATATACAAAAAAAAGAAAGAAAGAGAAGGTATATATACACACACACCCATATGCCAACACATGGAAATTGATAGAGAGAGAGAGAAGGGAGAGATATTTCTCACTTTCTTCGGTGTCTTTCTTCTTCTCTCTCTCTCTCCTCTTCTCTTCGAGATCTTCCAATCTCTCTCTCTTGTAAATGGTTTTCAATTTTTAAAAAAGAAACAACCGAAGCTATTTCAAAGTACACCGTTGATTTTCAAATTTTCATAAACTGACAACAATCCTTAGTGAAAAGTATCGTTTTTTTTGTCTCCCCCACAAAGTTTTGAAATTTGATCCGCCGATACTTAGCTAATTTGACGATTTTCTCCTTCTTGGTTTTGTTTTTGCTATCTGGGTTTCCCCAAAGATTTTCGGTTTTCTTACTTCCTCTTGCGCCTGCAATTGGTGCACTTCGCAATTTCCCTCGGAGCTGGTGATTTTGTTTCGATTAGTTTTTTTTTTTTTCCTTTAAGGTTTGATTGGATCGCAACCATGATTGGGACCCTAATTGCGGTTTTATACTATTAGGGTAATCTCTCAGAGATTAACGACTTGTCGAAAGAGTCTGCGGGATTGAAATTGTAGCGGAATAAGTGTATCTGTTGATTCGCGAGCTACTTGCTCCCAACATCCGATTTATTCACATTCAATCGGAAAGAGGCCAACTTCAATTGGTTGGCGGCTGCCGATAAGGTGCTTTGAGCTGCTCTTATCTTAATTTGAGTTACGGATGCTTATGGTCTTGAAATGAATGCTTCTAAATTGATTTCTGCTGATGGTTTTGGCAGGGGAGCGACAAATCTTGCGGTTTCCAAGGTGTAAATTGCTAAATTTGTAGGTGTATTTAGGATCGGTGAAGTTACGACTGAAGTGGCTTTTGGGAGTTGATAAAGAAAGTTTGGAGATTCTAAGTGATTTTGTTGATATGGTGGACTGGATCATAGTCTCTGATCTGGTCAGGTGCTGGGATAAAGGATCGAGAAAGTGACAAAGAGTGGTTGGAAGTATACCACTTTACGGTTTTGACGGACAAGTGCTATGTCTCGTTGCTTCCCATTTCCACCTCCAGGATATGAGAAGAAGATTAGACCCGATGAAGCAGACTCTTTAATAAAGGTTCTTTATGTTCACTCTTAGGATCTACTCTCCTTTGATATCATGATCTTTCTCGTGTTTCTAAGCTTGTATCGTGCTTGATGTTGTTGGAGAGTGACTAGAGTACTTAGGTAACACGTCTAGCCTCTAGACACGCTCTTAGAAACCGATGAAGAAACTTAGCATCATGAGACTAGCATGTGTTCCTCTACTTTGAATACTTTTTTTTTAATGAAGGAGAATGATGAATGGACGAATGTGGGATCCTTTGTGTTGTTTCCAGTAAACTGTTGGAGTAAGGGACATAGAGACAGTTTCATAATTAGTTTCTCTTATAAAAAACTATAGAAAAAGGAATTGATACATGTATTACTGTTAACCCAAAAGCGATATGTATAGAAAAAGGAACTGATACCTGTAATGAGAATCACCAATGCTATGGACTTAAACTACCTCATACGAGGAATAATAAATCCCAAAGAATCGTCACGTTCTATCTTTAATCACCTTGGAAATATGTGCTGTAGTACTCTTGCCTTTTCATTTCCTTGAACTAGTAGTTTTTGGTCTGCCTTAATTACCCTTCCACTTTTTTTTCTTATGATTTTTTCTAGTACATAGCAAGGGATCCTTGGCTTACTTAGAATGCTGAGGTGCTGACATATTGAAGTGGTTATGTGTCCTGTAGCTGATGGTTTTGGATGTTAGATAATTTGTATCCCATTGATTGTTGGCGTAAGGTTTACTTTTTATTCACCAATTTGAGAGGCATAATGAGAATAACTCTTAGGAGTAATTTCTTGTGTCGCTTAGTGGGAAACTGAGAATTTATAAAGGAAGAGTAGTAAGGAGCTTACGAATTAGTATGTCGAGCTAAATGTGGCTAGGTACGTGTTGGAGGCTGTCGTCTTGAAATAATGATTCACCTGGTTTCTTCTCTCAAAAATTATTTAAGTTGACCCAAGAAATGAAAAGTAAGGGTTATTAATTCTTTGTATGGCTTTCTTCTAATCATCACTTAAATATGTGTGGATTGAAACTGCAGGAAAAGGAAAAGAAGGAAAAGAAGCACAAAAAGGAGAAGAAGGATAAAGACAAGAAAGAAGGAAAAGAGAAAAAGGATAAAGAAACAAGCAAAGACAAACACAAGGCACGGAAGGAGAAAAAAGAGAAACATGCAGATAGGAAAGACAAAGATCGGGATAAAGAAAAGAGCAGAAGTTCGGAGGACAAAAAAGGTGCTGGTGTTCTGCCAAACACCGTGGACAGAGAAAAACCTTGCAAGAACAATGGTAACGGAGAGTCTAAGTTTGTACAGGACCTGGCAAGAAGGATCAGAGATGAAGAAGAAGCTACACATAGTCAAAGTGTGGGAAAGATTAGTTTTCCCTGTGGAGGAGTTACGGAGAACAACATTTCCTGCCCAATTCCACAAACCAACGATAGGAAAGATGATGAAAAGAGGATCAACAACACCAATAGAAACTTTCCCGCGGCAAAAAGGTCTGAGAATGATGTTCGTCAGTTATCCTCTTGCACAGAGCAGAGAGGAGTTGAGGTGATGGTTAAACCAGTGGAGAAAAAAGATCAGGCAAAGATAAAAGAACTACAAGAGAAGAATCACCACACGTATAGTGTGACAAAAAGTGATAAGCCATTGTATAACGAAGGGATAAAGAAAGGTGAACCAAAGTACATAACCGATAGAAGTAGTAAAGAGATGAAAGAGGAGAAAACAGAGGTGATAAACAAAAATGGTCAGGAGAAACCAAAATTTGAAGAGGGAGGTCCCAGATTAAAAGAGAGAGAACACGACACTGTGGATATTAGGAATCTTAGAGTGCCAGAACTTTCAAGGGGGAGTGTCAAGAACCTTACCACTGAGGGAATTATTGGCAAACGGAAGGATCTTGAGACAAATGGATTGTCATATGGTGAGTCCTTCCCTGATCTTGAGACAGATATGTCTATATATTGGTGTGTTTTTACCTTAAGTTTTTTTCAATCATTATATGTTTCTTTACCTTGATAATTCATTTGATTTCTATAATAGTATATTCATTTTCACTCTGTACTATTAATGGAAGATAGAATTTTCTGATTTTGTTTTCCTTCAATACGCGTATGTGTTATTCTCTTATGATATTACTGTTTGACTCTTAGCACGGGTTTTTTAATTGTTATGCAGAGAATGGATCTAGGCCAAACAAGATACAGAGGCCAGTTGTGAAAAACGGAAGAGAGTTGGGAGCATGCCAAACTCCTTCAGAGCCTGTTTCTGTGTTGCTGTGTAATCCAGAGGCGAAGGAGCATAGAAATAACGGTTTCATTGATTCTCAAGAACACAAAAGCCATTCACCTGTTTCTTCAGTGAACGTGAAAGAAAACTGTGAAGCACCTGCAAAAAAGCGGCCTCATTCGGACTTAAAGTATTTGGATAAGATACTGAATGTACCGAAAAGGGAGGAGTTGCATGAGGTTGATGATAATGAAGAACAAGAGTGGCTATTTGGTCAGTCTGGTGTGCAATTATTAAATAAGCAGCAAAGAAGAGATTCTACTGTTTCATTGGATGAGACTCTGCAAGTTTGGAACCAGGCTCTTAGGATAGAATCTGCTGATATCGTAGCTCTTCCATATGTTGTTCCATTCTAGTTGGTCTACATTCAGATGTTCTTTCACTTCATCCCCGGAGAAAGATCCTGCCTCACATAGCATTGCTTATGGAGATACCGAGCGGGGGCAGTAATGAAGCTTCTGAGCACAAATGGGATTTTAGAGAAAACTGAAAGTGTTTGAGTTGCCTTATGTTGAGTGTCTCATGGAAGGAGCTGAAAACTGGTGGTGATTGCGGTGAAGTCATAGATTTGGTGGATCAGTCGCATTACTCTTTTTTGATTTTGTATAGCAATTTTGTTCTGCTTGGGTTCCCACTGGTAATGAATAGTACCATTTTTTCGGATCGAAGTCGCCAATTCGTCTAGCGGGTTAAATAATTGTAAATTTTTTATTAATGTAGATGACCTATATAATAGTTGATATTGGGCTTAGCCCAACTGTTACTAAAATGCCAAAAAGCCCTTTCTTCTTGATCTCTCATTATAAATACCATTTTGCCATCTTCAGACCAAAGTTTCTGTTTTCTTGGTTGGGGGTTTTGTGAGAGAGAGAGAGAGATTCTTCTTCTTCAAGAGCAAACCCACATACAAAAAATACCCGTAATAAAAAAAAAAAAGGGCACAAGAACATTACAGATATACACAGATAAAGAAGGTATATATATACACACCCATATGCCAACACATGGAGATTTGGAGAGAGAGAGAGAGAGAGAGGGAGAGAGAGGAGAGATATTTCTTCACTTTCTTCGGTGTATTTCTTCTTCTCCCTCTCTCCTCTTGAGATCTTCCAATCGCTCTCATGTATACGATTTTTTTATTTAAAAACAAAGCTTGTTTCAAAGAACACCGTTGATTTCTATTTTTTTCCCTGAGCTGAAAAAGCCATTATTATAAAGTGAAATTTCGTGTTTTTGTCTCTCCCACAAAAGTTTTTGAAATTTGATCCGTCGATACTTAAGCCAATTTAACGTTTTTTGCTATCTGGGTTTTCCCCAGAATTTCAGTTTTCTTACTTGCTCTCGCGCCAATTGTACTTACGATTTCTCTTCAGGGCTGGTGATTTTGTTCCGATTGGTATTTATTTATTTATTAGGGTTTGATTGGATCGCACCCTTGATTTGGACCCTAATTGCGGTTTTTATACTATTAGGATCAAACCTCTCGGAGATTTAAAGACTTGTGGAAAGAGTCTGTGGGATTGAATTGTAGCGGAATAAGTGTATCTATTTGATTCTCGGAATCGGATTTATTCACATTCAATCGGAAAGAGGCCAACTTGTTGGTTGGTTGGCTGGCGGCTACCCGATTAGGTGCTTTGAGCTGCTCCTATCTTAACTCCAAAACTTGTTAATCTGAGTTACGAATGCTTACGGTCTGGAAATGATATCGATTTAGCTGGTGGTTTTGGCAGGTTAGCAACAAATCTTGCGGTTTCCAAGGTGTACATTGCTAATTTTGTAGTGCATTTAGGATCTGTGAAAGATTGTGTTGAAGTGGCTTTTGGGAGCTGATAAAGAAAGTTTGGAGATTCTAAGTGATTTTATTGATATGGTGGACTGGATCATAGTCTCTGATCTGGTCAGGTGCTGGGATAAAGGATCGAGAAAGTGACGAGAGTGGTTGAAAGTATACCACTTTACGGTTTTGACGGACAAGTGCTATGTCTCGTTGCTTCCCATTTCCACCTCCAGGATATGAGAAGAAGATTAGACCCGATGAAGCAGACTCTTTAATAAAGGTTCTTTATGTTCACTCTTAGGATCTACTCTCCTTTGATATCATGATCTTTCTCGTGTTTCTAAGCTTGTATCGTGCTTGTTGTTGTTGGAGAGTGACTAGAGTACTTAGGTAACTCGTCTCGCCCTCTAGACAGGCTCTTAGAAACCGATGAAGAAAACTTAGCAATAGCATATCATGAGACTAGAATGACTTCCTCTACTTTGAATACGTTTATTTAGTGGAGGAGAATGGTGAATGGACGAGTTCGTGGGATCCTTTGTGTAGTTTTCTAGAACATATGGATCTAGTGAAGTGTTGGTGTAAGGGACATAGAGACTGTTTCAGAATTTCTCTTATAAATGTAGCGTTACTGTTAGCTGGTCAAGTCTGAGGTATTGTCACCCAAAACAGTTATCTAGATAATGAGAATCATTAATGCTGATGGATTATTGGATTGGCATAGATAAGTTAAGGAATCGTCCACATACTATCTTTTTCAACTTTAAAAATAGGTGCTATAGTACTAGTACCTTTTCATTTTCTGGTCTGCCCTAATTGTCCTTCCACTTAATTTTTTTCTAGTACATACCAAGCTTTGCTGGATCCTTGACTAACTTAGAATGCTGAGGTGCTGGCATATTGAAGTGAATATGTGTTTCTGTAGCTGGTGGTTTTATCTCTTAGATAATAGGGTCCTATTGATTATTGGTGTATGGGTTTGCCTATTTGATCCTATTATTTAGTAATATCAATGTAGGAATAGTTGCTTGTGTAGCATCTTGAGAAACTGCTGGAATAGTAATAAGATATAGTAAGGAGCTTAAGAATTAGTGTAATGCTTCTCTCAAAACATATTTAAGTTTACCCAAGAAATGACAAGTAAAGGTAATTTATTCTCTGTATGACTTTCTTTTAGTCGTCACTTATATATGTGTGGTCTTTTCCCCCTGGGATTGAAACTGCAGGAAAATCAAAAGAAGGAAAAGAAGCACAAAAGGGATAAGAAGGAGAAAGAAAAGAAAGAAGGAAAAGAGAAAAGGGATAAAGAAACAAGCAAAGACAAACACAAGGAACGGAAGGAGAAAAAAGAGAAACATAAAGATAGGAAAGACAAAGATCGGGATAAAGAAAAGAGCAGAACTTCGGAGGACAAAAAAGGTGCTGGTGTTCTGCCGAACACAGGGGACAGAGAAAAGCTTGTAACAAATACCTTGCAGAATAATGGTAATGGAGAGTCTAAGTTTGTACAGGACCTGGCAAGAAGGATCAGAGATGAAGAAGCTACAGAAAGTCGAAGTCCACCAAAGATTGATCTTCCTTGTGGAGTTACAGAGAACAACATTTCTTGCTCATTTCCTCAAACCAACCGTACAAAAGTTGACGAAAATAGAATCGATACCCATAGAAACTTTGCCATGGGAAAAAGGTCTGAGAATGCGGTTCTTCGAGTATCATCTTGCACAGATCAGAAAGGAGCTGAGGATATGGTTAAACCAGTGGAGAAAAAAGACCAGGCAAAGAAAACGGAACTACAAGAGAAGAATCATCGCAGGGAAAGTGTGACGAAGAGTGATAAGCCATTGGATAGCGAAGGGTTAAAGAAAAGTGAACCAAAGTACACAACACATAGTAGTTGTCAAGAGAAGAAAGAGGATAAAACAGAGGTGATATTCAAAACTGGTCAGGAGAAACTAAAATATGTAGAGGGAGGGCCCAGTTTAAAAGAGAGAGATGTAGATACTAGGAATTTTAGAGTTCAGGACCTTTCAAGGCCGAGCGTCAAAAACCTTACCGCTGAGGGAATTCTTGGCAAACGGAAGGATCTTGAGACAAATGGATTGCTATATGGTGAGTCCTTCCCTGATCCAATTCTTTTATTTATTGGAACGGATAATCTATTTATATATTGGTGTGTTTTACCTTATGTTCTATTCAATCATGATATGTTGTTTTACTCTGATGACTCATTTGATATCTCTATATATTAGTATATCCATTTTCACTTTGTATAATTATTGGAAGACCGATTTTGCTGATTTTGTTTTCTGCAATATGTGAATGTGTTTTTTTTCCTTATGCTACTACTGCTTCTCTTAGCGCGGGTTCTTAATTGTAATGCAGAGAATGGATCTAGGCCAAACAAGATGCAGAGGCCAGTTGCTTCTCCTATATCATCCGTAGAAAACGGAAGAAACTTGGGATCATGCCAAACTCCTCCGAAACCTGTTTCTGAGTTGCAAGGAACAGTGTGTAATCCAGAGGTCAAGGAGCATAGGATTAACGGTTTCTTTGTTTCTCAAGAACCCAAAAGCCGGCCGACGATTTCTTCTGTGAAAGTGAAAGAAAACGGTGAAACATCAGCAAAAAAGCGACCTCATTCGGATTTAAAGTATTTGGATCAGATACTGAATGTACCGAAAAGAGAGGAATTGCATGAGATCGATGATGATGAACAGGAATGGCTATTTGGTCAGTCGGGTGTGAAATTATTGAAGAAGCAAAGAGCAGATTCTACTACTTCATTGGATGAGACTCCGCAGGTCTGGAACCAGGCTATTAGAATAGAATCTGCTGATACTGTCGCTCTTCCATATGTTGTTCCATTCTAGCTTGACTACATTCTGATGCTCATTCACTTTAACCGAGGAGAAAGATCCTCCCTCACATCGCATTGCAGTGGCTTCTTCTCGGTTTAGCAGCCCAAAGACAGATTGATGCATCGATAGCTCTGCACAGCTGGTATGGGAGATGTTGAGGTATGAGTGGTTGGCTTCATGAGATGAGAGAGGCTTCCCTAATAGAGAACAAGTCAGGTCAGTAAGGGCTGTGTAGGATTTAGAGTAAAAACTTTTTGAGAGTGTGATTGTTGGGAATGAGATTTCAGACTTTTGCTTCAGTTTTGATTCGGCTGTGTCATCATCGTTAGATGGGAAGTTGTATATTAGAGAGGATATAGAAAATAGGGGAGAGATCTTATAATTTACCCACTAATATATTACATTTTGTATACTTTGTTTCCCTTTTTCTGGGTCAAAACTATTCTTGGAAACTTGATCTTCATTGTTTACAGATTACTTTTTTGGGAAAGAGAGTTAAACTCAGGCCCTGGATACATAACCAGTATTTTTGAAAACGCTTTATAAATTCCAAATTCTCTCTTTCCTACACAAAGTCCCATAGCAAATAGTATTAGTATGCCTAACAAGACTTATATAATTATTAAGGATAGATATTCGCTTCCATGTCGAAACTCGAAACAAACGAAGCCATGGTGAAGAATCAAAAACCAAGAAATCGACTTGCTTCCGAAGTATTGGGACTTCGAAGCCTTTATAATGTAAGAAAAAAAAAGGCAACCAAGCAGAAGCATAAAATAAGACAGCAAACAAACAAGAAAACCCTCTCAAATTGAGGAGCTTGAATCAGTCTTCAAGGCGGTTGTTGTATGGATATTGTCTAGAAACGCCGCTCTTGCGTTACTGTCATCCGAAAACCGACCCACGACTGCAATCGTCGCAGTGCTGCTTCCGAACTTCTCAATGCCTCTAGAGATCATACAAGTATGCCCGGCTTCCGCTACTACGATCACATCACCGCCGACAAGAGGCGATAGCGTCTCAGCGATCTGTCGAGTCATCCTCTCTTGCACTTGAAGCTTGAACCCGTAAAATTGAACAATCGATTTCATGAGTGAACTTGCAATAGAGTTGAGGTTGGATCCTTCTGCACAAAAGTAGCCAACATGAACAACTCCATAGAAAGGAAGCAAATGATGCTCACACATTGACCAGAACGGCAGGTTCATTTCACACTGCAGCCTCCTCTCTTTGATCTCCCCCTCGACTTTGACACAGTTAAAGCCGTTTAGCTTCATCTCCAGGTTGGCATTTTGGAAGTTCATCATCCACTTGAGGAACCGAGCGGGTGTAGCAATGAGTTCTTTCCTCAACGGATCTTCTCCTAATGATTTCAGAATGGAAACAACCGCAGAAACCATTTCCGGGTCTTCTTCAGGCGAGAGTTTAGCCGAGCTTTTGACGCTCGGGCACCACTCTTTCACAGAGCCGCCGCTTCTACACAAAGCTTGCGTTTTTACGCCTTTGAACTTCAAGAAACTCAGAAATTCACCCCAGAGATTCGAGCTTTCATCCTCGAAAACTCCTGAACCCGAGGAAACCAGCAGCTTCACAGATCCATGGTGGCTTGACGAATCCAGAGAGTCCAAGTCCAAACTAGGGAAGTGGATGTGAGAGCATTGGAGAACAACAGCGACTCCAGATGGTTTGACCCAGTGCTGGAGAGCTGAGCATATATCATCAGCCAAACGCTGAGGCTCTTGGAGCCGCTTGGCGAAAACATCCGCGACTCTAGAGAACTTGCTCAGTCCTAAAACCCGTTGCCCCGAAGGGACATAACCTATGTGACACCTCACATGAAATGGAAGCAAGCAAGATTCACAGTAAGAGTAGTGATCGAGATCGCGAACGACCACAAGTCCCCCCACTCCTCCTGCTTGCCCAACTCCTTCATCCAACCCTGCTTCTGGAAACAGAGCACTCTGTACAAACTCCTTCACCTTTTGCTTATAACCTGAGCAGAAGAAGATGCCATCAGAAAGAAAAAAAACATGACTTTTTCCTCCGAAACAGTATCAATTCGAACTAATTTCAGCAAGAAAAGGAAAATCCTAAGAGATTACAAACCATAACAACAGAAACTCAACCAAACATAAGTTAAGTTAACACATAAAGCTAAAACAGGGAGGTTGGTTGAAAAAAAAAAAAAAGGGAAGAGAAAGCAGGAATAATAGGTATGTGCGTGCATACCTCTGGTGCCTTCTCGAAGGGCCTTGGCGACACGAAAAGGGGTCTTCTTGATGCCTTCCCTATTGACATCCTCACGAAGACCTTGCAAGAGAAGTTTGACAGCGTCTTGGATTGCTAAAGTCTCTGGTTGGAGCTCGAAAGCAAGCTCAATGCAGCCATTTTTCATTCCGATCTCAAGCTCCAGATTCAAATGCCCTTCATCTAATGCTCCCATCGGAAAAAAGAACACCAACCGCCACCGGATCCAACCGACAAGGAAACAAAACTCACAGATCAGATATAGCACCAATACGCGATCTAAGGTGTGTTTTCAGAATCCCTGGAGATAGAAACTGATATCGGGAAACTCTAAAAGTGGGTCTCCTTTTGAATCTCCACAGTAATCCGGATTTAGAGCTAATCGACTCGTTGAGATTTCGAAATCACCAGATTTGGTAAGAGACAACGAAATTTCGATTTAAGTATTGAGATTTCCCAGATGCCCCCACTAAAAATTCACACCACAACGAATCTTCCCACAAAAATGAAAACAGAAATCTTTCCTTCGGGTTATGATTTTCCGGGGAAACTAATCGTTTTCTCTCGGAAATTTTAGAAACGGGATAATACGCGGGTGGGAAGAAACGAAGGGTTGCCGTTGATCCAGGAAAATGTGGATTCGTAAAATCGTTTAAAAAAATATGATGATCAACTTGTTATTTTTTTTTTTTTTTTTTTTTTTTTGTTATCCAACTTCTCGGGTATAAGAAAGCGTAATTTTCAGGGCATCTGCGAAAAAAAAAAACTCGTTTTTATATTTTTCTAATTCTGTAGTATACAAAGGAAAGGTAAGAGGCGGCGAAGACTTTTCTCTGTCTCTTTCTCCAATCCCTCTTTTCGAATTTTCACCTAACTCTGTTTGTCCAATTTTTTTTTTAAAGTTTTTCTCACCCAAGTGGATTTAAAATAATGAAATTATCCTGAATTTGATGCATTCCCATCATCCGATTCCGGGTCTAGCTTCCTTTTGAATTAGATCTCACATTAGATTTTGATTATTCTAATAATTCAATAATCATTTTTTTTTTGTGTGGCAGTGTTGTTTTTTGGGATAATTGGAAATATAAGACATATTTTGAAAGAGATTGTCTCATTAATACTTTTGTAAAAAACATTGTCCACCTAATATTTTAAATAATACAAAACCTAAATTACCCCTTTAATAAGTAAAAATCTATTTGTTTTAATTTTTTAAAACTAATTTTAAAAAATATTGCAAATTACATTGACATAAAAATATTAGAACTCTCCGCCTCCTCTTAGAACTCTCCGCCTCCTCTTCGATCTCTCCGCCTCCTCTTCAATATCTCCGCCTCCTCCACCTCCTGCGTCCTCATCTTTCGCCGGCGTCCTCCTCCACCTCCTGCGTCGTCGTCCTTCGCCGGCGACCAGCTCCTCCATTAGAGCAATAATTTTTTTAATTTGTTTCCTCCTCGAACTCTCCACCACCTCCATCTCCTGCGCCCTCATCCTTCGCCGGCGTTCTCGTCCTCCATCAGCGTTCTCTTCTGCCGGTACCGTCGTCGGCTTCTCATCCTCTCTTTCGCCGGTAAGTTTTTCCTCTTTCCTTCTCTTCATTGTTTCCTCCCAAATCTAGGTTTCCAGTTTCCTCATCTCTTGGTTTTGCTATAGATTTGGATTTTTTTCTTTCTCTTCATTGTTTTCAAGACTTGAATTTGAATTCGCGGGTATGGAAGCGATGAGATACAAACCGTAATCAACTGTAATAAACGGACTTCTAAACGATTTTTTCTAAACGATTTTTTCCAAACTTGGGATTGCAACAGAGTCTTCTGCACTTCCTGATTCATTACATTATAAAGTTTGTTTAGTTTCAGCAATTCATATATGCTCCATGCTCTCTGATTAGCCGCCAAGCAATACATATTTGTTACTGTAATTTAAGTGATAGAATAGTTCCATGGTTGATGAGAAAAATAGTCTTACCTGAGTGAGACGAGCTGCTATAGAGACTGCTTTTGTTGCAGCGGCTAGCTCCTTCTCATAAGACATTTGAAAATCTTTATACTATGTGGTTTTATTGAGCCAATTTAGTATAAGCTTATTAATGTTGAATTGTTTGTGAGCAATTTAGTTGATAGTATAAGCTTATTGATGTTGAATTGTTGACATTGCAGGTATGAATTTGGAATTGCCAAAACGGTTGTTTAAGGCAGGATGTGAGCCGCAAGTGTCACATATTAACAACAACTGCAAAATGACATATATGGAGAAATTGGAGGGAGCCTTGCCAGATGAGTATGAAATTGTCAAGAGAGACCCCGTTTTTGCTAAGATTTTGGCGATCCATGAAAACAATTTAGGATTTTCGGGAAAATTGCTTCACAGCTTTATGTGTAGGCGACTGATAACTGACAAACGTCGTGAGCTATGGTTTGTGTTTGACAGCAGGCCCCTACGATTTTCTTTGCAAGAATTCTCTGCAGTTTCTGGGCTGAAGCACTTAAATGAGGATAATTGCAATGTGGAGAACTTTGTAGAAGATAAGGGGTTTTGGAGCAAAGTGATAAAAACTGACGCTAAGATTAGCATGAAGGCAATAATGGATAACCACTTAAAAGGTGCTAACAATTGGGATCGTGAGGACAGATTGAGGTTGGTGTATTTGTGTGTTATTGCTGGTTTGATTATGGCTAAGGATGAGAAGGTTGCTATCCCACTCATATACATCAAACTGGTGATGAATCTTGATAATCTGCGGGCGTATCCATGGGGTCGAGAATCTTTTAAACTTCTTGTGGACTCAATTATCAAGAACCGAAAGAAGTTGAAGTCGAAGACAACGTATTCTTTGAATGGCTTCTCCTACGCATTTCAGATTTGGCTCATGGAAGCAATTCCAGACTTTGTTACATTGTTGGGACGGAAACTCGAGAATGCTTCCACAGAAACTGTCAGATGCTCTTATTGGACAGGAGCTGCAAGAGTATCGTATGATGAGATTATTCAGCTCGAGAGCACATTTGGATCGGAGGTATGTATTTTTTTTTGAAAACGTTTATTAATTTATATTTTGATTCTTCAAATGAATGTAACTATTTTTGTATTTCTTTATAGGATGTTATTTATCCATACATCTCTTTTACCGGGAATTTCGATATAATGGAGGCTGCTGAGTTTTTATGGTCTGACGAAATGCGTGATGGAAGAGTTGATCGTATGAAAGAGCTGATCAGAGATGGAAATGACTGGAGTGACCATATATGGGAGTTTGTAGAATCTGATGACGAGGTAGAGAATGAGATTATTGATGAGGCACTTGAAGTGAGAACTTCTAATGTTCAAAGCAGCTCCATTTCTGGTTTAAAGAGGAGTATTAACAAGCTCCCTGACCTTGGTGCGGAGAAACGAAAAAAGAAATTGTTGTGCCAAAGATCAGCTGTAAAACATGGAGCTTATGTTGAAGATATGAAGTCTTTTTTTGAAGGAATGTTTCAGACATCGTTCTCTGCTTTGGAGGAGAAGCTTAACAAAAGAATTGATGAAAGATTAGAGAAATTAGAGAATGAGTTCACAAAACTCAAGGATTCAGTCACACAAAGTGCAGCTGCAGGGACTTGTGGAGAGCTATCTAACGTAGGTGCCAACCAATCTCAGAGAAAAAGAACGGTAAATAAGAAAAAAAACTCTACGTCTTGATCATCTTCGGTTTTACGTAATATCGAATGTTTGTTTTCTGTTTCTCAAAATGGAGCGTTGCTTATGTTTTCGCTTGATTGTTTTTTGTTTCTCAAAATGTAATGATAATTGTAACCTAACGTTGTTATGTTTAATATTGTATTGCGTTTAGGTCTATTTAATAATGTATGCATCATTGTGTTTAATTTTCTATATTTCACTCTGCCTTTTTATTTTTATATGAGTTAATCTTTTTATATTAACAGGGCGAAAATGTGTTTGTGAGTATACATGAAAATTCGAATGGAGCAATCGGCAATGTGTCTGCGAGTCTACATGAAGTATTTGTGAGTCAGACATCAGATATTGATCTGCAAATGAGTACACAAGATTTCCTCCAGAAAACTCTGGGCGGACTTTCTCAGGATTCATTTGTACAAGGTTTTGATCCAACACAATCTGCAAAAGAGAACCAACCATCACATCCTTCTGAAGTCCAAAATTCATTTGGTAAAGGCTTAGATGAGAGGTGGTCAGAATTTGAAAGAAGAGACCCAACGAAAGATGCTGATTACCAATTAGTTTACGTGTCAGAGGAATCATGGAATCAACTAAATGTCTGGCATATGTCTTTGTCGCCCATGTAAGGCCTTTCACTTTTTCTTTTGGGAATTCATGTTTTTCCATATTTGCTTATTTGTTTATATGTTTTCAGATCTCTGCAGATTGGCCCAAGTGTTTTCGATAAAGAGTTAGCTAATCGTATAGTTGGACCAAGAGTATGGCTCGGTAACAAGGTTAGTAGTTCACAAAATATTATGTTGTAAACTTGACCACGAGTATGGCTTAGTAACGTGTTAATTTTGTTTTTGCAGGATATGGATGCAGTCATGTACTTATTCCGGGAGAACACTACTTTACGTCGTTGGAATCCAAAACGAGTTGCTTTCTTGAACTGTTTATTCGGCGTCCAAATCAATACCGTTTACAAAAGATATTTGGAGAACAAAAAAGAATTCAAATGGGATAGTTTACTCTTATCTTACGCAACCGGTGAGCTTCCATCGCATGGAAAAACAAGTGAAGTGTGGAATGTGGATGTTGATCGTATCTACGCTCCGCTCTTTGTCAATGGAAATCACTGGGCTTCTATGTGCATCAATTTGGTTCAAAGAACTATTGAAGTGTTCGATTGTTCAGGCCTGAAAAAGAACAGGCACGTAGAAGCATTTGCAGTCCTCATTCCTCGACTTGTGAAGGAAGTTCAGTCACCTGCCAACAAGAAACATCTTACTATTACTCCGTATTCTATTTTGCATGTGCCGATGCGAAGTGGAATTAATAAGAGTGCACATGATTGTGGAGTCTATGCGTTGAAATTTATAGAATATCACCTCCTTTGACTAGATATGTCTTTGTTGGATGATGACAACATTAAAGGGGCTCGACATAAGATTGATTCGGATCTCTTCCAAGCGGCAAATGACCGAATGACGACATATGAACGTCCAAAAACTGACTTGGAAGTTGTGAACATAAATTGAGATAAGAGGTTACCTTTTAGTTTTTTACTTGTGTTTTTCTTAGATCTTATTGACTTTAATAATTATTCATTAGATCTTATTGAACATCTTTGTACTTTGAGTATGAAATTCCAAGTGTGATGATAATGATGATTCATTAAGTTGTTACTCGCTGCAAACCTGCAACTCCAACCACAAATCAACCGAATCTGAGAATTTTTAGAAAACGTGTGCGAGATGGGACTTTTGAAGGCGAATTACAAAATAAGCAGTCATTTGAAGGTGGTTTGAAGTCAATTGGACAAGTGGAGCAAAAGTTACACTAATCTTGATGAAAATATGCAATGTTGAAATCTTCTGAAAATCCCCAGCAGGCATCCACATCGGGCAAGCCAGTTCCAAAAGTGACTTGTGGGAGAATCCAGAATCCATAACCATCCGTCCTTGAAATTAAGCTGGAAATCCTCATCGGGCATCCACATCGGGCAATCCAGTTACAAAAGTGACCGATGGGAGAATCCAGATGGCCGATGAGGATGCCCGATGGGGATTTCCAGCTTACAAAAGTGACCGATGGGAGAATCCACAACCCTGCGCCTTCATCTGCTAAAAGTAAGCTGGAAATTCCCATCGGGCATCCTCATCGGCCAGATCAGTCTTCAAAGTGCTCGATGCTGAAAACCAGAAAACACCAAGATTTAACCAGATTTCATAAAACACGCAGATCGCATATAAGGTGTCTATGGAAAGATCTCGTTTCATAGAATTTCCAGCATCTTACGGTGTTTCAGTCGGAGTTAAACTCCAACCACAAATCGCATCACAAATTGGGAAAAAATCAACAGAATCTGAGAATTTGCAGAAAACGTGTGCGAGATGAGACTTTTGCAGACGAATTCTAGAATAAGCAGGAGGATGCAGATCACATATAACGTGTCTATGGAAAGATCTCGTTTCATAGAATCTACAGCATCTAACGGTGTTTCAGTCGGAGTTAAACTCCAGCCACAAATCGTGTCACAATTTGGGAAAAAAACAAAAGAATCTGAGAATTTTCAGAAAACTAGTTTTAACCCACCATTTTCAAAAGAACGTGGGAGGCTCGTACATGTTCTGATCAGACCAAATTTTGGTATCCAACACAGTGACATAAGGAGCTACATAACCAACGGTGGGATTGGTAAAGTGATGGTTAATTTCGTATTTACTCACGCCTTTCAGAAGCTATGTGTTGCAGTATTATAACCAAATTCAACAGAAAATGAAATTCATAACCAAATTCAACACAAAATGTAATTCATAACCAAATTCAACACAAAATGAAATGATGCCATAAGAAGATAGAGAAAGTGTAACTTTTTATATTGCTATTTCACAAGTTCCTCTTTTGTGACCTTCGATACCACACCGACTGCACTTATGCTTCTTAGATCTTTGTGATCCTTGTGACGACCGTATCTTGTCTTCAACTGTTTCGTATCGCCGTTTCCTTCGTCTACCTGCAGTTCTTCGTGTTTCAGGTGGTAGAACTTTAGCATCTTCAACATCCTTTGGGACACGCCATGCATCTTCTGGAACACCTATTGGATTAATGCTTTCTTCATAAAGCGTTCTCCATGCAGCTGTAGTATAACTTTCATCTGTGAATGGGTAAACTTCCTTGCCTATCGAAAAAGCTGCACTGATGGCGTGTCTGCAAGGAATCTTCAACAAATCATACTTTCCACAGGAACAAGTTCTACGACCCAAATCAACAACGCAGTCGAATTTGTCGCCTTTAACTTGAAATCGGTTGTGGTCAACCGGGAAAACAATAAATGTTTTACCCTTCCCAATCCTTCTTGCTATCTTTTTCTCCACTTCAATCGTTAAAGGGTGCTTCTGCTCCGAGCTTAATTTTCTACGCTCATAAAACCACCTGGTTAACATCTCTCTGATGCTATCCAACAAAGGAATGACTGGATATTCTCTTGGTTTCACCAATGCAGCATTTATCGATTCAGCAGGATTATTGGTCCTAACATCATACCTGAAACCGGGAAATAGACAACGAGCCCATTTTTTCACATCAGCATCCTGCATATATTTTCCAATGACAGGACTAATATTCCATATATCTTTGAAGTCTTTCTCAAAATCTGCAATCCTATATGCTCTTGAAGCTTTTGCAACGAGGCCAGTCAAACCTTTTCCATGGAAATATGTTACCACATTATTCAGTAAATGGTGAATGCAAATTCCATGTCTAGAAAGAGGGTACACTTTCACGAGAGATTTTTCAATTGAGGAATTTCTATCTGACACAAAAGCCAAGCTTTCCTCATCTGCGATGACAACCTTTAGTTGCATTAAAAACCACTCCCATGACTTGTCATTCTCTGAATCAACAACCCCAAATGCAATTGGATACAAATTAGAGTTACCATCTAAAGATGTAGCGACAAGTAGAGTTCCTCTGTATTTACTCTTCAAGTACGTACCATCAACAACAATGACCTTCCGAATAGCGTTGTGGAACCCTCTAATAGACTGACCGAAAGAAACAAATAGATATTTGAATCTACCATCGTAATCAGTTTTGTAATCAGTATGCGTACCCGGATTAGCTTCTTTTAGCATGTGCAAGTATTTTGGTATTCTACCATAGCTTTTCTCCGGAATACCTCTAACAGCGTTAACTGCATACTCACGGGACTCCCATGCTTGGTTATAAGAGATCTCGCAACCTTGGTCTACAAGCATAATCTGTATAATATCATTCGGTTTAGGCCCTTCCTTGGCACCCTCATACTTATGCATAATCAGATTGCCAATTGTTTTTCCTGAAGCTGTCCTACCGGATTTGTTTTTCCTTGAAGGAGCACATGTATGTTTAGCCACATACTTGTTGATTTTGAAATAGGAAGATCCTATTAAAGACTCCGCGCGAACAGCCCAATTGCATATGTTATCTTTGCAGCGTATACTCCACCATCTTGTAGTAGATTGTACAACCTTGTAGTCAAAGTTATACTTCATTGCACAAATTTCCAGAGTTGCCTTCAAAACGTTTTTGCTTCCGAAATGTTGTCCCTTCTTTACATCATCCACTGACCAAAACTGATCTTTCTTTTGATTGTCTTCTTTGTTTTCAGACATTACTTCATCATCACCATCAACATCAACATCAGAGTCATCCTTCACCTTAGCCACATTCACAAATTCTTCTGATTTTTCAGGTAACTTGACATCATCTTCTCCAACACGTGAATGAGATGGTTCCTTATTCAAATCGATGTTGATTCTACTATTTCGATTGTCAACTGTAGTTGTAAATGTCACACACAACTGTACCGACAAATACTTCCTTGCATATCCAACAAAATTTCTCACTTGCCGATCATTTGTGATAATAACTGGGGGAGATCCTGAGGTACTGATCAAATCGCTAGGTAGATAACTCAACTCGACATAACTAATGCTTTGTTCGATTCTGTAATCCTCTAAAACCATCGTCTTTAACTCGTCAAGACTAGTAATAGATTCCAAATCAAGTAATATACCACCTTTTTTTTCTTGATCAATGATGAATCTCCACTCTTTATTCACATACGATTTCCATACACCACATTTTACATAGATATGCCGCATATTAACTGAACAGAAAACACACGGAGAGAAAAAACACCCTGAGAAAAAAGAGAGAAAGAAAGTCGAGGGAATGGTTGAAAGAGAAGAGGTTTTGAATGCAAACCACCACGACTAAGAAAAATGATTTTTTAGAAAAAACCCTAACAAAAAACCCTTAGAAAACCGAATTTTTAATAAACTGGTCAAGATTTTCGGTTAGGATATTCCAGATTTTTGTACCTGAATTGGTAGAAGACATATTCTACATTTCGCGAAACAAAGAGAAAACGGTAGAATATGTATTCTAAATCTAGTAGAAGAAAGAGCAAACGGTAGAAAACACATTCTACGATATTCTACCATAAAGGACGATTTCTACCATTAAGTAGACGACAGAGTTAATGTTATAATATGTATTCTACGACTGGTAGATGATAGTGCAAATAGCAGAACACGTACTATAATAAATCGTATAAGGTAGAATATGAATTCTAGATTTCGGTAGAACAATAGAAAAAATAGTTTTTCCAAACAAATTTTTTCATAAATTTATAATTCTTTGTTTTTATGTATTTTTCATAATACAATCTAATTTTTTCAGATTTTAAAATAATTTATTGGAATTTTTTAATGTTTATGTAAGGGTAGTTTAGTCAAAAATTGATAAAAATTGTAAAAGGTTTAGTAGGACAATGAGTTAATTTTTTTGACCTATTTTCCCAATTTTCCCTTGTTTTTTCAGTTGTATGAGTCTCTAATCTAAAATCAATCGGAACTAAACTATTTCTTTAATCCCTGGCTTAAATTAACATTATAGATCATTGAAATTAACAGTATTAAACTAGTTTACTCAAATGATTAACAAACGTAAAAAAGGCGACAAGGAATCAAACGCTGTACTAATTGATACTACTCTCTATTCCATAATATAAAATGTTTAAAGAAACAAAATTTGTTTCATTTTATAAGATATTTTACAAGTTTTAATGCAAATGTAAATGTTATTTTATACTTTTAACTCTTTAAATTTTACAGTGTTTTTTTATGATTGGGTGAATTTTGTTTTCAACTAATTATTAAATGATGTTTTGTTTTAAAAAATAATTTCTTTAAATTCGCACTTTTAACTTAAAATTTTATATAATGGGACAAAACGAGTATTAAAATTTTTAAGTGCAGAAAAATGCAACTATTAATCGAACTTTTATGTACTGATAAATACATATAGTTTTACATGCTCATGCATTTTTTTCTTTCTTTCGAAAAGGGCATGCTCATACTGTCATACATGTTCAAGGATCATATAAGGATAAAAGAGCCATGCACAGTCAAATATGTTGGTTTTTGTCATTTTTTATGAAATAAAATTGCATTTTTTATATGAATATTATATTAAATTTATTGGAAACAGTCCATCGTTGTCTTCCTCGCCCACCGAGAAAGAAAAACTAACCGATTAAAAAAAAAAAAAAAGTTTAGAGTTAATCCTTTATTTGCAAAGCTATAAGCACACCTATATAATTGCAAAACTATGGAACCAAACATGTGTTTGGGGAAGAAAGATTGCCAAATAGATAGTGGAAGGACATTGATATTTGATACTGATAAATGTAGGTTAATTTGTAATGATCAAAATGTATTATAAAAAGGGTAAGTGTGTTACGTAATGAAGAAAGACAGAACGAGGAAAGTACCTGAGGTACCCATGGAAGAAGGAAGGATGGTTGATTGCACATTTGCACGTTCTTATTCCTTTGGGTTTGATATATATAGCGAAAGTATTTAATTATATTATTATATAATAAGACTAACCCTATTGAGTGATCAAGTAACTTAATGTTTACCGAATATGTTACCAACCCTATTTTTCCCTTGCCGGCTTTGGTTTCCCTTAAAACTTTAGGCCTTTGAACTTCCGTAAATTTTCGGACTTTATTTCAGGTTCTTGTAATTTGTTTTGTATCCGTTTATGGTTAATATAAAAATGTTCAGACTAAAAATAAAAAGAATTTGATTTTGTCCAGATACATATAAAAATATATATATTGTTTTAAATGTATCTACATCATTATACACGTATACCATTTTATGATTGGTTTTCATATACTTAGTCAATAAAATTAATGGTAATCAATTATTTCCGTTTTATTATTTTTATAGAAAGGGACTTTATCTTTGGCGCAAAAAGGCATATTGTCTTTTCATGCATCTTATATCAAAATGTTACCTGTTATTTTATGACACGTCTTCATTTACATAAAAACATCTTAAACATCTTAAGTAATTATATATTTTCTTTTTCCATTAATTTTTGTTTTTGTCGTCTGAAATATTATGAAAGGTAATTACAAAACTAATTTTTAACGAACAATTTATCTATTTTACAAAGATCCACACATATGCAGGCCCATCACGAATAGTTCTCGTTGCACCGTTCTGAAAATTTTCCTTATCTGATATGCCTCCTCCAATAACCTGCAGAAATCACATCTTCTGAAAATCGAAACCCAAATCTCCTGGTATAGAAGCATTAATGAACCGTTTAGTCAACCACTGGACTAAGAGAACTTCCACTTTTTTCATTAATTAGGTGCATTAAAAATTCAAAATTATTAATTTTAATTAACTGAACTATACAGCCTAGAGGCTAGAGTATTTAAATAAAACTATCCCTTATCCAATGATAATTAATAAAATTTAGGCACGACCTAGACAACTCGATTAATTACTAGTCTGAAAACTATTTAAATTTTTACACATTTTATGAGAACTTTTTTTAGATACTGTTTTTAGGTAATAAATATCAAAAATTTCTCTAAACTACCACTTCAAAAAAAAAAAAAAAATCAATCGACGTAAAAAGATAAAAACAAAAAAAAATGGCGATCTCATATACAATAAGATATTTTACCACAAAATAACATCACACATATGTTTCCTGTTGTTGCTAAAGAACATCATACAGATGTTTCAGATGATTTTAACCGTTATTAGTGAAAGTTTATTACGTGTGATAGATTTCTCATTAACCCCAAAAGCAATATGTAGATAAAAATATGGAAAATCTTGTCCAAACATTTGTTTTATTAATGGTATAATAAGTATGAAAATCTAATTCACCTTTTGAATATTGTATGCCAACTGATCTATATCCAAATTTTATCGGTCAACGATTTTTCAGTCTACAAAAATTTATTGTGCATCGGTTTTTTTCTGTTGTTTTTTTTATGTCTTATTTGTGTGTAGTCTTTCTTTTTCTTAAAGAAACAAAAATGAAAATTGTGAGGCTATAAGAAAATAAAAATAAGAGCAACAGCAATGGAAATCCACGGGTGTCTAAAGCGCAAAAAAAAAAAGAAAAAAAAAATGAGTTGGTAGTGAACAGTATAAGACATGGTGTCTTATTTTGGATCCGATTTCATGGTGTCTTATGACACGTGTCAAGGATTCGTCAATTTATTTTTTTTTAATTTTTTTTTTTAAATCGTATTTTTTTTTTAATTCATTTTTTTTTAATTATTAAAAAATCTTTAAAACACTCAAATGAGTATTTGCATTGGGGTTGGTGTAAGGAATCTCACCAAAACTCTCGTTGTTGTGGTTATGGGTTGGAGGAATTTCAAAAATAGTATTTTTATGATATCACTTTTCAAAAATATCACTATTTGTTATTTATTTTTAAAATATCACTTTTATAAAAAATGTATAAACGTTTATAAGAAATTAAATTTATAAACTTATATAAACTCTTATAAACATATTTTATAAACTCTTATAAATTTGAATTGTTATAAACACGTTTTATAAATGTGTATAAATATAGTATTTTGAAAGAGCAACAAGCAATGTTATTTTCAAAAAATGATATGATAAAAGTGGTATTTATCAAAATTTCTCAATACTTAAATATTGTATATGAAAGAAACGTTTTAAAATTTAGAAGATCGCAATCTATAAAAGACAAAATTAGCTGTTTTGCGAAGTTTAAAAAAAAAAATTGTTTTACTTATATAATCTTTTATATAAAAACAAGGAACTCAAATCCATGCTTGACTGTATATACAAAAGTAGTTGGATTATTGTTTACTAATACCTACTTCCCATATATAAGTATAAACTTATAACGGTAATCTGGGTGTAAAACATTTCACTCACAATGATTGAAAAGTAGATTGTTAAAGTTGGATTATTGTTTCTATATCCTATCAACGTTAGTCACTAGTGTATGTTTTTAAAAAGTTTATATCTGGTTCAGTGGATTTATGAATGATAAAGTGCCTTTAAGTAAAGAAATTATTTAGTGGATAGGACTATTAAATGAAATATGTTTTGTTAATAGTTCTTTAGACATGAGTTTTTTCGCAAGCTCGAGTCGGATGAATCACTCAGAATGAAGCCCAATAGTTCTAGTGGTTGGTTTATATGTAGAACGATTTTGTTTGACTGTAAAATCGAACCCAAAACCTATCCGAAGGTGTTTTTTACTACTATCATGTGCGCGCTTTAAAAACAACTTTACCAAAATCACACGCCAATAAGACCAAAAAGGAGAAATATAAAATAAAAACCATTTTCTTTATTATGGAGTTCTCTGTATAAAAAGAAGAAGAATATATATAAAATAAGGGTGATTATCTCGCCAAGTTGTCAAATAAAAAAATATACAAGCAACTTGGTGGAGCACCAAACAATAAAAGAATACGAAAACAAAACAAATGTTATTGCGAACATCTAATTTGTGACCACCAATAAAAACAGTGATTGAACTTTGAATGTTTAGTACAGTCTGAAAATCTACTCTCAAAACTTAACTTAGTGAATTAATATTTTGCGGACAATTATACTGTTTTCTATATTATCTCAAAACATACTCCAAGAAAACCACTTCCACCAACATCGTTACCGAAAAACATATCCGTGTTATTGGAACATTTCTGATTATACCTAAACATATGTCCGAAAATGTATTTGTTACTATTGTAATATCACGTTCGAACCATCGTTCAGAATCAGATACAGCTTGTTAATATTAAAGCTCGTAATTCTATGATTGGTTGTGAATCTTGAGCACAAAGCAAGCATTGACCTCGACTAGTTTCTGTTTTCTCACTCGATGAATCACTTCAACCTCTACTGTGAATTATATAACGCAACAGTCTGCTCACACGGCGATCGTTTCCGAAAATCCACTATCTGAAGCTTGAAGACAAACAAAATCTGTCAGTCACCGTACCATTACAATGACACAGACACGCTCTCTACCCATATATTTCCCAGTTGCATGTATAATAAGCAGATGATCAAAAACGGCACACCTCTCAGTATAAGCTTATGTCGACTACCAAAAGAAAAGGCTTTATTTGGGCCTAAACTAAAAATATCAGCCCATTAACTTGAACCTCGGTATAGCTTATATCGTCCATAAACCCAATTATGAATTAGTAATTACCCAACACTTCGTAATATATTTGTTTTGAGTTAACCGATTTTACTAACATATAATAAATAAATAAAATAATCTTCAGCATATGCTTTAGTAAAGTTCAAAATCTAATTTAATGAATTTTTATTTAAAAGAAATGCAGTACTTAACAATATTAAATAGACATAATTAAATAGTTTTTTTTTTACTTTGAACTGGTAATTTTTTTAACTAGGACACAAAAATTCTGACAAAAAAAAAAAATAGGACACATAAATTAGTTATCAAAAAACTATTAGAAGAAATTACTGACTCAAGTCAATTGTTAACAAAGATTTTTCTGTGATAATTTAAAGAATCTTCCTCCTCCACTTTCCAGGTGCAATTCATGCAAGAGGAACTTTTTCATAAAGCAACTTCTGCATGCTGTTCCACGATTCGAAGAAAGACACGTGTCACCTACCCAACACATGGTACTTTATTTACGACCACTTGTCCTTGACCACGTGCTGATGAATCCCGTCACAATGAACCACGTGGATATATACATCAGTGAGAATAAGCCCGCTGCGGCGCTTTGGCCGAGCTGGACCGGTCTAACGGGAGTATTAAACTGTCTTTCGCTGTGGGACCATCTATATTAACAGATACTCGCCACGTGTCAAACGCAGAGTCGAGTTCATGCTCGAGATTCGCGGAGTCAGAGCTGAAAACCAACGTGTCCTCGTCAACGCAAGCAGGCTCTCAGGGTACACGTGTTAGATGCATGTTCCACGTCTTACACGTGGTACTCTCCGTCAATAAATTCCGCTGATTTTTAACCAATGGAAATAGAAACCAACAATGCCGTTTATCGATAACCCGAGATTGTAGCGCTAATAAAGTTTATTAACCCTACTTCCTCATTTACAGATTAATAAATTAGTCATACGTGTAATTGACAACCGCCAATGTCCACTATCCTCATCAGACACGTGTCATGTCCCAAAGCCTTCCCTTCTCTTTTTATTCCAAAATATGGTAAAAATTTTCAAAACCCTTGAAACAAAATATTGCGGAACATAAATATCGATAACAGACTTTTTAATTTTTTACATTACATGGTTGTTGAATCTTCATCAATGGCAACAAAGCTTGGAAAACACGAGGATGTTGATGTCGAGCTTGAGCTATGTCTTTCTCTCGGAGGTCCTTTCAAGAAAACAGAGAAAGCTAAACCGATAGAATTCCATACGGACGAAAATTTTAACGCCGTCAGATGCGCGAAGGATATTGTCTTTGATATTAACGGCGGAACGACGACGAAGCGTGTGATTAATGCGACGAGGAGAAAGGAAACACGGAAGAAGCTGGAAGCGAAGCAGCAGCAGAGAAGCGGAGGAGAAGGAGAGTGCAAGAGGTTCAGAACAGAATGTAACGGATTCCTTAACGGAGTTGATCACGGCGTGAATTTGGACTTTAGTTTTAGTAAAATGGGAAACGGGTACGGGTCGGGTCAAAACAGCAAAACCATACTTATCGGGTCACCCATTTGCACCTCCTCCGACGTATCCGACCCCAGCAGCTCTTCTCGCCAAGAAGGTACTATATAACAGTTTATCGACCATATTATGAAATATAGAGTATTAGAATTACTTCGTCTTCTTTTTTTGTTAAATGTTTGGGTATATAAACGGAGTCTCTAAGTACAAATACTCGGTTGGAATAAAAAGTAACAAATACTCGACCAAGCCACGATTACATAGAAAATTTCGTCGAATATTTTCCCTTAGTTTCGTCTATATCTTACAAATTTTCAAAAATATTTCACAGATTAAGTTTTACCTTTCAAAACTATAATAGAAAGTTTATGAAAATAAAAACTATTCAACTGTTTTTTCATAACATCTCTTTTATAGTAGAATAAAAATTATTAATATAATAGCTTCGATGAATGGAAGAATCACGAAAATTATTGTATTTCCATCAACATAATTCGGAATTACAATTGTGTCCTCATGTTCAGGTGGAAGTTGCTGCGACTTTGGGGAAAATTGTGGCCAAACCAAACCGGTTAGATCTCCGGTTAACAACATTCAGACCGGTACAGAGAAAACCGCGGGGAGCACAGACGGTCCAAATGATGCAGAGGTGGTAGTGAAGAACCAAGAATGGTCCAACTCTGCAGCCAAAGAGACTGGAAAGCCTCCAAAACCGCGTCCCAACGGTAACAGCGACGGAGTTAACGGCAGTTTGCATCCGTTTGCTCGAATGCCGTGCGTGACTAGCACGGGTAACGGACCCGAGGGTAAAACGGTAAATGGGTTTTTGTATAGGTACTCAAAATCAGATATCAGTATCATCTGCGTCTGCCACGGAACGTCTTTCACGCCGGCCGAGTTCGTCATTCACGCTGGTGGGACACATGTCACGCACCCGTTAAGGCATATAACAGTTGTTCCGTCAACGTTTTAAAACGATTTTGTTTGTGTTGACCTTGTGTCACAGTTTTGTCTGTATATATATTAGCTGGTGGACTTTTTGAGTTCAAATTATGGACTCTCTATTGGTGGTGAATGGGTGATCTTTGCTCTTGCTTTTCATTTTCTGGCAACACTTTTTCAATTGATTTAACACTTTTTTTTTGTTTTGTTTTTAGTTCGATAAACTAATTTAACACTTAATCCGTTGCCTTGTTAATGCACGTGTGAAGCGAAGAATTGTGAGAATGATTTCAACGAGATTTTACATCCCCTACCTTTAATTACATTTCTATTATAAATTATTTAGCAAGCCGTCTAATTTGTTTAAGATGATCATGACATGAAAGGACAGTGGTTTACTTTATATCAATATCGTTGTTATACGTACGAGTTCACTTATAAAATGATTTGTCTAATCGGTTTATGATAAATTTGTGTTCGTCATCAACCTAACTCTAGTAAAAACGTAATTTTGGGATAACAACACTATAGTAATCGATCGATAAGTCAATTTAGGGCAAATGGTCCATAACCTAAAATCCTTCAACTTGTCTACAAAATACAGTATTATCCTCCTGAAGCTGACAAGTTATGTAGATAGAGGCTGGATTTACATGCATTTTATGGTTGTAGTGATAGAATCTTACCAACTGATTGTTCTGCGAGTAGACTAAAAAGACGAGAGGTTTTGGTTCCTGTAGGGGCAAAAGTAGTTAATTTAGAATTCAATGAATGGGGATCTTTGTGAAGCTTTTACTGTGTGTCTTGGACTCTTAAGAAACTGGCTATGATCAAACAGATAAATAACCCCCAAAAAAAAAGAGCAACTGCATAGGAGAGAGAAGTTAAAATGAAAACAGGAATGTTACTTGAACAAGAATACGTGATTTTTGGTTATCCTTATAGTTACAAAACATACAATTACTCATGTATTTAGAATCTAACAAGGCAGATGAGCCAAATGGTCTTTTTTTTTTTTTTTAACTCAGTTATATAATATACAAGGAATTCACTTGTAAGCTAAACAACCCTTTTTAACTGCTATTTCTTATCATATCCAAGCGATAAACCGTTAACAAATTCGGTTAAGCACAACAGATTCAGTGCACAGTGGCAACAAATGTAAATATGCATCCTTGTGAAATTGCATATATATAGGAGCCTGCGTGTGGAACGCGAACGCCAATTAAAACGAAGAAAGAAGAAGTTTTCAGCCTCTTTTCGTTGCTTCTTCTTCTTCGTCTCTTCTCTTTCCCTGGCGCGAGGAATCGCCATTGGAGTGGGTGTGGCAGAACTCTGAGATAACTCAAACTCAACCGCGCCTAAACAAACTTCCCTCTCGCTAGAATTTCAGGTGCGTCGTCTTTTCACAATTTCGATTAATCGTCGGGGATTAGATCAGTAGTGTTTAAGTGTGCGTGTTTCGCGAATGATTATTGGTATTGACTGAAACGCGAAGGCAATCTTTGAGTTCTTTGTCGATTTTCTCAACAAGTAGCTATTTCTTTTGTGGAGAGAGAGACTCTGTTGTTTCGTTGCTCTGCTTCTCTCGAAACGGGTAGGATTCTTTTTTTCTGCGCGGCTAGATTATGCTCGTCAGATTCATAGATTTCGCGTTTGGAATTTGATCTTTAGATTCAAGGTGGGCCACTGCTTAATCTCCGAACCGATGGATCGTCCTGCACGACCACCTGCCAAAGAGGTACATAATCAAACAACTGTATGATGATCCATGTGATTTTCTTCATTCCCTGTAATGTTTCTTGTGATTTGTAACTGTTTATGGAAACGCAGGTTGGGGATGCATTAGCAATGCAGTACTATCTCGTCTTGCAAACTCGCCCGGAGCTTCTCCGTCGCTTTTATAAAGATTTCAGTAAGATTGGGCGGCCTGGAAGCAGTGGAAAGATGCGTTCCTACACCTTATCGGTAAACACAATACCTTCTTCTTGATTGACTCAAAAATCCTACTTGTTGTTTTTCTGATTGATTCCTATTCTTGGAGCAGGACATAGATGATGATAATCTTAATATGCTGTCTTCCGGAGGTTTTGATTCGGCTGAGGTTACCGGTATCATTTCCCAAGACTCTCAAGATGGATGTGTCTTGGTCGTTGTCGGTGGCTACTTCGCTTTCAACGGGACACTTCAAAGGAACTTCAACCAAGTTTTCTTGCTTGCTCCCCAAGAAAAAGGCTACTTCGTTTTGAATGACATGCTCCGCTTTGATGCTAATAGTTTTGATGGTAACAAGGCCATCACTTTCAATAATAAAGCAGCCTGCATATTTTTGCTCGCCAGGAAAACAAATGTCTGACAACTTGATTTGATGGGAATGGAGAATTTCCAGATACGAAGGCCACCCGCAAAGAAGTTGGAGATGCTTCACTGATAGTTTCGGAACCAAACGATGGACTTGAAGATGGGTCCAAGACATCTGACGCCTCTGTTGTAAGTGGACACTCGTTGCATCTATAAATAGTTAACCTCTGGACTTGGAAAGCTGATAAGTACTGATGTGAATGATACGTGAAGGTGATGAAGGCAATACCAAAAGGTCAAGGTCAACATTCCCCTTCTGATACTTCTCGGGAGATAAAAGCTGATGCAGTTGATGATACTGGAAATGTGAAGAGACACGAGTCTCAAGGTAGGAGGAATTCGTGGAATTACTTTCGGTTTATGTTTTTGCGTCTTTTATCTATTTATTATTATCCCAACTCTGTTTGACCTTTTGTTTGTTTATCCATCAGCGTTCACAGTTCATGTTAAAAATCTTCCTGCAAATGACACCTTTGCCAAGGTTGAGAAAGCATTAAAGAAGTTTGGAGCAATTAAAAGAGGTGGAATTGAGATCAGAAACCCCAATTGGGTAAATGTTAATTTATTAATCTACCAGCAAGCATTCATTTCCCAAGCCTTCTTCTTCATGCACTCATTTGTGTGCTTGTGTGTGTAAAACTGGTAGAACTATCACTATGCTTTTGTGGAGTTTGAGGAAGCAATTGCCGCCGAGAGGGCAATAAAGGTACACGCTTTGGACTTGGACCATTGTTAAATATTTTGGTTCTGATACTTTGGGATTCTCAATATGATCTCTTGACGCCACAAGCTGCACAACTGTTGGATTGATTTTTAATAATGCTGGCATGAGTCTTATTCAGGCGTCTCCCGTGAGGATTGATGGGAAAAAAGTTCCCGTGCAGATGAAGCGAGGTGCCAGATAGAACCGAGTGTTTTGGGTATTATATACAAGTAGCAACTCTCATTGGTTAAGTCTCAAAGAAGGCTCCATTTTTGTTTGGCTTGAGAATCAGGTACCTGGGAACAGATGAGGATTAACGAGGAAGAAGAACGACACCGAGGAAAAAGAGTTTATGACTTTTGGGGCTGGCGAGAGTCGATGGAGGAACAGAGTAAGGTTGACGAGGAAGAGGGAGGAACAGAAGTTGATCATTCTTGGGACTTCGAGCAGGTGATGGAAGAACATAGAAAGTTTCTGGAGGAACAGATGAAGCTTGACGAAGAAAAAGAGAATCAAAACTGATCCTGACTAGTTATGTAGACAGAGGCTGGAATTTACATGCATATATGGTTGTAGCGATAAAATCTTACAAACTGATTGTACTGTGAATAGACTTGAAACACGAGAGGTTATGTGATTCGTTAGAAGCCTTTTTACTTGGGTGTTATTGTGTTTTTGGATTTCTGCAATTTGAAATTTAAGAAACTGCCCATGATAAACAGCTAAATAAACCAACAAAGAGCACTTGCAAGGAAAGAAGACATAAAATTACTTATAAAATTAAAAATCTCCTTCGAACAGAAATGTTACATGAACAAACCACAACGGGTAAAATCTATTCATTCATGACAGGTTTGTTGTCGCTGGCTTTGGGCCTCTGCTCTCTTGGCTTGTCCTCGATTTTTCTAATTAACATACACAAAGACGATCAGAGAGAAGAAGAACAATAACATCACTAAATTGACAAAACAAGATCTAGAAACAACATCGCTCATCTCACTTTTGAATCAGAGGAAGTCGAAGAGGTAAAATTGTTTGTACCTTTTGTCGGAAGAGCTTCCCTTCTGGCTCAGGAACAGTTTGAACAGAACGGAGTTCACGTCGTAAATCATTTTCGCTCAGATCTGTGGTTTCCTCGATCTCAGATGGCTGCAGCAGAAATGACGGTAACCCTAAGAAGCCACGTGCATCTGTTTTATAGACTTGAACCAGTCCGGGTCATTTACTTTTTGGGCTTTTTCTCTTTCAATGGGCTTAAACCCGTCCCCATATACAATTCTTTCCAATTAAATCGTTATTTTATTCCTGAACGAATTATATTTGGTCTTTCTCATAGAAAATCTCAAAGTTTTTGACAAGAACAAATGAAAAGAACGAAACCTCAATTGGGAGGGCCCAAAAGTTGGCGTTTTTGGGCAGAAACGACAGCGTTTACTCTTCAGTGTCAACAAAGACATCACATAGCATATAGTATAAAGCAAACGAAGATTAAGAGAGAATAGCTTAATGAAAACCATTTATACACTCAATTCGTGGGAGAAGACATCAAAAGATATAATAATTCTCCAGCACTAGCAAAACAAGCACAACCATGTTGGTGATTATGGTTTCATGAGAGTAGGGAGACGAGGGATACAAATTCTAGCGTAACCTTTCCCTTTGATCTAGTGTTGATTACGAAATGTTCCGGGTATTTTCTCAGAAGCATCAGCAAACCGTACCACGGTTTAGCCTTTGCCTCGGGGATGGCCCAATCTTCTTGTGTCAGGTATCTTCTTACTCGGCTGTGATGCCATACGTTTCCGTACTTCTTCAATATCTGTCACAGACCAAGCACTATGATGCATTAGCATTATATTGAATCACAAAAGACAAAGAGGTTGGTTTAAGGAAACACGATGAAACTCTGCAACGCATGACTTATAAATTAATAACGATCAACTTGTGGAGTAATATCAAGAGGTTTATACTTTCTCGGGTCATACAAAACTATTTATGCGAAAAAGGGGGTAAGAACCTAGACCCACAGTAAAGTCTCACAAATCTACATAGACAACATTCAAGCTTTGATACAATGGATTAATACTACCAATAATATAGCCAGATTAAAACGGCCTTAAGTATCAGAAGTGAGGTGGGATATTACCACTGAAAAATGGTGTTTTTGATCGATAGTAGAAACTAGTGCTAGGTTCTATACTAAAAGAAAGGCAGGAAGATATGTAGTAAGGACTAACCACCGAATGAAGTTTTTCCATAGGCATCCAATCTCCCGGACCACACAAATCAGAAAGCACAGTAGCAACAGATGATACAACATCCTTTTCCTCCAGCTGCAAAACTTGTTGATCATCAGCTTCACGATCTACCTTTGCTCTTCCCTCTCTCTTCTTCTCTGCACACATGAAGCAGATACAGTATCGTGGTGTCAATATCATGCAATCCAACTTCTAACAGCTTTATATCAGCAAAAGAAAACACAATCACTACGACTTAGCCTCAAATAAGCAATGATCTGATCAACTGAAACCTGAAACCTATTTAGTTGCACAGTGAAATTAAGCTAATAAAAACTCAAACTATCATGAGCAATCTGGTTTTACCACCGGAAGCATATTCTTCATGTACATCTCTCCTTGTTTTCTTCCCACTGCCCCTGACATCCTCGTCATCGTCATCTTCATCTTCTTCGTTATCATCTTCATACTCATAGAACTCTCTACTCCGTCCACTCTTCTTACCCGACCCGGAACCCGGACCCGAGTGATAATTTTGGTACGGAACAACTGTGCCGGCACTAGCATGCCCTGAGACGTGGTGCCTAGGTCCTAACGGCCCGCCCAGGATTCTCCGAATCGGTAGCAGAAAGTAGAACTCTTTGTCTCCAATCTGCAAAAGGTCCTGTGAGTCGAGCTTGACGTTAGGGTTCCCAGGGAGATGGAGTACGCCTTCAACGAAACAGCCATTTTTGCCAAGGACCTCTAGGGAGAAGCGGCGACGCGTGAAGTCATAAAAGATCCGAGCGTGGTTGCGCGAAATGTTCATCCCGCCGCCAAGGGATGATAGGTCGACGTCGACGGTCGATTTCTTAGAATTCCGGCCGAGCATAATGGAGTAGGATTGCATGTAGTACTCGAAATCCTCACCTTGCAGCTTCGCAAATCCGACCTCTACGTCACTACCTCCTCCAATGGCCGTAGCCATCCCGTTAAATTCTCCGGCGATTAATTTGATCGGTTATGAAGTCGGAGAGATCAAAGAGGAACGGTACTGTCAAATTAGGGATTGCAATCGTAATAGTTTCTGAAACGAGAAGGAACTGTTTGGTAAACGGGTTTAGCTTATCCAATGTCCAGGTAGAAGATAAAGGCTTCTTCGTGAAATGACTATTATACCCATCATGTTAAGACCTGAATAAAAGGCCCTTAGCGACACGGTGAAGAGCCAAAAGGTACAAACTTTTAGTGTGGCGGCGAGATCTGTGAGTTTGATTGATTGAATTTATTTCATTCTCTGTAAAGCTTAGGGTGTGTTTCTTATATACGTTGGTGGTGGTCTTTTCATTTTTAAGGTATTGTTCTGTGTTGATTTTCGTTATTGCTTTGATCGTTAAGTTGCCAGATGATGATTTGAAATTTTGCGCAAGGGTTTTGAGTTTCAGAAGGTTCAGAGTATACTCGGATCTGAATGAACCTATGAGAAAATCATTTTCTTATACTTCAGTCTGATGGCAGCTGATCAATGTTTAAAAGTTATCTAATTTAAATTCGAGATTTAGCTGGATGGTTTGATTTGGATAGTGTAAACCACATTTTGTTTTCTTCAGTTATACTTTTCTGTTGATCAGAATCTGATAAGCATGCCATATTTTTTTGATTGATTGAATTTGTTTTTATTCTCTATAAAACTTAGGGTGTGTTTCTTATATACGTTGGTGGTGGTCTTTTCACTTTTTAAGGAATTGTTCTGTGTTGATTTTCGTTTTTGCTTTGATCGTTAAGTTGCCAGATGATGATTGAAAATTTTGCGCAAGGGTTTTGAGTTTCAGAAGGTCAGAGTATACTCTGATCTGAATGAACCTTTGAGAAAATCATTTTCTTATACTTCAGTCTGATTGGCAGCTGATCATTGTTAAAAAGTTATCTAATTTAAATTCGAGATTTAGCTTAGATGGTTTGATTTGGGTAGAGAGATTCACATTTTTTTTTTCTCTTTAATTATACTTTTCTGTTGATCAGAATCTGAGAAGCATGCCATACTTTTGGCAAAGATGCAGGACAAGGCTAAGAACGGATCTCCCTCTTAGCCACTTTTCTCATCTTTGCCAACCGTATAGCAAGCATATGCATATCAGAGCGAGGACTTTGAGTTCCAGATCAATATCACAAATTAGAAGATGTGTACTTCTAATTTCATAATTAGAGTCATATAACTTTTGGTCTTAAGTGGCTTAGATTTTCCTAGGATTCAGGTTCTGCGTATCTTTTGGTCTGTGATGATTGGGAAATTCTGCTTAAGTGGACTTCTGCTCCTGACGCTTGAATTGTGTAATCCTAGGAACTGTTAGATGTAGTTTATTTGTTCCCCTCATTTTGATGGTTTGGTCTGCATGATATCGTTCTTTGAGCTGCCAGGCCTATGCTATGTTCCGGTTTTGACATAAGTTGCTTTGGATCTTTGGAAACTATGCGTCAAAAGGGAATAGAACTAGTGAAGTTGTAATCTCAAGCAGTCATTGATGTCATTTACTTCTAGATCTCATTTAATGGCACCCGAGTAGTATCATTTTGGCTTTTTATAGTTTGATTTGGAGGTTTTGAAGTTATAACTAGCTTCAAATATGCGGGAAATTGTGAAAGTGCATTGATTTAGTCCCGTTTTCTGGTATTTGTATGCCTTAACACTGCAATACATAACTCTTACATAATCATTGTTTCAAGGACAATGAAGCATTTGGTAAAGATATTGAGCCTGCTAGTGGCTGTCTCTGCCTTTTGGATTGCTCTTTTGCAGGCTGCTATTATTCCGCCAAGTCATACATGGTTGGTGAGTAAACGAGCCTGCTCATTTGTTTTATTTCTGTTATTTATTACTCTCGATCAGCTAATATATGTTTTCAGGTGTAATAATGTTTTTTTGTTTGCACAAGCTACCAATTTACTTTGTAGTGTCACTTGGATGCTATGGTCTATTAATGGTTGGAGTCGGGATAATGCAGTTCCCTACCTGTCCCGAAGAAGCAGTTCTCTTGCATCATGTACTTCCTCTGCTCTCTTTCTTTCTTTGTTAACTCGAATTTGTAAAGCTTATTAATGCTAAATTAAGTGATGTTGAATCTTTATGTTAACTCGAATTTGTGTAAAGCTTTGTGCTCCAATTTTTATGTTATAAATGTTGAATCTTTACTAATTTGTTTTGGGGGGTATATTGCTTACTTTTGCAGGATCTTGCAGAGGCAAGAGACTTCTTAAGCGCAAACGGAATATATATTGGATCGGATTGACTCATTCCGTGATGCATACTACTTGTCACTACCTAAAGCATTAACCACTCGCCTAACCCGGTGTCCCATTTTCATTTTACGTTCTGTTTTTAGTTAGTTTTGAGTCATCTACTTTGAGAAACAGGGTTGTAATATATATTGTAAATATCTTCTTGATTAATGTAAGTTGTGAAACCCGCACTACTTAGCATACCTCAAATATGGTCTCTGACTAGCCTTCGAAGTCTTAAACTACTTGAGATAGTGTAAAAGTAGAATTACTTCAATTGGATTTTGTAGTTTGTTGATTTTTTTTTTTACTTGTAACAATAACTGAATCGACTAACAATCTATTATTTGATGCAATTTTGCAGACCCGAACGAAATTATGATTAGACAAAGAAAACGTTAAGGAGAAAATGATTAATCATAATAAGAAAAGGCCCATGTTCATCACATGGAGCAAGATCCTCCTAGACCAACCTGTCACCCAAGACTTCTTTGCACACTTGAGCCCCAAAAAAGAAAAGATTTCTCCAATTTTTAATACAATATAGTAACATAAAATAAAAATAATAATAGAAAGTAAAATAGAAGAAGTCCAGCCTGAAGAAGCACATCTCCTTTACTCACTTCACGATTCCCCCGTCTCGTGTTTCTCTCTCGCTGCTTCTTTGAGAATTGAGATTTCTTCCCTTCTTCTTCGGTCTTCATCGAGACCAATTCCGCAGAGAAAAGTTGATGTTTTTACAGCCCAAACAGAGGCAGACACGTACATGTGTCGTGTCTCCACAATCCCATTATTATTAACTCGCCACCAATTCACACTTCTCTCCTAAATTCCCATCCTTTTCAGATCCAACACTCTCCAAGAAAAAACCAGATTACACAAAAAAGGGGAATTTGGACAAACCCATCTGAGACCAGAATCTGCAGAATCAAGAGAATGGGAGTGATATTGGACTCGTGGTGCTTCTGCAAAGGAGTAGGCAAAAGCGAGAAGATGAAAGGTTCCATTTTCTCCGGCAAAGCTCCGGCGATGGCTCGAATCTCCGTCTCCGGACCTAATGGTGTTACTTCCGGTACTGGATTCCTCATTCACCGGAATCTCCTTCTGACTACTCACCTCAATCTCCCTTCCATCTCCGCCACCGAAACCGCCGAGGTCCGCCTCCAGAACGGTGTCGCCGCCGCTCTCTTCCCTCACAGGTCCCACCACCACTCTCTTTACACTCTTGCGTTTGATTTCTTTTTATTTTGTCGGTTGCACGATCCGGGGAAATTTTGAATCAATGCGATATAAAATAGCGCTAATTCACATTTAAAAATCCAATCCGTAGCTTTTCGTCAGACCAAAAATCGTAAAGAAAAGACCTTTATACTGTAGCTATGTTTCTTTGGTAATGTGATTCTGGATCTATAGCTAAATTTGGTAAGTTTTAACTTGAAAGTTTTGATATTTCACCTTGTATATTATTGGAAACCCTTAAACTTTGGGGACATTTACCAAATCAGATTCTCTCATATTTCCAAATTTCTTCTCAGCATTTCCAGGAAACCTGAAAACTCATTTGTTCGGAGATTGTCTAAAAATGCAATTACATAATATGAACAAGCTCGATATCAATCTGAATTGTGGATTGTTTGGCCAATGATTCATACTTGCAGGTTTTTCATCACAAGCTCGGTTATTGATCTCACCATAGTTGGCTTAGACCTTGTTGATGGAGGAGACTCAAATTCCCAGACTCAAACCCAACAGCCACATTACCTCAAGACATGTTCCAAACCAAACCTGGATCTCGGAAGTGTAGTGTACCTCTTAGGCTACGCCGCTCAGAACGAGCTCAAGATTGGCGAGGGTAAGTTAGTGGTAGCTACCGACATTCTCATCAAACTATCGACCGATGAAATGATATGGAGCCCTGGATCTGCTGGGTTTGATGTCCAAGGGAATCTCGCATTCATGATCTGCGATCCGAGGAAACTAGCGACATCTCCAGCCTCAACCTCCACATCTTCCTCTTCTTCTCTGAAGAAAGATAACAACAAGACTCTGATGATGCAGTTTGGTATACCCATACCAGTGATCTGTGACTGGCTGAATCAGCATTGGGAAGGTAGTTTGGATGAACATACTACCAAACCCAAGCTGCCTCTCATTCGTTTGATGTCTTCTGGTCAGAAGAGCGAACGTTCTTGCGCTTCATTCACCATGCGCCCTGTTTTCAAGCCAACCGACTCTGCTGATGTTGGTACACCATCTTCATCCAACACTAGAGATCAGACTCATCCCTGCTCTTCTATGGGCGCTGAGGAAGTAAAAGAAGAAGAAACCTCGAAAAACAATCCACAAGGCGGGACTACTTCTACTACTCATGCGCAGGGCATCCCGACCCCTGAGATATATGAATCGCCCAAGTTAACGTCAGGTCCTCTAAGAAAGGAGCGTGGTCAAGTACATCTTTTGGATATCAACTTCCCTCCACGAATACCTAAAGTCACAACCTTTCTTCCTCAGCTCAGCTCTCCACGGAGTAATCATCTGGTGGAAGAGGCTGAGATTGCCTCTGAGGGATCAGATGCGCAGATTGCTTCAACAGGTTCAGTAAACGGCGCTCTCAGTGAGGTCATCTCAAGTTCACCGCCACAACAAGTCCACTATGTGTATCACAATCATGGATACAGCAGCGAGGAAGAGACAATGTACTCTGCAGAAACAGCTGAGAGCCGAAACTATCCAACCCCGCCAGTAAAAAGCGGGTTTCATCACGAGAGAGTTGGAAGGAGCCAGAGCTGTGTGAGCTCCAGCAGATGGGGAACACCTCAGAAGAGTTTGAGCGGTAGAAGAGATATGCTGGAGAAACAGAGAAGCTTCGTCCATGGAAAGAAGATGCTTTCACACGGAGCAACTTCGCAGAGGAGTAATGACTATTACAGCCCAACGGTCTCATCGATCATGAAGAAAAGAAACAATAGTTCAGAGCAACCGATTTTCAAACCGGTACCTAGACCTAGGGCTGTTAGCTCTTCCCCGAGATGGATGTTCTGAGACCGATACAGACCTGAGAAAGGAGCCAAACACCTTCATAGAAAGAGAGACATCTTTGTTTAAATTTTGATGTCTTGCATTCTTGTACAACTAATTTGATTTCAACTCTTGTGCAGCCATATTGAAGAGAACGCAATAGNGAGCCAAACACCTTCATAGAAAGAGAGACATCTTTGTTTAAATTTTGATGTCTTGCATTCTTGTACAACTAATTTGATTTCAACTCTTGTGCAGCCATATTAAAGAGAACGCAACAAAATAGAAAACATATAGTTTTTAAGTGTTCCGGGTTAATGCCCGAGAGAAATCTGTGATTCTAAGTTCCTGGAAATTAAAAAAAAAAAAATCTTTTGTTTTTGCTATCAGACCATAGAGCTTCTTATTGTTTCCTTAAGGGCCCGTCTAGGAACAATCCAACTAGCATTTTGCAAACAAATATCACGAACAGCCAAGCTAGTGATCAACAAACATGGCCATGACTTATCGATGTGTTCTTGGAACTGCACTCTCAATGACTTCAAGGGAATAACACCATAATAACAAACGAATCAAAGAAATATTAGAGAAAACTATGGACCAAAGGAGCAATATGCATACGCCATTCACTGCCTTCTAAGTTCCTATTATTAGCTTATACAGATTTAACAAATATATACCTCAAACAACTATAAGGAAAGTGAGAACTTAATTGCCTGTAGGCCCTGTACCTGAGGCTCATGATGTAAAAATGTTTGCTTAATATTCAAAATTATCTTCCCAAAAATATCTCGATATTTCTTACTCAGCCGCTGTTGTTCTTCTTCATTTTGTGCTGTTGTTGGCAATCTATGTCACTTCAGGTATACTTTCAAAAATATAAATGATTTGTCTTTGCTCTTGAATTAGACACATTACATCTTTGGTTTCGCTCTTTTGTTATTCAAACGTCATATTTAGTCTTCAAGTGTTCGGGCTTAAAGCAATCTGTTATTTTGAGTTCCTTGGAGGTTAAATTAAACAAATATATGGGGTTGCTGTTTTTCTTAAGGCCGTTGATAGATTAATAAACCAACGAGCATTTTGCAAACAAACGTCATCAAGAGCCAAGCCAGTAACCAACAAACATGGCCATAAGACAGAAATATGGAGTTAATTATGAAGCTTAGATAAGTTAACAAATGTCTGCTAGTTTCTGTAATCTATCTGGCAACCATTAGCCGACTTAAAAGATATACCTAATACAATTATAAGATATCCCGCAAGATATAGCTCAACAATACAAAGTCGCTCAGACAATCAAAATACTGATGATATCCATTGAAAAAACAGGTCTTCAATGAATCCTAAATGTTTCTCTCACTAAGCAGAAAGATTTTCACATTACAAATGACGACAACTCATGAACAACATTGTCTTCACTGTTCCTAAACCAAACTCAAGGATAGACAATTTTAACCCTGTAAGAAAGGAAAATGAAACAATGAAGGGTTCTTGTTTGAAAAATAAAGCAGTTCATAGAATCCAAAACAAAACAAATTATACTAGCTTAGACTTACTGGTGATGTGGTTGGAAGGAAGACTCGAATGAGGTCTTTAGCAGTGACCTTTTTCCTACACGTAGGGCATTTAGCTTGACAAGATATGGCGCTACTTATGCAACTCTTGCAGAAAATATGACCACACTTTGTTGACATCTCCTCAGTAAATGGACACATACAAATTGGACAGTTAAACTTTGGTTCCTCCACAGGAGCTACGGCCTTGGACGACTTTCTCTGAACAAGACATTGAAAAATTGGTGAGCCTTTGTCCCAACAGCAAAACTCAAGGAAGAAAAAGAACCAGAAGGCTTCTTACCGAAACGTTAAGCTCAGCATTAGCCTGATCAGATTTATGCCTTGTGCGGTTTTGGCTTACTCTAGTAGTACCACCTGCACCATGACACACTAACCAAAGTGAACAAAGGAACACCCACAAATGTACTTGTGGTAGCTATGCAAGAAACAATAAAAAAAGAAGATAGTTGCTAAATCACCTGACTCTACATCAACTACTAAGGGTCCTCGCCGTGCGCCTCCCGATTTGTGTCTTTTAGCCTGGCACAAGAAATGACACAGAATCAAACAAACTTGTACAAAAACACCATGTCTTGTGGTAAAGGGAAATGAAAAGGGAGAAGAGAGCAGACTCGATTAAACGCAGATGCAGTTGATTCAACAACGTCATCGTCTTCAATCGCATCTACGTCGATCATTGGAGGACCAGACACAAACTGAGGCACGATTGGAGGTTGTCCAGTGCTCTGTTGATCTCTAGGGTGTTCGCTCGCTGTCCCATTCACATTGTTCACGTGTTGTTCCCTCCTTGAACTTCTTGTGTTTACCCTCTCCCTCCGAGAACTCATATTTCAAACTCGGAGTTAATCCCGCCTTAATTTGAGTCACTACTGAATTAGGGTTCCGTTCTCTCAAGTTTAGACCATCCAAGACTGTCGTCAACAACAAAAATAGAAAAAAAGGAATCACATTTCATGGAAAGAATTTTTTAAGAAACGGTCAGATTCAGGTTTAAGGCGGTAAAGAAACCCACAAGAAAATTAAACCGAAGCAACAAACAGAGGTCAAAAATAGAGTAATCAATCGACAGATCTAGAGATGGAGAAGGATAAAATTGTTAGATTAGGCAGAGAATTGAAAGTTTGTACCTTTGAAACCCGGAAGAGACTCGAGATTGGAGAGTGGAATTTGAAGAAGGAAGTGGTAAGAGAGAAACGAAGGATTATTATCCAAAGGGTTTAACGTTTAACTGGTGGCACACTAGATCACTGCTGCTTTTGATATGAGTTTTCGATTCAATTACACCTTTTTTTTTTTGTATTGGTTGCGTCTGAAATTGTTTTTCTTTTTTTAAAGTTGTACTTTGCTCTTGCTTTAGTATGCAACCGTACTGTAATTGTTTGACTCTTCTTTTTATTTGTTTGACTCTTTCTTTCTTTTTGTTGGTAATCTAACCACCCACATGACTCAAACTAGTTTACTGGACTCCACAGTGTGATCAAGGCCCGTTGGGCTTTTGCTGAGACAAAAATTCTCTACTAATGTACACGTGATTTTTATTTATTTATTAAAATATATATATATATATATATATATTTTTTTTTTTTTGTGCGTATCAGATGATTAAATAACATTATTTTAGGAGAATCTTGCAAATGAAACTTTTGATTAATAATTTTTTTTGACGAAGGTATACAAAAAATTAACTTTCACTCAGATTTGTTCTTTTTTTTTTAGTAGTATATAGAAGGTCCAATGTTGTCAACCAAAAAAATCACTCCTTTTGTTACAAAAAGAAAGAAAGAACAAAAACAAGATATATCCAAGAAAGCGAAATAGGTGGAAATGTTGTGAGTTGATAAATATGTACGTCGTCTTCAATACTTACTTCCCTTTCGGTACCATGGAAAGCAGCAGACCTGCGCACCCCGTTTCACATTAATACACATTATTATTATTATACATATAATGATGGATACCAAAGTAAATTATACTTTTGATATACTTATTAACTAGTATTTATTTATGTGTAATAAAATACCTTAGAGGAGTTTGGGGCGGGAGATTCATGTTGACCGTTGATTGGGCGAGATGGAGTGTTGCCGGCAGTTCCACCGTAGGATCTGGCACCTTCCCGCCTCTCTTCCTTAACTTGGTCAAAAATGTGTGTGTAGCTCAGGTTCTGATCCCCTGAACCCACTGATCCTGGAAATGGCGGAATCGTCGTCCCTCCCTAATTGTTCACAAATCATACTATTATAATTAATTATACTCAGCCAACTAATTCATTAATATACTTTATCTTAGATTATAAAACGCGACTCTTCAAACGCCAATGACAAAAAAAAACAAAAATATTTCATATTTCCATATGATTAAACATTTTTATTATTTTTCTTAATATGTTCAAATGCAACTCTTCTTATAACTAACAAAGACATTTTCTTTATATAGTCTTAATTAGGAAAAGCATTGATTATATTAATGTGTAAATGCAAACAAACATTTGAGGTATAGTATGTCGACATACCCTTCCGTTGCTGCCGCCTCTAAGATTGGGTTTAGGCTGTGCGGGACGAGGAGGAGCTTGCGGCTGCCGCTGGTTTCCTGATCCGCCTCCTCCTCCATAACCTCCGTATAGTCCGCCTCCATCTCCTCTGCCTCCGGCTCTACCTCCGCCTCCGTAGAGTTGATCTGCCGGAGGAGCTCTGACTTTGTTTCTCTCGGTTGGTGGAACCGCTCTAGGTGTGTCGTTCTTAACCGGTTTTGGTGGTTCAGGTCTTGGATTTCTAGGAGCAGGCTGAGGAGCAGGAGGAGCTTTTGCTTGAGTTTTGATCTCTGAGTTCTCTACAGATTCGTACAAGTCAGCTCGTTTGTTCGTCCTCGCGTTGTCGAAGACGACCGTGAATGGATGATCTTGGTTGTTCCAGTCCCCAAACTTTGGAACGTGTGGACGGTTCTGCAATCAGTCATTCAATGATGAAAATGTTTTGAGGAAAATGGTCCAAAATGATTTAGATAGATGACATAAAAGATCAAACTTGGGTTGCAAGAAACCGATATGTATATGAACCCTACTCAATACCAAGAGAGCTAGCTCTAGCTTCACAGCTCCCATTACATACTATACTAGAACAGATGGAATTCAAATGAAGAATTTATACGAAAGTCAACGAATTTTAAACAAACCCAGATCTTTGCTCTGATGATCAGACAAATTATTTGAAGATTCGTGGGAAAATAATGAATGGACAAACTGAAAATTCCGACAACTCTGATGGTTTCGTCATAAACATGTTTTTCTTAATTACGCAAACGAGAGGGATAATAAAACATACAAAATACTTTTCAAACTCTTTTCTGTTACTGTTTTTGTTAAAAAAACTTTTCAAACTTACCGCCATAATTATCGATCTACAACAAGAAATGAAGGAAGGCTTCAATGGCTTAGGTCTGAAACAGAGAGAAGAGAGAGAAGTGTTGAGATAGAGCAATACATAAAATGATAAAATGTGTGTGTGTGTGTATATAATATAAAGGCGTTGACGAATTCGTTGTCGTTTTTCTTGTTACTCTGTAAAGTTTGAATTTCTCCGTTTCTTCTTTCACGGTCTACAACGACGACTTCTTCAAAACTTTACGATATGACGTGGCATTAACCGCGTCTCAAAGCCACGCGCTTGGCATTTCCTATTGCCTGGGACGGACACCTATGAGTCAAATTTTTAAATCTTGCCTATATGATGAGATTTATAAAGAACAGAAACACAAGGTATCTATTTTTTTTTTTTTGTGTGGCTACGTAAATCGACCTTTAGTATAGGTTACCTACAAATATGTTATTATGGTGTACCATTGGTTTTTTTTTTATCTTAAAATATGTTTACTAATTCTGATTTTCTTGGGTGAACATTTATAACAGTAATATTTTATCATTTGAAATAGTTATTTTTAGAGTTTACATATTAAATCTGATTTGGAGAAAGAAAATAGGAGGCAAATTATGTGAAGGAGGGTCATGCAACTCGCCATGATTTGTTGCAAAAAAAACAAAAAATTATATCGTTGTTACTTAATTATGGCGTCTCTAGATTAGCTGGTGAATGGCCAACATGGTTACAACTGCAATTAAACTAAGTTATTTCGTTGTGTATATAATTAGTTACCCCATAGGACATATAATAAGATTCAATCGTGGATACATGAGAAGAGAAATATAATTTTAAGGGGACGACGACTTCAACGGCTGTCTATATATTATGCCTGAAGGCTAGAAGCCAACTTGTAATTTGTAAAGAAGCACCAAATTTAATATGTTTTGAATGTCTTTGACTTTTAGCAATTGGTCCGTTACATTAAAACCACTTGTTTCTGGATATTGAAAATGGTACAGAGATAGTAATCTTAGTCGAGATTGGGATCGCGCGGTCACACTCTTAAAACATCGTGGGGGGGGGGGGGGGTTAGAAATCATTAATTAAAAATTTAAAACCATAGTTTCTTCTCAATCCAAACACTTTCCGCCACTCTCCTTGTTATTTTTTTGTTTCTTGTTTCAAATGACACTTTCCTTTCTTATACTTTAAAACTCTGTTATGACCAAAATTGCGCTGATCAAGATGAAATGGAGCAGGCCGATATTAATAGAAAAATCAGAATATATGCTTAATGCTCTGCATCCACTAGAACCATTACTGGTACTAGCTAGTATACCATTCAAAGCGCTTACGAAGAATTATCATATCATTTTGTAAATAAATTAGTTTTGAGTTATGATTATGCCTGTAGTGTTGGTATTTATTTTTCTAAGGGTGGTGGTTCACACGATTTGGATATTTTTTTTGTTTCTGTCTTCTCAACCATGGTTTGATTCCACTTTTTGACTGTTGACAGTACTTGTGTCAGTAATCAGTAAACACAAACTATTGACCCTCTCCAAAAGGTTAAGCAAAGCAACAGTTGGGTAGTTGTATTTCGTACTCTAAGAACTCGCTTCTGACCTCCTACGCATCCTTGGCTCTGCCGTGATTCTTCTCTGCTGGCGACATCGATCGTCTTCTTTTATTTCTATAGTTTCTTTTTTTGCTCCGCATACTCCTCTCCATTTCATTATCTGTTGATGGTATATCAATGATTTAGCAGCTGAATTCGTGGGAGAGCAAATAGTTCTAGAGAGCTCCCATTTCCAATTGTGTCTCCGTTTAATCGTTTGCCGATCTGGGTTTCTGTTCTCTCAGCTCCAAAAGATTGTTGCCCGGTAAATAGATAATTGAGGACGAGAATTTAGGGTTTTCTTCACATTGGGCGTGGATTTTGATAGAAAAGGCACCAACTTTGCTTCTTTTTGTTTTAGGGTGGGGAAAAGAAGAAGAAGGGGGGAATTAGACATGATTCAGCTACTGTTTTTCGTTCTGTTTGTAGAAGGTGCGACTGCGTTCTTACTACTGGTGAAGATTGGTCCTCTAAGGGAGCTTGTAATAAAGAGCTTAGACCAGCTTAAAATGGGGAAAGGTCCTGCTACTGTGAAAACCATCGCTGGAACCATGTCTGTAATCCTCTTGTCGAATCTCATGAACATCATCAAGATCCAGAACAAGGGTGCGAAACTTGGGACAATGTCTCCTATGGATCAGGTCCTCTGGAGGACCCACTTGCTCGAGGCTTCTCTTATGGGTTCGTTTTCCTTTTGTTTGAATGAATCTCAGCGTAGATATGTTCTAGAAAGATAATCTGGGGTGAGTTCTGTTATTTGCTTAGGTATTAGCAATTCTTTTTGAAAGAAATTTCAAGTCTTTTATGTTTTCTCGTCAAGTCTGAATCAACATCTACTGAGTTATAGCTGGAGGATGATATGAATAGAAGCAAACATAAGCTTAAATTTGTGATTTTAGTGAGTGGGAAAACTAATAACATTTTGTGATTTTCGCGTGACGTTTCTTTGGCGAGGAGGGAGGATCTCTATTATTGTTTGCATTCCAGTTGAGTCCATAGTTGTGCTTGGTACTGTCTCTGCTGGTATTTACCAAATCTGGGGTCTTCCTCTGGAACTCGTTATGATGATGTCAACCTTTAGACAGTTGTTTCATTGGAATCACGTTTTCGACCTCATGATCTTGCAGGTGTAGTGCTCTTTCTCGGCTTCATAATTGACCGGACGCATCATTACCTCGGGAAGCTACTCGCTTTAAGAAGCAATGCCGGGTCATCAAACGGAGAACTGGAACAGCTTAGGAAGGAGAGAACCGAAGTGAAGGAGAAAGAAGAGAAGGCATCCTAGGAGATTAAGCAGCTTAAGGAAAAACTGTCATGTGTTTCAGAGAATCTGAAGAAAGTAGAGAAGGAAGCCAAAGAGAAAGAAACGAAGCTGGAAACAGCTGAAGCCCATGTTACAGCTCTTCATAAACAGTCTTCAGAGCTATTGTTGGAGTATGACAGATTGCTAGAAGACAACCAGACTCTCCAAAGCCAGATTTTGGCTGGAACCAAAAACTTGAACTGATATAAGATACTTGAGAGGCGTCTAATAGGGGGGTTTTAGAGTGTTTGTAACGAATGGCTCCTTATAGTTTTATGCAGAAATGGTGTTCGGATGAATTCTTGCAACATTTCATTTTTGGTTTCTCAAAGCTCACTCGTTTTTTTTTTGTTTTTAAAAAAATCTTTTGCTGGAAGGAAATGAATTACCCATTGATGCTGTCTTTGAAATGTTCAATTTATGCAAAGAAAAAAAACATCAGCAAAAAGCCACGAAAGTCTTGTAATTTGAGCTCACTTTGTTGAGAAGAACCATCAGAGTAGGAGAAGAACCACACAATCTGCGGTACTCGAACCCAAGGCCACGTGGTTAATAGCCACGCGCTCTGAGCTATTGATCAAATGTTCTTCTGACTGACAAAATCGACGCAAGAGTGTTGCGGCATCTTCAACTCTCGGGAAGCCCGATGGAAGAATCCTCCGATCGCCTGAATCCGCCGACAGACACTTCGGGAATCGTGCCGGAGTTTGATGCGCAGACCATGCATTCTTCCAAACCTGGCTTGAAGCGCCTCTTCATCACCACCACTGTGCTCTTTTCATTCCTTTTAGGTATTTTTTTTTTGGGTCTTCTTGATCTCCTGGCTTTCGACTATTAGATGTTTTCTTCCTTTGATTTATGTCTTTCCGATTTCGGAGGTTTCAGGTCTGCCATTTCTGTGGAAGTCCGTGGAAATCTATCGCTCCCCGTTACCGTTCCACGATATTGACTCCCTTTCCGATCAAATTGAGTCGACGCCTTTGCGATTTCCCTGCAATTTCCACGCCGTATTCGTCGGTTTCCCGTCCACGGATCCGGATAAATTGCGATCTGATATACAAGACGGTATAAATCAGTTGACCCATGGAAGTTCACAATGTGGTTCTTGCAATTTTTCCCTCTCTGTCACCGTTCAAAACCCAGATGACCACTGCTCAGAAACCCTTACTAGTGATACTTCCGCGTGCTCCTATCGCTGTGGAGTGATCAGAAGAAACGCTTTCGGTGGTGGATTGGACGATGCAGTGGATGAGTCACTGGATGATGTGTTCAGTGGCTGTTCTGGGAACAGCGCGAAAATGTACAGCGTTGTTGTGGTGAATAAAGAAAATGCCAATGGTGAAGATGAGGTAAAAGCTGTGGTGGGCAAGCGAAGGCATGCGTGGATTGCGGGGAGTGGATTGGAAGAGAGATATGGAGACGTGGTGGCTAGAGTTTCTGAGATTTTCGTGAAGGTGTTTATGAATGGTGGAAGAGAAGATGACTCAATTCATGGGGAGTTTATGCCTGTGGGATCAGATGGGAGGATTGTTCTTTCTTTCAGTCTATTGAATTCCAACCCACGTGATTGGATCTACGATTGGTATGATCAAAGTGTTATGCTTTCTCTCACCATTTTGCTTTGGATATGCACACCTGAAGTTTTTTCGGAAAAGCTGCACTGCCATTGTAACATTTTTCCTGTGCGCTACGTTTACAGGGACTTTCAGAGGATAGACGAGGCATTGTTGGCTCCGGTGTCTAAGGCTTTAGCACCTTTAGCTAATATAAGTGTTGAAAGTCAGGTACCAATCACCACCAGACCGAAATCTTTTGCATCTTTGTTATTCTCTCATGCTGATGTTTTATGCTTTCTGTGTTCTTAGGTTTTGTATCATACACCTAAGTCTTCGTTTTCATCGTGGGATGAAAAGCTTCAGAGCTACATCTTCAGGACCAGTGATCTTCCCTTCTTTGTACGTAGCCTTTCTCAAAATCTTCATGACTAAATTGGAAACAAGTGGTTGGTTTAACAGATTATCTTAAATGGTTTCGCCAGGTGAACTCGAACGAATGGCACTTGGACACTTCTGCTGGAGCCAGTGGACGCTCCAAAATATTGCAATTTGTGGTGTATATTATTCTACTCTGCCCATGCTTGCTTATTATGCTGCTTGATGCTGTGATGATTATGCTATACCTGTCTCTTATACACATCTAGATGTGTATAAGATTGGAGTATGACAGATTGCTAGAAGACAACCAGACTCTCCAAAGCCAGATTTTGGCTGGAACCAAAAACTTGAACTGATATAAGACTGTCTCTTATACACATCTAGATGTGTATAAGAGACAGCTTCAGAGCTGTTGTTGGAGTATGACAGATTGCTAGAAGACAACCAGACTCTCCAAAGCCAGATTTTGGCTGGAACCAAAAACTTGAACTGATATAAGATACTCGAGAGGCGTCTAATAGGGCGTTTTAGAGTGTTTGTAACGAATGGCGGCTCCTTATAGTTTATGCAGAAATGGTGTTTGGATGAATTCTTGCAACATTTCATTTTTGGTTTCTTTTAAAAAAAAAAAANGAAACAGCATAATTATTTTGCAATTTCTGAAACAGGATCTAGAGCAAATAGTTGAAGTTTTCTTGGGGCAATTCCGACAACTTTTTGGTTTTAAGTCTGAAGCCTTTTATACTAGTGGATTGGGCACGTACAAGATTTTACCTAGTGAAAGAGGCTTTACAGAGTGGTAAGAATATTCTAAATCCCAATATTGATGTGATCGTTGTGTCTCACTACCTGTGAATGATGCTTATCGACCAAAAAGGTTTCTACTTAAAGCAAGAAATGCTTGTGAGAAATGGATATTGATGAGTGTTGTCTTTCCCGGTGTGGCGTTTTCAGGGAATTGGATGTCTTGTCACGGAAACACACGTGTTTCAATCTCCACTCTTGTTCAACAATCCTCGGTTCTCTTTCCAGATTGGTATGTGATTAACTCCACGTTCCTGGTGATAGCACTTTCCGCTGCATCGTGGTGTTTCCTTTTCACATTTGCTAATCTTCATCACTTGGCACTTGCAGGTTCAGTCACTCCCCAGGATGCTAATCAAGGATGAAATTGGAGAACAAGTATATATGCTTCCCAGTCTTGAACCTTTTTTTTTTTCTGGAAATTGTTATGTCCTGATCGTACTATTGTTTCCCCCAAACCAGGTGAAATACTCTCTGAAAGCAGCGAAGTTGGCTCAATCTAATGCTTCTCTGGGAGGATACAGTTCCTCAGCCAGTATGTTACACTTAACTTATGCTCTAGAATTCTCAGTTATACACCTTAATGTTGCTAAACTCTAACAAGAAGTTGCGGTTTTGCGTTCATAAAGGTTCATCAAGAGAAGCAAGGTCCCTAGCCGAGGATGCCTTCTTCCATCCATCCATCATGTCCGTCAGCTACTTCTCTTACGAACATTGCTTTGCCGTGTACTCGGTTAGTTTCATTGTCTTTACTACTGTTATCATTATTATTTGCATCCTCTCGTTTCTCGGAGTCTCATGATTTTATGCTTTCTTGGACAGCCGTTTTTCCTGCCTGTTGCAGGACACGTTGTCCTTGCAGCACTACGAGAATGGAAAAGATACAAACAAGAGAAGGCAAAGTACTTCACATGGCTGACCAGAAAGAAGACGGCCTAGGACCCTGTTGTCACTTTGAACACCAAAGCAACCCTTGAGTCTATTTACAGATCCTATGTAATTTCTAAGTTTTTGGTTGCTTGAATACAAAATTACGCAACAACGATGTATTTAGAGAAGAAACCATAGGTTTTCGGTGGGTTAGCTTTCCGAGCTTTTTATCATTGTGTTTTAATATCAAAGCTTTTCTCACAACAAAAGTGGTGCAAACCGGCAGTGTTTGTCTCACTATGTTTAAGATTACAGATGTCTACCCCCCAAAATTCTAAGCTCTTGAAATAGGAAGAAGATACAGTCAAAATAATACGAGAAAAAGAAAGCCAAATTCGGAATCATTTCGACAATATCGTAATGTAACGACTTCTGGAGACCGTTCAGCTCAGCTTGAAGCCATCATGCAAAATACACTAAACTATTAGCGTTTAGATCCCAAAGCAAGAAGTATCTTCTTCCTCGGGCCCTGAAACAAAAGAAGACACAGCTTGTGATAAGAGAGCATAAAGATGTTGAACACAGAGCTTGAATCTAGTGTTACGGATCAACTAAAACTGAAAGAATGACTCTCATCCAAAATCTGTAGGGCAGGCTGATATAAAGCTTACCATTGGTATGAGCATAGCCTTGAGGTCATCATCTGTCATATGCATGAGAGCATCCATATCAACCTGGGAAAGATCGAAAAGAATGAGAACAATGTGTCTGTGACAAATGAGAACAATGTGTCTGTTGATCAAAAAAAAGAAGAGAACAATGCGTCTGTGACAAGATGACACCAAGCATATAACGTATATATATCAACATACGAGCAGATATTACATACTTCTTCCACTTGAAAAGCGGTCGAATATTTCTCAAGACCCAGTGATTCCAGAAAGCTATCAACCGATGCACCAGCCTGAACCAAAAGATGACAAGCTAAGAAACAGTACTGGACGGTATTTATATGTTCGCACAGGTCAGAAGAATGGTTTTCTTCCAAGGTATTAAGTATGATGGAAAAATATAGTTGAAGAAAAGTGAATCATATTGCCTGCTGTGATTTCTTCCTGGTAGCTTGATTGGAAGTTTTTCTGGTCCCTGTTGCAGTATCAGTCGCTACGCTCTTCATGCTTGGTCTAGCAGCCTCCACTTTAGATTTTGGCGGGTCACTGTTTTTTGGTTGCGGATTCATTGTCCCAGAGAGCTTTTCCCGTAAATCCCGCAGGCCTGAACCAGGTTCTCGCCCACTCTGAGACCCATGATGTCTCTTCTGGAGCTTCAGGCGAAGATCTTTAGGATCAACTCTGCGATCTAAATAAGTCATTCGACAGAGAATCAACTACCAAACAGAGGTACCTTCGCCAAAGAGAATAGGTGAGAGAAAAAGCATACTTGAAAGCTGAGGTTTGTCACTATTGAAAAGATCATGCTCCCATTTGTCGTCCTGCCTTTGCCTGGAAGCATGACGAAGGAGAAGAAAATGAACCACTCTCCAACACAAAAACAGACATAGTCCATCTTTCAGATTCAGTTCATTGCCTTAAAACCTCGATCAAATAACCAAAACATCAAGTCCAAAAACATCACCAAAATCAATTCAGATGGATAATATCTCCAGAATCAACGATGAGAAGCACCCAACTTAGAGAAGCTTATACTGCTGATCTATTCGGAAATTCAGTGAAGTTGTTTAAAATTACCAAATCAAATTGGGCACATCAGAGAGTCAGAAAGTCCTCTTAAGCTAGCCGGAGACCGGATTCATAGAGGTAAGCAAGAATCAGCTTAGGCTGCTCAAAGGAAGAGCATAATGTAGCTATTTATACACAAGAGGAAAGACCCTACACCTAGTACCAGCTAACAATACTGAAGAATTCTCGAGGAAAGCAAGTTAAATCTCGATAGAATCAAATCAGGGAGATAAATTAGAACCTCTTCCCAGTCACTTGTCGCACGCGAGTAGAGATGTCGCCAGAACCGCCATTGATACGATCCTTTACCAGTTTCTTGCTTCCAGACTCAGACTCCAATCTATCAGCATACATCTCTACTTTTCTTGGATGAAAATCCTAACCCTAAATCAGGAAAACGCACAACAAATATACCCAAAGAGAAAGCGAAAAAGTCGTCTGCTATATATCAGCGAGCTCCCAGATTTCGAAGAGACCCAAATAGAAACCCTAGAATCTATCCAGAAATCACAGAGATAAAAGAGCTCTGGAACAGAAACAATTCATCAATGTAAAACTCTTGACAAGTTTTGTTGATTTTGGCTTCACGAAAGAGAGAAAAATTCGGGAAATTATCATCCAATCAAGTACCGGGTCACCTTGGGTCGGGTCGGTTGATAATCTGGATATCCGGTTTTAACAGAAGAAATTCAAAATTATTAGCCGGTTTAAAACAGGTTTTCCAAAAGACTACGCGGTTTGCTTGCTTTTCCGTTTTTTCTTTCTTTTGTCAACACGCGGTTTTTTAAAACACAAGTATTCGCTTCCTTCGTTGTAATGGTTTTGGGCAAAGAAATTAATAAAAATCCCTAAAAAGCTTTTGAAACTCAGAAAGACATCATAGCGAGCTAGCTTTTCAACTTTCTTCGCTAATTCTTCCATGACTGATCCAGTTCTGCTTGAACTCCATATCTAGGGTTTCTGACGTTTCTGATTCGGTAACTCCCGCGTTTGAATTGGTCTTTTTTTTTCTTTCTCTCTTATGTCTTTGTTGTTTCGACCCGAGAAGCTCAGATTCGGGATCCCAAGCTTTTTGTTTATTATTTTCATTGATTACAACTGGTCCTAGGATAAATAAGGTCGTTTCGTTTGTTCTCTATTACTCACGGTCGGAAAATTTGCATTCTCAGTTGCGGGGAGGTCAGTTGTCCGAATTTGAGAAAATGTCTCGAGCGGAGTCTTCGTGGGAGCGGCTAGTGAATGCTGCGTTACAAAGGGATAAAACAGGATTTGCTGTTGTTCCTGGTCAGGGCAGTATCATGGAGTATGTACCTTCATCTCTATCCAACAATAGGGACATAGATGCTATTCTTAGAGCTGCAGATGAGCTCCAAGATGAAGACCCCAGCATAGCAAGGATCTGTAAGCTCTTGCTTGTTTTTTTTTGCGGTTTATCTTTTCTTTCCTCTGTGCAAAGCCATCATTTGTGATTTTCTTAACGATTTGTGTGTGTGTGTGTGTGTGGCTGCAGTGTGTGAGCATGCTTACTCGCTTGCACAAAATCTTGACCCTAATAGTGAAGGCAGAGGTGTTTTACAATTCAAAACCGGATTGATGTCCGTTGTTAAGGTATGTTTCTCTTCTGTGCTTGTCAAGTTTGATAATGTCGTCCTTAACTTTGAAACCTAACACACTGAATATTTTTGTTATGTCATGGGAATTCTGTGATGACATCGATATTTTTTTGCATCCAAATACTTTCTTCTGCCTTGGCTTATTTCAGCAAAAATTAGCGAAAAGAGAGGTGGGGACAATAGACAGAAGCCAGGATATTATCCGACTGCAAGATTTCTACAGGCTGTACAGAGAAAAGAACAATGTTGACACGTTGAAGGAGGAGGAAAAGCAGCTTCGTGAGTCAGGGGCTTTCACTGACGAGTACGTATATAAACAATCTGTGAATCTTATTTTCTGTTGTTGTACCCAAAGCTACTCAGATATCTTAACTGTTGTTCAAACGGTTTGGTATTGGCTTCCAGGCTGGAGCGGAAAACAGTAAAAAGGAAAAGAGTTTTTGCCACCCTTAAAGTTCTGGGAAACGTGTTGGAGCAGGTTGCAAAAGATATCCCTCAAGAGGTTGTGTACATTTCTTCCATGAAATCGAACTCCTATTATTCAAATCTTCCTTGGTCAAAGTAGCTCTGTTGATTGAAGCTAATAATCAACTTTTTTTGTACTTCTACAGCTGAAGCATGTTATTGATTCAGATGCTGCAATGAGTGAGGACACAGTTGCTTACAACATTATTCCTCTTGATGCTCCTGTCACGACAAATGCCACTACGGCTTTCCCTGAGGTGAGATATCTCCTATTTTCCTCATGCGTGTATGTTATGTGGCTTGTCTTGATTTATGACAACAAAATGTGAGCAGGTGCAAGCGGCAGTTGCATCATTGAAGTATTTTCCAGGCCTGCCAAAATTGCCTGCTGATTTTCCCATTCCCGCAACAAGGAATGCTGATATGCTTGATTTTCTCCACTATATATTTGGGTTTCAGGTTTGTCTATTTGACAAGCTTTTTTATTTGTGTTAGAAAATGATCTTTCATGTTTTGTATGTGATTTCTAAATTTTACCTTCAACAATCTGAAAATTTATAATATTGAAACATTTAATGAGTGCTATGATCTGTTTTTGGCCAAAAACTCTTCTACTTGCTCCGAGTTATGCAAAAGAAGTAGTTGGTTTCCAAGCAAAACTTTTCATGATATTTTATTCTCTCTTTTATTAGCTTCCCTTCCTGGCCATGTTTATCATATATCTCTTTTCATGTTTATTTATTAGTTTTCCTGTGAAATAATACTGTTAATATCCAGCTTCATATAAGCTTTTTTTCTTCATTTTTTAATATATCAATTCTTATGCCCTCAGAAAGACAGCGTCTCCAATCAGCGTGAACATATAGTTCTTCTTCTCGCTAATGAGCAATCCCGCCTAAATATTCCAGAAGAAACGGAACCTGTAAGTACCAAAGCTTATTTGAATTTCATATGACTGATTTCGCAGAAAGCGTTTTGATAAGAAGTAGATTATTTATGATTTTGGTTGTGTTCATTTTATTATAGTGAAAACTTCTTATTGGTTATTCTTTGTCTGGTCTTTAAGTTGACAAAGCTTAAAAAGTATTGTTATGTTCATTTTAGAAACTTACGCGTTGTGATTGTGCAGTGCACATGATTTTAGCTTGTCTGCTGCTTTATTTAGAAAGCAGTAAGTTGCATTTTAAGATCTCATGAACAACTTTTTCTCTTATGCTCTCGCAGAAACTGGATGACGCTGCAGTGCGTAAGGTGTTTTTGAAGTCCCTAGAAAACTACATTAAGTGGTGTGATTACCTGTGCATTCAACCTGCATGGAGCAAGTAAATTATCCCCTCTTCCTTGTCTTTTCCTGCTACCACTCTTTCATGCTCACTCCGATTTTGTAAAATGCAGTTTAGAGGCCATCAGTGGAGAAAAGAAACTACTATTCCTCGCTTTGTATTTTCTGATTTGGGGTGAAGCTGCCAACATACGGTTTCTTCCAGAATGTTTGTGCTACATATTCCACCATGTAAGTTTTATGCTGAATGCATATTTTTCTCCATATGTGTGCATATGTTACCAGGATTCTCTAAAGTCACTTTCATGATTCTGTTTATATCCATTTTGACACGAATGCAATCTCCTAACTTTCTGAATTGCTAATCTGGTATGTTGTTCTGTTGCTCATTGGATATTATGTGCTCATGCTGAATATTTTCTGCAGATGGTAAGAGAAATGGATGAGATCTTACGACAGCAGGTTGCTCGCCCAGCTGATAGTTGTATGCCACCAGTCGATAGTCGTGGCTCTGATGATGGTGTATCATTCCTTGATCATGTCATTGCCCCGCTGTATGGAGTTGTATCAGCGGTATGTTCTCTGAAATATTCTTTCACCCCTTGACTTTTAGGGAGTTTCCTTTCTCTGTTCTCTTCATGATCAGTAATGTAGTATTTCTTTGATCCCACATTGCTGCTTCTTAATATAGAAACGTACACCATGGAATGTAGCATTGCTGCTTCTTAATATAGAAACGTACACCATGGAATGTAGCACGAGAATGTTTCATTAGTATGTAGGCTGATGATTGGGTTAGTCAGCTACTACCCGTTTTTATTTGGGTACGCATGGAATATTTATATCACTTCATTTGTTGAAACCAATATTTGTTGTGTTACTTGAGGGGGTTATTACATTTTCTAGTATTCATTGATGATGTTTCTAGCACCTATATTTGTAGATATAATAAAGGGAATGGTGGTTGATTTTTAATTCACACGTCCTGTATTAAAACATGATCGTGCTTTCTCATGTATGGATCTTCCTTTCTAAAACCGTGTTGTTGGTTTTGATTTTATAGTCATGCTTAGACGTCCTGGTATAAAATGTTGGTTTGTGCAGGAAGCTTTTAACAATGACAATGGCCGAGCACCTCATTCAGCTTGGAGAAACTATGATGACTTCAATGAGTATTTTTGGTAAATTTTTAATATCTTTGTCTGTTGGGTTAATTGTCCTCTCTCTGTCACCTGACGTTTTTGATTTTCGAGGTCGATTCACTCCTTCGAGCTTGGTTGGCCGTGGCGCACAAGTTCATCTTTTTTCCAGAAACCTATACCGAGAAAAAAGGTATGCAGTGTCCCCTCATAACGTATTTTAATAGGAATTTTGTATTCATACTGGTTTATTGCTTCTTTTGTGAGATGACCATCAAATGGTAAAGATTTGATAGTCTATATTATTGGGAAAAGTGATTTTTCAGCCTCTTGATGGCAATTTGCAAACGTAGTCAGCTCCTAGACCATGTGTTAGAGGTTGATCTTGAAGTTATGTTGGGTGTAGTCTTTCAGTTCGCTTGTGTTTTGTATTAAATCTAGATACAGGCTTCTTTTTTCCCCCATAGGTGAATCTGATGTTGATATACCGGTCTTAACCTTGCAGTACGACCTTAAAACTGGTGGGGCAAAACATCGAGGAAAGACTTCCTTCGTTGAGCACCGAACATTTTTGCATCTCTACCACAGTTTCCATCGGCTATGGATATTCCTTTTTATGATGTTTCAGGTTTGTAACCCGTCTCAGGATTTCGTTTATATGGTGTACTTGTTCTCGATGTTTATAGTCAACGCCTATCCTTGGTGGTGTGGGTTTTTGTTGTTTGATAGTCGCATTGTTAATTTTGGACGTTTGTTTATGACCTGTTCTTTCACTATCGTGTCATAAAAGGTTCTCCTGCTACCACACTCTAACAGACTTCCTCACAGGCACTAGCCATAATTGCGTTCAATAAAAACAATCTTACCTCCAGGAAGACTTTGCGTGAAATTCTCAGCCTGGGTCCGACTTTCGTTGTGATGAAGTTTTCTGAGAGTCAGTGTTAAACCTCATACTCTTTACTTTATTGTTATTAATATCATGGTTTAGTGAAGAAAAAGCTTACGCTTTTAATGTTATAGGTGTTCTGGACGTCATCATGATGTATGGTGCTTATTCTACGACAAGACGGCTGGCTGTTTCTCGCATTTTTCTCCGTTTCATTTGGTTTGGCCTTGCATCCGTCTTCATATCTTTCCTCTATGTGTATGTGAACCTTCTTTTATTGTTCCGTCCTTTTTCATATTGCTTTTGCAATTTTTCCTTTTTTGGGGGTAGTGTTTGCAGTCCCTTGTTTGATATATATTTTTTTTTTGTGTGTGCAGGAGAGCACTTCAAGAAGATAGCAAACCAAATTCTGATTCAGTCATGTTCAAGCTTTATGTGATTATCATAGCTATCTATGGTGGTGTTCAGTTCTTTTTTAGTATCCTGATGCGTTTCCCAACTTGTCACAACATTGCTAATAAATGTGATCGGTGGCCTGTGATTCGATTCTTTAAGTGGATGCGCCAGGTTCTGAGCCTCATATTTCTCTTTCATTCTCTTTGCTTAATATTTAGATCCTTGAGAATAATCTCTGATGCTTCCTTGATTGTATTTTCAGGAGAGGCACTATGTTGGCCGTGGCATGTATGAAAGGACATCTGATTTTATAAAGTAGTCTCTTCACCTTATGTTTTTTACCTATTTTTTAGTTACTTATTTTAATCATCTGTATTCTGGGAACTTCAAGTTGTTCTAGATATATTTGATACTGAAAATGCATGGGGGGCTTACCTCTCTGATAAACTGTAATGATTTAAACTGTGTTTCTGACTAGTGTGCGAGAAGCAGGAGATATACTTGTTTGATTGATACCGATGATCTTCAGCTCGAATGGTCTTTATGTTTTTAATTTGTAAAGGTTGTACTAATCCATTCGTAACGCAGGTACTTGCTGTTTTGGCTTGTCGTTCTGTCTGCAAAGTTCTCATTTGCGTACTTTCTTCAGGTTGGTTCTTTTGGCAAGAAGCATGATTGTGATATGTTGATAGTTGTACTGAAGATTGTGGTTACACGTAAATATGTATATATACATCATAAAATACTACTTATGACCAAAAGTGTTTCTTTTCTGTGTTAATTAAGATTTTCCCATTTTGTTCAGTATAGATTCTAGCTCAGGTTATACAGCAAGCTCTTAAAGTTGGAAGTAATATTATGAATGCAGGCGTGCACTTATTTTATAAGAAAGAAAAATATTCATCTGACATTTGACAGATATTTCTGTGAATTGCGATCTCTTGTAGTCAGATCCTGAAGTAATTATTCGAGAAACATCGCAAAGATGCTTTGTTTGGCAGTTTAAGTACGACTCGTATTACTTATATTTCTCTTGCTGATGAATTTGCAGATTGAGCCGCTCGTTGGTCCAACAAGGATTATAGTGAAACAGGACAATATTCCGTACTCCTGGCATGATTTTGTGTCAAGAAGTAAGTATGGGATTCGTAGATTTTGTTTAGTGAGTAGAGTTGACCATAGACATGTATTTTTTCATCTACGATGCTTAATTTATGTAAGCCTAGTTGCTTGAAGGATTGTACTGTATTATGTTAGTTCTCTCTGGAATCGTACATCTATGCTTCTTTGCAGTATATGATATTAAAGCCGAACTCTAAAAATAGATCCCTCTAGGGATGTTATTAGCTCTACTATTGTGTTTCGTGCTGATAACTGTACTGATAATCTTGAATGAATATTTTTCTGTTAGATTGTCACACTCTAATATTTCTTTATCTGAATGCAGAAAACTATAATGCTCTGACTGTTGCCAGTTTATGGGCTCCTGTGGTCGCTGTAAGTTCAATGGTCTTTACATGAGGGTTGGCACTTGTGTTGTTCTAGGTTTTGTTGGGAGCAATCACTTATGCAAGAAGTAGTTGTCTCTAGAAAATCACTTCAGTTTAGGGGAGGATTTTGTTAAAAACTATTTTACCAATCTTGGTGAAGTTTGTTCTGATTAGGATGAATGTTGCCGCGGGGGGTTCACAATTAAGTATTGTAACTTTCTCTGTTATATAATGCAGATATACCTGTTAGACATCCATATATTCTACACCATTGTCTCTGCATTTTTGGGTTTTTTGCTCGGTGCGAGAGATCGTTTGGGGGAGGTAAGTGTGGTTGCACATCTCTTTGTCTTAAAAATGCCGAAACCAAGATATTTAAAACTGTTACTACACTGTTTATAAGAGGCTAGGTCCTTACGTTTCCTTGCAATTTTGACAGATAAGATCTTTAGAAGCAATTCACAAGCTCTTTGAGGAGTTTCCAGGGGCCTTTATGAGGGCTCTTCATGTCCCTATTACCAATCGGTTAGGTTCCTTTCCATCTGTCGTCTAAGAAGTTCATTTTAACCGCACATCTCCCTTTATCTTTGTTAAATATTAACATTTTCTCGTCGTCATTGCCTTTCGCCTATAATTCAAAATCATGTGCAGGACTTCTGATCCTTCTCATCAGGTAGTGATTCTTTTCCCCTCTTCTCGGTTTCGTACCTGTTGGCCTATTTTACATTTATGAAGCACTTGTTTCCTAAATGAATGTATGCTATGTCATGTTAGTTTTCTTCTCACGTTTGTTGTTCACATTTGCATGCAATTATCAACTCAAAGGCCGTGGATAAGAATAAAGTAGATGCAGCACACTTTGCTCCATTTTGGAACCAAATAATAAAATGTCTACGAGAGGAAGACTACGTCACTGATTTGTAAGTGCTATTTTCTTTACTGTGTGCCTAATGCTCTTATCTTCTACTTTTTTATGGTCTCGTTTTTACCCAATTTTCTCATTTGGGACCATTTTCTAGTGAGATGGACTTGCTCCTGATGCCCAAGAATTCTGGTAGGCTCCAATTGGTTCAGTGGCCACTTTTTCTTCTTTCCAGCAAGGTGAGTTTGTTACTTTACCTGCTTTCTATAAAAATTCAACGTTTTACTGTGGCTATCTGGTTAGCTTCATTGCTTTCCATAAAAATCGCATATGAGGTCATTTCTTAGTGAAAATTATTTTCCTATGTTATCTGCTGTAGATATTATTGGCCAAAGAGATTGCCGCTGAGAGTAATTCGCAAGAGGAGATTGTGGAGAGGATCGAAAGGGATGACTACATGAAGTATGCGGTTGAGGAAGTCTATCACACTCTTAAATATGTCCTAACAGAAACTCTGGAAGCCGAGGGGAGGATGTGGTAATGGGTTTTCTTAGCCCTAAATGACTTGCACAGATTTTTTTTCTGGGTAAATGGTTGATAATTATTGTGAATTTTGTAGGGTGGAAAGAATCTACGAAGACGTCCAGGCCAGCATAAAGAAGAGAAACATACACCATGATTTTCAGCTGAACAAACTCTCCCTTGTTATCACGAGAGTGACCGCACTCTTGGGAATCCTGGTAATTATTCGCATTGCCAGTGCTAATCATGTCTTTTCTGTTTTTTTTTCTTGGATGTATTTGATTTGAAATTCTGCTCAATTCCATGGACAGAAAGAAAATGAAACACCGGAGCATGCGAAAGGGGCTATCAAAGCACTTCAGGATCTCTACGATGTTATGCGGCTTGACATATTAACTTTTAACATGAGGTACATAAAAACTTTATTATTTGGCTGCAACAATCCAATCCTTCTTTTCTTTTCTTTGTTTAACAGTTTTCCCAAAATATGTTGCTCTGTGTAGAAATCACTATGAAACGTGGAGCATGTTAACTCAAGCCTGGAATGAAGGTCGGCTTTTCACAAAGTTGAAATGGCCTAAAGATCCTGAGTTGGTATGATGATGATTCTTGTTTTCAAGTCTATATAAGTGCATTCATTGATTTTCTGTCAGTCTGATAATTCTTTATGATTTGCAGAAAGCTCTCGTCAAAAGATTGTACTCTCTATTTACGATCAAAGATTCTGCGGCGCATGTTCCTAGAAATCTTGAGGCCAGACGAAGACTGCAATTCTTCACCAATTCTCTTTTCATGGATGTTCCACCACCAAAGTCTGTCCGCAAGATGTTATCCTTCAGGTATTTCTTTCTTTACACTTCCATCGTTTTATCCGAACAAGCTCTTCACAAGCTTACTTCCTTTGAACTTGTTTTCAGTGTCTTCACTCCATATTATTCCGAAGTTGTGCTATACAGCATGGCTGAACTCACTAAGAGAAACGAGGATGGAATATCAATCTTGTTTTACCTTCAGAAAATATATCCAGGTATATTGGCCTTGTGAATTTTCTTAAAAAGATTAGTGACATTTGCCTAGCTTTTTATGTTTCGTACTAATAAGTTACTTCTGTTTCGTACTAATTTTGTTACCATTATGGATAGGTGCCTGATATGTTTTCATTGATATTTGATATGCTGCAGATGAGTGGAAAAATTTTCTTGCACGAATAGGACAAGATGAAAATGCGTTAGAAGGCGATCTACATAATGAGAGAGACATACTTGAACTTCGCTTTTGGGCTTCTTACCGTGGACAAACCTTAGCTAGAACAGGTAAAGTAAACAAACCACTACACCTTTGTTCTTGGGATACACTATTCACTTCGCGATCTCACAGTGAAAGTTGTATTGGTATCTATTTAGAAAAGGGCCTTATTTTCAGCTTTTCCCTTGCATATATTTTCAGTGTTTTCGTTTACGTGTTATCTGGCATTATACTTGCAGTTCGCGGGATGATGTATTATAGGAAAGCTCTCATGCTTCAGTCTTATCTGGAAAGAAAAGCTGGAAGAGGTAAGAGGCTAAGAGCTTTCTATAGATATATCATTTTTGGTCAAGCTTTTTCTTAGGTATATCTCACTTATTACAGACGTGGAGTCCGCTTCTGGTAATGACACAACGGATGCTGAAGGATTTGAGTTATCTCCTGAAGCAAGGGCCCAAGCAGATCTAAAGTTTACATACGTTGTCACATGCCAAATATACGGAAGACAGAAAGAAGATCAAAAACCTGAAGCTGTTGACATTGCATTGCTAATGCAAAGGTAAGAAGACACCTTTCTGGATTTCGGTACCTCAGGTCTAAAGCTTCTGCTATCCTTGTGTTTATAAATATGGTACTACGAAGCTAATCTCTTTCATTCTATTGTCAGAAATGAAGCCCTTCGCATTGCTTATATCGATGTTGTTGATACTCCGAAAGAGGGTAAATCTCATACAGAATATTATTCAAAGCTTGTGAAGGCCGACATCAGTGGAAAGGATAAGGTAAATTGTAGTTATATCTGTGAACCCAGTCGCAAGACTAGTGTTCTTGTTTCCTTAATGTTCAAACACTTAAACATGCCTTAAGTGATTAGTAAACTGTGATTGCGCTGTAAAGGGAATTGGCATTCTTTCTGGTTATGCAGGAAATTTACTCCATAAAGTTGCCTGGGGACCCTAAACTTGGCGAAGGCAAACCTGAGAATCAAAACCACGCCATTGTATTTACTCGCGGAAATGCAATCCAAACTATTGATATGAATCAGGTTAGCATGTAATTCTTGTGTGGCATCTGTTTGTTTTAAAGGATAATCTGTGGGTTTGTTATAGTTAAGTTTCTCTGGAAGTTCAATTTAGTAAATTAGATATATAGGCTTTGTAAAGCGTATTTTCATAACTGTTTGGAGTTGGGCGTCTCATCATATGCGAGTGTACCTGCATCTTCTATCATGATTACATTACATGCCTCTCCATTCTTTACGTTTCTATACGAGAGCTAAATTCATCTCCAGCCTCAAGCATCATGTTATTTACTCATTTTTCGTTATCTGTTAGGATAATTATTTTGAAGAAGCCTTGAAGATGAGAAATCTTTTGGAGGAATTCGATCGGGACCATGGAATTCGACCACCCACCATTCTTGGAGTTAGGGAACATGTATTTACTGGAAGGTGTGAACCAGGCATTCGTATATCTATTTTTCTTATTTTGTATATTTCATCTTACATAATTTTTTTGTGACAATATGCAGTGTCTCCTCCTTGGCCTCTTTCATGTCCAATCAAGAAACCAGCTTTGTAACTCTTGGTCAACGAGTATTGGCAAAACCCCTGAAGTAAGCTACTACCAATAAGTCTATCTTCCTCGAACAACTTGAACTCGTATGGAATCCTTATCCTGTCATTTCTGTATTCTAGGATCCGCATGCATTATGGTCATCCAGATGTCTTTGACAGAGTCTTCCATATTACACGTGGTGGTATCAGCAAGGCCTCTCGGGTCATCAATATTAGTGAAGATATTTTTGCTGGTAAGGCCGATTCCTTATTTGACAGTTACCTTCAAAACCCAACGGTTTTCCGAGAGAATAAAAACACACAAATGATGAAAAGTGATAAACTTGAACATCTACACTTGATTGATGTTGAAGCTATGATTTTCAGGTTTTAACTCAACTCTACGTCAAGGGAATATTACTCATCATGAGTATATTCAGGTCCGTACTTTTCAACTCTTTACAAATAAAAGGATATACAATATATATGTATTAATTTTATTTACAGGTGGGCAAAGGGCGAGATGTGGGCCTCAATCAAATAGCTCTGTTTGAAGGGAAGGTTGCTGGTGGGAATGGTGAACAGGTTCTTAGTCGGGATGTGTACAGACTTGGCCAGCTCCTTGATTTCTTCCGAATGATGTCATTCTACTTTACAACCGTTGGCTTCTATTTCTGTACAATGGTATGTGGACCCTCAAATGATTCATCGTGATTTTGATCGCCTCTGACCATAGTTTTTAAGTGGACACATTTATCCAGAATGTTTACCTGATTTAATTAGAGCAGTCTTAGCGTCATGGTTTCTCATTTTACCTCTATAACAATATTTAGCTGCCAACTCTGTTAAAGAAGTTTACGACAAGTCTTGCTTTCATTAATCTATCTGGAGTTACTGATAAGTTCCAAGTATGGTTTCCAGGAACTAATGCTGATGAATTGACATTTTCATGGCTTCTTGCAGTTGACGGTTCTCACTGTGTATATCTTCTTATATGGGAGGGCATACCTGGTAAGTCTGGTTACCTAATGTTGGTTATGACGCATTTGCTATCTTCATGGCTGTTTTTTGTACGATTTATTCTTGTATATTACCCATGATGCTGGGTGAGGGTCTCTAAATCCTTACTTGTGTTTGGTTTTTGATAGGCACTTTCTGGAGTTGGAGCTACTATTCGAGAAAGAGCTATTTTGCTGGACGATACTGCACTTAGCGCCGCCCTGAATGCTCAGTTTCTGTTTCAGATTGGTGTCTTCACTGCTGTGCCAATGGTTTTGGGCTTTATTTTGGAGCAAGGTTTTCTCCAGGTACTGGTTTTCCACCATTTTAGTCATATCATAATGTTTTGCCATATTTTCTTATATGATTGTCAGGGAAGCGGGTGTTTAACATTTCCTCGGAGACTGACATGCGTTCTGAGTTAGCTCGTTGATTTACCTGATTATCTACAGTGTACTTTTATTGGATTATATGTTGCCTTGTGGTCACAGATTCACACCTATTCTTTCAGATGTTTTGTTGTTAGTTAGGAAATTATCTCTCTTTGAACCATCTTTTGTGTTTTGTTTGTTAGTAGAACTTATTCTTCTTTAACCATCTTTCATTGTGTAGGCTATTGTCAGTTTCACAACGATGCAATTTCAGCTATGTACCGTCTTCTTCACATTTTCCCTTGGCACAAGAACCCATTATTTTGGACGAACAATTCTCCATGGTGGTGCTAGGGTATTTTCTTATTCTCGGTTCTTAAATCTCTCTATATTGTATGGTTGTATAGAATGTGATAAACAGTGTTTGTAAACAGTATCAAGCCACTGGAAGAGGGTTTGTCGTCAAGCATATCAAGTTTTCTGAAAACTATCGTCTATATTCCAGAAGTCATTTTATCAAAGGGTGATCTTCTCTTACACTCTTTGTTTCTTATGTGCATAGATTTCTTATGTATAGCCATAGTAAAGGATGGAAAATTCATTGGTATGCTTTTTTTTCTCTCTAGGATGGAGGTTATTCTTTTACTGGTTGTCTACCTTGCGTATGGAAATGATGAGGCTGGTGCTGTTTCCTACATTCTTCTGACTGTTAGCAGCTGGTTTTTGGCTCTTTCTTGGCTTTTTGCTCCGTACCTGTTCAACCCTGCTGGATTTGAGTGGCAAAAGTAAGTAGTGCCTATCTTATTAAAATCCTGTTGATTATAAATGTTCTCTCATTGAGCAAGATTTGTTTTATCCTTTCAGGGTCGTGGAGGACTTCAAAGAATGGACAAATTGGCTCTTCTACAGAGGTGGAATCGGTGTTAAAGGAGCTGAAAGCTGGGAAGCATGGTGGGAAGAAGAACTGGTAAAAACTTATTTGTCAATGTTTGATGAATTTCTTGCTTATCTGTCTATTAATTTTTTCTACCTTATTTGGCAAATAATAATTATCATTTATGCGTCAACAGTCTCACATTCGGACCTTGAGCGGGAGGATAGTGGAGACTATATTAAGTCTACGATTCTTTATCTTCCAGTACGGTATTGTCTACAAACTGGAACTGCAAGGATCAGATACATCATTTGCGGTACAGCGTTTCCCTTTGTCTACACTTGAGCATATCTTAGTTTGCTAGTTTTTGTGCGTTAATAAATCTTTTGGTACCTTTTTCCACGTCTTAGTATGGTATATGTTTTGTTACGTCTTCATCTTCCAATCAGGAGTGGTTGTAATTTTTAGTTATACATGTGCAGGTGTATGGTTGGTCATGGGCTGCATTTGCGATGAGTATTGTTCTTTTCAAGGTTTGGTTTTATCCCACGTTCCAATAGCCTTTAAATTCTCCTGACTAAATTGCAGCATTACAAGATCTGATATATCTCCATTTTGAAATAGGTCTTTACCTTCAGTCAGAAGATATCTGTCAATTTCCAGCTTGTTCTGAGGTTTGTACAAGGCCTTGCCTTACTGGTGGCTCTAGCTGGGATAGTTGTAGCCGTTGTGCTCACAAACTTGTCAGTGACGGACGTATTTGCTTGCGTATTGGCCTTTATTCCGACGGGATGGGGAATACTCTCAGTAAGCTTTCTTCCTTCTTTCTCTCACTGATGGTTTTTTACCCTTTTTAATCTGTCTCTGCGGGTTTTAACAATGTAATGATGTCTCTCTCTTTTTGTACAATCAGATTGCGTGTGCTTGGAAGCCAATCATGAAGCGGATTGGGATGTGGAAATCGATCCGTTCGCTAGCAAGGCTGTATGATGCAGGAATGGGAATGCTCATCTTTCTCCCCGTTGCGCTCTGCTCGTGGTTCCCATTCGTCTCCACCTTCCATACACGTATGATGTTTAACCAAGCCTTTAGTCGTGGTCTCGAGATCTCTCTCATCCTCGCTGGAAACAATCCCAATTCAGGCCTTTGAAATTCTCATTAGCTTTGCCTTTTGTTGACTGCTTTTGATCTGTTTTGTTTCTGTTTCTCATACATTTATTATGCGTGTGTTTATTTCACTAGTTACGAGTGTAGCAGCTGTAGAAAATGATAAGCCTATTTGTAATTTTGAGTCATTTTAAGACTCTTGTTATATAATTTCTTCGTAGATTCAGTACATGTTGCAAGTCAGATAAAATGGTTTTTTTTTTTATTTCTTTATTACGACGCAGCTGTGTTCAAGTACATTCGGGCATTAGAGGCTAGAATTAGTGATCTTTGGGTGATCGGAAGAAAACGGTGATTAAATTATCCGACCGATACTTGTGTTTGTGTATTTGTGATAATAATTATTCTGGTATAAAAATCAATCTATTTCAACATATACGTGGAACACATGAGATAGTTGTTGTGTCCGATCGTTTGACTAATTAAAATTTTAAAATTAGTAAAAAATTATAAAACTATACTCAAAATCATCCACACTTTCTCAAATGTGAAGACTAATGAAAACATCCGTAAGTAGTCTGGGCCAAAATAAAAGCCCATTTAAAATGAAATCAGAAGGCCCATATAACAGGAAAAGAAATTCCCAAAGCCTGCAAAGAATCGCTGGCGGAAGCAGAAGGTTCTAGTCGGAAGGTCTCAGAAGCCTTCAAAGGTACCGTTAGCAGTAGCTTCTTTATACGAGAAAATTCAGGCAAACTCCAGAATTGGTTGGAGGAGCGTCTAAGCAGAGTGATGGCGGGAGACGACGGTTGGAGAAAGATCAGACTTCTGTGTCCCTCTGTATCCAAGATTATCGACTGGGTTGCTTGGAACGATCAGAAACTGGACTTTAGGTCCATAGCCGCTGCGTTTGGGATCGAACCGTCGACGGTGAAGCTCAATGGTCACTTCATAAGCAGAGATATTAACCTAATGTCTTCTTGCGTGACGTGGCATTCTTTGCTCGCTTTCTTCTCAGCTAAAGGCTTGTCTACTGGAAAAGGCGAAGCCGATGCTCTCCTCGTTGACGGCAAGCTCTCTAAAGTCGGTACCAAAAGTGAGTTTCTTTAAAATTGAACAAGATCTCTTTTCTGGGATTTGTTTTCCAAGAAAATTTCGAATCAGACTCTTTCCTGTTGATACGTGATTGATTTCTCAGGAGCATACTCTGATGATCCTCATGAGGACTTAACCTGCAACTTTCTTGGTTTAGTCAGAAACAAGAAGTTGAAAGATACAGGTATGAACACTTTTTTACACCATGTGGTTTTGAATATCTACTTGTGACTTCTGAGTTTGAATCTGACTCATAATTTTCATCAGTTGGAGAACCTCTGGTCTCTAGATGCAACAAGAGAAAGCTATTGTCTGAAGATACGCACTCACTCAAGAAACTAAAACTTAACATGGATGATAGCTTTGGTAAAATTCCAGTATGGTCTCTTCTTTGATGTACTAAAACTCTTCTATGGTCTCTTCTATGATGTCTTATGGGGGTTTAAATATTTTGCAGGAAGACAAAGTGGAGTCAGCAAAGCGCCATTGAAATGCAGTCTGAAGAGGATAAGAGAGATGATATGATTGCTTCTTGTTAAAAAAAAATAAGATGACAAGGACAATGTAGAAACAGAGCAGGCTGTAATAGTTTTTGTCTCTCAAGTATTTAACTAAAAACGAAATGCAAAATTCCAACTCTAAGAGCAAATCTTACAGGGTCCAAAATTGATACATATGGTACAACTGGCGTCTCTTCAAAGTTCTGAGCCTACTTGTCCGTGGAAAAATATTGCCATGCCGCAGCAGCTCCTGCAACTAACATGATTTTGAAGATAAGTTTACTAGAAAAGACCGAAGATCGAGCTTCAGGTGACTCAGTTGATGATGATGGTGCTTCCATTGGTCTCCCTCTAATCTTAGCTATGAGTCTTGATAACAGCTGCTTCAGCCCACCTGTTTTCTTTCCTGCTAGAGAAAACAGAAAAATCATAAACTTGACGTTAGAATTGGGATAAGTTTTGTCAACCGAAGTGAGCCTCGAATGATTCTCAGCAGCATTTGGTGACTAACCTTGGTTCTTGAGAAGCCTTTCTTCTTCACCTATTCGTCTACGTAGAACATTGAGCAATGATCCGAAGTACAATGCGAAAACGGTGCATGTGATCGTGATTACGTTGTAAGGCATGCTAAAATCAGGGGTTGTCAAAGGCGCAAGCAATACTTCTGTGTAAGAGCGCACTAATGATTTTTCCTGCGACAATCCAAAGGATAACTGAAGTTATTGTACTTGTCTAATTGAAGAAAGGGGAAAAAACGCTGACATTTTTTTAGTGCTATATTGGTTTCTCTACCTTAAATTTTGATAACAAGGGCGATTTGCTGAGTTCTTCTTTGAAATCTAAACTTGCATGATGATCAGGAAAGCTTATCAAAGCCGATGGAATGTCGAATCCTTGGTTAGCATCAGGAGGATATTCATCTATATGCAGAAAACCCTGTTGAGCAAATTTTCAGTAACAAATTAGTAAACACAACAGTCTTCTGACACTCAAGATCCATTCATTTGGCGATCAGATTATGTGATAGGTGAACAAAAGTACACATGGTAAGTATGACGAACGTAATATCACCTTATCATATTCTATGGATATGGCTGCAGATTTCACTTCACATGGTAGTTCCAGCATCATCTCCATCATACCAGAAGACATCTTATCCGTAGATGGTGAGACACTGATCTTCTTTAAGACCTCAATGCCAGTCTTCTGTTGTTGGTCCACAAAGATTTGAAGAGTATGATAATAAACCTTGATATACCATGGGAAAATCTGGAAAATGTTTTCTTTTACTGTACTGCATCCATTGCTGAGATCTCTGCCCGACAAATTCTCCAGCGATTCTGTCGCTTTTAACAAGATGGCTATTGCACCCCTTTCGTTGCCGCTTCCCATCAAAAACCGACTCGCGTGTAATGGAGCTTTTTGGCATGACCACTTTGCGGGAAGCTTCCAAGTAAGGCCGAGATCAAATTGCTCTCTGTCACTAGATTTGTCAATATCAAAGACATAAAGAAAGCTGTTGATTTCTCGAAGAATCCTGTCTGGCTTAAGGGACAATTCAAAGTCTGCGTTCTTCCAGTGTTTGTTTGCTTCTATTTCTGTATCCATGCTCTTTAATTCGTGATCAGAGAGACCATCCATTTGAAGATATACATTACTTGACTTTGCAAGAACACATCTTCCAACAACTTTTCTCCCGAAGAGGGAGCTAATGGACCAACTTGGCTGTATATTTGTTTCAACAGATATAGTTTCAGGCTGAAGAACAACAGTAAGAGTCTGCTCGAGCATTATGCCAGAACCCAATCCCTCTTCACCAGATTCAATTTTGGATAAATTCAATCTCTGAGAATGATAAAACGCTCTGTAAACAGATGGCCTATTCATTAACGCAGAAAGTCCATCCTTGTCTCTACACGGAAGCAGCTTTAGCCACGGGGTCAATTTCTCAGTGCAGACAGCTTCTCGTGGCAGTGAGCCATACCTCAGCTTGTCTGAGTTTGGTCCGAACCCCCATGTAGGAGCTGCATACGAAGTGGAAGATTCTAGAAAGTTGATGGAAGCACAGAAAAGCCCTGACAGTGCGTGGGTTAAGTTCTTCCAAGAAGCATCAACCTCAGACTGAGGTACATCAAACACAGCCCACAGCTCAACCCCAACAGGCTTCGCGTTCATGCTTGAAAGCGGGTCAAATCCTCCCCAGTGCTCATGGTTCCAACGACCCTGAGTGAAAGACAGCTCCATCTCCTTGACCCGAAACTTCTGAACCTGTTCATGTTTCAGAGATTTCAGAAAATGAGCATTTGCTTCAAATGGCATAGCAACCATAGGTTACGTACGAAGCTGCTAAGTCTACGTCACTGCTACTCGTAATCTAGATCACGAGAGCTAAGGTGATTATCATCTTCCAAGATCGTAAACCTCCAATTTTCAAACTGCAAAAGATAAAAGCTAAGAAGAAGAGAGCAAATTTGAGACGACCTAATCGCATCCCACCCCGAAATTTCCCTTCCAGCGCAAACCAATACGAACAAATTCCTCCTTAATTTCTAAGCTCTATACATTTGTTATGGGGAAAACAAAGAGGTTATTACCAACTGAGAGATAGCTTTCGGGAAGAGATGGTGATGGCGGCCATGTGAGTTTGACGGTGGAGCTCGGTTCTCGAAATTGAAGTGAGCTAAAACTTTTCGATCAGGCAAAGGCTTCAACAGCAATGCCTCGCTGAATTCTTCACCTTCTTTCGACCCAGAGGCGATCGCAACCAAATACGATTGCAAAATTAACATAGAGATCCAGGTGAGAACAAGTCTTGCCATATTCGGATCCACTGATAAACGCCGGAGTCGGTGACTGACTTGTATTACCGGGGATCGGGCATTGCAGAGTAGGTCGCTGAGCTCCGGCAGGGAGAAATGCGTTTGAGGCCAAAACGCCAAAAAAAAAAAAAAAATGGGTAACAGCCGCGATTAAAGAGCGATAGGGAATGAAAATGAAATGGCCAAAATCTGAAAAAAGAGAAGCGAATAGAATTCTGAAGGATAGGCCCAAAGTTTAGTAGTTCCTTAACATTTTTATTCAACGTTTTGATCGTATCTACCAAGTCTGGACAATATATGCAAAAGATAACTTTGAGAGAATTTGTCAAACCACCATAACTAGAGCCAACTCATAAAATAAAATAATATTAGCAATGCTATATTGGTTGACAAAATTGATGAATGGAACTGACGAATATTAGCAACAGGTTTTGCGCATTACAGGTGATCAGTGATCTAATCCAAATTTGATTGATAATGGTCCAAGTCAGGTTACTCAAATTGGAAGTCTATCTGACGTTTTATTGAATTTTGTTTTCACCATCGTGTTCGACGTTATCATACTCAGTGTTTTAAATTCGTGGTTGAGAGGAATTATATACATTCGAAACTATAATGACAGTGTATTCCTAAAAACATCATAAACATGTGATGATGAAAACTGAAAAGAATCTATAAATTTGTTGAGCGATTTTTCCAAGTATGCAAGTAAAAATTAATTAAGGTTGAGAAATTAATAATACGACCGTATTTTTGAAGATATAGAAAAAGATTTTTAAAAAAAAAACACAACATTTTTTAACATTATCCAAACAATATTTAAAGTATCCAGAAAGATACAAAGCAGAAAGGCACAAAACATTATGGGTAGATTTCTCCACCACAGAACATTGGAATTGGTAATGATTTATGTAATCAAAACGTCACTGTATTATTACTTTAATACACAAATCTCCTCGAACTGCACGTATACTCGTACATCCAAAATCTATACTTGGAATCATAAAAAAACTTATTTATTATTACGGTGTAAAAAATATCGGTATCTTGATATGATTGTTGCGAGTTAAATGACTACAGAGATGGATTTGTTTAACGATAATGACTATTTAATCGGGCACTTTAAAAACTTTAATTTTCCGAAACTACCCCAACGCCAAGGTAAAGAAAGCCGCCCACAGTACTAATGAAAAGCTCCGCCACCACCTTCTGAAAACGATGGCGTTTCATGACAATTCTATCAACTTCCTCGGACTTCCACTTTTTCTACTCTTCTGCTTTCTCTCGCCGGCAAGCTTCTCCGCAGAATATATCCCGTCAACTTTGGACGGTCCGTTCGTTCCGGTGACGGTGCCTGTAGACACCACTCTCCGGGGAAAAGCAATCGATTTGCCTGACACCGACCCTCGCGTACGCCGCCACGTCACCGGTTTCGAGCCCGAGCAGATTTCTCTGTCTCTCTCATCCGATCACGATTCCGTATGGGTCTCTTGGATCACAGGTTCATTCATTTACTCAAAATTACGTGATTTGTAATTCTCTTCAAGCTAAGTCTTTATTTTTATTTTTTCTTTATTTCGTCTTTTAAGAACTGAATGCTTTTGTAATAAATGCTAAGAGGGAGAATCTTTCACCAACTCTTTTATTCTTTTTAGTTACTTCAGTATAAAGTTAGGTTGGATCTTGTGACTCTGATGAAAGCTGGCTGGCAATGAACTAAAGATAAGAATTCTTAAAGTGTATAAGTTTGTATTAATTAATTAACGAAATAATTGGTTGGGATTGAAAGGTGAGTTCCAAATCGGCAAGAACGTGAAGCCATTAGATCCGACAAGTATCGACAGTATTGTGCAATTCGGTACTTTGAGGCACTCACTGAGTCATGAAGCCAAAGGACACTCACTTGTTTATAGTCAACTTTACCCTTTTGAAGGTCTCCTTAACTACACTTCTGGAATCATACACCATGTTCGCATTACAGGTTCATCTTTTTTTTTGGTCTTTTCTCCACCATCGTGTTTGCGTTTGCCTTTTGGTGTATATTTTCCAAATGAAATGGCATCCTTTACTAGCGCAGTACAAAAGAAAAGAAAAAACAATCTTTTGGTAAACTGTAAACGCAAATTAAATTATCTTATCTTTTTGCGTTTAAATTTGTACTTGTAAAAAGTGAAAATGTTTTTTTTTTTTAAATTTACATAAATGCAAACGCAAACACAAAAATTAGCATTTAAAGCAATCGAGACGTCGTTAATCGATTCTTGATAACGGTTTGTTTTTTTAAAACACAGGGCTGAAAGCAAGTACTGTCTATTACTATCGCTGTGGGGATCCTTCACGACATGCTATGAGTAAGATACACCATTTCAGGACAATGCCGGTTTCTAGGCCCTCGAGTTATCCCGGTCGAATAGCAGTTGTGGGTGATCTTGGTCTCACTTATAACACCACGGATACAATTAGTCATTTGTCTCATAATTCTCCGGATCTAGTTTTATTGATCGGCGATGTGAGTTACGCAAACTTGTATCTAACCAACGGTAGTAGCTCGGATTGTTATTCTTGCTCATTCCCCGCCAATACACGAGACGTATCAGCCACGATGGGATTATTGGGGTAGATTTATGGAGAATCTGACATCTAGAGTTCCTTTTATGGTGGTCGAAGGAAACCACGAGATCGAATTGCAAGCTGAGAACAAGACATTTGAAGCTTATAGCTCAAGGTTCGCTTTCCCTTTTAAAGAAAGCGGCTCGTCTTCTACGCTCTATTATTCTTTTAACGCTGGCGGGATTCACTTTGTAATGCTCGGTGCATACATCGCCTTTGACAAATCAGGTTTAATATTCTCCAGACTATCTGAACTCTAAATTTACATGTTTGTGCATCTCTCTTCTAATGGTTTTGTCGGGTTTTTCTTTTGCAGCGGTTCAGTATGAGTGGCTAAAGAAGGATTTGGCTAAATTCGATAGATCGGTAACACCATGGTTAGTAGTTTCTTGGCACCCACCTTGGTATAGCTCTTACAGAGCGCATTACAGAGAAGCCGAATGTATGAAAGAAGCTATGGAGGAGTTGCTTTACTCTCACGGCACCGACATTGTCTTCAACGGACATGTAAGACCCGAAACACAAAACACTCTCTCTGAATCTTGGCCATTTTGATTTGGTATGATTGACCGTTTTAAACAATTTATCCAGGTTCATGCTTATGAACGGTCGAACCGAGTCTACAATTACGAACTAGACCCGTGTGGTCCTGTTTACATTGTGGTTGGTGATGGAGGTAACCGTGAAAAGATGGCGATTGAGCATGCCGATGAACCCGGTAAATGTCCTGACCCATTAACCACACCGGATCCTGCCATGGGTGGGAAATTTTGCGCTTGGAACTTCACCACGTCTGGTAACTTCTGTTGGGATCGGCAACCTGATTATAGTGCCTTGAGAGAAAGCAGCTTTGGCCATGGAATCCTAGAGGTAATGGATTCACTACATTCCTAAACGCATCAAAGTACCATGTAAAAGTTAATTAGATAAATTACTTGGCAGATAAAGAACGAGACATGGGCACTATGGACATGGTATAGGAATCAAGACTCGAGCAGTAAAGTCGGAGATCAGATTTACATTGTGAGACAACCTGATCTATGTCCCCGTCACAACCGCCTTGTTAACCATTCCTAAGCTCAAAAGTTTTAAAAAGGAGTGGCGGTGGCGACGGTGGAGATGATGGTTTAACGATCTCGCCGCCAAGAACAGCGTCTAAAGTTAATCCGGATAATTAACGACTTACTACGGCTCTTTAACGCCGACATTTTAATCCATACCGTCTCCCGCAACCTTTCTCCATCATCGGAACCCGATCAATAACGGTCAATAAATCAAGAAGGTTGAAAATTAAATGTTCTTTCCGTAGACACTACTAAGATGGAAATGTTGCCTCTTGCATCGAATTTAAAGAGTGTTGAACATCGTTTTTGCTTAGATTGAAAATTCTAAATTTTAGGTACTTTGTAATATTGTGTTTAACTCTTTACCGTCTAGCGTTCGTTTTTTTTCTTTACCTCCTTAATCTGAAAGAAAATTTGTGGGCAAAAGTGTTTTAAAAAGGAGATCAATGAGTAAGGAAGAACGAGTCTTGAGGTGAGAAAGTATGATCTAATTAACCACAATTTTTTTTTTGTTGAACAAAAGTTTGTTTAATTAATGATAAGACAACAATTATTGCTTTGTGTGTACAATATTGGTTCATAATGTGTGATTGTAGAGTCGAAAAAAAGAGCTATAGTTTTTTTTTTTTTTGGTAACTTGAGGTCTAGGAGTTGCTCAGGGAGGTGAGAAGTGGTGCAATGCTGCCAAGAAAGAAACAGAGTAGTTGGCTGAGATCGACCCAGCCTCCTAAGGCAGAACCTCTGTTGGCTGAGATCGACCTAGCCTCCTAAGGGCAGAACCAGATTCCAGATGAGAAAGGAGGGAAGGGGAAGAAGAGGTTGTCCCAGCTTTATGTTCATATCTAGATGAGTTTTCTCAACAGTCTTAGTATATGGTCTCTTGGGGGGGGGAGGGGTGGTTTGGGTTCGAGTTCGAGTTCTAAATGTTATGATTGTCCGTTGTGACAGCAACTTAGTCTCTAATCATGAAATAAAAATAATAATTAGCAGCGGTCACAGAAAAGAAAGCATTCTCACAAACTTAAAAGAAAAGTTTTTCAGAGTAGGCAAAGACCACAACAGGCACAGAGTTGTCATACCAACACAACACTCATTATACATAGCAAAAGGACATTCCTTAATTTATTGTCTGATCGCACCAACCGGATACAAGATAATTAGGGTTTTGAAACCCGATCAAAACACATATCTTCCGTTTTCTTGAACGACTCCTCAGCCTTCCTCAGATCCTGTAAACAAAAGATGAGATGATGAAGGTGAAATCATAGCAATTAATGGTCTCATTCAAGTGCTTCTTGACTTTGTTATTTTACCTCTACCAGCCGCTCCTCGAGGACCGATGGAAGATCGCGACATAGAAAACGCCCTTGATACAACCAAAAACAAAACAAAAAAGGTTATCACAAGCTGATTACGGTAATACAAATCTCTCTCTCTCTCTCTCTCTCTCTCTCTCTCTCTCTCTCTCTCTCTCTCTC